>OX359246.1:3023128-3672092 GCA_947179485.1 Allacma fusca | reverse complement strand
CTCTCTTAAAAAAACCAAGTCGGCTAGAATTAACCGACTTAGTCGGAAGTCGGCTAAAATCCAAGCATAAGTCGGAAGTCGGCCAGAATTTCTGTATATTTCAGGTCGGCCAGAATCTACTACAGCCGACTTAGGACGGCCAAAATCATCCGACTTAGTCGGCTAAAATCCGACAATATCCGACTCACGTCGGCTAATTTTGGCCGACTTGAGGTTCAAATGAACTTCCGATTTCCGACCAAGTCGGAAGTCGGCTAAAATCTGTTCAAGTCGGGTCGGCCAAAGTCTTATTGAAGTCGGAAGTCGGCTAAAATCCAGAATTTAAGGTCGGCCAAAATCTGAAAATACCCGACTTTAGTCGGCCAGAATCAGCCGACTAAAGTCGGAAGTCGGCCAAAATTTCGTACCCATCTCGTGCCAACCATTGTGAGTGATCAGTCATCAGCAGAGCTACTAAAGGTACAGCAGCTCGGCCGGTTTTTTGGGAAGACAACGCTTGAAATCAGTGTAAATATTTATTTTAACAGCAGTGTCATTCAACATTGACTCCACTAGAACTTCACAACACATGTACAGAGTAAGTGTTTTTACAAACAACTGCCACTTCAGAAATTAATGTTTCAGTTATGTATTGACCTGTGACTTTGTGAGACCTACGAATATTCCCGAGATTTGTTAACTGCGTTTCTTTTGGGAATCGTCTGTGTCTAACAATGGGCAATGTATAGCAAACAGTGAAGTATGTAAATGCTAATTTAAAACTACTTTTGGGATCGCATGTCATTTGGTTATACCATCTCGTAAGATTTAAATCAGTTTTTGTATCGTAACTGTATATCAAGTAAATAATTCTGTTTGTGTTGGAAGTGGATATTTGTATAGTGAATGTTTATCCAAATATAATTTCACTTGAACGCAATGCAGAATTTAATACATTTTTTTTTACTCCCCATAGGAAGGATACATGAGGAGCTAAACCTCATTATTATGGATTAAAAAAGGGATGGAGAGCACTTTGTCAAGGAGCCACGGAGGGAATACTGACGTCAGAAATGCTTGTTCATCGGCGTCTTCATCAAAATGTGGGTCGGGTCTGACACCCTGTGAGCACCATGTCCAGGAGGAAGTTTGTCAGACCAGAGCGGTGTATCGTCAAGGGAAGGAATTCACAGCTGTTAAGGTATGACTGATGAAGGAATGACTGTTAGCTTCGAAATAGTACAAGGTGTAATTTGTAAAGTGAAACAACAATGTTCGGTATAAGATTAAAATAGACACAACGCTCAAGGGCTCAAGTATTGAGTGGGAGAGGAGTTCAGCCGTAATTATTTCCTGATGGTTAGACCGATGGAATAAATTCTGAAGGATCCCTTTTTCCATTAAACGGTCGAAATTCGACGGGTAGGAATGACCTATAGGTCTTGGGAGGGGGGGGGTGGGGTAAACTATTACCCGGAGCTTCATCCCTCGTCCAGATATTCCTTATTTCCAGTCACAATTTTTGGTAGCATATTCCAACACTGTCCAATGACCTCTATCAAATAGCTCCCTGGGAAGCCGAATACTTGGGAATTTGGGAATCAATTCTCTGTGGAAATGAAAAATTTTTGAAGTTTTTGGAAAAGTGTGTAACAACAAACAAATATATAACGCAGATAGTGTAGACATTGATCAATGACTCAAATTTTAGAAATCCTCGACGAGATGAAAATTTGTTAAGTAATCGGGACTTGGAATTTTCTCGTATAGGCAGACCATACTGATGTTATGTCATGTTAAAAGAGCTGTAACGAGCTGGCATGTTCATTTATTACAACTTCCATTTCAGGCAGAATCGTTTCTCAGGCTTTACAAATTTTATTTCATCCATCCATTCATTCAGTCCACACCCGCTCCTCCCCGTCAATTCATTTTATCTGCAAGTAATTAATTAGTAATTGTAAACTTGGCTTAATTGAATAATTACAGGTGTACACAGTCAATCATGAATCTCGCTATTTGATCCTCCAAAATATTCCCGATTTAAATCTACAAGAAGAACTCAGACGATTATGTGGTCGTTTCGGGGCCATCCAAGAATTTGGTCCTGTCTCTGCTTCGAAATATCCACCTGGAACCCCCTTTACTGCTGTGTACGTAGTCAAGTACGCATCGACTCATCACGCTCGGTAATTATCTTGTCACTTTGTATGTACTGGTTTCACAAACCTGCGGCACGGAATGAAACTATTTATTATTATAAGAGATTCATAAGTAATGGGTTTAGAAACCTGTAGGTAGGTTTTTAAAACATTGACGTTTTTGTAGTTACGCCAAAAGGAAGCTGGACAACCGCGCTTTTTACGGTGGTCTCATTCATATTTGTTACGCCCCAGAGCTAGAGTCAGTGCTTGAAACACGTGAGAAACTCCTGGAAAGAGTAAGATATGTACAAAACTGCACGAAAAAATCTTTAGTCAGAGGCAAGCGGAAACATCCTGGATAGTCAATGTGATCCAGTACCATGAAGCCTCAAAAAATTATATTCCAAATTTGGCAGTGCTAAGCGTGTCTGCATTTTTTAATAATAAGAGGAAATACACAGGGAATTCATTACAACGTTGGGTTGTTGCGAGTGGTTATTAATTTAAATAGAGGGATCTTTCATTCCGTATTAAATAAACAGATGAAGTTCCGTCCTGCACATTTGTATGCTTCACCACTGTCAGTCCCTATTTCTCGTCATGGTAATGAGATACTAAAGTAATAAAAGGCTAAACAAGCTGCAAAGCAGCCTGCAGAACTCTCCATGAATATTTCAGGGATAACTCACAAACAAACGGGACAAACTTACCTTTGACTTTTCAGATTGAGTCAGATAGTGTTGCAAATGCGTCTACTTAAAGGGAATTCACTGATTGTGAGAGGTAGTGATTACTACTCTGTAAATAATATAGATGTATGCTTTGTAAGGCATGTTCAACTAGACAACAGTTGTATGTCAAGTCAATTAAACTGACATTACTTTAGTGTATTGTTAGCCAATATTTGACTGTTTAACATGTAAGCATGATAATGACATAATCGTACATATGTATATGTATTGCTACGATGCAATCATTCTTGAAAAATAATATAGGATACTTGGTACTAAGAACAAATGTTTGATTACTACCAGCGATGGGTAACGTTGTTGGTTAACGTTAATGAATAACGTTACCGATAAAATCCTAGTAACGGTTAATGAGTAATAACGTTTAGCATATTCCACTTGATTAACAAATACTTAACGAAAATCTCCGGACAGCAAATAGCGTAAACCGAATCACAATAGCAATAACGTTATCCGTTATTGAAAATTGTGGTCACTCTTACAATTAGATTTAATTTAAGTATACTTAAATTAATTCTAACCTATAGGTCCAGAAATCATTTCATGCAATCGTAAAACATGTATACAGATTGGTTTTAGAAGTTTGCATTTATTTCATCATATGCATAATAGCCAAACGCGTTCAAAAACATAACTACTATATTCAGCTAAATGTACGCATCAGAATCTATTTCCGTTTCGGTGACCTGATTTTTTTTTGTAAAGTTACTTCACAGTGTGTAGTAGGGATGGCAAATACGATATTGGCGAGACGATAATATCGCAAATATCGCCAAATTTACTTGCGATACTGATGGCGATAATTATCGTAAACATCATCGATAATATCGGCATATCGGTATCGCGTTTATATCCGAATGGGGCTAATGGCAACAACTTGAAGGTACTTTTGAAAGCTCAGGAGGAAAGGGATGTTTCAAGGAGCGGTCCCTGCTTAAACATTTTATAATTAACTAGTGCCGTTTTATTACATATCGTAGTCTGTGCACATTCTCTATGATTTCATCCAGCTTTTTGCATTGTAATTCATGAGCCACGTTCTGTCTCCAGCCATAAGGAATTTCTAATCGTAAAAATTGGAAGTGACATTTATTATTGATTTTAATTGCGTTTGCAATTCCCCTTGTGCCACATAATAATAATATATCTCACTCTCACAAAATTAATTCCAACCTAATCTGGGATTTCTTTAATAATAACTGATATCTTTGGGCGTGGGTTGCCGTGTAACTAATAAGTTATTAGTTTCTAGCTGGGTAATTGTAATTCAGAAGGATATTCTACACGTGTTAAGTAAACAAGCTTAAATTTCTGAAACTTTTGTTCTATCAGGCAATTAGCTATAAGACATTTTTGGCCGGATTTATTAATCAACCATAGTTGGCATAATTTTTGATCATAAATTAGTGCCACTGTCATCATGTCTTCAAAATAAATATCATTGGTTATTTTCACGTTCTTTGTGGTAGAATTCAAGTGCTAGCTAGAATATTGGCGATATATCGGCGATATACGATATATCGCCATTTGCAATTTTACCGATACCGATATTTGCGATATGAGTCAAGTGGCGATATTTGCCATCCCTAGTGTGGAGTGTAGTTCTTGAAGAGATTTGAAATGACAAAACAAATACTAATCCTCCGTGTACTTTGCCAACGGATGTGAAGCGCCTTTTAAGATATCACAACTCACAACTAATCACTACAAGTCATTATAACATTTGCGAAAAAGTTAAATGAACAAGATGAATTTTTGATAATGATACACAAACATTCACTTAAAAACAAATATAACCTGTTCCATGTTTCCCTGTTGGATTTCATTTTACTTTTTAAAAATTCCGTGCCATTAATTTGAAAAGCAATATTGTAAACAATAATAATTGTTATAATCGAAATTATTGATTCATTTTGATTTTGGAACAAGTTACCATTCTACGTTTGATCGAAAATGGGTGTAAATAATTTTTACACTTTACTGACAATTTATTAATTCTGAAACTACTTGTGTGGTTACTGGAAACAAACGTTACTTCAAAAAATACTTGTCATCAACCGTGTTCGTTACTGTTAATATTAATCGTTGTTAACCGATTAACGCTATTAAATTCAACTGCTAACCGTTTATAACCATAACTGAATTCTTAAAAAACTTACTAAAAAACTAAAAAACTATCAGTAACCTTTAAGCAGTTAACGTAAACTCGAATTTTCGGTTACACATCATTGCTTAATACAATGCTTCGGAGGCAAGGCACCTCGTGCTCACCTCCTTATATAAACATCTGCAGCCTCACATTCGGCACGAGAATACGCGGAGGGAAAGGCTGCAAACAGGAATAAGATATACGGTGTAATTATTCATCATTTTAAAAAAGAGATTACAGTTGCGTGAAATGCCTTATAATAGCATACTGACTATTTTGAGTGACTCGCAAACTACACATATAAATAACATCCTAGTTCTCATCCAAATCAAGATCGGAAAATGTACATTCTTACACCCCTTCATCAAAGCACCTTCGACAGCTCTCCGATGTATCTTGGGTACAGACTCCGACAGTATTCCGAGAGTGGATTCATCATAAACACTAACGAAAATAGTCTGCAATAAATTTGCCGGAGACATTCCCCTTATTCCCATCATGCTGCTCAAGATCACCGTAAACACCACTGTATTTTTCCAGTAACAGCGATTACACAACCCTTAAAACACCAACTACGGTTCCAACAATTTAGTAAATTTAACTACCAAACACCCGGACGTATGTTTCTCCACACTTGACTGACCTCGATTTCCATCAAATTACTGTTGTGAGGATTCTAAGGAAAAGCTCAGCTTCATCACGAAAAATCGTCAGTACCAGTACCGAATAATGCGCTTCGTAGCAAAAAGCTCCCCATCATATTTGTTTCGTGTAATGGACGTTATACTTAGGGATTTAAAATACAATGCAGACAGCACACCCGCTGCGACCTCCATCTCAAATTTGAACTCACGAAGTGCTCGTTCACCTTTGAAAAAATAAATCTTTTTAGTTTAACCATTACAACCAATGAAAAACACCCTATGGCGGCAGCTTGTATTCTCAACTACATGCCAACACATCTTTATGTTACCTATGTTCACCCGTTTATGACACTTTATGATGATATCCTTTCCCTATACGCTAGACCTGTCGAAGAGTCACTTGTCGTGATCCCTAAGCATATAGCAGCTTGTCACAATCTTGCATATCATATGGGCCATAGCAAGATACTCAAGATAATGCAAGCGAGTTTCCGTGGAAGATCAATGGCTACTGAAATCCAAAAATGTATCCAGTCCTGCCCAGTCTGCCAGAAAAAATCCCCCAGTGTACATAAAATGTCTGACGAATTCCAATGTGACCCTTTAAATGTGTGCATGTTGATGTTCCGGATCCCGTAACAAATCATGACGAAAGTCCTGTAAAATTATATAGTCGATGCTGCCTCAAATAAAGTTTCAGCCGTTTACTCCCTTCCGGTAGTAGTACAAATGAACCAGGCCGCGGAATTCAATAATGCAATTACAAATGATTTCTTGAAAATGCTCAGGTTTAATATACATTCTCGGCTAACTTATATCCCCCAAGCCAAGGCTTCATAAAGCTTACTCATCAAATCCTGATAACCTGTATTGAAATGTGCATTGCATAATACAAGGCTGACTGGACAAAGGCTCCCCAGATCTTACATTTTAACTCAACTATATGCCGCACAGCGGATATGGTTGCACACCAGTTTATTTACTGCATGGGTATAATGTTCGCAGTATACTTCAGAATGCTGTTTCCACTTACCTGAAAACAGAAATGCGCAGGAAATAAATTAAACGCGCCAAACTTCCCACAATGTCTTAAGCAGACATTGTCAACAATGTGCCGCCCGTGTCAATAAAACCAAGCGTACCGTTCAGTGTACTATTGGTGATAATGTGCTTTTGGAGCACATTTCTAGACAAACAGGAACAAGTCAAAAATTACTCACTTTCTGCTGGGACCATCCAGTGTGATAACTAAACCCACAGAGGTGAACTTCAGTAATCGAGACTTAAGAAGTTTTATGAAAGATTTGAATGTGTTATACATACAAGTGTGCATTCTAAATTGAACTTGAGCCATTCTCAACATTAGAAAACGTAACGAGATTAAACCAGCCCAACCCCTTCCTTAACACGTCCTGACCCAGAAAAGTGTTTGTCCGAAGAAAAATGGTGCCTCTAAACAATCGGATTTAGGGACCCATTCCATACGGTACGTACCCTACCCACAGGAGATTAACCACCAATTGTTTGAAAACCGTTCTAAGGACCTTATTTTTGACCCGCCTACCACAATCCCAATGACTTCATACAATCAAGTGTTAATGCCGACACCTGCATTATCCACTCTTAAAATGCCAATATTATCAATAATTACTATTCCCACAAACAGAATAAGTACACAACAACAATTACTTAGAAAGAATCACAACTATATTTCGGACTAATCACACGAATGGATGAATAATTTTGGCTTTGAAACAAGCTGCACATAATGTTGCACACGCTGTTGACAACGTATTCCATTTTTCATTTGTCAATGTTGACCAACATCGAAAATACAAAGAATGAAAATTATAATTATAAAATATTATTATAAAATATTCAAATATAAAAGAACGTTATAATACAAACAAAGTTCATTGCACAATCCACTCAACTCCCTCTTTGACGATTCCTGACCCCGTAAAATTTTCTAAGTCTTTATCAAAGGAAAAATCGGGCTTGATCCGTCTAAAACCTGTCAATTTAACTGAAACGAGTCCACTATTTCGTGTTGCCTCCCATAATTTGAAGTGAACTTATCTTCCACTCATCGTCAGTTTGTTTGGATAATATTATAAACGCTTAAAATCTTCGGATCTAAGCTGTCCATTCCAATGGTGAGTGGTATGGAAAATTGTCTGGTGCTTTGAACGCATCTGTAGAAGTTGCAGTGTAGGGAAAACTGAAAAATGAAAAATAATTACAAAAAATATAAAAAATATGAAAATTGTTAAAGCTTGTGAAAACGTTCACTGTACACGTACAAATGGGACTTGTAACGGAAGAAAACGGTCCGCGTACTCTTCATGCACGAGAACTATATCCCGTATGTATGCACTATACGGAAATGCTGTATGTACTACTAAAGCTGCTGTACTACTAAAACTGCTATAGTTCGTGTACGCTCGTACACAATTTGGCTCAGCGACGGTGGCTGGAGTGCACAAAAAACGTTCAAAGTTTCCACTCCTAAAAGTTTTCACTAGTTTCGCTCTCTGTCGAGGAAAATTTCGGGAACTACCACAAATTTATAAATAAATATATTTAACTATCAAAACAAAAAGTCTCACTCAAAATTTCGAGAAAATAGTTGTAAATTCGATCACTTCACACGTAACCACCATGTATTAATATCTGATATGGTAATGTCCGTAGATATTAACAACGTTAAATAGGTAATTAATATTGACGACTGGGAACATTATTGCTAAGAAAGATATATAAAAATGAGTATAACAATATTATTGAATAAAAGTGTAAAGGAAAGGTTTGGAGGAAACCTCCCCAACCATCTAACTACAAGATTTTTTATATTTTAAGCCATGCATAAAATGGAATTACCGTATCTCGTATTCATTGAGCATGGGTGAGTAAATTTTGGGCAGAGCCTCCGGCCGCGGCTGATTCCACAATAAAACGTTTGAAATTGACGAAACCTTGAACTAACTGTAATGGCTAGAGGTTTCGATATATATCGTGTGTACACACTTGTCGGGTGTCTTTACAATACACATAAAGCATGAACCTTTATTCGTAATCCAATGAAACAAAACAATTTGATCTATTATGATCCCAACCTGCAATTCTTCTATTGTCCAAAACGTTTCCATAGTATGTTCCAACGATGGGTTAGAACCATAAATGACCATAACCGATCTGGGGCTGGTTGCAGCTACACTCCCCATCACAATCCATCCTAGGTCCGTATAATAGGCATTTGGTGATCCACTGTGTCCTATGCGTGCCTTACGATCGCGCATTATGCGAGCCACCACTGTTACTCCTAGGAGAATATCAATTTTTGCTGGTTTATTATATAACATATCCGCTAGCTCTATATTTTTGGGATGATCAAACGTGGATATGTCGATCTCCTGGTGCGGTAATTCTGAGGCGATGGTAGCCAGGATGTAAGCCTGGATCTTTATTGAATTCTGACTATCCCTAGTTGATTGCACCCGGAAAGTGGTCGTCCCTAAAGTGGTGAGTCCCTGTCCTCCAGCCGCTACAAATCCTACCTTGATCTTTGTGCGGGGTAATCGTAACTTCTTCGCCAGTTCATTGGTCACGAAGTTTTCTTGTGCACTAGTATCTAAAAGACATCTGGCTTCCTTAGGCGCGATCCGATCGGGAATAATGACCGATGCCGTAGGTAATAAACCCATGTTTGTTGAAACCAGACTGGTGAACAACTATATTAATGTTCTTAGTAGCCTTTGACTCCGTCCCTTCGGAATGTAGTAGGGTATGATGTCGTTTTCGTCAGACAAACCACGTCCGCTCTACGGCACAATCACTTACTTGGTGAGTACCTAGGCAATTATAGCATCTTTTGTTCGTTCTGACCCAATCTCGTCGCTGGTTAACACTCATGCCACCAAACGTGCACATTTACTTATGCGGTGATCGTGGTTGCCACAGTAACTACATGGCCTGGGCTTAAACGTTGGTTTTGGTCTTTTTCGGTGCCCAGATTCTCCGGAGGAGCTCCGGTTCCTAGTTTTAGCTCCCTTGGCCTTTGTAGCGACGTTCACTGATTTCTTCAGTATCGAGGGTGATTTAGATCTACCCCTATTTTTGTATGTATTTATTGTTTTGCGAAAGCGTACATGCTTTCGCGAGTCATCAGTGCTATAACCGGCTTCGCTGTCCGAAGTTGTCATCAAGGCCCTAATTTCCTTATGATCCCTCCCGTTTTTGTGTTTAGCAGGGGCGGCAGCCGCACTTTTTGACTTTAATTCCTTGGTCAGACCAACGTTTTTGGCCTGCATTTCAAGGAAATCTACACATGTTTGTAGCGATGGAACATCATTGGAGGTCCAAGTTTGGTTTCTTGTAGTCGAAGGGAGTAACAACCCTAATCACTTCGTCATCCATGTTCATACTAGTAAATTTTAACTCAGTTTGTATATTAATATATACTTTCCAATTAATCACTTTAGGGGAAAAGATTAATCTATTCTATGACTTCAGTTAGTTCACCCAGTGGTCGATCCCAAGTAATAGAACATGAAAACTTGCTTCATTATTATTTTTAAAACAATCTTCAGTAATAGGGTTGTAGTCCCTGACGAAATCTCGGCTGATACTGAAATTCCTTCTTGTTAGATTTCTTGTAGTCAGTCCCTCTTTGTCAACAATTTCTTTAACTCTAATGTTACCCACGCTCGTATTGAGTTGTTTTGCTATCCCTCGAAATCTTAGTCATAAATTAGCCGCTTTTCTTCCAGAGACTTGGTTAGATAATTGCCACTTACTCTCGTACTTTTCCATTTTCCTAAATCTTCCCTATATATATTTAATTTTTGCCGCCACCTTTTCATTCCTAAAGTGAGCTTCCTCGTCTGGGGGTTACAGTGTTTGTGTTGAGCTCTCACAAGTTTATTTAGCACATATGTCTACCATATATTCAAAAGACTTAACTTGGTTACCATTAACATAACCAGATCTGGGACCCAGAAATTCAGATTCTCCATTATCTACTTCTGTTTGAAACTTTAATCGCTTTTAAATGTTTTTATTATAGTCAAACAAAAACAAATATACGTCCTCGGGGAGTTCTTTTGCCAAACATTTAAATGTAATTTTGAAGACTTTCCTGTGTCCAGGAAGAATTTTTATTAACCCAATTTCTTCACTTTAATGTGACATAACATATTTGACCAATGGATATTCTAAAATAAACACCACTAGCTATCTATCGAATTACGTATTTCCTAACGTATAAATACTGAAGAATCAGATTTAATATTACAAGTAGATGGAGTATCTTCTCCGTTCTACAGGGTCGGCTTATTAAAATATTTAAGTCCATAGGCGACAATGTCGTCTAACTTATACGAACTCCAGATTTTAAGATAACCGTCTTCCTGACTTCTATTTGTTCGTTACTTACAATTAGTTTTATCCTTAGATATGATCATTTATTTTACGCGAGTCTCGTAGGATTCTCCGCTCCAAAAGTAACAGTTATCATACCTCTAGATGCCCTTTTATGATATTTATAGGTTTTTCTAAGATCTTTGCTGATGTCATCACATAGTGTTTGGGGAATTCTTAGTCTCGTTTTTATTCCCTTTTTATCATATTATTTATTATCTACGGCACTTATTATTAACTTGATTTTTTCCCCATAATTTTTTCCATTTATTACGGTTTAAAGTTATCATACAAATTCAACTTTGGATTACAGTGAAAAGCGTTTGTGGCTATACAGAAAAAAAACAGAAAGAAATTATTAACTTGACTATTTCATTTGTTAAAATGATCGTCTTAAATCTATACTAAGTAGTATAACATAATTTATGTAGCATATTTTGAAACTAATGCAAACAGTTGAAGTTCGATCTAAAATAATCCGATTTTATTGCAAGTCAATGTCATCCTTAATTTTTAATCTAGCATGGTAGAACAAAATTTTAAAATTTTGCTAATTAGTGGGATAATGAATAGTAGTGCCCTTTGAGTAAACTAAAGTAAGCGCAAATGGTTTCTTGTCGCCGTATGCGGTGGTCCCTGACCAAAAATACTATTGTTCTATTCTACACCATCTATCTGTATCCTGTAATTGTTTTAGCAAAATCACTATTAAAAACTTAATAGAATATTAAATAAACACTTGCCATACAACTATTTTGTTGTTTGGGTCTACGTGCTTTAGGTTCTGTTAAGTGGTATTATGATTTCTGATTAGCTTAACGGGAACATGCGATGGGTCTTTAAACAGGATTGCAGATAAAAGAAGGAAAACTTGGTATAAGATATTTCCTGGCCTAGTCTCGTAAAATAAGTATGTAAATGTATACTGTTTCTCACGTTTGTATAGTCCTTTATTCAGTGATTATGCTCAGTTAGCGAGTATTGTCTCTCAGTCTCTCACACGCAAGATCTTCTTCTCGGCCTCTTCCCTCAGCGTTGTATCGTGCCGAAAGTGAGGTGGCTTGAGTTTTAATACGGAGATGAGCGCGTTTGTTTAATCATACCATACTTGTTACTCGATCGAGAAATCAGTGCTTAATGTTTTGTATATCATACTCAATGTCCCCGAGGTCACATAAACTTATTGTTAGATTAAATTTAAATCAAGTTAAAAATCCATGAAAATCTTTTGATTATAGTTGAACGGTTTTGTTAAAATTTTAAGACATTTTGGGAATTGTTCTGCAAATCAATTAACAATGCTAATTAAAAATAGAAATCTAGCATTAAATATTATTCTTGTAGAAATATAAAACATTAATTATGTAATCAGACTAAACGATATGTAAATACCTTGAATAAATCCAAAAAAAGTTGCTAATATTTTTTTACATTTAAATTGGTTTCAGTGGAATTCGATGGACATCCTTTGAAGGTTTTAAAATGGCGACGCGTTGCATTGAGAAACTGAGCATAAGCAAAAATATTAATTTAATTGTCGGATTAATTAGGGAAATGCCGTAGTATAATAATTTTACCGTATTTCCAGTCTAACAATACAGAAATATTTTCCAGACAATTTTCCTTAAAGCAAAAGTACTTACTTTTCTGCCTTGCACATGTATTCCAAAAATGAGCGCATGTGACTTCTAAATTGGGAATATTTTGCAGTTCAACTATGATTCAAATAAAAGCGGTAGAAGCACTTATTCGTCCAAAGAAATTTTTGAAGACTAGAAACTCTCCGCAAATGCATTTCTAATGCGAGCGCAAATGGCAAATAAATGCAGCTTTTATCGCATTGTCATTGCAATTAACTCGTAGATTGCATAGATTTTGTTAGAATTGATCAATTGAAACATCAATTTTCAGTGCATTTGCAAAATACATGGTCGTGGACTCGTCTTCTGTCCCGTGTTTGAAAAGGCAGGTCGAGGGTTTGGGCTCACAGTTATCAGCCTACATATATACCTCATGTAAATGCAACGCCCAGCCTAAACTAATTGTAAGTGCATATTAAAATAAATGTGACATTAAGACTAATGCCCATTTTCTCGATTTTCGAAACACAGCTGACGATTATGATGATCGATTTTCAAGATATTTGAAGGCAACTTTTGCTTCAAACTGGAGAAATTAAATATTTTATGAGTCATTCCCATCTTCAAATTGTATCTCCTCCTTATATCTAATTCTGGAAATCGAACGCGAATTTTGCAGTCTTAAAACATTTTAATTGGAAAACATTTGCATCTATAAGTACATAGTCAGGACATCCCTGACATTAAAATAGAACACGCGTAAGTAAATCGGCGGTGCCTGTGTGACAAATAAGATACTGATGTTGGATGAACTCATGCGTTTACGATGCTTCAATTCAACTGTTAATATATATATAAACCTAAATCTACGTAATCTATATATTTGTAATATATATGTAATCTATGGGCCTAAATGACATTGTTTATGATTTATTTTGAAGAAGTGCAATAAAATTATTTTTCCCCTTTGTTTCAAACAAGCCAATCTTTCTCAGGTCTTGACGATATAATCAACTGAATTTTTCATTTACGAAAATAATTTAGACTCAAATAAATTCCCATGAAACCTGCTAAATTATTGCAACCTCAAATATTTTTAAGCACGCCCTAGGCCGTCCATACAAAAATCGAATATCGGAAATTGTCAATTCTGTGAATTTTTCCACCTGAGGCTAATTGTCTCCAACCTTCATCTCTGTTCTTACTGGTCACTGCCGCAATTATCAATCGTAAAGAGCTGAAGATAACTTTTTACATATTGTAATGTTTCATTAATATAAATGTTATAACATATATAAAAGATTTTATTGGTTCAAGGCAGAGCTTCTGCCGGGGACAGGGACGTCCCGTCGGGACACTGGACGGACCGGGACGGGACGTCCCCGGGGACAAAATAATTGTCCCCATGTCGTATTCGGGACGGGACGGGGACAAAAAAAATTGTCCCCATTATATTCGGGACGGGACGGGGACAAAAAAAATGTCCCCATTATATCGGGGACGGGACGGGGACAAAAAAAATTGTCCCCATTATATCAGGGACGGGACGGGGACAAAACAAATTGTCCCCACTATATTTGGGACGGGACATGCTTTTTGGTCGTGTATATAACGGGACGGGACGAGCAAGCATAGCAGAACAAGGATAACGTTTCAGCTTTAATGCTCATCAGTAAACTATTCTGTGAACACTATTTCACCTTTGTAGAAAATGAGGCTTGTTGCTCAAAAAGTTCAGGAAGAATCTTGGAGCCACGATTCTATAAATGCGTTTTTTATGTGTTTGATACAAATATTTTTTGTACGAAATTTTCCTCATGTTCCGATTTTCAGTATGGGAATGTCGACAACTGTTTTCAGTAATTATCGGGACGGTACAGGAATTTTGTTCACATTCCACGATTTTCGGGACCGGGTACAATATTTTTTTTAATTTTGGGGACGGGACGGGGACAAGGTTGTTGTCCCCATGTCCCGACTTTCGGGACGGGACCGGGGACAACGTTTTTTAAAAATTTTGGGGACAGGACGGGGACAAGATTTTTGTCCCCATGTCCCGACTTTCGGGACGGGACCGGGGACAACGTTTTTTAAAAATTTTGGGGACGGGACGGGGACAAGATGTTTGTCCCCATGTCCCGACTTTCGGGACGGGACCGGGGACAACGTTTTTATAAATTTTTGGGGACGGGACGGGGACATGGTTTTTGTCCCCGTGTCCCGGTTGTCGGGACGGGACTGGGGACAAAGGTTTTTAAAAAATATCGGGACGGGACGGGGACGGGACAAGAATTTTGTCCCCAACAGAAGCACTGGTTCAAGGGTTAACATATGCTCTGTCCCCTCGTGCAAAATGAGCATGACGGGTTTAACTGATCACCTTAAAAGCAAGTATTTGCTTTACCAGCATCAGAAAAACTAGGTTTTTGGAGTAATTGAAAACTAATTTGCTTGGATGAATCCTTTGTGTATCCCTCATATGTGTTAAAGGGGGAAAGCTTTTGTAAAACCAAGCAAGATTGGCTCCCTGATTTGGCAGATCCCAGAATTTGTTTCCCAATGGTTTCTTCAAATTCATCCATCATATAGTTGGTAAAATAAAAATATTAAACAACTAACAAGAACACCATGGTTTATTAGTTTCAAAACTCATTGTAAATGTATTTTTGCGTTGTCACAATTTTGACTCCTACAATATCACAATGCTTTACTTGTGCTGATGAAATACAGTTTTTAAAGTCTACGATGACTTGGTTCCAATAGCACCATATTTTGACAGTCCAACAACTTTTTTCCCACGGATTTGTTTAAATTAGATTATCGGGCTTAGGTACCTGGCCCAATGTCCCGGTGAGAACAAAAGTTTGTGCCATCTCGCCCTGGTTTGCGTGGGAAATCGCGCAGAAGTTTTAAATTCTAATTCGTGAACAGAGGGTTCCCTGTGCAACTTAAAATTTCTCATGTTAAATCCCATAAGGAAACTTCATTTTCAAATTTCACGAAAAAAATTGAAATGCGTAAAACCTCATTGAAATCCCTTATAATACAATATAGGCATGTTTGCAAACTTTATTTAAGCCATCTCGCCCTCGTTTCCGATGGAAACCGGATTTACGTTAGAAATTTTTAAAAACATATAAGGATCCCCGTCTGCTTTATCATTTTATATCCCATAAGAGAACTCCATTTTCAAATTTCACAAAAAAATAACAATTCTAAAAAATCTCTAGAGAATGTTTGTAAGAAATAATTTCGTGGGTGTTCAGATGTGTTATTCAGCAGACGTCTTTGCCCCTGAAGATGAATTTCCCTAAACTGGTCGTCTGTTCTAATGGGTCATGGCCACAGTTCGCAACGTGGAGGCCTGTTGAAGAGCTCCTCTGTAGGCTCCAACACCGTATAAAATTAAAATCAACAAAGACATTTCCACTAATATTCTACTGGTGTAGTTTGGTAACATGTGCTAAAATAATGTTGTATGACATATTAATAAACTGTTACACTTTTTTTGAATTTTTATTTTTTTCCCTATATTTGAAAATACAGTTTCCTTATGGGATTTAACATGGGAAATGTTAAGTTGGACAGTTGACCCTCTGTTCACGAATTAGAATTTAAAACATCTGCGCGATTTCCCGCTCAAACCAAGGCGACATGGCACAAGCCATTGCTCTCACCGGGACATTGGGCCAGGTACCTAAGCTCCACCAAAATTCCAATCCGATCCCGAGTGGGCATGGGGCGTGGGCTACTAATAACCATAAAAACATCAAGTGCTTTCTGATCACGTTACACAGCTCATGGAATCCGTTCTTTTCGTAATGATTCATCAAGTTTGGAAAACAGATGCATGTACATATATTCGATACCGAATTCTCAATTGTGTCAACGCTTGTACGTATGAAATTAAATTAAAAATTTAATGGAGTCTATTTTGCCCACATGTTACCAAAAAGCTATTCTGTAAATGAGCCTCATCGTGTAATAGTGGAAAAAGGACAAACCCAATAAAAATATGTATCTTCCTTTATCAAATCCAAGCCTGTCTGTACACATTTGAAACTACCCGCTCGAATCATCATAGAGTGCGGGTCACTCAATGCTGTCGACGCCGTGGGGTTTCTGTCTGACGTCGTCGTCTCAAGACTAACAATAAGACTAAACGAGATAGCGACATGCCCTATGTCTATGACTTTGCCTTGCTAAACTCTACCATACAAACAACTAGCCAATCACACCATATCACCAGTTCTAAGAGTTAGCATAGAGTTTATGGCCCTCAATGGCGCAATCCTAACCGTACGCTGTAGTTCCTACAGTACTGCTCATTGTTAGTGGTGTTGCCAATCTATCAAAATCTCTCCAAAATTTAACTGTAGTTTTCTGTTGTAGTGTAATAATAAACTACTGATAAAAAACTATCCTCCAGTCGTCAAATCATTTGATTACTGTATACGCAGCATAGAGTTCAAGTGCTACTACTGTATTGGGCTTTCAATCAGGGACGGGATATCGGAAAAATACGGATTTAAATGTGGATTCAAATACTTTCTAATTTCGATTTGAATTTGAATTATTTTTTTAAATACTTATAAATTTGAACTCCGATACGAATTCCAATATATTTGATTACTTCCTGAATTTGGATTCCGATTCAAATACTTTTCGGATATTCTTACAAAAAATGGGAATTTATTCAAAAGAACAATTTAAGCGCAAAAATATAAGCGATACATAACACATTAAGTGTTTTCAAGGCAAAATTATCACGCAAATCATTTATTATAAACTTGAGCACAGAAAACACACGCTCAGCTGAAATTTTAGTAACTGGAAAAGCAAGGAGTGATCCCATAACATTTCTAAAAAACCGGAGTAATTTGTTAACCTGTCTAACTACTTTTCCGATTAGTTCCTTCTAACGGTATTTGTTAATCGATTTGTTGAACCGAGACTATGCAACTATCTCATCCTGTTTGCAGGAATTTTTGCAAAAGCGGGCTTCAACTTACAGCCCATTAACAAGTAAACATTTTTTGTTTACCAACCATTCGGTTCTTCGCCTTTGGGTTTGATAATTACATGTGTGCGGCTTTCAAAAAATGCTTGCTATGAACTTTTTCTCGCACGTGGCAATATAAAACCCAATCAAATCGATACTTTATTAGAATCGGAATTAATAAAAAAATATTCGAATACCGATTCGAATATACCCTGTTTTTATTCTAATCCGATTTTGGATACAAATACCTTTGTGAATATTTTTCCGATTCCAATATCGATACGGATACCCTAACCTTTTGAATATAATTCCGATTCTAATTCCGATTCGAATTCGAATTCCCGTCCCTACTTTCAATGCACTTTCCAACTTCTCCATTTCAATCTCCTCTATTATATCCAAACTGACGTGTCTCTCTATGGGTTCATATTCCTACCACAACTACGACGAGTGCTGTACTCTGTTGTACCAGTAGCCAATAAGTATAAATGTGATTGTGTGAGGGCAAACTAAGTGATATTTATTTGCTTAAGTTGACAACATGCACGGGATGGGACAATTTCGGAACAAATATTAATCCCACATTATGTCGTGTTATTTCAGGACTGGATGGGGACAAATATTTCTGCCCCCAGTTATTTCAGGTCGGGATCGGCAAAAAAAATTGTGTCTCGAGATATTTCAGGACGTGATCGTGACAAATATTTCTTCACCGAGTTATTTCAGTTCATGATCGAGACATAATTTGTTTTTCGGGTCAGGCGGAATCATGTAAGGGACAAATATGGTTCTTCCAAGGTTTTCGGGACTGGGCGGAATATCCTGCGGGACCAATTTTTTTTCTCCGAGAAATTCGGAATCGGACGGAATTTTCTGCTGGAGAAATAGAAACCCAAAAACATGTCATATAAACAACAAATTTGAAGCTGCTCCAAATCAGTTTTGTGATGACAGTTAATAATAGTTATTAATAGGTAAATTAATTGAGGGGAGTAACTCAATATTTACTACCAACGTTGTTTTAAGGAGATTTTGAGCGGTTAAGTTAAATGAATTTACTTCATGCGGGACTAACTCTATGGATAAAACGTTGGGCATGTGCAGGGGAAGTTTGTCAAGAGCGATCAACCATGATTTTTTGGAGTGATGTAATGTAAACTATTTGAAATGAGTTGTACTACTGGAATGTAATCCTCGACGAGCACTGCACAGCAAGCAATTGCTGGCTCAGCAAGGCAAATAAAAATTGGGGAGGCAGTAAATAGTTGCATGCAATAGCTGGCTGTGCAGCGCTATGGTCGTGGTTGTATCTAAGCCGCGTAAATTTGAATCTCAAATCCGTATTATTCCAAGACGTAGACGGTCCACTCAAATTAGAAGAAAGGATTACATTGGCCAGCGAAGCGGGCTACCTTTCTAGTACACAGTATCTTTAGGTAATTGTACATACTTATTTATTTAAATTTTCCCTGTAAAATCATTTTGTAGGTAAACAAGGATGCAATTTAGGATTGTCCATATTTGAGTAATTTAACGAGGTTAATAAAGTATATTATATTTGATATTTGACCTGGTTTAACGTAAGTGGAACCTTCTGGGATAAAAAATATTATTTTTTTACTCTGAACGCACGTGCCTCATAACATGTCCCCCTCTCGAACCCTTATTCCTAAGGGGCAATGGTAGTAAATATTAGGTTTTTCCATTTGTAGGAAATGCAATAATTTGCATTTTTTGGGTTTTTTACGAACCCTATACACCACTCACTGTACAGTGATATGTATTATATACGAACTAAGGGGACAATAGAAGTAAGGTATGTCTAAATAAAGATGTAAGTTGTAACCAGGCACGATTGTACTATCATATGAATAATTAGAAATGTTTTTACCCAAGTATTAAATACAACGCGTCTTAATCATGTATTGGAGAATATCTGAGAATGCAGTGAAGTGTGTAGAGTTCGTAAGACGAAAGACACGCCAAGTTTCTAAGGCATCATAAAAGTGAGTGCTTCCCAAGGGGAATTCTTTATTATGGGCGGATTTCATCGTTCCTGAACACGGGAACAGAAAATTTGGTGAGGGCTGATTCAAACAAAGTAAACTGTTTATTTTAATTTCAACTTTTTGAAACAATTCAAAAACTTTGGGTCTCATTTGTATGTCCGGAGACTGGCATTTGTCACCGAAGAAGGTAATTTAGCATATGAATCCCCATAAAATGTCTTCAATAGCAACCTCTTTTCTGAAGGTCAGACCGACCATGAAAAATCACAAACTCCGGAACTCTCCTGGTTTGCATCTTTGCTCCTCAGGATAAATTTTTGAAACCTAGTTTTCCTTTCTTGCGGGTCCTGTCCAAACTCCCAAGTATAGTGCAGTAATTATACATTAAAGTATTTACAAGTATATACAATTAATGATTACTTCAAAAACAAAATGAATTTATTATTACAAATGATGATTAATTGTGTAGCTACTAATTAATTATTACGATTAACGATTACTTTAAATATAATTTTCATGGATGATTACGATTAACAATTATTTTTAAAATAATTGTCATTGATGATTACAAATTATCGATTGCTTTAAAAATAATTGTCATTGATTGCAATTATCGATTACTTTAACAATAATTGTCATTGATGATTACAATTAACACATAAAAGACCTGAACCTTATCACGAAGGACCTGAAATGTTTGGGTTCATGAATTGCAAGTTAAAGGCCGGAGAATTTCAACCTTCCAAGATGATTTCCATCGGAAAAGAAATGGCAGAGTGTCCCACGAACCAGTAAACATGCATTCTTATTCATTTTAAATATATTTTGTACCAAATTGTACTTTTAATACACGATAAATAAAAAAAGTTCTGAATCTCAAGTACCCAAACATGTTCAGGTCCGGTTCAAAAATACCCGGGTTCAGGTTTTCTTTTGGGTATACTTTTTCTGGTTCAGGTACTATTCAGGTGCGGGTACTGCAAAACACAATTGGGTCAGGTTCAGGATCGAAGAATTTTAACCTGCTAAATGGGTAAATTATCAGGTACAGGTTCACACTTTTGAGGTTCCCAAAGTTTTAGTCCAGGTCCAGGTACAGGTTCGACTATTTTCAACCCATTCGATGCACTAGTTTTGTTTGAGTCCTGTTGCTAGATATCTCGATCGATATCTTCAATTAATATTCTAATCAGTAGCTTCCCTCTCATTTCCAACGGATCGGTTTTCAGTAATGAATATTTTTGGTTAGAAAATTTTGAATGTCACGAATTTATTACAGCAAGGATT
Organism: Allacma fusca; assembly: GCA_947179485.1. Taxonomy (NCBI): domain Eukaryota; kingdom Metazoa; phylum Arthropoda; class Collembola; order Symphypleona; family Sminthuridae; genus Allacma; species Allacma fusca. The sequence goes on along the minus strand of OX359246.1, from coordinate 3,651,131 downwards.
GTATCATCCTGAAGTATTTGCAAAAATGTGTAGCAACGCTGTTTAATATTTGTTCCATTTTGTTTCATCAACGCTCATCTATACTATATATTATTAAGGTATAATGGAATTTATTGCTAGTTCTAAAAATTATTTTCTCCTTAAAACGTTCAAAACTGGAAGTTACATTTGAAATAATTATACATATATATTCAAGGAAGACATCACTAATTTAAAAGCATTCATTGGGATACAAATTTTGGAAATGTAATACTGTAATTACGTACTGCTATCTGTAATATGTGCTACATGGAAGCTCATGGAACCTCTTTAAATCACATTTTAAAAGGCAGGGGGATAATAAGTTGAAGGACAATACGAAGTAAGTAAAATGCGCCGGAAAATTTATCCAGCATGCTCGGTTAAAATTGCTCATAAATCCCAACCAACGGGTGTTATTTTACATATTCATTTCCTACTGAGTCACTTTACTAATTCCTTTACACATTGTGAGTCGATTCTGAGTTATAAATGTCTCTTCATATTATGTAGATTCTCATATTTAGCAAAAACATTGATTCAAGGAAAGCAAATCGGCAAGTCAGGGAATATACCGTAGGATTTACTCGCAAATAGAAATTCTTATAGCATGAGGGACAGGTCACCAGAAATGTGGCCCAGGAAGAAGGCAAGCATTAAATTATAATTTTTAATATCAACAACGCATATACAACTACGTGATTCAGCTTCCACGACGACTCATTGTGTTCGTCGAGTTTCAACAACATACATATGTACATATGTAAATAACTATAAAAAACATCAAGTGCTTTCTCAGCACGTTGCTCAGCTAACGCAATCTGCTTTTTTCTTAATGATTCATCATGGCTGGAAAAGGTAAATGCTTTGAAGGAAAAGAGATGTATATTGCATAAAAAAAGCATATAAATCCAGGGGTATTTGAAAAAATCAGAAAAGTTGACAAACATTTCGAAGTTTTTCTTGTCGGGGTAGTTGACGAAATCAGAAAAGGTAACAAAAATTTACGATTTTTTCCTGGCTGGGTAGTTGACGAAATCAGAAAAGGTAACAAAAATTTACGGTTTTTTTACTGGCTGGGTAGTTGACGAAATCAGAAAAGGTAACAAAAATTTACGGTTTTTTTACTGGCTGGGTAGTTGACGAAATCAGAAAAGTTGACAAAAATTGTGGGTTTTTTCTCCGCCGGGGTAGTTGACCAACTGGAAAACAGTTGACATTTCATTCAAAAATGGATTACTTGGCAGTTTGGAACTTTTTCCACCCCCGGTTATGTACATTTGATATTCGACCTTATTTAAAGGAAGTGAAACATTTTGGGATTCCATTATAATTTTGTCACTCTGAACGCACACATGCCTCATAAACTCATAAATGTCCCCCTCTCGAAACCATATAAGGGGCAATGGTAGAAAATATTAAATTTTTCTCAGTTTGTGGGAAATGCAATTAAATGCATTTTTTATGGTTTTTTTACGCACCGTATACTCCACTCACTGCGCAATGATATGTATTACATATATACAAATTAAGGGAACAATAGAGGAAAGGTACATAGGTCTAAATAAATATTTACATATGTACGGTGTAACCGGGTATGATTGTACTAGCATATGAATAGCGTTTGAGTATTGAATAAGACAACGTGCGAAGTAATTATGGATCTTGAATAGGGGTGAGTATCTCTTTGGTTTTAAAATGCTCGTTTGTCTCGTTCTAGTTTCTGAAAAAAATACGAGAACGAGATATTTTGATAACGAGAGTAGCGAGAGTAATCAACGCACGCGACACACGAGAATGGGCAAAAATGAGGTTTTAAAAAAACCAAAACGAAGCTGCTTTTACGACTTTAAAAAGTGAAAAACTAGCATTTGGTATGGGAGGAATTAGAGCAATAATGAACGATACAAAGCATCTCGGGTGCAAACACATACGTATACATATATACATATATTATTCGATAGCACCAGAGATGCGTCAAATTTATGAACCGTCAAATTTCGGTCCGGTTTCGGGTACAAAAATCAAAACCGAAAGTTTTCGGGAAAGGTTTGTTAAAGCTGCCGTTTTGGATGAAAACGCGAAACTTGCATTTGGCCAGCATTTGTCAACTATTATTTGAAAGGCGACACAATTTTGACTTCCATAAAAATGAATCATATGCATTTTCTGTCGGTTCGGAAAGGAAACGGAACCGGTTCGGGAACCGCATGTATTTTCCGGATCGGTTCCGGGAAGTCAAAAATGTCCCGGACTCGAAAATATCGGTTCCGGTTTCGGAAACAGAATTGGGATTTTTTCGGTTCGGGAAAACGAGTCGGGTCGAGTCCATGTTTTGGTACCGTTCTGTAACACTAAGGGGATGTAAGTGCATATCTACGCTTTGCGCTTTTTACGAAAACGAATTTTTTCAAAAGTTGAAAATTCTGATTTTTGCGATCAGTAAAAAAGCATCTTCGTAAAAACATGGTATTTGTGTTGAAATATATGCAATTTAATTGTAGCCTGCACGAATTCTGGTGAGAGGACATACACATTTATTTAGTTTCACTAATCAGAAAAATCCCAAGGCGCAAAATATTTATTTTTAGGTTTAGACCATAAAATTTGAAAATATGAAAGCCGTGAAAAAAATTAATGAAGACCTACCGCAATAAAAGCTAGCACCAAGAACTGCAAAATGTCTCAATTGGAAAAATGGCATAGCAAAACACCTCATTTTTCAGTTCGATATGGGTATAAACAAGATTTAATTGTAAACGACATTCTCGTTAAATAAAGCGAGATGTCTCGTACTGTCTCGTTGATGCATAAAGAACGAGATAAACGAGATAAACGAGATTCTCGACTCATTGTATTGTCTCGTTATACTCACCCCTAATCTTGAATAAACCAAAACTGGGAAAAAATTTTTTACCCAAGTATATACATAATGTATAATGTGCGTCTTAATCTCTTAAGAATCTCTGAGAATGCCCGGAAATGTGTACAAAACACGGAAAATTTCTTAGATATCATAAAAGGGAGTGCTTTACAAGGGAAATTCTTTATTATGGACGGATTTGATAGTTCCTGGACACAGGAACGGAAAATGTGTTGCACAGGACTCGGTTAGGGAAGATCCAAATAAAGTAAACTGATTATTTTAATTGCAACGTGTTGAAACAGTTCAAAATTTTTGGAATTTTATTCTTATATAAATGTTTTTTCAAAACAGTATGTAGTCATAAAAAGCACTTGTAACATAAACCAAAACGCATGATGACATCATCCAAAAAGAACTAGAGGAAGGCTTTGGGAATTATGCTCCTGGAGAGAGTGACAAAGAATCTTATTTATTAATCTGCTATTTATGCATTTATCAGCGATCTACCGCCTATATTGATTTCCGTTAATCAATGACAATATGTATATAAGGTAACGAGTCCATAAATGCAGCCCTGGGCTGAAATTTAATTTGTTGAATAACCTTCTCATCTTCATGCCATTTATTTGTGGTACGTGGTGAAACGATTTGTTTATTAGTCTTTATTATTTATTATATTTTTAAATCAGGATCTTAATGATCCGCTTCTTTCTTTAATTAATTAGGGTGTAGATTTAATTAAGCACTCTGCTTTAGCCATGAGAGGCTGACTCCGAGGAGTCCTACGGTGGGAGAGAACTCATCTCCAATCTGTTTCTTAACTGTAAATTATTCTTTCTTTAAATAATCCCAAAACACTTCACACTTGTCTTTCAGTTTTAATGTCCGTTCTGGACTTTTATTCACTATTAATTATTCAGTTCAATTCTCAAACTTATTTCTATTTCTCAAACTTATTTTATAACCTTATTTCTAAAATTCCTATTCTCTTTCTATAATTATTTCACTTAGTCACGCTTGCTTCCATTCCCTCTCTATCTACCTATAAGTACTTCCGATCCTGTCCGATCGCTTCCGTCTCACCTTCTACACTAACTTCTACTTTCATTCTCTCTCAGTGGTACCCAATCATTATGGTTGGCATTATGCATTTGAGGAATTCGCTGGCACAGTTTGTACTGGCAGTGTCTCACAATATTCTACTGAAAATATTAACCGTGACAATTAAATTGTTTACAGAATTTTCTCAGTGTAAATTTCTCTCATGTGGCGTAAGAATCTTCGGTGGAATTTTCCCCGCGTAAGAATCTCCGCGTAGTAATAACCTCCCGCGGAGTTTTCTCTGCGTAAGTAACTCCGCGTAAAAATCCCCGACAGGGTTTTCTCGTAACTCCTATTCAAGGGCTCTAAATCCAGGTGGTAACATTTTGATTTTATACTTACAGTACAGCATATACAGTGGAAGTGAAACTTGAGCAGGAATTTGTGCTCGTGCATTTTCCCAGATTTATCTTTTTGGGATTATTGCCACCTTAAAATGTTTAAAACTGGGAGTTGCATTTGAAATAATTATGCATACTCAAGGAAGACATCCCTCATTACAATTATCCCTTGAGTTGTAGATTCCGCAAATGTAATGCAGTAAAACCTGTATATAGTGACCACCTATACAGTGGTCTCCTATTCACAGTGGCCAGTATTACATGTCCCCGTCACGCGCCCTATATTTTAACATTACGTTAACCCTGTACACAGTGGTTTTCTCTATAGTGGTCCCCTGTCAATAATGGACCAGGGCTTATGTCCATTCACTTCGAAACACATGCTTCGAACTCTGAATACAATGGTCTGCATTAAAAGCAATGTAAACACAAATTCGTCGCCCATAATTTCTATAGATTTTAAAGATTATTCTAGATTACGGTTTCTTAAATAAAGCATATTCCTGTGCCACCACGCACTGTTAAAAAAGACGTTAATTTTACGACGGTTTCACCTTGTGTTCAAAAAGAATATTTAGAATTACTATATAGAAATTATCGTTTTATAGAATTTCTTGTTCAACACAAGTTAAAAATTATAAACCGGTCAAAAATGAGAGATTATGTAAAACAGAACTTATGTTCCTGTTCCAGCAATTTGTACGGACTAGATGGTTCCGGTCCTACGGTCTACAAGACCTTATGGTCCTGGTCCTACACTGAGAACAGATCAAATGGTCTGGTCCAGGCTCAAGGACCAGACCATTCCAAGAAATCCTGGAACATTCCGGAACAGTCCCACTCCTAACCTTCATTGAAGCCCTTGTTCCATATTTTGACGAACTACTGGTCATTGAAGACTTTGAGATACATTTAAACCTACTCCATGTTCACATTTCGAAATGAAATTTTGTATGGGATTTAACATGCATTTGCAACGAAGCAGGGCTCCCGCTGTCCGCTTAAAAAATATTCGGTTTAAGTAGCCTGGAGCCCGAACTATCCCGGACTCGGACAAACCCTTTTTTGTGGTTTGGGCATTCGATCATGGTCCTTTTCTCAGACAAAGTTTCAGTTCGATATGCATTATCCACCTAATACAAATGTACTACAACGTAGTACATCTACAAATTATTACAATAAAAAGGGAAGTGCTGACTGATACAAGTTACACCACCAATCCCAAAAAGGGGTTCTCAACAATACAAGGCCAAAAGATTGGGGGATAATTGCTCTGTTTTCCGGGGTATTTATTCCCCAGAAATTTTAGTGATTCCCTAAACGTTGCCACTATTTCAAATAGTGAGCAAAGGGGCTCGTAATCCCATATAAATACCTGGGTATACATATTTATAATATTCCTTAAAATTAAAACAATCGATGTAATAATTTTAGTAGAATCGGGGGTACTAATTCGCGTAACACATGCGAGTACATATGCACTCCCAAGTCCTTGATAGGATAACAAAGATAAATAAACATTGCGCAAAATAATAAGAAAGTGTCCTGCAATAATTATATAAAGCATGGATCGAGTGATATATGTACGGCGGCACTGGTCAAGCTAATCCTAATACGTAAAGTACCATTCTATATCGTACGTATACGTTCTACAAATGCCTGAGAAATCGAACTGGACCATGTTAAATAAAGGATCAATTCTTGATAATCAATTGATTGGTTCTGTTTTCAAATAGTACAGCGCCAAACTTCACTGGTCGTGTATACCTTTACAAAATGATGGGTTAGCATTTAAGGTTTTATTCCCAGCAAATTGTTCTGACTCTTATTGTTAGAATCATTAGCTAATATATCAACTGGTCAGGATCTTTTTTCGAAAACGAGTCAACCTGTCTATGTTGAACCGGCACATGAATTCTGGTTCACTTGATTAAAATATGTCTCATTTGCGGAGCAATTCCAGTTTTTACTCCAAGCAAATACATTCCTCCTCCAATAAGATTATTTTGAGCAAGCGTTAGAAGATGTTCAGCAGTTGAATGTAATATTTTGTATTTTCAGTAACTGGAAAATATGCAAATCTTTAATGATTTTTATCGAGTGTTTAGTTTGGAACTCTTCGCAGGTTAACGGTGTCCCCTCCTATATTAACTTATTCCGCCCTATTGGTTAGAATATTAAAAAAAATATGAAATTGTAAATCAAAAAATCTTTTAACGTTTACAGTTGACTGGAATATTATTCAACAAGAGATTGGTCGGATATTTTCATTCATTCTTGAACATTTAAAGTTCTTTGATAAGTTTTATTTTTATCCTTGTTTTTTAATCCCCTTCATTTTTGTGAAGTGTTTAATTTGTTTTTGTATATGACTAAAATGATAATTTTGTTGTGGATTACAGCAACCATGACTACCATTGAAGGTAATTTATTTAAAGTAATTATATTTAGAGAAGCTAATTAAAAAACTACTATCATGATGTTCGTTCAAGTTGAAAGTCAAGCCTATTACAAATCGTATATCCAGTTTTTATTCTTGACCACGAAGCCTAAATAATTTTGGAAACATCTGAATAATTTCATTCAAAAATTTGAAACAATCCAAGACATGTTCATGTATGTACATTACAAGGTCAACCATAGTGCCGGTCATGGATGCAAAAACTTGTACTCGGCCCCGACACCGAACCTAAACCCGGGGATGTCAATGACTAATAATTGCAACTAATTATTAACGATTAGTGATAATTATTTTAAGTATTTTCTAGCAAGTAATAAATTTTAATTTAAATCTTTATCGGAGTATTTTCCATAAATTAATCCTTATTATTATTGGTCTCGACCTGTCCGTTGATTTAAACTTTCGCGGCTTTGGCTTTACAATTCAAACCTTTGCGGCTCATTTCACTATATAGCAAGCCGCTATGTACTATATTATTTCACTATATAGCCAAGCAAGTCGGTGGTATATACAGCAAGCCGAGAAGCACAGCGGACTGAAACGTTGTCGCAGAGGACAGAGGAGAGCTTTTTCAGCTCGCTGTGCTTCTCGGCATATACCAACTGCTTGCAGCATACTGGAAGCTTCCAATATTACGCAATTTTAGATTATCACTTAAAAGCGCTAATCATAATTATTATAAACATTAGACATAAATCATCAAATTTGGATTAAAATAAGTCTGGTAGTGAGAAAAACTACGTTCGGTTTCAGCACTGATGAATTTGAGGAGAAGAGAATTTTAATGACTGAACTTTGTACACATAATTGTGGGATTCGTATTAGGAAAAATTGGCAAATGGAATTGAAAGTACTTATTGCAACAGTTTTTATATACAACGTCAGATAAATTCTCAGAATTTGTATTGCTGAAGTTATGTGCTCACTGTTTTTTAATTACAAGTCTTTACATCAATACATTTGATCTTTATATCCCCTAAAAATATCATTAGGAATTAAGGATTGATTTGTAGGAACCGTGGACTTTAGTAACAATAGCAATTGAAAAATGTTGCGCTAATATAAATTCCTTTCATTTTTCCTATTTTAAATTATCAGTGCGTCCAGTGTCTGAGGCTTCAGTTACATTATTACGGTACAACTGAGATATATACAAATTATAACCACATAAAAAAACATATTTGATCAGTACGCTGTGCTGATCCACTAAGGAGTGAAGCACCATACAGTTCCCATACAGTCAACAGACAGATTTAATAATAATGTTGGTTGGTATTAAGTTGATCAAGGGATTAGTTAAATTCACCGTGTATAGTCAAATATTGAGTTTGGGAGAGAACTTTAGTGGGCTGGAGCGTTGTACCATAATTTTTTGATGATGAATTATTGTCAACTAGCTTTTTGAAACGAATTGTTAGTCTTACAATTAATAGTTCACATGTCTTATATGAGATTACTTTGCCCAGCGAAGCGAGCTGTTAATATTAAGCCTTCTCGACGTGCCATGACACAGGATCTATTGCAATTTAAAATTTTGAGTATACTCTCACAATTCTCAAGTAATTGCCCCTGTGCGAAGCACAGGGCTTTTACTAGTCGTTAATTAAAGTTACTCATAATTCTTGCTTTTTTGAAAATTATTCGGTCATCACAGTTTACAAATAAATTGGTTGCAAGTTATGTGTAGCACATGTTATCTGATATCGTAGGAGTTACCATAGATTTTATTGGAGATTTCAGTGCTTGCTCTACCCCTAGAACGCAAACTTGACTTGAGGTATGAAGTCATGTTCAAGACTATGAAATGTCTGAAAAATACCCGAAAGCTCATGGTTCTAAAAATTTTTATTTGAGTATGACCCGAACGCGAACTTGACCTGAAGGACTCATGACGAACTAGTACTTGTGCGCATCTGTGATCGTAACAAATATGGACACACATTATTTTAATCAATTATTGATCCTATTCTATGGATGTTTTTAAAGTAGATATTCATCATAACCATTAATCGATAGATTTTTTAAAAAATAATCACTAATTATTGTAATCGGCTTTAAAATTGAAGCGTGGAACTCTAGTTTCGTTCAACATTTAATGACACAAGCGTTTTCCTCTACTTCCATATTATATTGTGAGCAAGAGCAGAGTTTTTTTCAAAAGCAAATGTTGGTTTGAAAATCCTTTTGACTCTAATTGGTGATATTACAGGTTCGGGTTTGAAACTGCTCGGTTGTTTTGGTAAGTTAACAAATTTTGCTTACTCACAGTAATTTAATTAAGAAATATTGTGTAATAACAGCCAATTAAAATTTTGCAGGTGGTTTTTCTGGTGGTAAGCATATTTTGAAAAATTTCCCTCACTTAAAATGCGAATATTTTAAACAGAATATGTGAGCTTAAAACTATACTCATGCATGAACAAACTGAATTTCAAATCTCTAATAATAATTATTATTGTGTTCATACTTCTGCAGAAAAATTTTTAGCTTCTGGTGAGTTAGCAGTTATACATAGTGCCCCTCAAACATGAAATGTTTGATTTAAATTAAACAAAATTTATTTTGTTTCAGTTTTTGAAAAGACTTCAACTCCATCAAGTATGTATATACTTTCACGTTTTAAATTAAGGTTTTTAATTTAGTATTAATAGTTAATGATATTTTGTAGACAATCCAGATCTATAGCCTAAGTCATTTGACAACAATTTATGGGAACCTGTAAATTATTGACGTCCGAATCTTGTCCCAACTGTACATAAAATGGTGGGAAAATATTTTATTTCCATTTGCCACCCAATTTCAATCCAGTCCTTCTTATTATCAAGTCCGATCCGTATATCATGTCATTACAGAATGATCAATATAGGAGTCAAGGGCTTAGCTCTAGCTCGTTTTGCGATTCTGCAGAAACTGTCCATACTTTAACCGTATCTTTAATAAATCTGGACGGTTATGTTTATAGCAGTTGTGCAACATTTGGAAACATTCTTGGAATTTCTATAAAGTCAATATGTTTTGTAATAGTGTTTTAATTATTCATTTCATTTAGTCCCATACGACTCTGCAGGTACGTTAAAAATTACTTATTTGATAATTCGTCTTATATTTGCAATCAACATTGATTATTATTTTTGTTATTATTTTTTTTTTACTATTAATTCAATTTTATTATTAATTTATTTTTATTACTAATTTTCGTATCATTTTAAATGGACAAATTATTTTTGATAAAGTTTAGAAAACCAGTGATGTGACGGCAGGTGTAATTTATTCAAAAACCCTTCGCTCAATACTCTCGGTTTTGTAGTCTTAGAAATCGTCCAATGAAAATATTAAATGCTATTAATACATTCTTGATTGTCATTTCAGGTGCTGAAAGTTTTGTGCAAGTCCTCGGTGAGGAAAAATAATTAAAATAACTAACTTGTCTTCCCAATTTTGAAATGTTATTCAATGCCAGGAGGGAATGTCTCCTATAGCTTTTGAACATACACAACAAAATAACTTTCACATCAGTAGAAACAAGTATTTCGTTGTATTAATCCGATGATTTCTCGAAATGTTTTCATTACAGCCGTGGGTTCAAATACATGTTCGTAAAGTTTTTTGTAATTTACTCTGTTGAAGTAACATTCCGTGAATGCATGAATTGTAATAATATCTCACATTTAAAATTTAACATCACATGTAGTATGATATAATTTTTTTTGTTCTGATTACTCACAAATATTTCAGTTACAGCGACTTTCAGTAAGTAAAATATCCTCTTCCTTTGACACAAATAACAACTTTTCTATGTTATGTGTTATGTTTTTATGCCATTGACTCCTTGGCCTTGTTATCAGTCAATGATATGACCGTACCGTTCCGATGAGAAAGAAAACAATATTATTCAGAAATTCTACAAAAGAATTACCGATTACAATAGACAAATATTTGTTTTTCAAACCTAAAAGCCTTAACTGGAAACACTTTCCCCAAAATCCCTTTCAAATTCAAAATTTGTTTACTGTGATGTAATTAGAATTTGTGTCTCCAGTTCTTCTTGACATTTTAATCTCGAGAAAATGTTGGACCAGTTTAAATAACATCCAAGCCCTTGGAGTATATTTTAACATTACATTTTAATAATTGAATTGTGCCGAAAATTCCATGGCCCTAAATCGTTGAATTTTTTATTTATTTTGTACTAAGACTTTGTTATCTGTTTAATTGTATTTCAGCGGCTAACCCCTAGAGATGAGTCGGTTCCAAGGAAGCCTAGCGTATTGGAAAACATGATTTCCTGTAACGATTTATTAAAAAATATTTCGTATCCACTGACAGTTATTGATTACGGAAGATACTTTTTTTTCATTTTGACGAATCCGTCCATTCATTTTTAAAAATGCTTACGTTTCAATTTGTTTAGTTATACATTTTTCCGACATGTATATTCAAAAATAAATCTTTGACTTCTTAAATAATATTAAATTCTGCAATAATTGTAATAAAATGTAGTTCTCATTTATTCACATATGAAGTCATAAAAAATTAGAAGATAAGTATGACGTAACAGTGCACCAGCATACACTTTAAATGTTTTAGAATTCCGCTCCGATTTCCTAAGTTGGTCCGACGTGGCGGTTTCAAATATTCCGCGTACATTTCCCGACCTTAAAATCTACGCCTTTGCCGTAACTACATTTACGCAAGCCCTTAAAACGCCTGCCTATACGATTTAAAATCAGGTCATTTACTTGATCAGCTAAATATAGTAATTAGTTTGCAAAACAGCTTAGTACATATGTATGTACATATAAACTCATTCTTACTTACGCACTCATTCCTGTTTTAAACTTTTCAATTCAAACGAGACCTTATTCCACTCTTAATTTTATTCTAAATAATTTAAGAAATTTAATTCCATTACAAAAATTTATGCTATTCACCTGGGAAAAATTAACCCCTATCTTAATACTGTTGACAAAAGATGAAACCTGTATTTAGACTTAACTTGCAACTTAGCTTGAAAAAAATTCAAGGATTTTTCACTTGGCGTCGCGCAGACGAGTTTGAGCGCACGGGAGGTGCACAGCTAAATATTGTGAACAAATTTTACAATTACCAAAATTCTTTATTAATAGGTAATGGAGGTTACCCTGTTGTTGTCTAAATTCGAACGAAATACACACAACCAATGAAAATCTGATGGTACGAGGAAGAGATTTTTGAAGGCAGCGCTGATCCCGGAATTTCACCTGAGCACAAATTTACAAAATTGTTTTTGACAAATTTTATTGAAAATCAAAATCACTGACATTTTTTTGAAAGAGCTACTTGAGAATAATAAGCAGAAATTAAAATGTTTGAAAATCCCTGAACCTTTGTTTCAAAACCTTGTACAATCTTGGGTTTAAATGTTAAAATGTTGTTTAAATTCACGTTTATATGAAAATAAAACTGGAGTTTAAAATACATTTCACCCAATTTGTTAGTTTGGTAGTGAAACTGCAATTAAGCAAAATTTGCTACAAAATTGGAATTTAAAACCGGGAAAATGCGTTAGTAGTGTGCTAATAGGCGTTTTGGCCCCGAGACGAACGTGGGTATAACAAACGGATTGGGTGGGGGTAGGACCACACCCCGGGTAATTAATAAATATTAAAATAATGGTAAATAATAATAAGAAATAATGCAAATCAGCGTGATGCGTAATTTGACTATTGATGGAAGTTTTTCGTTGAGAAAATAGAAACCGAAGCAGAGGAAACGGGAGGATTTTCCAACCGTATGTATGTATGTAAAGGCACAATGTAGCATATATGGAATGGGATATACTTGATACACTGGTACATACGGTGCGTTATAGTTTTCCTGCCTTATCTCCGCAAACTCCTATGATTTAACATGCAGGAGGAGAATTGGAAGTGGAAATTCTCTCGGGCACACAGAGAGGCTGTATGTACTATGTACGTGGAGACACAGTGTATCATATATGGGATGGGATATACTCGCCACGCTGGTACATACGGATCGCTATAGTTTTCGTGCGTTCTCTCCACACACTCCTATGCTTTAACATGTAGGAGGATGGAAGTTCTCTCACACACAGGCATACAGTTTAAAGTGCATGTCTCAAGTTTTGAAACTTTCAAACTTCCTCCCAGTAATATTTTACATGTAAAGGATAGTCATACAAATCGTATGTGAAAAATAGACAGGGTGTCTGTAAAACTATATAACTTAAATAATACTGTATTTTAAAATTTTAAAATATACAGGGTACCTGAAACCCGTTAATATTGACTAGATGCAATGTTATTGAACATACAGGGTGCATAAAAAACGAATTTTAAATTATGAAGTGAAGTCAAAACAGTATTTTCTGATGAAATAACAGTGTGAGTATTTTTTAAAAATTGATAAGCAGTTATTTATTTATTACATTAATTAAAACATGTCTCTATAAGCACTACACTGTTTAATAAATATACAAGTAATTAATTATTTAATTCTTTTATCCACAGCAACGTTAATTTAAGTTAATATTAACTATAAATTAAATTATTTTAATAGTTATTCTAGTAAATAATGCCCGAATGGTAAGCTCGAGCTGCAATTGTCTGGCCATGGGTACACACGTTTAATATCTATACCATGAAGGGCTAATTTATCCACAGATACAACGCATAACTTATGATTAATGGATCGGATTTGTTTTATGTTTACTCGTTTTACCTGGTCATGAATTAGAATTTGTTTATACAGTTCATGTTTTAAGTTCTTCATAAATTTAGCAGGGATGCCTTTGTTTTTACTTTCTTGTCGGTCATCGGTTGATGAGCTATTATCCATAAGTAAATGAATATCAAATCCAGAAGAGTTGTGGCAAATGACAGGAACTTCAAATTTATATTTAATATTTAAATTGCATGCAAAACAAGCGGCGTCGATGTACTTGCCCGTATTATGATCGTGATATAAGCATTTGGTACTGCATTTCGTATCATTACTAAATTCACGACCACACAAGAAACAACTTGTAGCGTTCACATGGTGCTGCAATTCGTCTGGAGTTGGTTGAATAAAATTGTTAGTTCGTCTTATTTGCGACAGAAGCATGTATGCAACATTAAATATCTTTTCAAAGAAAGTTCGAACAACGTCCGGTCCATCGTAGTAAGTAATATCAACAATTCGGCTTTCATTTTCAAAATTATGCACTACAACAATTGAGAAACTAGCTGGTGAAAAATCATTGAGTATTTGTGTTCGCGAGTTTTTGTTCTGTCCGCTGTTAGGCAATGTAAACCTCATTTGTATACGTTTCGAAATCCCAGAAAATGATGTACGGCATGGGTAGAGTAGAGCTATAATTACTAAATTTTAAAGAATAAGCAGGATTGGGAAATTCGACATCCTCATTGATGACTGTAGGATGTTGTGACGCTGTATGTTTCTCGAGACGTGCAATACTCGGAAATCTTCGATAACATTTAGCACAAAAGAACGATCGATGAGACCGGCCGAGGCAAAGAAACTTACTAAGGTTTGTTATGAGCACAAAATGACACTCATCATCGCTTTCGATATCGCCATTTTGACGATGAATTAAGAACAGATTTACTCGAGTGTCTGCGACAAGGTTACTCTTTCGAACCATAACAATTTCATTATTCCTATGTGAAAATACAGTGACACCAATATTATTCAACTGTTCAAACTTCGGTAAGTCCTGGTAAATATTCAATCCATTTTCACCGATACAATCGAAATTGAAATCGTTCATGTGTCTTTCGTAATATTTCGGGTTTGTTAATGCCGAATGACTACGATAAGTCTTTTTTACTGCTTTCCAGTATTTGTCTGCAATGATGCAGAATTGAAAACACTTAATATTTTTATTGCAAATGTTTAGATATCTTTTTTACTTGCAAATGATAATGGGAGATATCCTTTCACTTTTACTTCTGTAAAGAGTTTTAAGCTTGCAATTTGAACTTCTAGACTTTCTATTTCACGAAGTCGCCATTTTGATCCATGCTCGTTGAAAACATTTAGGTGGTTTATAACATGTGATGCACCACGGTAGATTAAATCCTCGATGCCACCACGGTTGAATAAATCCATGAACTGACTCATCATGTAGGACACATAAACTTTCTGATATTCATCGTTCTCAAGAACCATTGGAACTCGAAATCTCACAACTATGCTATTGTGTACATCTAGACTTTGTTGTAGTAACTTTACCAGAGGTTCGTGTACTTCAGTGAAGAGTGAATCGACGTTCTGCTCAATTTGTTCTGGTAAATACTGATACCAGACGACAACACCCATATGACTTCTCATAATTTCTTTAAAAACACTGATCGATTGTGGTTAAATTCAAATGCCCGCCTCTTTGGTTTGGTCTTTGACAACGATGTTGCGGTATGTCCGAACAGAATAGTGCACAGTGTTCGCAGAAGTGGGAAGTTTCAACGTGCGCTGTATAATCACGATCCAGGTGGCACGTAAAATTGCAGCGTGTCATTCGACACAGAAACGTCTACGAAACGAAAAGATATTGCTTCAAGCAATCTTATTAACGGTTTAAAGTATTTCACGATTAAGTATTATACATCGTAATAGCGTAACCGAAAACGGAAATACTTACTCTGTTGGAAGCTTTCCTTGGTGTTGGATAAAACGTTTGCTCTTCGTAAGGTTGCGTGGACTGCGTAAGACGCATAAACGTTTTTGTTACGCCTGTTGTAGGCATAGCCATCACGAGAAGATTATTCGGGTTGAGATGCTCGTACAAAACTGACAATATACTAAGTAGGATCTTGCATTTGAATAATAACTGCGTCCTGGTGTGATTTTATTGGCTCCGTGGAAATGCACGTTCCTCCCTCGTCGTTGATTTTATTGTCCAATAGAGATGAGTAATTATTTTAGAAACTTTTATGGTAAATATTCCCAGGATCAGTATGACCATCATGCATAGTACTGCAAGATTATTGAATAACAGAAGTTTGAATATATTGCGAGCTACAATTATAAACAATTACGCAGTAATTCAATTATCTTCCCAACAGGATGGTAATCCAAATGTAATTTTGATTTCTCCTGTTGTTGTATATGATGCGATTTCAACTGCTGAATTGTCCAAAGAAACAGGTTTAGCAATGGCGATGAAAGGCTTGAGGAATTTGTTGGTGAATTCTCGGACACTTGTGTTAAGTCTTGCAATAAAATTTTCGGATCCAAAAATGCATCGGCTCCAATAAAACTATTATTGTTGTATGAAGGATACGCATGTGCCAAAGCAAGAAGTATGAGCATGGCACACGTGAAAATAAAACCTTTCATTTTAGTGTTTATGTTTATGCGTGTGACGGCTTCTGTGTTTCGCTTTGGACTGAACATGCTTGCCTTTTGTTTTAGTTAATATATTTACGCTTCGTGTCCGATGTTTATTTGCAGGACTTGTCTTTGTTGTGTTATCAAGAGTATTTGGTTGAAATTTTAGCCAGTAATCAGTGGATTTATCATTTTTATCAGCATTGGCTAATTGATCAAAGTGTTTTAATTCTTTGCGTTTGTATAAAAACGTGGGGACATTAAGTTCTTGAAGTATATCGTAAAGTGTTTCGATACCCGTTGGTGCAGGAGTGTAAATTATTGGGTTTGATTGAGTTATAAAACTTATCAAATCTAAAATATTTAATTTTGGAATTAGCTGGCTTTTGTATTTCACTTCAAATGTCGGTAGCCACTGAAAATCCGGTGATTGCATTAAGAAAGTTAACACTACTAGCTTTTGATTGTTGGTGTTTTCCCAAACAGGACACGATCAATTGTTTCAACTGAGTGTACTTTATCGGCTCCCTCGTGTGTTCATGTTGCGAGCTTAAATCCTCCAATTGTGGATTTTGAAGGGACTGCAAAGGTTCAGCAACGTTTGCTGTGTTAGTATATGTTTCCTTGGTTTCATCGTTTTGCTGTTGCTGCTTGAGATGTTGATCTAGTTCCATTAACCTCGTGTAGAAAGCGGGATCAATTAATTTCATCACTTTCGCCATACTTGCATATTAGCAAAATTATTTCGTTTCGAAATATCTCTTGAAATATTTTAGCAAGCAGATTCTGAACAACCTTTTTATATGTTTTCAACAGCACTACTGGCTTGAAGTTATTACCGTTTCGTAGCTTTTTGAAGAATTTACGTACCAATTTGTCTTTGCTAACTTGAATTGAATTTGCCTTACCAATAAAAAATTCAATATTAAGTAAAACTTCACAAATGCAGAGCAGTTTTACATCTGAACTAGTTTCGATAGTTTTTTCAAATGCAAGTGACGACTTCTTTGATAGTTTATGCAGAAATGCGATGTTCTTACAAAATATTCTGCTCATTGACAAGTTCTATTTAGGGACGTACACCTCACAACTTTCACTTGGATAAATATCCGAACGTACCCAGTACTGGGTATTGTCAAGCGGGTGGAAATTCGAAAATAAATATACAAATTGTTTCTTGCTTACAGCTCGATTAAATGCTGATTCCAAGAATGAAACTTGATGCGGGCAGCACTGACGGGCAAAATTAACAATCATGTTTTTATCACGTTTTTGATTAAACAGTATGACGTAATGACTGTTGATGGATATATTTCGAAATTTCTTCTCAAAAGCGTTTTGGCAGATCAACATAATAGTTACACCAAGGTGTTGACCACAACGCAA
This sequence comes from Allacma fusca, assembly GCA_947179485.1. NCBI lineage: Eukaryota > Metazoa > Arthropoda > Collembola > Symphypleona > Sminthuridae > Allacma > Allacma fusca. The sequence goes on along the minus strand of OX359246.1, from coordinate 3,633,628 downwards.
ACAGTATTTGGTGACTAAGTCACGGATAGACTTGTTATTGGCAATTTGATATTGAAAGTCGTCAATGACAACTATACATGAACTGGTAACTAATTCGTCGATTTGTAAAACATCTGCACTGAAAACTATATCAGGCACTGTCTCTTTAACTGAATCGAAAATAGGTTGATAATCGTTGTAAAAGTAAACGACGTGTTGAGGAGGTCGATTGAAAATCGTCTCGCGATTTCGTATCAAATCAAGAACAAACTGGGTCGTACCCACATTCAAAGGGCCAACTACTAAAATGTTACTGGGGTGAATCAAAGCAGTGTTTGGTAAGTCCATGCTCTTACAATGATGTCTAAAACTCAAATGAAACTAGGGAAAAAATAACAGTAATATTTATTTAAAAAAACTAAGGACATGATTTTACATAAAACTTACAATTTCTTTGACAACTATTGTATTGTACATATTTACATGGATATACACTAGTAGGTGAAAACTTTAGAATACTTCTTATAAAATCATTAACTATAAAGTCATTATGGGTTGAATTTGACGTAAATTTTGATATAAACTGTCGATATTTAATTCCAAGCAATCTGCACATTAGAAAGTATACTTGAAGTAAATGTCAGCAAAACAAAGATAATAATTTTTGCAGCAAGACAGCCCAGGACAGTTCCCACATTCAGTTTTAGAAACATCCCACTGGAAATTGTGAAGGAGTACTCGTACCTAGGTGTCCCCTTCCACTCGACGGGTTCATTCCGATTGACTACAAATTACTTTAAAAAGAAAGCAATTGCCGCAGGGGTGGAGGTGTCGAAGGTTATTAAACTGGCAAAATGTAATTCATGGGAATCGATTACGAAATTGTTTGAGTCATTGTGCTTATCAAATCTTTTATATGCTGCTGCGGTGTGGGGATTAGGCCAGGAAGAAGCAGTCGAAAGTATACAAACAACCTTCTTCAGAAAGTTATTGGGTTTAGATCCAAAGACGTCGAATCATTCAATCAGGATGGAGGCCGGGAGGTACACAATAAAATGTACAATATTAAAACTAGCACTTCTTTATTTGTACAAATTAATGAGAATGGATGAGACTAGATACCCTCTTATTATGCTTAGGAAATTAGGGAAAATAGATCAAAGCAGTATATACCAACCGTCATGGAACTGGGCAACTATGATAAGAAAGAATATTGAACAATTAGGGATAGACTTCAATTGGGAAAGCATTAGCTCAGACTGGATTAAGGAAAACATAGAGGCAATTATTGAAGCCGCTGCAAGTGCATCATATATGAACGATTTAGACAAAATAATGATATCTAAGCAAAATCCGGGATATAAGTTTTTACTGAGAACCACAATTCCGGGATATTTAACTGCAAACATTCCCCTGTTTAAAATAAGATTTATGGCACAAATTAGACTGGCCGATGAAACAAAATCTAAAATTAGGGCCAAGAATATGGATTATGAAGTTCTACCAAATAAGTTGTGTGAATTCTGTAAGATCGAGCGTACGTCTCTAAAGCATGTCTATCTGGAGTGTACTATATTAACTGAGTTAAGAACCAAATATCTAAGTAATTTTGTAAATGAAGGAAACTTTGCCAAGATTCTATGTACAGACAATACGATGGATATACATAATATATATGCATATTTTTATGAAATGTGTAAAACTATATAGGTGAAGACTTAGTATTATAAATTAAGGATCTACAATATGAATTTAAGAAATTTTGTGAACTCTTAATTGTGTATGAGCCTTTTCAAAAACACAATAAATACATACATACATTAGAAAGTATATAAAATATGCCCCACAGTAGTACGACGTTGGGTGTTGTAGCTGTCGTTGGCTTTCTTCACGAATGGTTTTACTTTGACATTCGATGTTGTATGCTTTGGCCGGATGCCCGTAGCTTTCAAAAAATTCGCTTTCATTTGAATCTAGTACAAGCCATTCAACCCAGTGTTGCCAAGTGTGGAGGTTCCTGTAGGCGAAGTATTTTGACATATTGCTATTGGAAAAGAGCAACTATTGTTCATGTACTCAGTGTCCTTAAGATTGTTTGACGACACAACATAATACGGTGTAAAAATTTTAAATTTACTAAACAAAATACTAAATGCTTTCTCAATTGATGACGTATTCATATTAAAGGGATATCTATTTTATACATAATAAGAATTTAATAAGTGATAGAAAAAGATTTATTTGTGTCTATTTCAAGCAAGCATTGGTAGATAGACAAGATAATAACATTAATTGGTTTGGGTAAAGCTTTCCGAAATTTTGTAGTGATTTTAATTTGCCCATTTTTATTCAGAGAAAAGGCATTTGCCAATGTCGGCATAAATTCGAAGGCGATGAGAAGCATTCCTGTAATAAATTTTAATTAAATTGTAAATTACTGCTTGATGTGCATATATAATTTCCAGATGAATTTTTTTTGAAAACGTAGCTTACCTTTCAAGTAGTTGGTTTTATTAATTCCGTTTCCTAAGCGAGGATCGGTGGCAGTCTTTTCTAGGGTTTGTAGCCCAAGTAACCAGTCGTTTTCCGATTCATCAAAATTAAACGGGATGGTTTTAAAGCTCTGGCTTTCGTTATTAATGGAAACATTGAGTTCCAATAAATCAAAATGTTGAAAATTAAAAGCTGACTGCGTCACTGCGCCAGCAAAAGCCGAGCTTTTAACCATACCCAGTACAAGCATTTTTGAAATTCGACCAGTAATAACAGCTTCAGATGTGTTGGAGGATAATCCAGCACCGATGCTATATGTTCGGACTTCAGATTCAGTTAGTGGGTATTTAAATTTACCTCCCGATGAGAGATATTTCCGGTGTAGGTCGATTATCTCATCGGCGACAATTTTCTTCTTAATGTATAGTACAGCCTCCAAGATTTGATATGACCACGGAATTCCGTTAAACCCTGTCTTCTTGGCTAAGGCACTCGTTAAACAGAATTCGGGTAGGCTTCGTTTTAGTGTAATCTAAATGCTAGTGTCCGGTGGGAAATACCGTGTCTGACAGAAGATTGAAGCATCCAGTTTGCCAAGCAGGCTGAAATGTTGGCTGTTTTTAGTTTTGTCATGACGAACTTTAAATCCTTCATCGCCAACAACAAATGAATCATTTGCTGCATTTGGATGGTAAAATTCATTCAGGAGTGTACTTTGTTTTTCAAGAGGCGATGTACATAGCAGACGTTTTATAATTGCCTAGTATAGGGATATAGTTTTTTTGTTGACGATAAGAGCTGGCCATTTACATGTACTTCCATGGAAGTAAAAATAGCATGGAAGAACAGGGAATCTGGAGCAACCACATCAGCCGGTTCCAAAGACTTTCTATCTTGTAGCGTCAACTTGCATTTCAGAGACAAAAACGAATCGAATAGATCTAGATAACCGATGGAGTCACCAATAATGTTAAACGAGATTGGATTGAAACTTTCTTTCACAGACACAACAGGAAAAAACTGCGCATAATCCCCACTTGAAACCCTGGACGCTTCCGTAGATGGTAGACTTGAAAGCGCTAGTTCAGAACGAATAGTCTGTTCTGATCCTTCGAAAATGCTTGAGGTTTCTTCGTACATGCTGGTTGTATCCATTATTGCGAAGTTGATTTTTTAGGTTTTCTAGTTCGTTTTTTCGGGCAGCGACAGATTTTCTTCTTACACTTCAATGTTTTCCGTTTGACTACTTTCTTCCTACTACCTGCCGATTTTCTTTGGCTCTTCCTTTTCTTCCTTCCTTTACACGGTTTGGGTTTCAAGCAAGATCTGGTTACTCCGCCTACTTTACTGCATCTTCGACGACGGCGCTTTATTCTAGTTTTACCAAATCCAGTTTGCTCTAATGAAATTGTATTCCGACGATGTCGTTTTGAACTAACTTTATTGACTTCGGTGGCAGATTTAATGGAAACAAAGTAGGTGGACACATGCGGATCCAAGCCGCCACTTGGTCCTCCTCCGCCTTGTTGTATTTTGTCGTTCGGCACCTTTCTCAGCGAACACGAATTATCGTCACAGAAAACTTCACGCGTTCAGGAATACTTCGGTCTCAGAATTAATTTCACTTTTGTGTCTGTATCGCCTAAGTCTAATTGATGTCCAATTTTATTTACCAACGTAATTCGAAAAAATTGAACGTGTTCACGCTCCATAGGTAAAAACTCGACTGGATTAAAACTAAGATTTTGTTCGCTTTTATCTTCGTCTATGTCCTCTGCATCAATTTCTCGAAGTAACGGAATTAGTTTGTTATTATAAAATTGATTTTGTACTAGATCACAGAGAACTAAAGTGACATCAGACGTGCTTTTTAGCAATTCAATTTCCAATTTAATTCTTTCTTGCTCACGTTCATCTTCTTCCCACTGTTCGAGAAAAATATGTCTTCGTAAATGCATTACGCTTTTGCTATTTATCACGGTCCCTTTACGAAACCCAAAATACTCACAAAGTGCGTCGGGAAAATGCATGGTTATATCTTCCCTTAAGTTTTGTATTGCCTTCGATCATGAACTCAATCCTGTTGTCGGGATAAACGCCGGCTTTAAACGTTTTATTAATTTCAGTAATCACCGTTTCGGGTCTTAAGTCCGATGGTTCATTCACGGGTAACTTATAGTTTAATATCATTCAGACAGCAAACAGTATTGTCTCTAGTTTCTGAAGACTATTTGAAAATAGCTTGACATCAAAATCAGCACCGGATTTGTATTGACCAGGTTTGAAGTAGTCAGTAGTAAATCCAAGAAGGTTTTGTATTATTAATGGTATGGAAATATATTCACAATATTTATCTCTAAAAACAATTTCTGTTTTTGAATTGTCAAAACTAAATGTAATAAAAAAATCGATTTCCCATTGTTTGAATTTTTCGTTTATATCTTTTAAAAACGCTCTGTACTCTTCATATTTCTTTCCTTGAGGTCTACGATAGACGTATACAGATGGAAATGTTTGATGAATACCAATTAAGTTGACATTAGATCGATAGTGCACAACCTTGAATCAGAAACTGCTCACTAAACGAATTTGCTCAAATTTTACTTGACTAATTACTTCACTCGCCATATTTCGTCGTGGTAAAATCCAATACCGAGTAAATCCGAATAAGTAAGTTAAATTTCTATTCATTATAAAATATTTTTCCATACTTCTTTCTTCGTACATTAGCTGGATTAATCCTTCGGTAGGGGAAATATCAATTTTTGAGGCAGTCATGGGAATATTATTTTTTTAGCTTCATTGTTAAATCCTTTTATGAATTACAATATCTTATCTGTAAATTTCTGGAAGTCTACCGTTGTAACAGTTGCTCTGGGAAATTCTGGAAACAATTTTTCTTGCTTCTTCTCTGCGATTTGAGACTTTATGTTTTGCAATTTCTTTAACTTTGAAATTTTTGGTGCAAAGCGTATTTTGGCAAGCCCAATCTCGTAAGTATCGCGTTGTAATTTAATAGGTGGGTTAACTTCGGTTATAAAACTTGTGCTTGTGCTTTCTGGGAATTGTTGTAGGTTTGCTTTACTCGAACTAAACAAATGAAATGTTTCTGATGTATGATGGCTAGAACCGTTGAAACGTTCAAACGTTTCGGGGAGAAAACCGCTTCTTCCAGCAGAAGAAAACATTATCACTAGGACTATGTCACTTTTAAAAGTTCAAGTTCATAAAAACTACCGATAACTGGTTCACCCTCTAAGCTTGTTATCGAATATGTAAATGGGTCAGTGGGCTTTACAGCTGATATTTTAATTTTTTCATTGCTCCAACCAGCAGCATATCCTTAAACAGCACATGTGCATTTGATAATTAGACAGCAAAAGCAAATAAACTTTCTAGAAAATAGAACATATACTTAAGTTTTGAATAAAGAGTAAAATATGCTAAACCTTTCTCAAATTGTAATTTTGTTTTGGAGATTCGAACGATATCGCCTTTTTGATACTTTGGTTTCCTATGCTTTTTGGTTTTACGCCGTTCAATAATATAAGCGTACATACGCTGCCAGATATCGTTCTCATTTTCTTGATTAACATCGTCTGGACTCATTTGAATTGAACGGTGGAACGATGCATTGTATGATTTCGTGAATTCTTGCAGTACGTCCACAAATCTGTTGGTATTTTTATCCGTCATATACCGCTATAATCGTGTCCAGCGGGTACGAATTAGACGCTCCGAGAAGCTTACTTTGATTTCACTATAGACGTAATACCATTTGATGCCTTTGGACTTGAGATATTCTTGAAATGTTCGTGATGTATACTCAGTTCCTCGATCGGTGAATAGGGTAAATGGTATTGCCTTTGACTCTCTTAGAATGGAATTAAACGCACCTATCATGGTCATGCTATCTTTAGATTTTAATGCTCTTGTATATGCTTTACGACTGAATAGATCCATCACAACAAGAACAAATTTTGTTACTATTGTCTTTTGAAATTCCTCGAATATCTTTTAAATCGGAACCCCAAATTTGGTTGATAAAATAAACCATAGTCCGTCGCCGCTTAAACCTTTTGCGAAGGATTATGTGAACAGGATAATGCAAAGTAAATGAATCTAATTTTTGTAGCTCCTTTTCAACTTGGTGTTAAACGTGAAAAGGAACCACTAAGTCTTTGACTCACGTAATCACTTTTAATTTCAGTAATGATTTCACAAAATATTTTATTTGTTGGGAATTTATTCACACACAATTTATGGTATTAACAAATGAGAATTGTTCTTAATTTATTGCACTTTTCCTTTAATCTTTCCTCTTCAGCGATTGTGTACTGAATGGTGTTCTGGATCTTGGCGCTGTAGTTAAATCTTGATTTTGGGATACTTTTATCCAGAATCATGATATCCTCTAGAGCTTTAACTCTGCTCAAAGCAGTGTAATCTAATGCATTAGTACCTTTAGAACCAAGCAAGTAAACAAGTCTTGGACGAGTTAAGCTCTGTGTTTTGTGAATAGTTAAAGCAAATGCTAGAATTACTGGAAAGCGTTTTGGTGGAGTCGAAACATTCGCATTTAACAATAAATTGTTCGCTGAATTTTTTCTGCTTAAGTGTCATATTCTCAAGGAAAATTGGCACACCGCGATACCCTGCCTTACTATATACAAATTTTGTACCCGTATATTTTGGGAAATCGACGAGAATATAGTTGACAGGTCTACAATTTTTGTTATCCTCACACTCATTCGGAGTGGATACATCGGAATCTGAATCGTATATCTTCTCGTGCAATGGGGATGTAACACCTGAAGAAGAATAAACAACTTCAAGTCCTGTGCCAACCGATCCGTTCACAAGGCCAAATCTTGTTTTCAAATTCTTCCGCAGCATTACAGGGCAGTTTTTACAGACTCTCAAAGGATCTTCGATCAACCCCGCTAGACTAGATTCGACGTCATGAATTTCGCTGTTAGTTGATTTTAACGTGTATGCCAACATTTTACTGTTATAAAAAAAGAAATTGATAATAGGACACTCAATGTTTAACAATATATACAAATTTTTAAAATATAAATTATTAAAAGAATGTCATGTACTTGTTGTAATTGTTTGCAAGTACATTTGTATAGTAGACGTGGACCGCTGTTCTAAAATTAGACCTGTCGGCTTCGGATAAATTCTTCTCCATTCTTGATCGCAAAATATCCAAATCTGTTTCTTCGACAATTCCATGGGACACATGCTCCAGGAGCAATTTGAATCTTTCCTGCATCAGTGAAGTATGGCGGGTGCGATATGATTCCGTGAAGTAAACACAATCAAATAATCTGTACAACTCAGAAGCTTGAAACAGCTCAGGGTGACTTTCAAGTATTAACTCTGTTGGCTTATACAATGGGATGCCAAACAGAGGTTGTAACTGGAAAATATCGCCCACCAGGATGACATTCCGTCCTCCGAAATTATAATCGGAATAAATTGGATCAATTCGTTTCATGAATTGATTAATATAGTCTAAAAGTTCTAGCGAAATTGTTGAAAACTCGTCTATAACTATCCACTGCACATTCTTGAATCTACATTTGGTTTCAGAGTTTATCATGCGGGATTTGAGCGCAGTTTGTAATTTATCTTTGCTGATTCGAATACCAAACGCTGAATGCATGGTAATTCCATTACAGTTGAAAGCTGCTACGCCCATATATGAGCACACAATGTATTCAAATTGATCGTTCTGTCTAGCCTTTTCTTTTTCAAATAATGTTTGAAGATGATTTATCACCATTGTTTTACCGGACCCAGAGAGCCCGGCAACAATGAGCGTCAATGGTGATGTTTTTTGGATGTGTAAGGGTTTCACCATTTGTATTTTAACAAGCTTAAGTACATTTTCTTGATCAAAATTCAAATCGGAGTAACTCACAGTTGAATTAGAAATTTTGCCTGAAGTGAATGATGTTAGTTTTTCAGTCTTGTAGAAATCGGTGCGCTTCAAATTAGCTGGTGTGCACATCTTGCCGCGCTTTAAAATTTGGTAGGTCAATGATTGAACACTGGGTTCGAAGCCATGATGTACTGGTGGAAGTATCCATCCCTCGTTGTCAGGCAATACATCGTCGGGTGGCAATGGTGTATGCCATTGTCCAGTCACAATGTCAGCTTCTGTGACATGTACTAACTCGGGGATGGCTTGTCGCAATCAAGCACACAAATACTTACTGTAAGTAAATGGAGATTTCATGGATTTCATTTGTTTCTTCAAATATCTAGAAAAACAAAAATTATTCCCACCCAGAAAATGTGTTCCCGTGTTTTTTAAGAACTTGAGAGGATGGTTATCCTTTTCATCGCAGTTTGAACAACGAAATGCATTTCCTTTTATTCTTTTATGACGTCGAAGTTGTTCCATAAGTTGTCTCGTTTTCAACTTCGGATGACATTTGAAACAAAAATCCAATTTCTTACTGCATGGGCCTTAAACCGAGCCAAGACAATAGAAATGTTCACGAGTATGAATATCAGGTTCCTTCATGATATTTATATTTCAACTGATTCGATATATGAACTAGAATACTACGACAGTTTTAAGTTAAATACACACTTGGGTAAACGTGACTCGAAGACGTTGATTCAAATTGCACTAATTTCGTGGTTATCAATCGTGAAATATACCGCTGGACTGTTGCAAAGTCTCAGAAACAAATTCACTTGTGACACTTAGTTGAGTCGAAGTCGATGCGAAATCGATTTCGAATCGGTCCAAATATGAAATATATTGAACGCTGGTTGGAAACAGTTTCTGCGTTAAACACTTGATTTATTCGAAACTAGTTAACTTGATTGCTTGCTTCTCTATATAACTCGCAGTGCGATTAGACGGGTAACGCTTGATTGAATGCAGTACCCGTCAAAATTGATACCAAATAGGGAGGGGGTCAGCAACGCAACCACCCACACAAATGGGAAACATAATATAAATATCAAATACCCAATCAGAGTTACAATCCCTCGGCATATTAGACGAATTAACCAATCAGAAAGACACGCTCCTCCTACCAATCATATTTCCACGAATTACTTACCCAATATACTGAGCATAACATGTATGAAAGCAAAATTATTCTATGAGTACATTTGCAACTCATCATTTTATTACCGACGTTCAATCAGTGCAAATCGAAATTCCTAAAAAGATTCTACCGAAATAATGACTTAAACAAATACGATTTTTAGCTACTGAGAACAACAAACATTGCAGAAGACTTGTGCATCGATGCATCGAAAAACGCATCGGACAAGAGATACAAACATTCAAAATATCCTATGATTTCACAAAACCAAAATCAGGAAAGCAGTGGCGAAGAGAAAGATGAATCGAGCGATGTGCCGTGGAATAAAAGCTTTTTTGTTGAACATGGTGTAATCCAGGCAAGAATAGTTGTGTTATTATTTGACTTATTTTATATTTTAAGTTATACTAATGAATATAATATAAAACTTTAAATTTTACAGTGTGGCAACATTTTAGTACGCAAAGCTTTCAATGCGTTCTATTAGCGTGACTTCTACTATTTGGTAAGGGAAAACGTCACACACAATAACCGCTCCTGGGTTCGTTTCTCGCAACTGGAATCACTCCAAGTGATTCAGTTAGTCGAGACTATCCTGAAACAGTTTGACGAAACCCCAAAGGGGGGACTAACTCCCTTTTTCAAGGGTAACAAAGATCGAGCAGCCACGGCAGTTGGTCAGCAACGAAAAGCGGAATTTTGGCAAGATCCTGATCTCTCAACATCGAGTACCCGCATTCGGGTGACACGATGTGATATCACCGAATCTTACTTATTTCACTTTAATCGACCTGTACCCCCGAGAAAACTGCTCAATATTCGGGTTGGATAGGGTCAATATTAACAATAAGATTGCCCTACATGAAGCTCATTGTGGAATTTCTCAAGTTGAAAAACTCCGAATAGCCCGACATTATATTCACTAATCACTCACTTAACATTTTCAGTGGATAAATCTGCTCTATTATAAAAAAGTTTTATTTAACTAATGTGTACAAATTTTATTATTGCACTCCCTGTCCCGAGTTTCCCTTCTTGAAACCAAAATGGATTTCAAGAATTGAAACTCTCAGCCCATTAGACGTATACATAATGAATGTAAATTTTAAAATAGTAATACCCAATACAACAGAATTATGCACTCATTAATAGATATAAGTAATTCCTTTATAATGCTAAAAATTCTAACGCACACAAATAATTCATTTCTTAAATGACTAACCAAATTCCATTCTAATAGATTTTTGCTTCACACGAATATTTGCTACTAAAAATTATTTATTTACTAATAAAGTACAGTGCACGTATTATATGAAATTAAAATAATTAGTTTCAAATAACTAGTTCTTTATTTAGTTATTGTCAATCAAATGGAAATATGTTACACACACAAATAATCTTTATTTTTAAATTCCTAATGATGACACACATTATACCAGAATAATAATAATATCAGAAATCGAAATAATCAGTTATAAAAAACTAGTTCTTTTGTTAGTTATTGTTTTGATTTTAATGTAAACATGACCTATGCACTCGTGTATAGATATAATTGATTCCTTTACAATGTCAAAAATTCTGTTACACACAAATAATTTATTTTTAATGGCAAATCAAATGCAAATCAAATGAATATCTGTTACACACACAAAAAAATCTTAAATTATTCTTTAATTCCTGAGTACACACATTAGACCAAAATAATAAATAATATTAAAATCGAAATAATTAGTTTCAAATAACTACTTTTTTGTTAGTTCTTGTTTTGATTTTTTTTCTTACGATTTTTATTTAAAATATTGTGTGTGGCATTTAAAGTATTTTATTGTACCCTCCATGTCCCAAGTTCCCCTTCTTAAAACCCAAATGGATTTTAAGAATTGGAACTTACAGCCTTTAAATGTTACACACAAAATATATATTAATAATGCAATTTTATTTTCTTAAATAATTACTACAAATCTTTAGAAGATACACACATTGATATATATAGATAAAACACACAAAAATCTGTTAAAAAATAATTTCAAGTAAAATTCGGTTTCTCCAGTGTGGATCATTTATTTCAAAAGATCAAGGTTTGAAGCGCTGTCTTCCAATGCAGTTCCCCCGGGGAGACTGCAACACAATAGTCGCCAACCCACTCATAATTGAAGAGTTGGGCATCTCGAATCGCCTTCGCCTTCTTCCGTAATTCTTGGTACATTCTCTGAAATCCTAAGTCCTCGTAAAAGTGGTCCATATTTATGTTTGAGCCTTCGACTTTGACTCCTGTTGCCAAAAGGAATTTATCAAAGTCTTTTCTGTCTTGTATGGCTGCCTTCTCATCTTGGTTCAGAGGTTCTGCAACTGGATTCAGGATATGTTCTTCTGACTCATTTTCTTGCTGTTGTTCCAGCTGTGTTTCTGTCTGTTCTTCTATCTGTTGATTCATCTCTTGTTCTTGCTCCTGTTCTTTTTGAAGGCTTATTTGCACTTCAAGTTCTTGCTGCAGCTCTAGCTCCAGAACTTGTTCTAGCTGTATTTCTTCCCCATTAGTATTACCACTTTCTCTCGAAATCTGTACCGGTTCAGCATCGATCGATGCAGCTTCAGCATCGATCGATGCAGCTACACAATCGATGATTTCTTTCTCTTTCGTAGGAATTTCTTCCAACACTTTGCTTGAATTCTCATCTTTCGATTCGTCGATCTTCTTCTTTTTATTCCCTGATGTCTTCACACTGACTGTATCCAGTGTTTTGCGTTTCCCTTCCATCGAATCGGCTGGGTCTGCATGGTGACCAACAGTCTTGGCTAGAAAAGTCTCAATTCTTTTTTGAGACTTTTCCTTTGAGCTGGGGTGAGAATTTTCCTCTCCACAACACCCTCATTAGGTTTCTCCGATCTGTCTGGTCCTTTGTTGGAGTGAGATGATTTGCTTGAACTCCCAATTGCTTTCGCAGAATCTTTCTTTGCTGAAGAATCTAAAATAAAATAAAAATAAACCTCTAATATATATATATATGGCTACAACATGGATTTCTTCGAAGCGAAGAAAGTTTCGTTAATCCCTGTAAATAAAATAAAACAAATATCTTACAATATATTTCTAAGGATAATGTTAATACCATTCTTATGAGCATCGGGAAGCGCCTTCACTTGGGAGTGCTTGGCGCGCTTCGCACTCACTTGTTTGCGAGAATCTCCCCCCACACGGCAGGACTTTGTTTTTGAAACTGAAACCGAAATAATTATTTATAATCATAAATTTTACTACGCCCTGTACTACATCTCTCCATCAGCACACCCGTTCATATTTTCAAGCTCATATATCCATTCTTTACTGTACATTTTAATTAATATTATACATTCAATATAAAGTATGGAAATATACCTTTATTTACTGGAACACTCCGTTTCACTGGCTCATTTTTACCAGGATGATCTCCACTAGCTGGTGCATCAACATCGTCCTCAGCGTCAACATCATCTTCCCAGAAATCTAAAAGAAAACAACATAGTTCATAATTAGTAACACTTTGTGACACCCTGTAGAATTTATTCCCTAAGCACTACGACTTTCAATGCCGAAGCGAGTAAGTCTTTCGCTTCAGCCACCCTACTTCTATTTTAGTTCAGCTTTTCCGAGAACACTCTTACCATCGGTATCATAAGCCTGGTTAGGGAAGCGCAAAGGTAAAAAAATTTGGTTCCTGTTCCTGGTCCTGAACACGAACCCATAAATACAGGTACAAAATTAATGTTCCTGTACCTATGTTAAAATTTTGTAGGTACAAATTTTCCGTTCCTGTACCTGTTCACACATCCAAAATCTTGTACCTGTTCCTGAAATTGTACCCGTTCCTGAAAAGTACCCAAAACGTGTACCCATTCCCAAAAGTTATGCAAGTACCCGGGTGCGTCCCCGGGTACTTTAGTTTAAACATATGAATTTAAGCTAAACGTTTTTTACTTTTTTGTTGCTTTTTCAATAAATATTTTCATTATTCCTTCATACTTTTTTGCTTTTTCAATAAATAAATTCATTGTTCCTGCATATTTTTGTACTATAAAATAATTGTTGTACATTGTACCGTAACTTGTTTATTACTTTTAAGGGCGGAAAAGCAACTTTACTTTTAAGCTTTTTTGCTAAGTTTATCTTCGTAAATGCTTCCGAATGTTTCCAGTGGAAATAAATAATTAATTTTTATTACTACTTTTGTATTACAATAAAACCTGCCTGCAGTAATTGCACTGGAATTTTAGATTTTTCTTGTCTTATTTATAATGACTGTACACGTCAGACCTTTGTTTTGAGGTCACATTTTCTTCTGTATCACTATTGTGGCCACTATCAAGATTTATTTCAATGGAATTGTTTGCTGAATCCATGTTTATACTGAAATAATTACTTTAATGCAAAATAAGTCCAATGAGGTAATTAGTTTTAAAGCAACTAACGAGCATGGCAAATGATATTCATAACCATACATGCACAATTTTCGCATTCTTATAATCAGGCCATGCTCAAAATTCATTTCGAGCGTTCATTGGTGCTTTGGAAATGATCGAAGTTCAAAAACGTCAAAGTACCCGGGTCCACACGTTTAAATATGGGTCATTCCACAGTGTGGACCTGTCCCTATTGGGAACATACAAACAGGAACGACTTTCGTTCCTGTTCCTGTTTGTGATTGTGGTCACGGGTTTCTGGGTACAAAATAAAAGTACCTGAATTGTTCCTGTTACAATTGGGAACTTTTAAACTGTACCGATTTTGGACCTGTTCCTGTTCGTGTACCCAAATACCCGGGTTGGTCCTGTTCCCATGAGCTTCCCTAAGCCTGGTCCTCAATAGGGTTGCTTTCGTGAACTTGGATAAGTTCACCAGTCTTCAAAGCCACTTGCTCATACATACGTATGAGCCGTCCATTCGTTTTTTTGCTCATCAATGAGCTCCTCGAATCGCTCATTAAGCTTGCCTATGTCCTAAACCAGTTTCTTCTCAGCATCGGGCCGATGCCGTTCCACATGACGAACGTAATTCCCGACTTCCAAGACTCTATTTATTCCAGCCGGAATAAATATCACTCATCCTTGTGGAGTGATCGGCTTGCCACAACTTCCTCCCTTCCACATGGCTGGGCATTTTGTTGTCATATCGGCTGATTTGCGAGCTTTCATCTGCTCGTAAATCGCTTGAAGGAGACAGTCTGGAATATAAATTTAAAAATCAATTCTTAATAAAATTATGAAATAATATCAAAATCACTTTAAATAAAATTAATTCTAATTTATATTAAAGAAATAAAATTTAAAAATCAATTCTTAATAAAATTATGAAATAATTATAAAAATCACTTCAAATAAAATTAATTTTAATTTCTATTATAAAAATAAAATTTAAAAAATACACTTACCTTTGTGGTAAAAATGTTTGCATTTTGTAGTCAAGAAAATCCCACCCTTGGCTGCGTAAGAGAAGTCTGAGTCAGTTGTTATGTCCAATAGATCGAAGTAATTCAATAGAATTTCCCTAGCTATGTTTTTCTCCATAACTTTCTCTTCCTGCTTCCTCTTACTTAACAACACCTTCCCCGAACATATTAAACCTGCACAAATAATAGTTGCACAAAGCAATGTGACTAACTGTTCGTACGTGGCTTTGAGCCATTGTTGAATTTTTATTCAGTCAAAAATTCTCTAGGCAAGCCCCAAGTAGTCCAATGTAATCAAAACACTACGAGTACATGTGTGAATACATTATTATTAATACGCGGCCATTTTCCAGTTAAAACATAATTCCTATATGAACACATTCTTACTATACCATACACATTTGCATACACACTATTTCTCAGTTCAAGTTCACGTTTTACAGGGCTTATTAGTTTGACACTTTTTTGCTCGGGAAAATATTTCCCGACCTCCCTCCCCTTGCATTACGCTTACTACCGTTTAAAACTTCAATTCTCAACCACGGATTTTTTTACTTACTTCAACTCATTTCATTTACCAACTCAATTTTAATTCCCACCTATTATATACTATCATTTTATTCGCAGGTTTTAATTAAATCGTGATTTTTCAATGCTATCCTTTACCAATCTCATATACATACATGAAATGCATAGGTGTACATACAGCCAATAACGTAAAATCAATGCTTATAAAATTTGCATATGCTCCACCATATGCATACGTATACAGTGATATATGCAGCATACTGTATGATAATGCATGAACTTAACATGGTACATACATACATGCATGCATTTACGTGAACATCTCATCCTAACATTTTCTCCCGGTCATATTGACATTTCACGGGACTCTCATCCCAACACACTGAACAGATAAATATTTTTTTATAGCCGTCCAAGACCTCCACTTTAACCCATATTCCAATCTCCACACACTAATGCGACACTTTCCCACGCAAGCATCCCCTTCATCCACACTACGTTCCATTTGCCCACACATTTTTTGCGACTTATTTGATTTTTCATCCCACTCCCGTCTCCATTCTCACACACACAATCTTCCCTCCTTCCTTCCTTCCATCACCGTCTTCATTCCTTCTCACATCGCTTATATTGCTGTCCGATTTGTACTACCTTGCTTATCATTTAATTCGCAGGTTTTAATTAAAATGCATTTTTTTGATGCAAACCTATTCCTAACACATATATACACACTATTTGCATATGTACATACGTGTACCTGCTATAGTTTGCATACGGCGGGGGTGGGAATATTTTAATATTATTATATTACCCGGGGTGGGGTCCTACCCCCCACCCAATCCGTTTTTTATACCCACGTTCGTCTCGGGGCCAAAACGCCTATTATCACACTACTTGCGTTAAATTATAATTTCCAAGATAGTTGGTATACCACGTCTTTCGAAGAACTAGCGCATTTAAATTTCCCAATGTATTTTCATGTTTTTAGCATTTAAATTTTCCGATGTAACAAATTGATCAATCTGACTTATCTTCAACAAATTCAAATGCATATGTATCACAGAAACTAGATGTCAACGCTCACAATTAACGAAATCATCCTCGAGGAGCAAAATGATATTATCAGTCTCATTTGTCGATGCGAAATTGCCATCATCAGGCGCATCCTCATCGACCCTAGCTTTCGAGACTGGTTGTTCTCCCAAGAGCTCGTCAAGTTGGGATTCGGAATGGTCGTTATAGAAGTCGCCGTAATCTGTAAAATCAATTTACTACTTCTGTATTTTTCGCAGGAACTCCAAAACGTTCTGGCGGGTAAAATGTACGTTTCCAAGGTCTTGTTTGTCTACACAAAAATTTGAAGCTTAAGTAATGATTTCATCTGGTGTTTTTTCCTGAAAATTTCCACTTACGTCATAAATTTTTCCGGAGAATTGAGGCCAGCAAAACCAATTGAATGTATTCAGACGGGGTAAGCAAGTTTCACCATTGTGACATGGTGGGGAGACACTGGAACCACAGGAAGGTCCCTCACATCGATGCACCACACGTTCCCCAGTGCTTTCGTAATGTCCTTGTGATACATCTCTCCTTTCACTCGGATAAACTGCAGCGTTCCTTCCAATCAGTGCATCGCATGGGTACGGGTAGTACCTGAGTATTTGGGTATAGGTACAAGTCCAGGTCCGGAATGGGTACTCTATTTAAGTACCCAAACTTATGGGTACTTTGTGGGTACTAGCTATATGTACCAAAATTTTGGGTACAAAACCAGGTGTTGGGTTCAGGTACAAACTTGGAATTTTTTGGGTTGTACCTGACACGAACAGGTACAAGCTTCAAATATACCTGGACCTGACAAACTAATACCCGAACATTTGGGTACTTTTAGAAACAGAAATCCATCTTACGAGGCATCTAGTGTAGTTTGTGACTCTCTCTCCGACCTACAGGTTTATTTTGATATTCAGCGTGTTTTCAGGAGTGCGTCGTAATTTTTGAAAAAGCATACGGTTATGCAATAGAGATGGTTGGCTTAGCACAACGTGCCAGCAATAAGTACGAGTAATTACAAATTCCACTTGTGATTCAGTAAAAATGGCGTTAAATGATATTGTGGTTACGGAGGATGTCCCAGAAGTGGAAGATTTAATTGGAGATGGTAATACCTCAGATGGTACTGAAGTTATAGTTCCATTAGGATGTCTAGTATCGTAAAAATTATGACGAGGCAGAATTGTAATTGCTGTGATGTAAATCCTGGAATGATGTTGAATCGTTTACAGTAATTTTTCAACCTAATATAAACCGTAAATAACGTTACATAGCAATGACCACGTTCGAAATACCATGTCTTCATAAATTGTATGCGGGTAAATTTAATTACCGAAAATCATCGCTATGCGATAATTTGAGGCTTCAGGTTGTGGCGTCAGCTACAGGTGTTAAAGTATGATGAATTTTGAGCTTTTTTTCGAAATTTCAGATTTCTTTTTGAAAAAACAATCGGGGCGATTTCAACCACATTGACAGGGACCATTACAATTTACGTAAACATTATTCACACAAAATTTCACAGAAATCGATTCAGTAGTTTTTGAGATAACCGTCACTAGACTTGATGTCCAAAACTTAAACAATTATTTTCGCAACAACTATCCGGCCGATTGTAACCAAATACGCAGAGGTATCCTTGGACGCAGATCGGGAAGTCATACTTATTTTTGCTAATCAAATTTCATCATAATTCAACGATTTCACGAGGGTTAATAAAAGCGAAAATTGTTTAGTGACCAATAATAAAGGACCAAAGACCCCGGAGGTACCTAGGAGACATTCAAAGGGCAATTCTGCTTAAGCAAGGAGCTCGGAAAGGTCACAGAAAATAAGAGGCAGCGTGGTACATATGCACACACATGATAGATATCAGTGAACCAGCCATTCAAATAGCTAAGTTTAATTTTAATAGTATACGAAGGGCCGGCCACTATTATCCGTATTTTCATATTGATTGTGTGATACTAGCCAGAACTGAATATTTTTGCCCAGGTGAGAAAGAGAATTCAGAAATATGGCACAGGTCGATTTCAGCCTGATTAGGGACTTCCAAGGACTTGCGATAGCACTCAACTCTATTATTGCGCCTCTGAATGATAGTATGATGACGTTCAACAATTTTATGGCAAGCTATAACCAGAAGGTTAAGGAAGTTGATGACAAACTGGATGATGCTGGGAAAAGGATCTCACAACTGGAAACAACTGTAGCAGAACAACAGAAATGTATTGAAAGACTGGAGAGAGCTGAAATGCAAAAGACTGTCATCATACACGGGTTGCCTGTGGACAAATCCCCACTAGTTGATGCAAAATTTCTGATTAAGGGAAAACTAGGATTGTCGACTGTCGAAATCCAGGATGCAAAACGAGGGGTGTCAAATAAGAAGTCTAAGGCCCAAATTAAGCCTCTAATAGTGCAGGTGAAACACAGGTATGACGTTATGGCAATCATGAGAGCAAAGGCATCCTTGAAAGATCAGCTACCAGATGTGTTCATCTCAAGAGGATTAATTGCAAGTGACCGTAGGGTGAACAAAAAGTTATACGAGGAGCTCAAGGCGTTTCGTGCTAATAACCCAGGGAAGGAGGGGAAGTTTATAACATCCACGATGGTGGTTATAGAAGGAACAAAGTTCACTAGTGACGGTGTCACTATATTAAAACTCCCATAGGACATAAGCTCATGCACAAGTGCAACGAACAAATCAATTAATGAATAAGTGAAACGTGGGTTGGAAACATGGGTACATTTACTAGTGGAATGCAAGACGCTAAACGCTCTCAGGTCAAGCCATTTAGGTAGTGTGACGGACACCAATCTACAGGTCGAGTGGAAGTACTCAAAACTCTTGTGTACTTCAAATATTAATCAATTAAACGCTGGTTATAATTATGTGATTGAGATATGTAACTTAAAATTAACAAATAAGTAGCTTATAAAACAGTTTCAAAATATTATTTCCCGGTACTGTTATGTATTTTCTCTTTTTTCTCTTTTTACGAAGAATCTGTAAGCCTTCTGTATGAGCTTGCTCGAAGACACAATAAATATACATACATACATACAACCAAATACGCACTCAGCGTTACATTTGACACTAGTAATATCATTAAAACATTTCATTGAAATCGGACTAGTATGTTTTGAGTAATCGCGCGGAACGACACGCGGACGTACGAACAAAGCTATTTTACTAGGGAGATGACGCCACCCTAAAAACAGGGTTAGGTGAAAGTGCTATCATAGTTTTTTTAGGGTGGCACCAGCCCCCTATTAAAATATTTTTGTCCGTACGTCCAGTAGCTGACGCCACACTACGCGAAACTTCAAATTATCGCGTAGTTATGATTTGTAATCCATAAATATCTTGTAGCATAATTTGATGAAGACATACAAATAAAGTATTTGCCATCCCTCCTCAAGGTACTCCTGTTGACAAGCTAGTACCAATTATCACTATGGCATTCGAATTTAAAATAGCATGCACGAGTTCGCCCGAAATCCACTTTTGTTATGGAAAAGATAATTTAATGCAAACCACAAATTAGACTACAGAGTCTGTTTTTTTCAAAGAGCCATTCCCATAGTGAAACATTTGTTTGGGCAATGCACATATAATGTACATACAAACATCTCAAATAGTGTGGTTAATATTGAGACCGAATATTATTGGTCTACAGTCAACGTATCCCAAATTATTAAAAAATAAATTTGGGGCTAGTTGAGCTGCGGCACGGTGGTTTGAGTTCAGAGTTTTTAAAAAGTGCATACTTGCATCTGCCGGCAGTAAAAAAAATCCGAAATTTCAAGAATGTGCATGTGATTTTTTTTAATCCGAAATTTTTATTTCACGATACCAAAAAATCATGAGCGTAGTAGCTAGTTGGACAATTCGTTTGACATAACACAAATTTTAATATTCAAATTGGTATGCCTACAATAAATTATATTAGTTATTATTTATTCTATAGGAGCTCCAGAGGAGAGTTAAATGCCATCGCTGCAGCAATAAACCTTACAACACAATTTTAATTTAGCATTACTGCGAGAAAATGTGTACACTGCATAAATACAGGCAGGAAATGAAGTGTTTTTTACCGTGTAAGCATTGTTAAACGGAAGAGAAGAGAAGTGCTACAGTAAAATTGCACCCATAAACTTAAACATTTTTATCGAAAGAGCCTGTCTATTAATAGGTATACATAACAATCATATTTCAACACTTTAAAATGCTAACATGCCGATTCAAGTTGCCTACCTTGTATACTGCCGACTTGTAAAGGTCCGCATCACGTGCCTGCATCGTATCATTACTGTGAACGTATAGGCATGGATCTTTAATTTTGAAATTCATTCTACAGTCGACTCTCCTTATAGCGTCTCTCCCTATAGAGTCACTCTCCCTATAAAGTCACCCTGCGTTCCTCCCAAACTAAGTTATATGTTAATTTCTACCTTTATAGCGTCACTCGTTATAACGTCAGTTCCTTTATAAAGTCGCTTTTTTTTGTAGCCGTAAGGTGAAAACCGTACCCTTATAACGTCATGTTGACGTTACAAAGCGGCAAACTAACCTATATAACATACTGGTGCTGTAATTTTAAAGTTTTTTTCTCTTCAATTTCACTATAATTGCATTGGCTTATTATGCAGTGACGTTATAAAATACTGGAAGGAACGTATTATTGTAAATACGGACAAGTGTGGTTAACGACATTGACTAAGTCCCATCCAGGAAAATCCACATTTCTAAGCTTTTAACAGTGATTGTGCGTGGCAAACTTTAAAAAATATTATTATTTATTAATTAATATTTTTTTTCATTCTGCAGAGACATATAGTATGTGCTAATTAAATGAAACAAGACATGAGTAGAATTTAACTAAAAACGAAAAAATTGAAATTAAACTATTTATTTTATGTGCCCCTATAACGTCGTTCCCTTATAACGTCACTTTTTGCGAGATTTATTGATGTCGTTATAAAGAGAGTCGACTGTACCTTGCGTCTCCCATTTTTTGAGTAGTCTTTCCTCTGTAGAGTTTCATCTCAACTGATTACGTATTTTCAATAATTGTTCCAAGTAATTACGTTTATTCGTGTGAAATTGGGAATCGGGCGTCAGCAATGCAGCACGTGACGGTATTCCTAACGATGGCTATAGCCTCTGGGGTCTGCAAGTCTCTAGGTCAACCAGGGTAAGTATAAAACTCATATTGTTTCTCTGATAATTTTAACTCATACTTTATAATTGCACAGAGTCGTTGAAGTTAGAGTAGGAAGAATGAATGCTTGGTTGCAATCAAAACTGAGAAGGCGCGCGTAAAAGCAAAGCACAATAACTTTTATTTTTGAACCAGTGAATTTTTGTAAATGCTTACAGAGTGACAGTTGAGGAGCTAGTGAAAATTAGCTACAAATTGGTATGCTAACCTACCAGTCAAGAGTTTAAGCCTTATTTTACTACCGAACTAAAATCATAGGCTGAGGAAACTTATTCTAAGCTTTACTGCAAATAATATTAGTAAGATAATAAACATCTGCAGCTATGACAACAATGCAGCTGAACATTTTGCCCACCTGAAATGAATATTTTAACTGCAGGTAAGTAATTCAATATTTGTTACTAATGACTAAATAACCATTAGAAAGTAATTACAAGAAAGCAATATAAGATAAGATGTATGTACATGATCAACAACAAAGGTACAAACAAAACGTGTGATATAGTTAATCTTAAGTAATTAGTTGTCAGAGTCATTTGGAATGGGAAGTAAACATAATTTGACAATTGGTCTCTTAATTATGCCTTCTGCAGTCTTTAGAGATGCCACTCGAACAAAACTATCCTTTCCTGGATGCAGTTGAATTACTCGCCCCATTTTCCATTTCATGGGTGGCTGGCGCTCATCATTTATGTGAACGAGATCTCCAATGTCCAGATTGGTCTTAGTTGCCCACCATTTTGGACGATGTTGAAGTCGGGTCAAATATTCCTTGCTCCAGCGCTTCCAAAGGGCTTGAACTAATTTTTGACGAAGTTAAATCCGAGTGAGAGATAGGAGTGGGACTGTTCCGGAATGTTCCAGGATTTCTTGGAATGGTCTGGTCCTTGAGCCTGGACCAGACCATTTGATCTGTTCTCAGTGTAGGACCAGGACCATAAGGTATTGTAGACCGTAGGACCGGAACCATCTGGTCCGTACAAATTGCTGGAACAGGAACATAAGTTCTGTTCCTCCAAATAACTCGGACCAGACCGGAACAGAACAGACCAGACCATTAGGACCGAACAGGTTCATTATAGGATCACAACATGCAAGCATTTGACAATTTAGATAATGTTTTGAGTAATTTATTTTATTATTTGAAACAAAGTGTAAAATTGTCAGTAAAATGAAAACGAATGAAGCTCTGAAAATTGTAATTCGCGGGAATTGGAAATACTTAAATGGTTTATCTATCGAATCTGGTCCGACCATTTGAAATGTATGCTGGAACGTTCCAAATGGTCTGGGCCAAACATAGGACCAAACATTCTGGTCTGTTCTTTGAGCTGGACCAGGTTTAATTGGTCTATCAAGGTTCTTGGACCAGATACATTTGGTCCTTTCGTAACCAGGGAACAGACCGGAACAGACCATGGAACAGACCAGAACGGACCAAAATTTCTGGTCCGGACCAGAACAGTCCCATTCCTAGTGAGAGAAGACATGGGAAGAGTAGCATAATCTGGTTCTGGTATTGCAGTCAGAGCATCCCCAATAAGGAAATGTCCAGGAGTTAATGGTTGCAGAATTTCCGGATCGGAGGATAATGCCGACTTGGGTCTCGAGTTGAGGCAGGCCTCAATCTGTGTAAGTAGCGTGAGCATCTGCGGATAGTTCAATTTAGTATTTCCAATTACCCATCGGTACATCTACCTCTACGACTAACAAATCTCATAAGGGCATCAATAAAAGCTGTGGTACTGAGAGACTCAACTAACTCTATGTGAATAGCCGTAGTCACCATGCAAACAAAAATAGCAATGTAGCATTTGGGAGAATCCTGTCCTCGAGTACTCCGTAGCATAAATGGCCCTGAATAACCCACTCCAGTTTTGAGAAAAGGGCGACGGGGAATAACTCTAAATGAAGGTAGGTCCGCCATTCGCTGGTTTAGCATTTCAGCTTTATGACGAGTGCACACAATGCATTTTCTAATCCAAAATCCAATGATGTCTCGAGCTCCCATTATCCAATACTTGCGTTATATAGTAGATAGATAGATTTATTAAGTCGATATGGCCTCAGCCCTTACAACCTGCATATTTTTCAATTACAATCATTTCGAAATAATTATTTTACAATTTTCTCTAGTTATTTTTCTTCATTCATTTCTCTTTTCCTACTTAAAATTCAATATAATACTTTTATAAAATTTTCCTAATTAGTCATTCAATTTATTCTATCAGTTTTTTAATTGTTACGGATTTCAATAGCGGCAATCCAGAAAGAATATATTTGTTTAAGTAGCGTGCTGTGGTTTTTGTTACTGAAAATTTGTTGTCTGTAATTCTGTCTTGTGTGCATGTTCATGGAGATGTCTTGTAGGTAAATACTTCTAGGAGTCTCATACTCTTTGCACTCATACATAATGTGATAGCTGTCTTCAAAGGGATCTTCGCACTTGTTACAGGCCGTGCTCTTTTCAGTTTTGCCACTCTTCCATATAGTCCATATGGCATTTAGATTAGTTACCCTGTTATTCGTCCATATCCTGGGTTTATCAAACCTGAAGTTTTGGATGAATTTGGTAAAAGACCAGCTCCTTTTCTCTTCGTAGAATGCTTCCATGAAGGCGTGTGTCTTTAGGGTGGTGTATGATGGATTTTCGGATCTGAGCATCATTGCTACATCTTCATTGATTAGTTCCCTCTCTATTTTGTTGACCAGTGCCCTCTTATGCTTTACCAGGTATTCTTTGTCCAGGATAGCGAATTCCCCTTCCATGTTGTACTTTTGGAAAAGGTTGCTCCATTGTGAGTATATGTTGGAGTTCATGCATTGGTTATCTCGCTTCTTCAAATATCTTAGGCAGTCCCTATTTACCTCTGGGGCGTGTTCGGAGAAGATTGAGTTCTCCATGGTTGTAATTATGGACTTCATGACTGCTGCTTTAATTGATATGCATCCGGTTCCCAATCTTAATACATGTCCCGGTGTTAAGTTGGAGACCCCCAGTATTGTTCTTAGAAACTTGGTCTGCCGTTTTTCGAGGTCTTCCAGGTACTTCATGCCCCATATCGCGAAGCCATAGAGAGGTATTGTGTTTATCAAGGTATTGTATAATCTTAGCGTTATTCTTATGTCGTAAGTTTTGGATGCTCTAAGGGTATTCAGGAGTGCGCCGATCGCAGCTTCAGTCTTTTTCATGATGTTTGCCCGATGTGTCTTGAAAGTGCCGTTTTGATGAAACTCAATGCCTAGATACCTGTATTTTTTGACTCGTTCTATTTCTTGCCCCTCGTAGTAGAATGGTTTTATTTTTTTCTGTCTTCCCTTCCCAAATATGACAACGTTTGTCTTTGCCATGTTGATCTGCAGGTCACTGTGCCTGAAGAACTTTGCCATGATGTTGATTTGGGTTTGCAGATCTTCTGGTTTATCTGCGGTCAAAACTATGTCGTCAGCATATAGCAGAATTGTAATTTGGGTGGCAAGAATACGAGCTCCCTTGACTTTTGATTCTTTCAATTTTGTTGTAACTTCATCAATAAAAAGTGTAAAGAGGGTCGGGCTTAGGGTTTCACCCTGTAGTACTCCCTTCAGGATGTCAATGTTCTGTGTATATCCATGATATGTTCGGATTTTGGCCTTTGCATGATTATAGATCTCCTGTATTTTATTTACCAAGTTTGAGTCCACCCCGATATTTTCTAGTCTTGTCCATAGTTTTTCTCTCATGATTGAATCAAACGCTTTTGACAGGTCAACAAAGATGCAGAATACCCTAGTCTTATTCATGATGCTTTTGCTTACAATGGTGCTGAGTACTAGTAAATGGTCGTTGCAGCTTCGCCCCCTTCTATATGCAGATTGGGCATCCGACATGATGTTATTGCTTTGTATCCATTCGTGTAGTCTATTTGTGAGGAGTAATATTAATAGTTTGAGGGCTGTGTTGACCAGGGATATTGGCCTGTAGTTTTCTGGTATGTCTGTGTCTCCTTTTTTGTAGATGGGGGCAATTATAATCTCTCCCCATTCCTCCGGGATTTTTTCAGTGAAACATTTATTCAGGCAGTCTTGCAGGCATTTTCTGGTTTCCTGTGGTAAGCTCTTCCATACCTCATTTGGGATTCCGTCGGTGCCGGGACTTTTGTTGTTACCTAGTCTTCTTATTGCGTCATTGATTTCTTGCAGTGTGAATGGAGTAGGGCATGTATTCCTATAGTTTTGTGTTATGTGTCCCGATTTTTCGCCTTGGAATAGTTTTCTGTAGTGCTTTTCCCATTCCTCTGTTGTGATTTTGTTTGTGTTGTTCATGCCTTGCTTGTTGTTTCGAAATACGTTCATGCTTTTCCAAAAGTCTGTGGAGTTTTTGCTTTCGAGAATTTGTTTCCTCAGGAGGTCATAGTAGTTCTCCTTAGATTTGTGGCATGTTTCTTTATATTGTTTCCTGTGGGGAATGTACGCGTGTTGATTTGTGTTGGTTTTATTTTTCCGGAGAAGTCTGAGATATTTGTTGCAGGATTTTTTCATTTCTTGGCATTCTGCCGTGAACCATCTGGGTGCGTTGGACTTTTTCCCGTTGATTACTGTCATGGTCTTCATGCCGGATAGTTGTGCGTAGTGGTATATGTTATCTACGAGTTTGTTCATATCTCCATTCACATTTTCTCTGATATTTTCATGACTCAGTTGTAAGTGGTTTTGAAATTTCTTCCTTGCTTCGTTCCTCCATGTAATTCTCTTGGTCTCTACCTGCGTACTTTGCTTCATGTCATATTCGTGTCTTTCCAAGATAATCGGGAGATGATCTGATTCATGAGTTGTTAGGACCTTAAAGTCTTTAATGGATTCAGTTGCAACCCCGTCTGTTTTACATATGTCAATGACTGAGTTTCCCTGTTTTCCGTGATATGTTGAATTACCCGCCATGTCCCCTTTTGTTCTACCATTAATTGTTGTCAGGTTGTGGTTACGTAGCATCTTTTTCAGTTTCCTTCCTCTGGGGTTCACTATATTGTCGGATGTGTTTCTATTTTCTCTAATGCAGTTGTTCAGTATGCAGATTCCATTTGAATCCTCTCCAACCCTGGCGTTCATGTCCGCAATTAGTATTGTGTTGAATGTTTGTATATTTCTTATGAAGTGTTGCATGTTTTCTTCTTGGTCTTTGGTGGGCGGGTAATAACCGAAGATTACTCTTAACTTGGGTTCTTCATTTATGATGAGAGTGGCGTTATTTGCTGCTAAGTGTCCGAAATTTATCTTGTTTTTCAGTTGCTTATTAACTCCTATCATCATCCCTCCGCTTGGCCTCCCCTTCTTGTAATTAGTGATTGGGAGGATAGTTTTACAGTCATATTCATGTAGTAGCGACTCAGCTAAATTATTTTCTTTAGTCCATGTTTCACAGCAGCAGAATACATCTGGGGTTTCTTTCTTGATTGTAGCAATTTTGAGTGCCATGTTTTTCGTCAGCCCGTTTACGTTCCAGAAAAAGATTTTATTGATAGTATATTTTTTTGTAGTGTTTACGGTTTTTGCAGGTGTAGGGCGGCCGGGTCTTCATTGTGTTGGTGGGGGCCCTGTAGGCAATTGTACGTTTCCTCTGTGTTTCGTTTTGTCCTCTCTGATCTTTCTGGCCTTCTCCGCCTCCTCCTTGCTCATGTCCAGCGCTATAAAAACTGGTATATTTTTAGCTTTCAGTACTCGTTTTCCGTTCAGTACCGATTCCCGTTCACTCATTCTAGCGAAACTCACTTTGACTGCCCGTGGTTTCCCTTTCACCCCGGTTTTCACTCTGTAGGCATTTTCTATGAAGATTTCATCTATTTCCATTTCATTACGAATACAATTGTTCACTACCTCTTGTAGTCCCTGTCGAGTCTCATCAATCCTTTCAGCCATGCCATAAAATACCGGGTTGTTTCTCCTGTAAAGTCGGTCTATTCGGTTTTTAGCTATGCTTGCCCTCTTTGCCAGTTCATGATTTTCATCTTCCAGTTCTTCAACTCTTGATTTTAATGATACAGTTTCTCCCTCCAATTCATCCACTCTGGCCTCAAGTACTTCAATCCTCCCTGTCATTACCTCCTGGACATCAGTGAGTTTCTTGATAAGGGTGATGGTCTGCATGTTTATCTGTATTCTTTGAGACTCCGTTATTCTGTTCTCCATGTCACTCAGCATTTTTGCTATGGAGGTTGTCATATTCTCCTGTGTTGGGTTGCAGTCCGAGTGTTGTTGTCCTTTGGCTTTCTTCAGTTCGGTCATCTCTGGTTCATCCTCGGATTTTCGCTTGTTGGCGCCATCTCTTCCTTGGATAGTCATGCAGGTTTCTCTTCCTTCCTCCTCTGAGCCATCATATGTCTGGTCAGTGACTTGAGATCCTCTCCAAATGATTGAAGCTGTGCCACTCGAATTAACGCCAGTAACGAGAGTTTCATTTCACCAGCTGTCGGAGGACCGGTGATTATACCTGCAATCCTTTTATTCTTACAATTAGCAACAAATCGAAAACAGTATACTGCGATTCGCATCAACTTATGTAGAGAGGAATATCGATACAATAGCGGATGTTCTTCGGTAATGTTATGATGGACTGTAACACAATTTTTCTCTTCTGTCACAGAATTTTCTTTGAATGGCACTTGCGACTGACAGTAGGGATAATTCTGCAGAAAACCGGGTCCATTCAACTAAAGTGGATGATGTTGAAGCAGAGCTGAATCAATTCCACGTGATGCACAATCGGCAGGATTGTTGGTACCTGGTACGTGATGCCAATTGGAGTAAGGAACGACACTCTGAATTTCTGCAACACGATTTGCTACAAATGTTGCCCACCGTTTAAGGCTGCTCTTAAGCCAGCTGAGAACAATTGTAGAGTCCGTCCAGGCATGAATTTCCTTGGCTTCTTCTTTAAGCAATCATTAATGGACTCCAGTAAATGCACAAGAAGTACTGCACCATTAAGCTCAAGCCGTGGAAGAGAGATTTGTTTGATGGGAGCCACCTTTGATGCAAGGATGTTAGTGCTGATCATATTGTTTTCTTCAATAACTCCAATATACACTACTGCCGAATAGGTCTTCTCAGAAGCGTCGGAGAATCCAAGTAGCATAAACTCTGATTGTTGTGGATAAATACATCGAGGGATACGAATAACCTCGAGTTGATGGAGACTGCTACGGTAACTAAACCATTGCTGTGCAAACTCATCAGTTATGTCATCATCCCAATCGCATTCCGTTTTCCATAATGATTGCAATAATATTTTAAATGTAATTGTAGCAGGTATCTGAAGCAATTGTTCGCTTGGTTATCTTAGTTCTAGATGGGGAAAGACTGACCTTATATTGAAACAAATCAGTTGTAGGATGCCATCTGATTCCTAAGGCCTTAATAGAGTCTGATTCATCAAAAGACAGTGGCACCAGAATTTCTCTCATGTCCGGAGAAACGGATTCGAAGATTTCTGAGTAACTAGATGACCATTTTCTCAGATCAAAACCCCCTCGTTTAAGCAATTCGATAGCATCCTTCTGCAACGAAAGAGCCTTAGATAAGGTGAATTCTCCTGATACCAAATCATCCATGTAGATATCATTTGCTGCGACCTTTGCGGCTACCAGCAAATTGTCTGCGTCATCTATGCATAGTTGTTGCAAAACACGCTTGGTCAAATAAGGAGCACACGATGTACCATATGTAACTGTATTTAACCTGTAATGCTTTATCGGTACGTCTGAAGACTCTCTTCAAACGATTCTTTGAAAATTTTGGTGTGATTCAGCAACCTCTATCTGACGAAACATCTTGCAGATATCTGCCTTTAAACGAATTTTGAAAAACCGGAACCGAATGAGTAGTTCAAAAATATCATCCTGAAGTTTCGGTCCTGTCATCACTACGTCATTAAGGGACATCCTGTTTGACGATTTGGCAGAGGCGTCGAAAACCACTCGCAACTTCGTAGTTGAACTATCTTCTTTGATGACTGGGTGGTGAGGCAAATAATAAATATTCTGATTTGATGATTTTACCTCTTCCGAAGAAACCTCGGACATGTGACCAAGATCTACATACTCCCGCATAAATTTTATATACTGTTGTTTGAGTTCAAGTTTCTGCTGCAATCTTCTCTCCATACATTTCAGCCGTTTTATAGCAAGCTCCTCCGACTCCCCCAAACCTGGTGCGTTGACTTTAAAGGGAAGTTCAGTGACATAACGACCATCGGGTTTTCGGACATGTGTCTTCACGAAATGAAGTTTGCATTGAGTTTCTTCTGGAGAACGAAAGTGTTTCCTCGGGACCTCTTCAACTTCCCAGAACCGTCGTAAAGTCGTATCTACATCATCCAGGCTAACATGATTAACAATCGATAATGAATGAATGGATTGTGAAGGACATGATCCTCCAACGATATATCCCCATACCGTTTCCTGAGCAACAGGATGCCTTGCCTCACCAACAACTCTATTACTTCAAAGAGCTTCAAAGAAGACGTCTGAACCGAGTAGTAGATCAATCTTTCCAGGTTTTCCGAAGTTAGGATCCGCAAGATGTAGTCCCTTCAAATGATCCGTCTCATTTTCGGTTGTTGGAAGTTTTGGTAAAATACCAGTTACTTTTTTGTGAACATAAGCTGTGACATTCATTGTGAAATTTGCATGGAAATTTGTACCAACAGTTAATTTTACGATTCCTTTAGCCGTTCCAACCAAGGATGAAGATAAGCCAAAGAGATTAACTTCAATCCTCTGTTTTTGTAGATTCATCAGTTGCACGGCCCGCTCCGTTAGGAAACTGCTATCTGCTCCAGCATCGAGAAGTGCCCGTAAAAGATAGCTTCCACCAAACTGATTTGTCACCTTCACCATAGCAGTAGCCAGGAGAGCTCGGGTTGTTGTTCCATCATTTGAAGATGTGAGTGCTGTTACAGACTTGTTCGAATCGCCAGGTTTGTTAACTTTATCTAGATGTAACAATGTGTGGTGCCTGCCATCACATTTCTTACAGTGAATAGACTTACAATCAGATGCGCCGTGACCTGGCTTCAAACAATTATAACACAGATGTCTTTTTTCTACACATCTCTTTTTATCAGTTGCATTCATCTTAGCAAATTCTTTACATGAGTAAATACTATGACCTTCATTGCAACTTGGACAATTTTGTTCCAGGTTCGTCTGATGAGCAGAAATTTGCCTCTTATTGTTAGCTTCAGTCTTCCGCTCATTGAGTTGGTTCTTGTTCGATGCAGTGCCGAGGATTCTTACACGATCGTCCAAGAATTCCAATAATTCCCTGAGTTTAGGCATGGCCTCTCTCCCCAGCTTGCTCTCCCATAGTTCCCGTGTGTCTTGGTCCAGTCTTGACATGATCCCGTGTGTCACCCAGTCATTATCGTCATCAACGCTAACCTTCCGATCAAGTGCTTTCAAAGCCAGGATACATGAAGTTGACGTGTCGACCAATTGCCGTAGTTGCGACACACTCTTATGCGTCAGGTAAGGTTGAAAGTTGAATTTCTCAATTAGCGTCTTGACCAATTCACGAATGTTCTGATACCTTTTTGTTAAAACATTCCAGGCTTCCTGGTAGTTGGCATCTGAAATGCTGTGCTGGATTAGCTTCTCAGCCTCTCCACCAAGACAGCCCTTGAGATATTGCAATTTCTGACTTCCACTGATCTTCTGATTATGAACACTGGACCGGAAGACATCATAGAAGTGTGTCCATTGGAGTAGGTAACCAGAGAACGACGGTAAATCCAACTTCGGTAGCTTGACTGATGGAACGTCCGCATGTGATGCTGGACCCCTCCCACCATGATGCTCCGAGTGCGATGTATTGACCTCGTCCGTGTCGTTAAGCTCCGCCAGGATGAGACGTAAGGTTTTCTTTATCGAGTAGCACCTTTCCGACATTTCATTCAATGCCAGCTCATGAGTGTCTTCATCTTCCTCGTCACAGGCAGCTATGATGTCTTCCGAAAGTTGATTGAACTCGGACCAGATCTCCGCAATTTGCTCTGACAACAAATCAACATCATGGATGTCAAGGGGTTCGTTGCCCTGGCTATCGAGTTTGTTTTTTACTAGTGTCAACCGTCTCTTGAGCGTTCTTCTCTTCACTAGCAGATGTTCCATTTTGGTCTTCAAATTTCCAGATGTCTACTGTACAACTTTTTACCGAAATTTTACCGAGGCAAACTAACATATATAACATACTGGTGCTGTAATTTTAAAGTTTTTCACTCTTCAATTTCACTATAATTGCATTGGCTTATTATGCAGTGACGTTATAAAATACTGGAAGGAACGTATTATTGTAAATATGGACAAGTGTGGTTAACGACATTGACTAAGTCCCATCCAGGCAAATCCACATTTCTAAGCTTTTAACAGTGATTGTGCGTGGCAAACTTTAAAAAATATTATTATTTATTAATTAATATTTTTTTTTTCATTCTGCAGAGACATATAGTATGTGCTAATTAAATGAAACAAGACATGAGTAGAATTTAACTAAAAACGAAAAAATTGAAATTAAACTATTTATTTTATGTGCCCCTATAACGTCGTTCCCTTATAACGTCACTTTTTGCGAGATTTATTGATGTCGTTATAAAGAGAGTCGACTGTACCTTGCGTCTCCCATTTTTTGAGTAGTCTTTCCTCTGTAGAGTTTCATCTCAACTGATTACGTATTTTCAATAATTGTTCCAAGTAATTACGTTTATTCGTGTGAAATTGGGAATCGGGCGTCAGCAATGCAGCACGTGACGGTATTCCTAACGATGGCTATAGCCTCTGGGGTCTGCAAGTCTCTAGGTCAACCAGGGTAAGTATAAAACTCATATTGTTTCTCTGATAATTTTAACTCATACTTTATAATTGCACAGAGTCGTTGAAGTTAGAGTAGGAAGAATGAATGCTTGGTTGCAATCAAAACTGAGAAGGCGCGCGTAAAAGCAAAGCACAATAACTTTTATTTTTGAACCAGTGAATTTTTGTAAATGCTTACAGAGTGACAGTTGAGGAGCTAGTGAAAATTAGCTACAAATTGGTATGCTAACCTACCAGTCAAGAGTTTAAGCCTTATTTTACTACCGAACTAAAATCATAGGCTGAGGAAACTTATTCTAAGCTTTAATGCAAATAATATTTGTAAGATAATAAACATCTGCAGCTATGACAACAATGCAGCTGAACACATACAATGATCTACATTTTTATGGGTAATTTCAATTCACAATAGGGAAGCACAAAATAGTGATGTGCAGGATTTTAAAGTGCGAATTTTCAAACTTCAAGGTATTTATTATTTTGTAGTTTAAAGATGGCAATCGATAGCAAGTATTTTGTACTTAGCATTTTAAAGGCTCCTAAGTACAACAGTATTTAGTATTTACTTATTCTAAAAAAATCAGATGTATTTCGAATCAAGTGTTTGGTTCAAAATACATTTCACTTGTATTATTCTGATTTTGACATTCCATACTTGTTCAAAGCGTCCCAAAAGCGTCACATCCTTTTTATAGCCTAGAATTAAGTCACGAAAAAATCTTTTTGAATTCATACTACAATATTATGTATTGGAGCATGTCATCATGCAAAAATGTGGTTTCCTCTATTTACAATACATTACTCACGATTCCAGTGTATGTAAATTGCTTAAAGCATAGGGTTAGATGAGGCAAGAATTTTAACGACATGTCAGATTGTTTTTCCATTGGTTTCTAGACATTAAAAAAATTCATGTATGCAAATTACTATTTTTAATGCATGTAATAGAAATATATGTGTTGCCTGTGTATGTACTTTCCTTAATATATATGTTATTTAATTTCCCTTTGGACATTAATATATAGTTGCATACCATTTGATGTATTGAAGGCTAAATTGACTACAGGTATAATTTTATAGTACAGGGTGTCGATTTGAGTAGTTTTGACAATTTGTGAGTCCCAAATGGCCAGGAAATTTAAACATTTTCGTTTTGGGGCACAAACAGTATGCACAATAAGGTAAATTTAGCAAGGACATTTTGCGAATTTTTATTTCAGGGTAAATTGGGTAACTTGGAAGAATGGTGGATAAAATACAACTATATATTGTAGTGATAAGAGGAAATTATAAGAAGAGGTACGTCTTTATTCGAAGAAAACTTAACCTAGAATGACATGATCAGTCAGAGTCAGCAGGCTCCGCAGTACATTTTCCATTAATCCAATGCTTATAGCATTACAATTGTCAATCTGGCATTTTATAAAAAATTAATAATGGAAATATTCATAATTCAGTCATTTCGTGTTTTCAATAATAATAAATATGTTCAATAAATAATAATCGTCAATAAGCGCGGTGCGTAGCCGTGACACCAAACCGTCTTCACTCTGTGATGACGAGTGACAATGATAAAGCGTAGCTGGATCATGACAATATTTAGGTATTCTGACAGTAGGCTTGAATATTTTTTGCTACACGTTTGAGAGTATTCGTCTCCACTTATATACATATATAATTACATCCGTTTATATTTTTGTGATTTCCTCAGGGAGGCGGAAACCGTTGCTAATTCTAATATTACGGAGTCACGTAAGTAACTGACTGCATTCGTCACTGTTTCATTAATATTCTCCTGTTTGGGCATAAAAAGAGAAAGTATGAAGAGATTCTTGCCTGTGTGTCAGGGTCAAACATCAAAACAAGTAAAATATAATGGTGCTGTTATTTTAATTAAGAATGATGCTTTTGATCTGCTCTGCGCAAACTGGAATCTCATGTTGGTTCAAAATGACGTAGTTTTGAATGTATCTGGAATAGACAGGTGCATGATGTTTATATTTAATTATTTGCTCTTTCACATCCGAATATAGGCAACAGAGTTCAAAGATCTGTAACTTCTCCAACATATGGTAAGCCATTATTGTGCAATAATTCTTGCATAATTCGAAACAACAATGCTTCGAATTCAGGGTAGCTTGTCGATGCGGGTGGTATTCAGTCCCAATAAGACTTGCACAGTAGTATGTATTTTATTTCTGGAGGAAATAGTTCATATTATGTATTCTGATCCTCCCATTCTGTTGTGCCGTAATGTTATTTAGGTCGAATATAGTATTATGTCCACATTCAATTATAACAAAACAACAATGTCAACGTCTTTGAGTGATTTGATTGCCTGGTCCAAAAATATAAAAGTATTAATAGAACCATTCTGTTATGTGAACATGTGCCTAATGCTTGACACTATAATATTTGATTTCTATTGCACTCTCATGCTCTTAATGTAATGTCCCACAACAATTCTTAATTGAACGTGAAATTAATTACTTTCAATTATTATTAAAGTCAATAATGTGTTTAAAAATTTCAGCTTTTTATGTCAATGGTAAGTGATAGATTTAGTTGTCTCTGTTATTTCATTCTAGTACTAACGGGTGTGTTTTGATGCTAATTTAATTTCACGATTATATAGAAATGTCATTTAAATAATTACAAGTATTGATTAAACTATAATAATTCAAACACCGGGGAGAACGAGGTAGAGTGAAAACTTTAATGGAAATAACTGATCAGGACAGTAGCATTTTATAATTTGTACATGCCCAACTGTGCTTACAACAACCTTACTCGTAGTAACCAGTCTGGGTTTGTAAGTTTCTAAGTTGCTTTGATCTTGGAACTTCAAAGTAAATTCGAAGTTCGGGTGTAAACGTTTTGCAAATCTAGTCATTTTACGAATATCTTTGAAGGTTTGCTCCAATCAAGCGCATCATCCGAACTCAAATGGGTGCTTCAAACACCCAAATAAACATCAAATTTAATTTGTATAGGACGTTTGGTTTCCAATAGGCCTTCAAATCCCGTTTCAATCAGCGTGTTAATTGTATTTGGAACAACAATATTGAATCCATACATATTCTAATAGTTGTATTATGTTTGCAGAAACAAAACAACAGGAACCAAGTTAGCCAGCCTTTTATTTATTATAACTTCCAGAAACGGTAAAGATTTGAAGTTTGTGGTCTTCGTACAACAATCGATTCCGGTGTGAGAATTGAGGCATATTGTGTTGAAATTAACCAGTATTTTGGATTTTTTTCTACTGACATAATGAACTAATGTCAAAATATATTGCGATAACAGTTCATCATATGATATTATTTAAAAGAATTAAGTGGTACATATTTTAAAAAGAGAATATTTGTTTTATTATATGCTAATATAATCCAATAATACAAGATAAATGTCTTCCTCCTTTATGCTAATCAAGATTTAAACGAAATACAGTGTCAATTTTTGCTACATCATTTCGGTCAGGAAATCATTCTGTTTTAGGTGATTTTGCTTTTAGGTGAAACTGTTTGTAGACATTTGTTCTTTTAAAACTTGATGGATTTATTCTATCTTGCATTTAGTAATACTGCTTGCAATCCATTTTGCCTTGTCGGCGTCAATAAAATTATACCTACACGTTCGTATTCAATAAAGTTACACATGAAAATTTGCTGGTTTATATTCCTAATTTCAGACATTTTTAAAAATCGCATGTTTTTTGTAGTATGTTGTAAATTTTAAAATCATATTTAAACGATTCTTCAAGACCTTTTAATTTTTGCAAAAGCGTAAAATAAGGTCTTTTTAAGGAATTGTGCCGTACTTTGTTTAAATCGTAAACATCTATTGGAGATTTTCACTTCCGTATCTTATATTTTTACCATCTATTTTCTAGTGCCTAGTTCGCGGCCGGTCTCTGTTGCGTTTTCGTCATTAGTATTGTTTTGGTTAGCGCCATTTGTGTTTTCTTGTGCCTTCAAAGCATTTATGTAAACGTTAACAAGTGAATCCAACAATTGAATTCTACAATTGAAAACCCAAATATCAGTTGCACAGTGGAGAAACAAAAACATAAAAATAAAGTGGGCACTGAAACATATACACGCAAAACGTAATAAACGTGCATCAGTTCAAGCTTATTAAAGTTACAAATAATTGAAGTGCCAAATCAATGTTTATTAACACAACTTACGTAATGTTTAACTTGTTATATAAAATTAGAGTCTTTTAAAATTATTTTTTTTCAGCTGAGCTAATGGACAATTTCAAGGTTACTAGTAAGAAAAAATTATATTAAATATATTTTTGTTTGCTTTGGGAATAGTTAATAAATGACATTAACATTATTGCAATTTTATTTTTAATTCCAGCCTCAACTGGTGGTAAGAATTTTTAACGTGTGTTACATGTTTCGTTGCTATAATGGAATGTCTTTTTGATTAAAAATTACGAATAAAAACGACGTAATGTATAATTATGTGAAAACATTTTTAGGGAATATTTAATTTAAATTGCAGCTTGTTTTTAATTACCCTGTTTTGAAGATATTTCATATATTTTTACAACCGTTTACAAAAGAATCTTTAGTTTTAATTTCTTGATATCATTGTCACTCCAGTATTCCAGAACCAATTCAAGGCAACTTAGTAATGGATGTTTGGTCTGGAATGGTTCACATGCTAAAAATGTTTTATTTGAGCATGAACATCACCATTATCCTTGTGCACAATCCGGAAAATAAAATTCAAAATGTGTTCCGTGTTACTATATCGTCATTCATTCAGTTCAACTCAATGGATTAGAGCTAAATACTCTGATCTAACAGTTTACGAATGAATTCGAAATAATGAATTGCAATAAAATATTTTTCATCTATATTTTATCGCAAGTGATGTTCCTGTCAAAATATTTGGTAAAGATTACAAGAGACAATACTCACAATTTTAAAAGTTCGACAATTGTAGAGCTATGCTCTATTTCCTAGTCGTCTTTACTCTATATTCCTAGTCTCCGATTACAAAAAAATACGTAATAAATTTCTACGGTGGATTAGACGATCAGCAAATACGTCTTATCAATACAATTTTACACGTTTTCCGAATAAGCTTATATCGCGTTAAATAAAATTTGCTTCAAATTTGATTTTACTCCTACTTACGCAGCTAAATGCGTGTAAACTTATGTTATGATAACATATATCGCGGAGTGTGCTTGAATTTCTTTAAAATTCCAAACGAAAGCACTTTATGCAAAATTTTAGAGAACGTCGTTGTTTTATAGAAATTGTAACTAAAAAAAATAAAATTTGCATGCACTATTAACGAGGAATTTTTAACATTGACAAGCCTATGATTTTCTTGCAATTTTAGGCTCGGCTCTATTTATTGGTAAGGACCTTGAATTTGTTCTGTACAAGGATATTCTTATATTATATTGATATCCCTCAAAAGTTTACAGTATAGATTTTTCTCATCCCAACATTTATTTCAATTTCAAATAAATTTCCGCTGTTAATTCAAACACGGCCATAAATACCTATTTGATTGTATTCAATACAACCGACTGGTTCCACTTTAAAGTACTTGAAAATATTACTTTTAAAGGCACGTTGAGTTTAGTTTTGAAAGTATTCACATCTATAAATCACTAGATGCTTACAAAACTCAAATATAAAAAGCATTTTATGTTTTTTAGGTTCAAAAACTCTTACCGGACGTAAGTACAAACTGCACAATAATTCACTTGGTTATTTTATAATATATCTAAAGGGTATCAAGAAGATTTATTATTTCCTGTTGTTGAAAAATTCACAATTTAACCCAAGTGATATAGCTCCTAACAACATGAATTCTGGTATTTTGGGAGTACACAATTTGTAACCAAGTTTATTTGACTTTTTACTATCAATTTGAACTTTCCAACTAGCCGTTTAGCACGTCTTTATTTTGAATATTTGATATGTATATGACTGTTGAAAACATTGAAGAATATTAAATAAACTGCAATTTGATCTGCTGTTCATAAATTTCTTACTTAAAATAGTAAACAACTACTCGTTTTAATTCTAATGACATTGATCTCATTTATGTATTTCATTAATCTTACCCGAATTTTCTATTTATACATTTTTAGAAACAATTTTCGCCCAGAAAGGTAACTAAAATTTTATTTACTTATTTCATATAATTGTATACATACGGGTGAATTTTTGAAATACGTTTATATTTTATGGCTGTGTAGTATTTGTATTGACACAATTTCATTATCCAGAAATTAATATAATATCATTTTACATGAATTAAGATTACTATGCTTGTGCATCAAATGTCATGTAAATCTGTTCACGCATTGTTTTAACAATATATATTGCTTCGTACAAAGTATTTAAGATACAAACTAGAACGATTTAATCTTAGATTTGGACTACATTTATTTGCTACGACCAGGCATAAAGTACTACATAACTTTTGATGGCATCTTAACATTTAAAATTTATCTAGAAATGCATAATAATTGCTTTCTTGGAAGAGCTTACTAAGTTTCATGAATTTATTTCTGTTGGAATTTCTGAAAGCACTTATATTTACTTTCATTTAACAAATCTAATTATAAAAATATTTATTTTCAGGTCCCGGGGATATGTGACTTACAATTAATTAGTTTTTTGCAAATTAAAGTGTTTCAATCTTTGATATAGTTCGATGATTACTTGTATTTTCTATAACGACTTACAATTTCACAACACTTTTTTTCTAGCCTTAAACATCAGACTAACTAAGCAAATCCTTTTAATTACAAATATTTATTTTCAGGTTTACTGGGTAAGTGGACGGATAAACTTGTTATTTCCAACCAATTTTAAGGTCCAAAAAATGTTAAAATACATAAAGATATCCTATTCGGCTCCATTTCCTTGAACGAATGAAATGACACAACGAACTAAGACTCAAGATTTTGTATGTTTTTAATTGCGTTTTATTTTACGAGCATATCGTGGGTGTAATTTATTCTTCTGGGAAAATTATAGATCTGGTAGACATAATATTCACGTATAGGGAATTTACGACTTGGACTATCTTTTTGGTTTACATTTTAGATCTTTTGGTTTGTAAAGGTAAGTCAAATATTCTCTATCTGAAAATCTTGCAGGTGAATAAGCCATTGGCTAAAAAAGGAGGAAAATTGACTGGAAATATGTGGAAAGGAGTCACAGAAATACGATTTTTCAAAATCTGCGAGATTAAAAATAATATTGAGTTCTAAATTGTGTATTTCTCTGTGTATTACGATAACCAGCTGGAAAGTACAAATAATAAGTTGTATTTTTTACTAGCAATTCCAAGCTATTTGCGTTATTAGTTTTATTGAGTGGTAGAATTATTGATGGTAATGTTTGGGTTAAGATTTAGAAATTTAACTGAACCTGAGAATTAGTCAATGTGATGGAATTTTATATTTTATAAAATCGATTTTATAAAGCAGGCTTTAACACATTCAACATTTTGTAAATTCATTTCCTACGGAACCCCGATTGTACATACTTTTGTCCAATTTATCTTGAACATGTTTTTATTTTTATAACTTTATTAACTTTGTATTTAGATTTAGAGAAGGTCTTCTTTGAATTAATATTTATATTCAGAGGAAAATCTTAGTGTTAATTTATATTTTAGAAAATCAAACAAATATATTATTAAGTTCCATTTTTGTATTTGTCCAAAGTTAAATAAAATCTCTTCAATATTTGAAGAACCAAAAGTAAACTTGAGGGAATTCATAGTACGTTATTTCCACTCAACTCAGACCCCTAACAAATTTGGTGGAGGTGCGGGGTATTCTGCTACTCTGAGATATTCTAGTTACGTCGAAGTATTTAATTACAAAGTATCTTAAATATTCTTGGTTAGTTGGAAATAGGAAGAAAACAGAGTTTAAAAAGAGAATTAACAATTTATCCTAGAATACCATACCAAAGTCTAACTGCAAAGCGAGTGAAAGCCGAGTTGAGTAGGGAACGTACACTTTAAAGAGTGGAGGGAGAGTCCAAGAGTCGGAGGAACATTTATTTGAGAATAGGGAAAATTTATTTAGGGAATAAAAGGAATTTATTTGGAAGAATAAACAAATAAATTGAAATTAAACTGAGAAAGTCAAGTAAATAAAGGAGATTTATTTTGCTGAATAAAAAAAAATTCAAATAAATTGAGAATAGAAGCTAGGAAGTGATAGTCTGACGATCCACACAACGGTACCTATCCAGGGTCGTTGACAACGGTGACTGGAGATCCTCACAACGGTACCCATCCGGGGTCGTTGACCATTTGGCCGATAGAACGGACTGCTGATTGCTGATCAAGACAACATACGGTTTGAAAATTTTGCGGTTTACTTTTGAATAGGGATTTAGAATTTAAAAAATTTTCGGATATTTAGAAAATGGATTATAGTTTAAAAAAAGAGTAAAATTTTAGAGGGTGCATTTAAATATATAAACCTTTCCAATTACCTAACAATATCACACTCAGACTAGCCTTTATGGTCATGGTATTTTCTGACTGTGGAATTTTAGATTTGGTAGTCATTTGCTGAGTGCGGAGAAGCGTTCTCCAAACAAAATGCTGGGGCTCCTTTTCTACTAGCCGCGGGAATAATACATATTCCATTATTGAGTATATGCTTGCATTAGCCAAGTTGTCAAAGGTGTGATATTCTTGTTCCTACACCCTAAAATTTTAGGACTATTCTACCAGAAAATTGAACTAACCTTTGTATTGGAAATTTAGGTAACTGATCACTACTGAGGGATTTTAATATCGAGTTGTTAGGTGAAGTTTTCATCGAAGACTAGCATCAGCAAAAGGAAGATAATGGCCTAGAAAATAATTGAATGATAGGAGTAAAATAAAAGATAAGAATTAAGGGGGGAAAATAATTAAATAATGAATTTCAGCAAGTAGGTAATTTTATTAGGGAAAGAATTTATAGTTGAGAGATCCAGGAGACAATAGTTGGAATTAGGTATCAAAGGTGAATAAACTCTTGCATTGATTATTTAACTATTGAGCTCTTACATAAAATCAGGATTAGTCAGAGATAAATAATAGGTTCTTGTTGTATGAAAGTTGAACAAACGCTTTTACAATTAGGGATTAATTATTGTACTCGGGTAAACTATTTCAGTAATATCATCAGTAACTAGGGACATATGTTTTCAAACGTATGCGAGACATTGGGTTAATATATTGGAATATAAGGAGAATCCGAACTGGTATAATTCCTTTAGTATTTCCAGTATAGAACTAGTTTTATCCATTTGGTTGAGACGGTTTATATTAGGTTCTCATTCTAAAGACAAAGTAAGTGGGAATTTATTATAAAACTTGTAAATTATTTTGGAAATTTGTGATTCTGCTGTTAGGACTTCTAATATTTAACGGTATCTTGTTTTTCGGATACTGTAGATTTGAGAATAGAGCTACCTATTTTGAGGATCGTTTCTAGATTGAAATTTAAAGCAGTTTACAGCAATTTTAAACAGTATAGACGGTTAGAGATTATAATGGCAGGAAAACCAGCAAAATTAATTATAGTCCCACCCAAGTATTCTGGGGAGGATGGATCAGATTTGTCAGACTTCGTAGATCACTTTAACATCGCAGCTAGCAGTATGTACTGGGGAGATGAACAGAAGCTGTTATATTTCCCGAACTCCTTAACAGAAACAGCTTTTAAGTGGTATTTGACCTTTTTAGCAGAAAGGCAAAAGAACTAGTCGTGGACGACAAGGGAGATGAGGTACCTATTACTTGGAAGGAGGTATTAGGTAGATTTATTGATGCATTTGTACCATTGGCTAAAGACGTGGTAGCAGACATTAAGTTGGATGGTAGGAAATATAAGGTTACAGAGACTGTGGAGTCCTATTATTATGATATGATGAATTTGATGGATAAAAGTGGAGACAAGATCTCCCCAGTTAGAAGAGTTATGCGGTTAATTAAAGGAATGACTCCTTATTTTATTGATCGTATTATGCCACAAAAGCCTAAAACTCCTAGGGAATTCTTAGAAGCTGCGCGTACTGTAGCAGATACAAAGTATTTGTCCCAGCATTGCGATCCCTATGAGACTATGGTAGCTGAGAAGGAAGACCCTATAGATAAACAAATGCAGTTACTCCTAGATAAACTAGACTTGTCTCTCAAGACTTTAGAGAAATTAAATGAGGAGAGCAAGGAAACAGCAGAAAGGATAGAGCAGTTAGAGTCACCGCAGTATCCTTCAGAAACATTCCCTACAGCTCAGAGATCAGCCGCCAACAACCATCCATCCGGAAGTAATGATGATAGTCACGGGCGCTGTTTCTACTGTGGAAAACGAGGGCATTATGAGAAGGACTGCTGGACCAAAATCTCCCGAATAACGGGCCAGGTACAAGGGTCACTTGCGGAGCAAGGAGGAGAACAGAAGCAAATTTCATCGGGTCGTACTCAGGAAAACACGGGCGAAGTTCGTTATGGAGACGATGACGAGTAACCGTCGCGAAACTGATGTCAGCGCGTGACCACCGCGCCCATATAAATAGTGATCATGTGAACATCTATTACTATTCCATAACTACCAATAATAATAAATTACTTTCAGTTCCAGTTAAGATAGGAGAAGCAGATAAAATAGCAATTATAGACATAGGCTCCTCAGTTACTCTAATTAATTCCGCCCTTATTCATGATAGGGATATTCAAACTATAAAGTATCTAGTTTTTTTTAAGGGAGTTAATGGAGAAGCAATACCGATTCAGGAGAAAGTTTCCGAAGATTTGAAACCTAAAGAATGTTATATAGTAGTAAATCAACAGACATCTAAACCCGACGTTTTAAATAAAGACGCTGATGCACTTAGCAGGTTGCCATTGGCTAGTACCAAAGATAGCTACTAAAGTGCTTTTGAATTCCCCGCTTTTGAAACGTTAGAGAATAATGAACAAACGCTAGAAGATACTCTAACAGTAGATATTGAGGACCAAGAGATGGTATCATTGCAAAAGGACGATCTGGACTGTCAGAAAATAGGCCTATTATTACAACAAGATAGCAAGATAGTTCTTACCAAGTATAGATTAGACAATGATATCATCTATGAAATTTCAAACGGTTTTCCAAGACTCGTGGTTCCAATAGTATTAATTAAAGAGGTATTACAGGCTACACATAGGGATAAGCTAGCAGCACATACCGGCTGGATGAGAACCTATCATAGGGTTAATAGGAGATTCTTTTAGAAAGGAATGAAAACCGATGTAGTAAGTTATGTATTGACCTGTGAGGAATGCCAGTTACATAAATACTCTACAAATAGACCAGCAGGGCTTTTATAACCTATGGAAATTCCTCCCAAAATCTTTGCTATGATAGGACTAGATTATTGTGGTCCCTTTATGGAAACAGAAAGGGGTAATAAACATTTGTTAGTTGCAGTGGATTACACGAGCAAATGGGTATTTTGTCGAGCGACAAAAACCACTGCGACAGAAACAAATGTCTTCTTGAAGAATGATATCATATTGAAGGTAGGGGTAATTAAACAGTTACTCACAGATAGGGCTCCAGCATTTTTCTCACATGTACTTAGAGAATTTTGTAACGAATACGGCATCACACAGGTTTATACAAGTGGGTATAAACCTTCTACAAATGAATTAGTGGAACGAACGAATGGATGTATAGTACGATTATTGAAGATATTCGTAAATGAGTCATTCAAATTGGGATGATTTGGTTGGTGAGGTGGTGTTTACGATAAATACTACAGTCTCCGCTGCTACGGGGCAGTCACCATAATATATGTTGTATGGAATGGAAGCAACATTTGAAATTGGGGATAAATGGGGAAAAGCTCCATTTCAGGAAGACTTAAATGGAAAAAGTCATTTGTAAGTTGAATGAAATACAGGAAAAGGTATTAAAATTTGAGTTGGGACAAGAGGTGTATAGAGTTAGGTACAACAAGAAGCCGGTTAACAGAGAATATAAGATGGGAGACCGGATTACTGTTTATATCCCTGTTACAAAGCTCGGTAGGTCTGCAGAGTTCCTTAAAAGAAATTTT
The DNA here is from genome assembly GCA_947179485.1 of Allacma fusca. Taxonomy (NCBI): domain Eukaryota; kingdom Metazoa; phylum Arthropoda; class Collembola; order Symphypleona; family Sminthuridae; genus Allacma; species Allacma fusca. The sequence goes on along the minus strand of OX359246.1, from coordinate 3,588,895 downwards.
GGGCTGTAACTTATCACCAGAAAACTGTCCGACTTAAGTTATGGTGTGACTACAAAAAGGGGTCTAAGGGTAGTACCTGTTTCTAGAATGAACGCCTTTTTAGGGGATAATAGTTCAGACCTGAAACAGACAGAACCCATTAGTTTGACTCAGATATGTAGCGAACTGTTAGAGGCCATTACAATTCACCGAAAAATGGGGATTGCAGGTCTAAAAGAAAAAGTAATGAAATTTGGTGCCCGTGGATTGGTCTTTCAAAGTCAGGTGACATTTGAGGACATCCGGGAAATGAATAACAAGGACGGCCTTAGTTATTGGATATGGAAAGCAGACGTGCTCATATTATGTGGTAATAACGTTCAGAATAAGAAGAGCAATGAAAGATTATTCAAGGAATGTTGTCAAGATATATCGGGTTATAAGATTGAAGTAAAAGAGACTGTTAAAGCAGAATGGGGTAATTTGGTAACTCTCTGTATAAGTAGTACAATTAACCCATTCCAGCAGAAAGATTTGGCGGTCCTTATAACCGGATGTATGGAACCTCGAAAGGTATTTGATACGTTGGGCAACGTAGCGCGAAACGTAGGGTTGGGTCCTCCAGTTATACATTTATATGGGGCTAAACAGTGTCCTTTGGTAGGTGTGTTAGGTATCTATACGCACTTAACAAGGCTGGTATTATGTGAAGATGAACCATATGACACTTGACAGCTGATGTATATTTGGAGAGAATTTGTAAAAAGTATTAGCCCACAAATATTATTAGATATCTTTGCGGAAGTACGTGGAAATACGGCCACATATGTTAAAAGCTGTTGGGAAAGAATAGAACCCGCAGAAAGAGATGAGAGTGCACTCGAAACAATTGATGAGGAAGATGAGGTCGACACAGATAAGGGAATTGATTTAAATCGGGAAGAAAAGTCTAGTGATTTTAATGAAGAATCAAAATCAAAAGGCTTACATGATACTCCGGAGTTGGTAAATAATGGTGGAAATGATTTAAAATGGGATAATTAGGATATCAATGATAAGAGTGATGAGGATATTGATAACCTAATTACCGACAATGAGGGTGATGACAAATATTTGTTAACCGACGATGAAGATGAGTTTGCGGGAGGAGCGGCCGACCCGAACGCACACCCAGTCTCACGTTTTGGTCGTCCTCTTAAACCACCAGAGTTTTATGGCCAAAGAAAATAAAAAGTACTTATAGAGTTAAATGAAAATGAGAAATGTTAAGATTAAGATTTCGATTAAGAATTAAATTACGGAACGGAAAAGTAAATAATATGTTATGAGTATTGATGTAAGAATAATTAGTTTAGAAAAAACTAAGTAAACGGTAAACGTCTTGTTAAAAACTTGGTTATTAACTGTAAAGTTAGGAAAAAAGAAAGAATGGTTTAGACCTATCATTGGAATGTAAACTCTGTCAAATGTAAACGTGATGACTGTTACCGGATGAGACGAGCTCGATTTAAAGCCTAGAATCCTTAAACATGCAGGACTACGAAGGGCGAAGACACCTTTAACGATCCTATACGAAGGACATATTCCCATTATCTTCAAAGTTCCCCAACTGCCAAAATTACCTCCCTAGCAAGCCTAAGCAAACAAAACTGCTTATGTACTTTGAGAGTCCATAACCAACTATACGTGGAACCTATTTTCCCATGTGACAACACACATTTGATTAAAGCACGAGTAATCCATAGTATCCCATCACAGTGGACCAGAATGGAGAATCTAAACTTTTTCCGACGACAAGATATCTTGGAATCGACCAGAATTGACCAATCTAACTTCGTGTTTGATTCAGAGTGGGATTACATCATTTCAAACATGGACTTTACTGTATTTTTCAGTATAAAGGACAATTTCGAGTCATGGAGAAATTCTCTCAGGACAGTGGACAACCGTTCCCGATTGTCTGCCAGGAGAAGGTAGCAGTACATTTGCTCTGAAAATTATATGGCTTACTATTTGCACCCTACTATTGGCATTTCTAACGTACGAGAATTCCCGGAAACCAACCTTTATTGGAATGTTGACGATAAGAATCAAGATGATGGAAGGCTACTCCATTATTGTCATTTACCGACCTATCGTGAATCATTTATTTGGCGTATTCTCTTTGGAATGATACGCCTTATTTATCCCAAAATATACCGATACTTCAAAGACCAGATCAAACGGAGAGTATATAGCAGATTCTGGGAAGCAGAAGTGAGACAGCGACAACAGCAAGCTCAGGAAGCCATTTGGCTCCTGACCCCCCGTAAAACCCCTTCGTTTTGGTGATGCAGAATTGATGTTACACAAGGCCCCACGTCCTACACATTTGGTTACAAAAAAGGCTAAGTCTAAGGATATTCAGTCCAATAGCTTGGTAGCCGTCTAAAAAGAAATACAGGTCACGATTTACATGGTCAGGAAAGATAAAGAGTGAAATTTAAATGTTAACGTATAAAGTATGTTAGATGGAATGAAATAATTATGATAATGAAGATGTAAATAATTACAACTAAAAATGAGTAATATTCTACTCACAACAATTATGTCTCTAGAATCACGACTACATGATTGTAAAGATTTGACACATCCATGGGCGGCGAAAGAACAAACTCTTTTCGAGCAAAGAGAAAGCTGAGGACTTGGGACGTTAAAGCACGAGCCGAGGTCTATCGCGTGGCAACCCGAACACGACAATGGCTACCAGTTTGGACAGCTATTTCTTCACCAGTAAACGAGTGCTCAGTACGTACAACTACCAACGACTATGCTGGGTCATCAAAGACTCCATCTCTCCAGTCGTCCTCATGCACGAGATCGACCGCAACGTCGTCTACTCGTCCAAAGAAAACCTATACCCCGGCGAGTGTAATGACAGTGTCGCCCGGTTATTTCGATGTGGACACACTGTTAGTCAACCGTGGATGTTGAGGCATGAAAAGGTTAAAATGATATGTTTGTACGTCTGCCTTTTACGACCAGGGACTGGTCTTCGTAGGGGGAAGTATTTGATACGCTCTTTTTAGCGTAGAAATAAGTATTTGATACGTACATAATAACGTAAGATTTTATGTAATGGTAGTAATGAGAATGGGATGTTAGAATGAACGTAGGAATGTGTACACGTGAATAGCACGCGAATAAACTTGCTGACCGTTAGTTTTAATAAAAATCTCCAGAGTTGGAAAAGTCCTCCTCTGTGTGTGTAGAAATTACCCTTTGGCTCCTCTCAGTCCGAGCGGATGAGAAGAGGAGGGAACTCTCTCCATGCGTAGGACGTATATATATATATAAGTTATTAGCGCGTAATAAGCTTAAATTTATTGTATTTTAGAGTGTAAGACGTTTTCCCCGGGAGAATCTAAAAACTCCTTCCTAAGTAACCGGATCAGTCTCGGACAATGGTCTCGATCTTTACGATCGTAATAAAAATAAGTTACGATAAGACCTAAGATTAAGAAAGTAATTGAAACTGATATTGCCTACGTATGTATTGTCATGTGTTTAAATGTAAAGCAAGCTCGAACCGGCGCCAGGCTGGCGGGGTTGGAACTTGGTTTCGGCCGGATGGTCAGGTCATAAAAATCTATTCAATTGACTTCGGATTTTGAGAGTACGGTTGCGGCCGAGTATAAATACCCCAGGAAAATCTTACAGATACACAGTCGATCTGAACACGCCGATCCGAAACGCTGTCCTCTTGGACTCTCTCCCTCTTCGTATAGCACTCGGGTTTCGGTTCTCTCCCTTTTTACTCCCATTTTATCAAAAATACTCTTGCTCTCAGAATCGAGAAGTTTTTCTGAAAGATAGCCTTTACTCTCAGAAGAGGAAGGATTTTACCACAGCTCTTCAGGCTGGTGGATTGTATTTCGAGAAATTTTGAGAAAACATTTAGAATTTTGATAGGAATTTTGGGTAACACTTTGATAACTCTTAATAGGAATTAAACTTGAACTTTTATAACTTTATTAACTTTGTATTTAGATTTAGAGAAGGTCTTCTTTGAATTAATATTTATAATCAGAGTTAAATCTTAGTGTTAATTTATATTTTAGAAAATCAAACAAATATATTATTAAGTTCCATTTTTGTATTTGTCCAAAGTTAAATAAAATCTCTTCAATATTTGAAGAACCAAAAGTAAACTTGAGGGAATTCATAGTACGTTATTTCCACTCAACTCAGACCCCTAACACATTGTACTGTAATTTTAATAATTACTGTTAACGCTGAAGGATCATTAGTTTAGTATTTTGTATCCAACGCTAATAATTATTACTTTTAATGCATTTCTTTCAAAGGAAACCTTCATTTTAATGATTGCTTGAATACATTTCATATAGTTCCTTAATCTTTCTATTTTAGTATTGTTGATGAACCCGTTCCAAACACTGTCTTAATTCAGTCTGCCACTTTCACGAATTTGTATTGCAGATTTGTAAATTTAAGTTTTGTCCATGCCATATGCTCCTAACTATCTTTCCATAATATATAGTTAGCATGAGAATAATAATTAAAGCTTAGCATGGATTTAAAAAACGTGGTTTTAAAATAAAAACGAATTCTGGTTACTCACAGTATTTTAACTGGACTAGGAAAAAATTAATAACTGCCGATTACAATTTTGTAGGTGGTTCTCTTTACTGTGAGTAAATATATTCCAGAAATTTTAACTAAATTTAATCACTAATTTTAAACAGAATTTGTGGTCTTCGAACTATTTACTCATGAATGATCACGCTGAATTTTGAATCGTTAATAACAATAAACTGTTTTGTCTATTACTTCCATAGCTCAAACTATTTCCTTCGGTAAGTTGACAGTCTCATAACGCCCCTGAAGCAACAAAATGTCTGATTTAAACAAACCAAAATTATTTTGTTTCAGTTTTCGCCAAAACTTTGATTCAGTCAGGTATGTACTTTCACTCATCAGGTTTTTAATTTAGTGTTAATAGACATGGAGGCTTTTGAAACAATTCAGCTCTAGGCATAGTCATTTGACAGTAATTGCTGTGAGCTTGTAAATTATAGCCATCCGGATGTTGCCCCAACGTTAATATCCAACCCAAAAGCAAACTGAGTGACAGGGTTGGAAAAATATTGATTTACAATTGCTGGACATAGTTTCAATCTAGAGCGTCTGGATATTAAGTCCTATCCGCACATCCTGTCATTATAGGATATTCAATTTTGAAGTTGATGACTACTGTATGACACATTTTGTCATTCTGTAAAAACTGTCCGAACTCCAAATCTATCTCTATAATAATTCCGGATGGTTGTGTATGGATGTCTTTATAGGAGTTGTGTAACAATTAGCAATTCATGGAGTTTATGTGGTGTTAGTATGTTTTGTAATATCGTATTTTAATTCATTCCAGTTACAGGAACAACCACTTTCACGTCTACCGGTACGTTATTATATTACTTATTTGACAATGTCTCCCACACTTGTAATTCATAATGTTTCCATTTTTTATTAAATTATTTTTATTACTAATTTATTCTTATGAATTTATTTGTGAATTAAATTATTCTTAGTATTAAATCGTTTCAAAGTTTAATTTTCCTATCATTTTTATTTGTACGATTTAATTTTGTAAACCACCAATAATTTTAAAGTGAATTTATGTTTGTCAAAATTCTTTTCTCAAAATACTCGTATACTAGTGAAGCTCTAGAAATTGTCCATTTAAAATAAGAAATAACACGATTGCATCCCTGATTGTCCTTTCAGGTGACATAAGTTCTGTGTTGATCACACGTAAGGACGAATCATTAAAATAACTAATTGCTACTACTTACCACCAAATTTGTAATTTATTTTCGTTCAGTACCAAGGAGGAAATGTCCCTGGAAGATTTGAATGTATTTACTATGTTATGATGCATCACAAAATGACTTTTATATCAGTAGAATTATCTTAGCATATTAATCCCTAACTTCTCGAAATGTTTTAATTCCAGCCAGTAATCCTGACGGGATAGGTTCGTGATTTTTATTTATTAAACTTAACTCTGTTGAAGTAACATTTCGGGAATGCATGGATTCTATAATAATATCTCACATTTGAAATTTTGTTTCACATTAATGCTCTGTATCCTTTAAAATATTTCAGTTGAAGTGACGTTCAGTAAGTAAAATGAAATTAAATTTCCTATCATACAACTAACAACTTTTCCATGTTATGCTTTCATGTGTCTTTGTTCCACTTGGCCTTGTTAACAGTCAATGGCATGACCGGATCCTTCCGCAGAGAAAGGAAAACATATTTTTTTAACATTTTACAAAAGTATGAGAGGTTACATGTCGAGAAATATTTTTTCCAGTCCTAAAAGCCTTTATTGGGAACACATGACTCTGAATCCATTCCAATTTAAGAATTTATCTCCCGCCAGTCCATTTATAATAATCCCAAGGAGTGGTGCCGACAATTCCATGGCTAAAATGATTGAATATTTTTATTTTATTTTGTACTATAACTTTGTCATCTGTTTAATTACATTTCAGCTCTTGAACCTTAGAGGGGAGCCGGTTCCAAAGAAGTCTAGCGTATTTTAGGACATGATTTCCGATTTAACGATTTATTTAAATTTATTTCCTTTCCATTGACAGTTTGTTATTGATTACGGAAAATACTTTTTTTTTCAGTTTGTTCCTATCCCTTAATTCATTCATGAAAACACTTACTTTTTAATTTTGTTAGCAAAACATTCTTCTCATATGTATATTCGAAAATAAATCTTCAAACTTTTAAGTTATAATAAATTCTGCAATAATTGTAATAGAATCTAGTTTTCACTTATTCACATATGAAATCATAATACACATAAATCATTTATCACATATACGAAAATAACTAAGACAAAGCAGTGTCTTAGAATCCCACTCCGATTTTTTTGCAACACAGCTTGGAAAAAATTAATTCCTACCTCAATGCTGTGGAGAAACAGTAAAAGCGGTAGTTAGACTTAACTTGTAACTTAGTCTGGAAAAATTCACGGGTTTTTAACTTGGCCTCACTTGCGCCCTTGAATTTCGAACCTACTTCCGTTTACAACTTCTTTAGAATTATACATTAGATTACATTAGCGCACGGTACAGCCGTACAAATATATATTCACTAGTCACAAAATTTTAACACGGAAAGCTACCACTGGTTTTTTATATTAAATTATGGAGATAATGTTATGGACAGAAATTTGGAAAGTTGTTGAATCAAAGACGGCTTCCTGCAGCATTTCCCCTGGGGATCCTCTGGGGTGTTTCCAAGTACGTGCTTTTTTTGATGGGTTGGCGCAATTGTCACATGCCAGTCAAATATGTATTTGTAGCGCCGCCATTAAGTCTTGTCCTCACAGAATAAATCATGTCATGATCAGTAAAATCGATGGACTGCTTCTCTATTTGTCGCAGGACTTCTAATATTTCGCTGGAAATATTTAGCAGCCATTCAACAATAACCCTGGCATAGCTCCCAGGTAAGCTCGTAAATGCTTAATAGAATGCATTGCTATTAAACATCCTTCATATTTTTTTTAAATTGGCTCATTTGAGCTCATTATTTGCAAAATTCGATATAAAGTTAATAGTAGTGATACGATTACTAGTAGTTAAAATTATTTCCCATTAAAATGCTCAAAACTGGAAATTGAATTTGAAATGATTATCTATAATTCTTCAAAAACGAATTCTCTCATTCAAATTATACATTGTGTTGTATAGACACTGTAAATATTGTAAGGTATGAATACATAGTTGTAAGCAGTGTAGTTGTAAGAAGTGATTTTAGTCATGTACTAAAATCAGGGTTGGGTTTTTTTTTGTTTTTTTTCAAAAAAACCAAACAACCAGGTTTTTTTGGTTTAAACCGGTTTTTTTTGTTTAAACCAGGTTTTTTTGGTTTAAACAAATTTTCAATCCAAAACATTCATTATTATGCAAAAACATATGAATTTGAAAAAAATTACTTATTTCCCAAACTCAGTAAGTATCACAAAGCATTACATATTTAATAATTTAGATATAATTGTAACGATAACTTTCCAGCATAAACACAAGTTTGGCATTTTTCATTTTACAAACGATTCCGAATTTCTAAATGTACAAGACTAAAGGCTAATAGTATTATTTACTTCACTAAAGTTTAACCATACAATATCACAGTAACTGCACAAGTTTTGTGCACGACGAAATAAAAGCATTTTGAATTGAAATCAATAAAATTTTAGGTGTTTGGTTTAAACCATTCGTTTTTATAAAAAAAACCGTTTGGTTTAAACCATGGTTTAAACCAAACCCACCCTGAATAAAATTTTTATTAGTGTTAAAGGTCAGCTCTAGCTGCGACAAGAGCAGAGTGAAGAATCCCTGACGAGGGACTTCTCACGCTCCACGTTTGGACGCGTCTCATCTTATGAAATGATGTACTGATGTATAAATCACACACGACAGTGTTAAAGTGTGTGCAAATCTTATTTGAGAACTTCAGTCTTAGACTGGGCGTTATTCCTTTCTGTTTGATTTTTGGAATCCTCTGAGATTCCCCTTTTGTTCTATTTTAGTTTCTGAAGTTATTATTGAAGTAATTATCATTTCGTTTTCAGTTTCATTTGAATAAATAATCAGCCTTCGGGTTATCGTATTCAATCATTGTGTGAATTACCTTTGAGGCTTTTATTAATTATTTTCATCCAATTAATTACATTTTTAGCACGATTCATAATTAATCAAGTCTGGAAGGTTGCTCAAATGGCGTGACCTCAACCTGACCTTAATAATATGATTTTCGTTACCTGTATGTATGTACGTTTATAGTAGCATTTACTTTCTGCTCCCTCTCCTTCTCTTTGTTTGCCGCCTCCTCCACCTCTGGAAATGTTTGTCCTGAAGGGTTTAAATAATAATGTTAAACATTAATTTCATAAGGTTGTACTTCCTATGCATTAAAAATGAATCCAGTGAGTGCAAAAATCCAATTACTTCTGCTCTGATTAGTGCTGCTCATAGAAACTGTGTTTTTGCTCATGCGCATGTTTAGGTTTGTTAAATTGGTTCAGTTGCAATAATTGGAACCGATTCAAAAACAAAACATTTGGGTTTGAACCTTCATTTGTGAGTACAAACTCGGTAAACTGGGTAAATATTCGGACCTGAGCATAAAAAGCCTGAACACTCAAATGGTTCAAAGTCAATATTATTTATTATCAAATAATAGAATTGTCTCACTCTGTTTGACATGTAGAACAATATTATGTAAATTACACTGTATTCAATGTACTAGTTCTCTTAAAATTCCATCACCGCGCGATTTTATCCTCCTGTGACCCCCTCTATGAGTATTTTTAATACCAGCATTTGTTTTATTTGAGAATAATAGCGTCTTTAAAATACATTTAAAGCAGGTCAGTTGCCTTCAATTTGAAATTAACGTAGTTACCTGTTTGAAAGCCTCGAGTAACGTATTTTAGTAATGTTTTGAATTTTGTGGTATATTGTGGATAATTCTTTAATTTGTTTTGTTTAATTTAATTTGAAATTATGCCGGTAGATCCATGTACTGTGCTCACAACACAGGTTCGAAAAATCCAAACATCCATGATTCAGATTCAGGTACAAGATTCTTGTACCCATGCGTAGCACTAGCAAAAAGTAGTAAATGAATCCCCATGAAACGTTCTAATGTTATCGTATTCTGAAATATTTATTAGCTCATTAGGTCGTCCACAAATAAATTAAGGGTAAAACATTGTCACTTTTCCATCTGACGCTAGACTTCTCCAACCTTTAACTATGAACTTGTAGGTCACGGGCGCAATTCTCAATCGTTAAGACCTACGTAACTCTAGCCAAACCCTAGCTCCCTGGAAAGCCCGTAATATTTTCGATATACTGCATTGTCATTAAAAATCCTTCGTATTTTTTCAATTTTACTCAATTGAGCTCATGATTTGTAGAATTCGAAAGGGGTAATAGTAGTAATAATTATTATTACTTTAATTATTAAAGTATTAATTATACTATTAGTAGCAGTTAAAATTATTTCACATTAAAATGTTCATAGCTGGAAATTGCATTTGAAATAATTATTATCTATTGTTTAGAGGTAATTATGAATGGGGAATATAACATAAAGTTCTGCCAATTAATAGTTTATTTAATGTACTCGAGTATAAGATAGTGAATGTGTGAGCTGGAGAGGGAGAGAGAGAGGAGCGATGTGGAGTCCGGCATAGTAGCAGTATAGTTACTATGTGTGAGACACGGGCCAGACTCTAACTCCAGACTCTAACTCCAGACTCTCAGCTCTAGTCTCTCGACTGTCTTCATGAGTTCGGTTTATATAGGGATGGTTGTAACAAAGGGAAGATAGCTTCTTTCTTAGTGACATCATTTTTAGCTAATGGTTGGGCACATAACATCACACAATAAGAATCTAATAAATGACATCATTATCAGCCAATAGAGTACAAGATACAATTCTTCTCCTTTACAAGTGGGTAATTCCAACTGTTTGCATGAGTAATATTTCTCAAACTCATATATAGCTTAACCTTCCACGGGCAATTGAAATGCTGTCCCAGCATTTATAACAAGGGTGACATATTTTGAATTCTTAACTACATAATAAAATTTTGAATCCGAATTTCAACTCCAGCAATACAACATAATTTACATAGCATGACAAATGAAATATTTGAAAACAAAATACATGACTTTCTCATAAAAATTACACCTTTTACATATTATTCACCGCACTAAAGATTTTTCGTCCACGAAAAATTAATCACAATTTCTGAATTGGGAAGCACACAGGAAATATGTTAACATTGTCGTGGAAATGTATGTCGCAAAAATTGATGGAACTTGGAGACACTGCATTTCGATGAGTAGACTTCACAAAATATTGTAGATTAACCGTGACGTTCAAAAATATTAAATAGACATACCGGCGAAGCGTAGATTCATTGGGTAGTTTCGCTGTGCTGGAAACTGTCTGTAGTCTGTGTAATACTGGCATGAGTCGCAACCTCGTGTGCTGGCACTCAGAGTATCCTTTGATTCCGTAGTAACGTCGATAATGAGAGAGGGATGAGGTATGTCGTGTCGATATTTTGAAAATCCTGGGATTCAAGGGACGGGATGAGTGAAGTCCTTAAATTGGCGTTGAGCAGGTCTATGTTGGGCTGGTGACTTGGCTAGGGTCAGCAGTGGAATTCTTCTCGGTGGCAGGCGAAATTTTCATTGCGGAGGGAAATCACGGGTAGAGTGATCAATTCTGGTAGTGATTCCAAACAGTTATCTCGGTGTTAGGCTGCTCAGGGATATTGGAGAATGTCTTGAAATTTTGAGCAGAGCTTTCGGCAGAGGCTGACGCCAGAAAAATATTTTCAGGATGGGACTGGATATGAGCAAACTCGCATACAGGACGGGAAACGTCTATATTTGAATTGACAAATTCAAAATATAGAAAACGTAGCACCTCCACCATGTTAAGAGGTAATTATGAATGGGGAATATAATATAAAGTTCTGCCAATTAATAGTTTATTTGTTATTAACAATTAAAAATTAATAGATTATTGTGTAAAAGATATTTCCAAGTCAGGAAATACCGTAGCATTTACTTATAATTAGAGCTTGAGGGACAGATCGCCAGAAATGTGGTCTAGGGAAAGATCAGCGTTAATTATAATTTTTAATATCAACAGCGGAAGTAAAATTATGTGATTCAGCATACTTGACGGGTCTTTGGGGTATCGAGATCCATGCTATGTATAGATGATTTTATAAAATGTTTTCTTAGCACTTTGTACAGTTTATGGAATCCGTTCTTTTCTAAACGAGTCAAGAAGTTTAGAATTGCTAATGCATGGAATAAAAAATTGTGTAAATTTGCTTGTATGGATACTTATGTCAATCTGACTACATCAGACAGTCACCATGGAGTATGTACAGGGGGAATTGACTGTAATCCTATTCAGATAATGACATCGCATCAATACCGGCAGGAAGTCAGAATATTTTATTATCGTGCCAGCACTGTTTGACGGGAAAAGATCCGTTGAGAATATGTCAAGTATGCATAACGATTGTATCTATAAATTTAAAATATTTTCTCGAAATAGTGTACCTATTGATGGTTACATAAAAATCATAGCTTAACACTATGAAATGCTAACATGGCGAATAAAGTTGCCTATTGTGTAAACTGTCGACTTGGAAAGTTCCACGTCAAGTGTTTGCATGCTTTCTGTATGGTAAAGGGAAGCAAGGAATCTTCAATTTTGAAATTCATTCTAATTTGCGTCTCCCATCCTTTGAGTTGCCTTTCCTCTGTAGAGCTCATTTGAATTAATTGTGTGCTTTAATAGTTTTTTCCAAGTTCGTCTACGCTTGTGAAATTAGAAAATAGTCTTCAACAATGCAGATCTTGACGGTATTCTTAACTGTGGCTGTGGCATCTGTGATCTGTGGGCCTCTAGGTCTTCTGGGGTAAGAAGAAGTCATGTGTTTTCTCTAACAATTTTAACTCATGCATTAGCCCATATTTTAAGAGTAATTTAAATTCAAAACATAGCGGCACTATTCCGAGATGTGCAAAACAGTATGCAGAGCTACGAAGTATTTTAAAATACACAGAATCCAGACAACAAAGTATTTTCTGTTTTAAAGTTGACAATCAGTGGGGAAGTATTTTGTACTTCGTATTCTAAAGGCACTTAAGTACAAAAGTATTCAACATTTACTTACTCCCGATGACATGTCAGATTTAATTCAAATCAATTTTTTGGCTCAAATACTACTAGTACGATTATGACTTTGACATTCCACTCTTGTCCAAAGCGCCCCCAAAGCGGAACTTCAATTTGGTGGAAATTATTTTTTTGAAAGTATACTACAAAATAATGTCTCGAAAAATGTCATTATGCAAAAATATATTTTGCACCAACTGCAATACTCTGCTCACGATTCCACTATCAGTGAATTGCGCAAGCATAGGGCTAGACGGGGCGAGAAATATAACGACATGTCAGATTTCTATTCCGGTTCGACAGATGTGGGAAAAGTACAATTCGTTTTTAGTATAAAAACTCATGGGCGTTCTTGCAGGGTTGCGTTCGTTACGAACACATTGTGCGATTTTACGGAAACAGATGCGATTAGTTTTTGTTGGTATTTTTAAGCGTATTTTGTCGTAGAAATTGCAGGTATATTCAGGTACCATCATGGACCAAAAATTCCAAATTTCGTACATTTTATTAATTTTACAGAATTCCTGGATTTCCACTTAATTTTGATTCTTTTAAAAATGTTTTGAATACTTGTGTCTTCCAAATTCCTGACACGTAATACCTTTTGCCTCTTCAAACTCAACCAGTGGTGGTCGGTATTCCATTTTTGTAAAAAGCTGCTCCGTTAATAGATAATAAAGATCCAAAAATGAGAATTGCTGACCACACCGATTTTTATGGACGGTCTGTTATTCCGAAAAAGATTCTAAAAAGCTGATTGCAGCAAAATTTAAGAGGACTTCTTTTGACCTGAATATCATTTATTTTATTATTTCCCTACGATTATATAATTTGTAGAAGCAAAAATAGTTGGTAGATTAGTTGACAAATACCTGATGCTCCTGACTCTCGCAGGCGTGAATCTTGACTTAGAAAGAAGCAGTTGGGCTCAAATGAATCTCCTAAAATCTACCACGGTCTGAGAGATCTGAGATATTTTCGTGAACGAAAAAGTGTCCAGTTAGCATAAAAAATGTGAATATAAGGACTCCCTCGTGTAGTTGAATTTCTTCAACTTTGCTCTCCGTCCTTACCAACATCCTTACCATGCCTACTTTTTTCAACTTAGAAATCGCAACTTAAAGCTCCCCGGAAAGCCAATTCAATTTCGGCTGAAAATCGGGGGAACTGAATTACTTCTAAACCAACTCCACACTATTTACTCCTTCTATACTTACCCTGCTAGCACTGAGCAATACAAAAGTTATCCAAAATAGTCCTTGGAATTTGGAATCTCATCATGTCATTTACATGTACATACATGTGATGATTGTTAATTGGAATCCACTGTTGAGATTTCAAATTGTAAATGAACGTTGACCTTCAACCTGGACTACATTTTTTGTGACTCCACTTCCGTGCTTTAATTATTTTTGATAGCAAGTAAATGATCCGGTATTTCCTGACTTGGAAATACCTTTTGCTTTCCTAGATTCAATATTCTGGCTAATATGGGAATCTATGTATTACAGCATATGACTCTTGGAATCTAATAAAAATGAGTAACCAAATTTCTAGTTGACGCGGTATGAAATGTAAAAAATAATAGCCGTTAGTGGAAATTTATCCCAGGTATCCGATCCTGCTGGCTCATTAAATGAATATCCTGGGATCTGTTATCTATACTTCCCAATGTACTTCAACTTATTATCCCCCTGCCTGTCAATGTGTGCTTTGAAGAGGTTCCCCGTGAAGCGTTCACGGAACATAAGTGCACACGTTGCGTTGTGCATACATTCACAGATGCTACAACACAATGGACAATTTCAATGAGGGATGTCATCTTCTTTCAATTGCATACTTACTTAAAATGAACTTTCCAATTTTGAACATTTCAAAGGGAATATAATTTTGGTGCCCGCAGGTTACAGGTATAATTGTATAGTATAGGGTATGTCGATTTGAAAATGTCTGGAATTTTGGAAAATTTGCTAGGCTAAAAATGGTTACTTCAAATGCCCAGGAAATTTAAACATTTTTGTTGTAGGGCTAAAGCAGCACAAAATGTCAAAATTAGAAAGGGAATTTTATGAATTTTCATTTGAGGGTAAATTGGGTAATTTGTCAGAATCGTAAATAAAATACAATCATTTTAGTATTTTGACAGTGGGTTTGAAAATGTTTTTATGTGAAAAATGTTTGAAAACACTAATTATATATCTATAATTATGTAATATTATAAACGTCTATATTTTTGTGATTTCCCAGAGAGACGGAAACCGTTTCTGTGTCTAATATCACGGAGTCACGTAAGTAACTTGTGGCATTCGTAAGGGTGTACAACCATATTACACAAAAAAGAGTGTATGAAGAGATTCTTACCTGTGATAGGGTCAAATATCAATACATCAATAATATAATGGTGCTGTTGTTTGATTGAAGAATGAATAAGCTCTGGGTGCATTGATGCAACATTTAAAATAGCTCGCCAAGTTTCTCCACACATTGGAACCTCACAATAGTTGTAAATGTCGTAGTTTAGAGTGTATCTGGCATAGACAAGTGTATGCTGGTTCTAATAATTATTCTCTCTTTTAACTCCCAAATATAGGCAACAGAGTTCAAAGATTTGCAAGTTCTGCAACATATAGTAAGTCATTAATATGCAATAACTACAGTAGAGTGCACACAGATATTTTTAACACTTTTATTTCACAAAATTTAAATCTTGTAATTGCGATGAATATTTTTCACATGCTCAATGTGATTCCCACTCTTGTGTACGATGAATCGGCAAAGAGCTTTCCCCGATCGGTACACCCGGTTGACCGTGGACAGGTCGACTTTGCGCCACGTCTCCTACAGGGCTTTCCAAAGCCCGTTTTCGGTTGTAGGAGCGCGACGCCCTAGGTGTTTTTTTATGGTAGCCAAAAGCAAAAAAATTCATTTAGCTGGCGTCAGGCGACTTAATAGTTATGTCGCTATTTGTAATGATCTTCACACCGGTAGATTTCCTCATATCTTGAGCGTGGGCCTGAGTTTTCCGGGCAGTGTTGGAGGATACCGTGTCATTGTGCATGAACTCCTTGTCCAGGACCCCACTGTATGTAGACTGATGGAATGTGGCGATTCACTAGTGGCCTTAAAACACTGTCATTATAGTACTCTTGATTTATTTGTACTTTTCGTGGCACTTCAATGAGGGGCAACACTCCTCTACCACATATTGCCCCTACCACCATTACTGTCTTGAAGAACTTGTCCTAGTCCACGTACCAGTCTTCCGGAATTTTTTCCGCCTTGGTAACGAAAAACAATCTTCGTTTCCCCTTGGTATTCCGGACTTCGAATAAAGCCGCATCCAATGGCACTCAAATTTCGGACCTTTTGCCGGCAAGATGACGCTCATTCCGGATTCGGCTATTCGGTTTCCGATTGGCCATGTGGCGCTGGGTAAACTTATGAACTCGATGTTTGTGACGAATTTCCTTGTTGAGTTATAATGTTTCTGAAATAATGTTTCTCACCGCACTCGGGGATAATTCTACTCTTCGAAAAATATCTTTCTGGGTAGGCGGGTTCACCTTGGACACCAATAATCGGATCTTGCTTACAATGAATGGTTTTGCTTTGAGAGGCGGGTATTTCGTTTTCGGTGATGGAAGGCCACTAGCTTTAACTTTGCGCCTCAAACCTTTTTTATTTATTATATTGGGCACTATCACATGCGAAATACTAATTCCCTGCACTTTAAGTTTCGTACTTACTGCACGGGAGCTAAATCCCCCCGTGGAAAGTCCCAAAACTGTCCCCTCAACTTCCGGACTAAATTTCTTTGCCATTTTAATCAACACGGAGGGTCGCATAAGCTCAATGTGAAGCCCATTAATGCCGCACTAATTTACAATTAGCGGTTTGGCCCATACGTAATCAGTGACGACATTAAATGCTGTCTGAAAGTGTTAAAAATATCTGTTTGCACTCTGTACATAATTTGAAAACACATTTGCATCAAATTCAAATTAGCTTGTCGATGTGAATTGTATGCATCTTCAATAAGGTTTTCGCCGTACGTTGTTTTTATTTCTGAATGAAATAGTTAACACTTAATATTTGTTTTCCACTTCACGTTTATACTTTTAAAGAAAGCGTCCATAATAGTTCTCAGTTTAACACTATAAAAATAATTAATTATAATTAATATAAACGTTTTTTGTGTTTGAAAATTTCAGCTGTGATCGCCGATGGTAAGTGATTAATTTCAGCATTTTTATTATTACATCTCGTGGTAATGCGTGTGTTCTGATATTATTTCAATTTTTTGATTATTAGATATACAATATGACCACGTTTTAATTTTTTTACATGCTTACATGACATTCAAAGTGACGAAATGCACCATTGTTGCTCCGTAGAGTAATAGTGTGGGTAAAGTGATAACATGTAAACATTTACAACATCGCATAACGAGTACAAATTATCGCATTAAAAATTCCCCATGCAATCCTGCATGTTTATTTTTAAGCAAAATAACGCACTTCCATTTTTATCATTAATTCGAAATTTAGATATTTGTATGAAAACGGAACTCCCTGTACATAAATGTCATTCAAATACAAAACTGTGCTGATGAAACCACAATTCAAAAGATTCGGTCTATAGGGTTTGAATACGGAGAGTGATAACTTTAATGTAAATAACTGATCAAGACATAAACACTTTCGAATTCGTACATGGCCAACTATTCGTCCCAAGTAATGTGGATGGCCTTAAATTAAGAAATCTTTAATATTCAGGTTGTTTTGGATTTGACACACAATATCCCGCCTCTGTTGCTCTAATTTGAACTCCAATACAATTCAAAATTTCCAATTACACCTCAAATATTGGACTACCGTAATTCTAGTGTAAATGTGAAGCTTGAGTGTAAATGTCTTCCAAATATAGGCATTGTACGAATGCTTTTGAAGGTCTGAGTGCGTCATCAGTGTTCAATAGTACAGGGTTAAATGGGTTTTTCAAACACGAACCTGAAATATTAACTTGTATAGACATTGGGTTTCGAAATGCCTTCAAATCCCGTTTACAAGTGTGCTGATCGTATTTGGAACAATTTTAAATTAATATTCTAGTAGTTGTATTTATGGTTCCAGGGATGAAACAAACAGGAACAAGTAAGTGAGCCATTAATGGTTTTATCACTTAAACATTATGAAAATTATTGAACATAATGAAATTGTGACAAAATATGTAGATATTAGTTCATGATATTCCTTTTAAAATTCTATTAAAGAATTAAGTGATATTTCATAAAAGCATGTTTTATTAAATGGTAATGCCGTAAGTACAAGATAAACGCCTTCCTCCTTTATAATATTTATCAAGATCTACACGAAATTTGAATTTTACTGCATATTTGAAATCATGCATGCAACTTTTGGGGAAAATTTCAATTCAAGTTCAGTTCATTTTATTTTCTTTCACGCAGCGTTCACTCACACTCAGTTCATTAATATTGGTTATACCATTAACACTCAGTTCAATTCATAAGTAATTATGTCTTTTTGCGTTCAGTCACGTTCACTCAAATTTAACGTGAAAATAAAAATTTCATTTCACATTCATATTATACGTCCAGTGAACCCATTCAGTTCAATCATGAATATATAATTTAAAGTTAATATTTCGATCTTAAATCTTATTTTTAGTCGAAAATTATAAATTTCCAGGGGAATTTTTGATTCTTTGATGGTTCGAATGAATTTAAGCATTCAGAACATATATGTTAAATCAGAGTTCCGTCTCACATTCAGTTCAATTCAGATCTCTTAATCGTACCTAGACATTCACGTTTATTCACGTTCGTTGCGTTTTCCAAACAGCTTTAATGTATTTATAATTATTAATATAGTTTTAATATATACATTCCAATCAATGTTTAGTAAAACAACCAGCGTAATTTTAAGGGTAACGATGCATACAATTAGAAAATCTTAAAAACTAATTATTTCTTTCAGCTGAGCAGTTGGGAGAGTTCAAGATTAGTAGTAAGAAAACAAATCTTCATCAACTATGTTTTCGTTTGCTGTAGGAATTCTCAAATTATTTTAAAATTCTTGTAATTTTGTTGTTAATTCTAGCCTCATTTACTGGTAAGATTTTGTAATTTACGCTTTAATTGTAAATATTACTTTAGTACAATAGGAAGGGGGTTTAAAAATCATTAGGATACGATATTTTTACGCCAGAATTTGACGTATACACAATTAGATATATGAGGACTGTTTAAAGAAATCATTATTTCAAATTACTGCTTGGTCTTGATTCTCCGACTTTAAAGACTTTTCTTAAATTTTTAAAAACGTTTATAGGACAACCATTAGTTATAATGGTTAGATATCATAGTCACTCCAGTGTTTGAGAGCCAGTTCAATGAATAGTCCAACTTAGAATGGAAGTTCGGTCTGGAATGGTTCGTATGATAAAAATGTTTGGTTTGAGCGCGTAAACATCCCCAAATTTGTTGTGAATTATCCGGAAATTGGATTTCAAAATGTAGGGCTGGGAATCAATATTGTATTTGAATAAATTCTGCAAGTGCTGAAAGAAATGCACATTGTTTGATTGTTTCCTTTTCGATGCTGCGTTTCTACGGTGGTTTAGACGAGCATCAAATACGTCTTGTCAATACAGCTTTAAGTCTTTTGTGAATATGTAGATATCGCTTCAAATGAAATTATTTTATTTAATTTATTTATTATTTATTTTATTTTATTAATTTCATAAATATTAATTTTATTTATTTAGTATTTATTTTATTTTATTTATTTCTGAATTATTTATTTTATTTATTTCTGAATTATTTATTTTATTTATTTCTGAATTATTTATTTTATTTATTTCTGAATTATTTATTTTATTTATTTCTGAATTATTTATTTTATTTATTTATTATTTATTTTATTTTATTTATTTCCGAATTATTTATTTTTTAATTTATTGATTTGATACTCCTCTGTGTCTCAAGTTAGGTGCATTTACTTAAGTTTTGATTAACTAAATGCGTCTGTCGCGTAATGTGCTTCAATTTCTTCGTAAGCGTACTGTAAATCCAAGCACGTTATGCATCATTTTAGAAAACGTTATTGTTTTTAGAAATTCTAACTACCAAGCTCAAATTGGTATGCTCCATTAACGAGGAACCCTTATCATTGACAGCCACATAATTACTTAACTTTCGTTTGATTATAGAGGCTTCCCTGACTATTGGTAA
The DNA here is from genome assembly GCA_947179485.1 of Allacma fusca. NCBI lineage: Eukaryota > Metazoa > Arthropoda > Collembola > Symphypleona > Sminthuridae > Allacma > Allacma fusca. The sequence continues at coordinate 3,568,863 of OX359246.1, read as the reverse complement.
GGACCTTGAATTTGCTCTGTACAACAATATTCTTACCAATCTCTCAGGCTATTATTTAGTCTAGAGATTTTTCTCATCCTAACATTTATTTCAATCTTAAATAATTTCTCACTGGTCGTTCAAATACACGGTCATCTCATGTTATTTTTGTTTGTATTTAATACAATGGAGTGGTGCCTGTTTAAAATACTAGAAAATATTGCATTTAAAAGCACGTTAATTTCAGTTATGAAAGGTATTGCACGGGTGTAAATCACTATCTGTTTTGCAAAACTCATACATAAACATTATTTTATGTATTGTTTAGGTTCAAAACTATTTAGAGGAGGTAAGTACAAACTACATAATAATTACGTCGATTATTTTTTAAGGATGACAATAGTCTTTAATTATTTCAAGAGGATGCAAAAAATCTTATTTATATCCGAGGCATAAAGCAATTGGAAAGATAAACTCTGGAATTTTGGGTGTATACAATTCTTAACCAAATTTAGTTGACTTTTTACCATAAATTTGGAACTTTCCAAATAGCCATTTAGCACGTATTTGAATATGTGGTATGTACATATATAACATTGTCATATTTATGCAATTTCATTAATATTACCTGAATTTTCTATTTGAACATTTAGAGGCCATTTTCTTCAAAACTGGTAATTAAAATTTTATTTGTTTATCTCATATAGTTACATATATAAAGGCGGATTTACGAAATGGGGTTATTTTATATTACTGACTGAGTAGTATTTGTATTGCCACAATTTAATTTAAAATAATATCATTATACATGGATTAAAATTACTATGTTTCTGCATCAAATGTCATGTAAATCTGTCCAAACATTGTTTCAACTATATTTAATTCTTCGTACTAATTTTTGTAGAAGCTAGAAGGATTTAATCGTAGATAGAGTCTGTTCAGACTACATTTATTTGCTGCGACCAAGCAGATGTTTACTGTATAACTCCTTCAATGACATATTAACACTTAAATTTATCTAGAAATGCACAATTATTGAAATAGGAAGAGCTTACTAGGATTCATTATTTTATTTCTGTTGGAATTTTAAAAAGCACTGCAGTAACCTACAATATTATTAACAAATATAATGATTGCAAATTAAATCCAACGCATATTTTAACTACTTCATTGGAGATTTGCAAATGCTGCGTTAGTATATAAACCAGGTAGTGTACATTTTTTTACAAGCATCATTTCAACTAAAAATACTTTTTTTTCAGATAACTGGAGTAAGAGAAAGAGTGCCCTAAGTTTTTTACAAATGAACGTGCTTCAAACTCTGATGGTGTCCGGTCAGATTACTTTTATTTGTTACTTTTAACTAAAAATATTTATTTTCAGATTCCCTGAGTAAGTGGAAGGATAAACTTGCTATTGCTATTACTTTATAACTATTAATAAATAACTTTTTGAACAATTCCAACTTAGCCTAGTGTCGAACAACTTTGTGCCAATCTTCGGTAAGAAAGAAGCGTTCAAAGGGTAGAAACGCGATATTTGTAGTAGTTACGGAAAACACATTATTCCCGATAAATTTTTTTCAAAACCCATCAATGACGCTTAAAGAGATCAAGAGGCATCCAATTATCTCAATTTGAAACTAGCATTGAAGCACTTGAGCCGATTTAAATGTATTTATTCTTAAATTTTTTATTTCCCAATTTTATACTGAAACTGATTCTCCACTTTGTGACTAAATCTTGTCCCACTCTTTTGCATCCCTTATTTAATTGATTAAAGAGAGAGAGAGAGAGAGAGAGAGATAGCTCTTTTAAAACCCTTAAAATTTAATTTTTAGCCGCCGAATATTTTATGTTGTAAAAATTTAAAATAATTAGAGAAAAATAATAGAATTTTAAAATGTGATGGGGAAACCGATTTTGCATATAATTATATATGTAAAACAAGTTAATGTACTGTTTGTTTTGTATTTACTTGCAGGTTGTGTAACAGATATTCTTGGTATGTATGGATTCCTTCCTTCGAACATCCTTCGAACACTTCTGCTCTTAAATGATTCTCACAAACGTGGGCAGTAGGCCCAAACGTTCCAAATGTTCTTGTAAATACAAGCATTTTCCAAGATACAGCAATTTGCTCAATGACACAACACACTAAAATTCAGGATATGGTGTCTGTTTTTATTGGCATTATCGCTTTTGGCTTTTGTCTTGGGCATAATATATTCTTATGAGAAAATTATTCTTCCGTTAGAAGTAATATGCACGTACAGGGAATTTCATTAGGGATGGAAGCTATTTTTGCTGCAAACGTACGCCCAAAACAATACCATTTGAATTAATTAATTACTTTTCTGCGAGAATCAAATTGGAAGCTCAAGCCATTACTAAAGTAACATATTGAAAAATCATTTACGGCTTTGTACGTAATTGGACTATCTTCTTGGTTTACATTTTAGCTCCTTTTCCTCCTAAAGGTAAGTCAAATATTATCCATCTGAAAGTCTTACAGGTGAATAATAAGTCATTATCCAAAAATGAAGAAGGAAAGTTCGAAAAATATGGAAAGGACTCACAGAAATATGATTTTTCAAAATTTGTGGGGTTACAAATAAGATTGAGATTTAAGTTCCGGTTTTCTGTGTGTATAACGATAGCCAGCACGAAGGCACACGTAAAGGCCATTTCTGTAAAAAAAAAAAATTCTCCAACTTTGGAGTCCATGCCCCATCAGTATTACATTTGTGACTGCTTAAAACAATCATACAATTCCCAGTTAAGCCTCTAAAATTTGAAGCTAAAAAATTGAGCTATATTCATTTGAAAATCCGGGATTTTGCTCTGAAACAGGGACTGTTGAAAATCCCAAATGCAGTGAAAAATGCAAAAATCGCTCCACTGATTTTTTTTTCTACATTGTTTTCAGTCAGGATCAGCAGTTAAAAATAAATAAAATAAAAAACTAAATTTTGAAAACTTTATTTACTTTTTAGTCAATTACGAGCTTATAGTCCCAGGTGAGTTTGTTTCTTAAATGAAACTAAATTATACAAAATGATGTTCCAATTGTTACGGTGATGTTGTAGCAAAAATAAAAGGATGAAATTTGGTGTCGGGAAATTGGTTTAATATTCATTAAATTTTGCTCGATTAGCTGGAAATTTTGTATTAGGTAAGTCTCAAGTTCCTTAAGAATATTTATTCCAAGGTGCGCTAAACAACTTAATCAGTGCTTTTCATGCGGACGATAACCCTGTACATGTTTACATGTTCCCAATCCTACTCTATACTACTTTGGGGAATCTTAAACTGTCTGTTTTCATTCTTTTTGTGCTGCCTGTCAATTAAAATCAGGGTTGGCTAAGTGGCTTGTACTGACCAAGAATGTATTGGATAAAAACCTGTTCCAGCCGGCCTGGAGTAAACTATTTGGTGGAAACAATTGGTTAAAAATAATTTCGGCCAGCACATTCCACTATAGCTAAGAAAAACTGGTTGTTACGGGAACTCAAGGAAGAAATTAGCAAATATGGCTGAATTTTAAACAACAAATTGAATCTTATATAAAAGGACAAAATCTATTCTTTTTACCCGAGCACTAATTTCGGTGCCACAATATTTGCACTCTGCAACAGCAACACTTTCCCCATTATTAACCAGTGTTATCCCAATTGCTGCTTTTTGCCAGGTGATATTGAAAATATCACCTGGCAAAAAGCAGCAATTGCTCCTTTTTATTTTTTCTCACTTGTTCAATGTTGCCACATACAAGTGCAATGAAGCTTCTAATTTCTGTATTAATTCTTCTATTTCAATGATATTCTGTCATGTCTGACAATTTTGTAAAAGATAGTTTTAGAAGAAAGATTCTACAACCAAGAACTAATAGTTCTAACAGTTCTTTAAAAATACATTTACATGTAATTATTTAAAGTTTAGTTAATTTTATCACGCTAGGGCCGAAAAACCAAGACATTACATAAACAATCGTATGTCACGAAATAAATAAATACTCCAAATAAAATTCCCCAAAAACCTCGTGCCCTAATTTGTACCCTCGAGTCGGAATTGACCCTGGCAGCTGTCTAAATTCTGTATGTACATACTCAAGGAAATTATATGTACAGGATTGGAAAAATTATGAAATTTTTAAGTGAAAAATTTAAATCAAAAAATGTTTAATGTTTACAGTTGGCACCAAACCCTTCGGTAATATTCAATTTTTTCTCGATCCGATTGGATTTTAGTACTGATTTTCAATCCACCTCATTTTTTGAAGTATTTAATCTGTTTTTGTATACACGACTGCTATATGTTAGAATATATAAATACTAATATTTTCTTATGGTTACAGGTAAAGATGGATCCATGATTACAGTTCGTGGTAATTTATTTTAAATAATTACATTTTGGGTAGCTAATAATTGTAAAGCTAATCTTAAGACGTTCGTCCGAATTGACAGGAAAACCCATTACGAATCCTAAATTCAGTTTTAATTCGTCACCATGAAGCATAAATTATTTTGGAAACTTTCATTCAAAAAATCTGACACAATGATATGTCAGGGATCCCTTTCATGTTCTAGTACATTACAGTACCTCCATCTACCCTAAAGTCCGGCATGGTTGCAAAAGACTTAACCTAAACCCAGAGGTGTCAACATTTATTAATAATTATTATTGTAATAATTAATGATTAACGATGGAGGATCATTAGTTTGGTTATTTTTCATCCAATAATATGTAATTATTATTGTTAATCACGATTGGAGAATTTGTCATAAAGTAATCGTTAATTTTAATCATTAATTGAGTATGTTTCACACAGAATCCTTAGATTTCAATCCCTACTTTAGTATTGTTGATCAAATAATCATTTCAGATTTCAAGTTGAGTTTGAAAAATTAGAAACTATTTTGACCTAGAACTATTCCCAACAAGAGTCATAATTCCATCTGTCAATTTCATGAATTTGTATTGCACATTTAGCAAATTTAGCAGTTTTATCCATGCTATACGCTCCCAACTTTCCTTCCATATTATATTGTGAGCTGAGCATGAGAATGAAAGCTTGCCATGGATGTTTTAAAAAAGTGGTTTTAAAATCCACTTGACTCGAATATTATTGGTAATATTACAGGTAATGATCTCATGTCTTTCTTTCTAACCGGTAAGTTAACGCATTCCGATTACTCACAGTATTTTAATTGGACCGGGAAAAAGAATTAATAACTGCCAATCATAATTTTGTAGGTGGTTTAGAATACCGTGAGTAAATATATTTCAAAATTTTTTAACTAAAGCTAACTAACGTTCTTTTGAAAGGCTAATTTTAAGCAGAATTTTTGAACTTCAAACTATCTGTATTTACTCATGAAAATGATCCCGCTGAATTTTGAATCGTGAATAATAATTATTATTTTTATCTATTACTTCCGTAGCTCATGCTGTTTACCTAAGTAAGTTGACAGTTTCAAAGTTCCCCTGAAGCATGAAAGTATATAATTTAAATAAACTAAAATTATTGCGTTTCAGCTTTCACCAATACTATGGTTCAGTCAGGTATGTACGTTTACGTTTTCAACTAAAAGGTTTTTAATTTAATGTTAATAGTCAAGAGGGGTTTTGAGACAATCCAGCTGTGTAACAATTAACAATTAATGGATTTATATGATGTCAGCAATTATATTTTATAACGTATTTTAATTCATTTCATTAGCAGGAACAACCCTTGTCACGTCTGACGGTACGTTATTATTGTATTTATTTGACACTCTTTCTCACACTCGTAATTCACGGGGATTCCATTTTTTACTAAATTATATTTATTACTTTTATATTCTTATGATGAAATTTTCCTCATTATTTCTTACTATGAATTTATTCCTATAACGAAATTATTATTGTATTAGATTATTTCAGTGATTAATTTTCTCATCATATTTATTTGTACAATTTGATTTTGAAAACGTTGACCAGTAATATTTTTACAGCAATAATAATTATTGTAATTTATTCAAAACTCCTTCGCACAATAATCTAGTACTGTAGTACTAGCATTCGTAGAACTTTAGAAATCATCCATTTAAAATATGAAATAATTTAATTGAATCCCTGATTGTCCTTCAGATGACACAAGTACTGTGATGATCAGTAGTAAGACCAAATCATTACAATAACTAATCATTACTATATTTACGAAATTTGTAATTAATATTCAGTACCAAGAAGGAAATGTCCCTTAAAAATTTGAACCTGTACATATATTTGCATCAACCACAAAATAACTTTTAAATCAGTAGAAAAATTTGTAATACTAATCCCTGGCGTTTTGAAATGTTTTCATTCCAGCCCAAAATCCTGCAGGGTCATGTACGTAATTATTTATTATACTTTACCCTGTTAAAGTAACATTCCGAAAATACGTGGAATCTAATAATATCTCACTTTTAAAATTTAATATCACATTGATGCTCTGATTCCCTTCAAATATTTCAGTTGAAATCACTTTAAGTAAGTAAACTGACCCTTAAGTTCCTCTTATACAAATAACTACTTTACAATTTTATGTTCTCATGTGTTTTTGCCCCCTGGGCCTTGTTAACAGTCGATGGCATGATCTTTTTATTATAATAATGATAGTTTTTAAACACATTTGTTTTCTTCCAGCGGAAGGGAAAAAAATATGATTAAAAAATTCTATAATTGGATGAGCGGTTACATATAGAGTTATTTTGACCCAACCTAAAAGCCTTTGTTGGAAACCCAATTAAAAATTTACCTCCCATCAGGTCAAATATAATAATTACAACGTGTGACTCCAATTTGATTTGGCATTTCAATTCCCAGAAAGCGTTGAGCCATTTTTAATAACCTCGAAGCCCTTAGAGTATTTTTTTAGCAATACATTTAAATATTTGAATGGTGCCGACAATTCCATGGCTAAAATGCTTGAATATTTTTATTTTATTTTGTGCTACAACTTTGTTATCTGTTTAATTACATTTCAGCTCGGTTCCAATGAAGTCCAGCGTATTGGAGAACATGATTTATTTTAACCATTTATTTTAAAATATTTCGTTTCCATTGACAGTTATTGATTACTGAAAATACGTTTTTTTTTTCATTTTGCTCTTATCCGTCCATTCATCCATGAAAATGCTTACTTTTCAATTTTTTGAGTTAAAAATTAAATAAATCTTTAACTTTTTAAGTTATACTAAACTCTGCAATAATTTTAATAAACTGTAGTCTTCACTTATTAACACATGAAGTCATACTATACACATGTATGCCTCATATATTGCATAAGAAAATAACTGGGATGAAACAATGCAACGGCAACCACTTTACCTCTCTTAGAATCCCGCTCCAATTTCTGGAACAACGTGATTTCCGAAGTTGGGTCGATGTGGCGGTTGGGTTTGGGTAGCCCGAGAGCTTACATCTCGCAATCAAACATTGGCGCAAGCCACATATGCCCTAAATCTGGGAGTTATGTGTTGGCTGATGGAGGATTTCAATTATTTGATTTACAATGTTGGGCGGACCCATGTTTTGTAGAACAAGGTCTGCGGCGCTTACATCTCAAATACAGGATTTTAAACTTAAATTAAGTTTAAAATCCTGTAATTTACTTGATGAGCTAAGCATTTAGTAATTAGTGCGTATAATAATGTATATACTTATATAAAGTTGTTCTTAATTATATGCAATCATTCCTATTTCAACCCTGTCCATCCAAATGAGACCTTAAAATATGCTTTTATTCAAAATATCTTCAGAAATTTCATTTCATTTCAAAATGTTTTCCCCTCCTCAAAAATAATTTCTACCTTAATATGTACTCTTGAAAAAGAGTAAAAGGTGTAGTAAGACTTAACTTGTAAGTTAGCCTGGACAAATTCCCGGGATTGTAACTTGGCCTCACGCTCGCCCTTGAATTTTGAACCTACATCCGTTTATAACCTCTTTAGAATTATACACAGGATTTTGAGCGCACGGTATAGGTATAGGTAGATACATATCTATAGTCACCACATTTCAACCAGCAAAATTACCATTTGTTTTCAAATTTTAATTTGGAATTTAAAAAGAAAAAAATATTTAAACTATTTCCAAAATAAAACAGTAGGCATGCTACCCATCTCAAAGCACCGATTCATTTCAACTTTCCGTTGCAATCTATTTTCCCTTATAATACATTTTTCCGGTGCTAGAAAATCCGCAATCTTCGTAAAAAAAAGTACTAAAAGTAAAATGGCATATTCGAAAAATAAAACAAGCCAATCCGACTAACCCAAACATTGTACTGATGCTCTTTTATTGTTGGCAAATAAATATAAACAACGAATGAGAGCCAATCAAACCAGGGCAGAGGTGTCGGATTTTTGTAATTCTCCCCCGAAGATTATTTCTGAATATCCGTTCGGAATCAAATACCCCTGCAAGGAGGCCCTCAACGATTTCAAAAATCCCTGTTAAAAATGTCAACGATTTTCAAAATCCCTGTTTGCTTAAGAAATTTCTCTGAAACACGCCAGCAGGATTGAAAATCCCTGCCATAAAGAACATCAACGAATTTTAAAATCCCTGTTTGCAAAATAGAATCCCTTCCCTTTGAGATTTTCCCTGCCAGAAATATTTTGCACTAAAATGAATCTTCCTGTCTTCCCACAAAAATTCGACCCCTGAATCAGACTATTCATCACGTTGTACTGATGCTCCTGTCTTATTTGTAAATAAAAATAAACAACGAAGGCGGGCCAATCGAACTACCCATAACATAGATGCTCCTTTCTTACTTGCAAATAAATATCGAATGAGCTACAAAATTGGGGTATCGAATTTTATTTACCCTTAACCTTTTGCCTCTAAGTTTGCAAAACTTGAAGGTTAGATATTTTTCCAAGAGACTTGTGAATACGCTGACAATATTTGTCATAACAACTCCGTTACACATTATAAATTCCAAGTGTAAACATAGTTGCAATACTGTGTGGTACTACTCATGCTCTGAGTCCACATTAAGAATGTATTACTTGATCTTTTCAATTAGTATGTTATGAATTATTCTTTGCAAACTCCAGAGGAATTTTTTTAAATGATCAGGCCATCGCTGAAGCAATAAACCTTACAACACAAATTTAAATCAACATTACTGCGAGTAAATGTGTGCACCGCATAAATGCAGGCAGGAAGTGAGATTATTTTTTGTACCGTGTCAGCTCTGTTTGAAGGAAGAAGCAATGTTGAGAGTATGTCAAGTATGCATAAGAATTGTATGTATAAATTTAAAGTATTTTCTCGAAACAGTGTACCTATTGATGGTTACATAAAAATCATATCTTAGCACTATGAAATGTGTTGATATGAGCTGGTTTAAAAATGTATTAAAGGATAGTATATATATGTGTACTCTAGAATTAGTCGCAAATATGTTTGCTGATTTCAAAATAAAAATATGCTCAGAATATTATTTCACATTGATTCTCCGATTTCGAAGACCCTTCTCATATTTTTACAAAGCACATAGTCACTGAATTGTTTGAAGCCTGGTGCAGGGTTTAGTATATCCTTAATTTAATTACCAAAGCCTCCAGATGTGAGCTGAGATGTGACAAATAATCTGTAACACGGTGTAGACATGCATAATATTTTGCGATGACTACAATATGTGCTCCAATGTATTCTTGAGTGTGAATAAAAACACTCAATGTACAATTTCAGAAAATTGTTATAACTTTCTAAAAGTTATAACAAATAAACTCAAATTTGTAAGGTCTGTTAACAACGAATACTTGTCATTGGCATAAACGTTTTTTAATTTAATTTTGATTTCAGGTTGTAGTATCGTTATTGGTGAAGACTTTGAATTTATTCACTATAATATATATATAGCAAGAATAGTTTTATTATTTTACTAATATTTATCATGAAGATAACTTTTAATACCAGCGAAATACTTGGAAATATTGCATTTGAAAGCACACTAATTATTACAGTTGTCAAAGTTATATCACTATATAAATCACTACCTGCTTGCCCAACTCATATATAAACATTATTTGAATAATTTTTAGATGGAGAACCGTTTAACGAAAGTAAGTGAAAACTTCGTACTGTATTTGTTAGTTTTTTATTACATCTTGAGGATGCCAAGACTTTTATTTCAATCGGATTCAAAAATTCATATTTTTATCCGAAAAATGCATGAATTCCGATATTTTGGGAGCACACAATTCTTAACCCAAATTGTTGGACTTTGTGACACTACAGTTTGTCGTTATATGTTAAAACGTACTGAACTTTCCAAAAAGCTATTTGGCACGTCTTTATTTTGAATATATCAATATACCCGTTTAAATATAGGGCCGGATTAGAGATAATCCAAATTGTTCTGTCGTTCATGAATCATGTAGGGAATTGGTAGGAAATAATTATCATTGGGTCGATTTAATAATTCTAATGAAATTGGACCCGTTGGTTAGTGTTGCATGCGAGTCCTTCACAGGACTAATTATTGAATTTCATTAATGTAACTTAAATATTGTTTTGAATCTTTAGATTACTTCAATATCCAATACGGTAAAAACAATTATTACATATAATTTTGTACTGAATCATGCAATGGGTTTACATTAATTCATTAGCTATAGCACACATATGTATTGCCACAATTTAGCTATCCAAGATAATGCCATTATATATGAATTATAATTGCTGTGTTTCTAAATAACATAATATTCGAACGTACATATATGCACACATAATATACCTGGGAGCCAGAGAATAATATACAGACTGACCAAATTTTGAAATTTGCCCCAAATTGTTAAAATTACAAATACACAATATGTAATTAATTAGCAATCATCGTATCTTGTCAAGCACAAACAGGTCTCTTCTTTCAATCTTATCTTCAACCTAGTATGATGGAGTTGTAAATTTACTATAATTATTCAAATAATTTCAAAAACTAAAATAATTGTATAATACCTCACTTTTATTTATTCTTGCTCTAAATAACTATAATTTTTTTCCCATTATTTCCTCAACGCAAAACGTCTATTTTGGGGTTTATTAGTACCATTCGATAGTATTCTCTTCCTGCGTTTTTCCATATTTATTGTTTTTATGAGCCATTGGAACCATCCATACGAACACCTTTAAAAAGGTTAAAAAATATTGATGGGAATTTTCAAAGAGAAAGATACGTAATTAAATCTGCAATAACAAATATGTATGTCAGTTCAATCGTACCCAATACCCGTGTTTTATTTTGAAAACAAAAACTATTTGAGAAGTGCAATTTCAATCCCGGTGACATTTAAATTTATTGCTTCATTAGTTATTTACTCGCTAATATAAGTTATATTGCATATATTTACAGTCAAACAGTCAACCCAGCCAGCACACATCATCTTAATGATATCGGAAACATAACAAAATCTGAAAAGTAAATGCACTTATTCGTTACGACAACAGTAAGAATCATTTGAGACTTCGCAAATAAGAGAAATTTACGAGTGGCATCCTAAACTGTGGAGGCGCGCAGACCTGGTTCGCAAAGTGTTCAGCAACTTTCAGAAAAAATGAGTTTTATGAAGCATGCGCGTTATCTATTCCAAGAGGATTAACGGCTCACATGGCAAAACGTCATTTTAAAATCTGGCAGCATGTGTTAATTTTCTCTCCCAGTAATCGAATTACTTTTGTATTAATAATTTCGGAAGGAGAAGGAAAAATAGGACTTAATTACAGTAAAACAAGGTAGGTTGTAATGTACACAAATTGCTTAATCATTTAGTTATTACGTAAAATATTATAAAAAGATATTTGCAAAATGCCTAAAGCCAAGCTCTACAGTGATCGACATTTTCGAAGACTTGTACAAGCCGAAGCAAGTGTAGATGCACAGAATCGTCAACAAGATATACAACTTGGTGCAATAGGAACTGCTAATACTGAAGAATCCAGTATCACAGAAGAAAATAACCTACTACCCAGATGTCAACAAAATGATTTGATTTCCAATGTAATTGAAGAATATTCCAACGACGGCAGCGATTTCAATGATCAAAATTGTGGCCAAAGCATATGTGCGAGTGAAAACAGTGAAAGGGAGTGTGAAAATAATTTTAAGGATTTTTTAATTCAGTGGGTCACTAAATATCAAATTTCGGTTTCAGCAGTAAATTAATTCCTTCGTAGATTAAATATTCACAAATGCTTCAATGAACTACCCAAAGATTCCAGGACTTTGATGAAAACTCCGAAAACGACGCATTTAATTTCAGTTGCGCCTGGCCAGTATATACATTTTGGACTGAAAAAATCTTTGCAACCGTTGCTACGAGAATTCCAAAGTTTACCAACAGAAATTAAATTGAAAATTGGAATCGATGGATTACCGGTGCAGAAAAGCACCAAGTCCCAGTTCTGGTCTATATTGGTACATATTTGATCACCAAAACTATCGGTGAAGACAGTTGGCATTTATTCTGGAAAATCCAAGCCCGAAAATGTAAACTTATTCAAGAATTGAAAACATTACTTCAAACTGGATTCAAAATTAAAAACCAGTTAATTAAAGTGCACTTCGAAGCTTGCATATGTGATGCTCCAGCCCGGGCATTCATTACCGGTGTAAAAAATCACACTGACTACAAAAGTTGCGGTAAATGTTATGTGCACGGAAATTGGAAAAACAAAGTGGTTTTGTTAGACATTATTGCGAAGAAACGAACGAACGAACTATTTAGATCCAAGGATGATCCCGAACATCACACTGAATTGTCAATCATTGAAGATCTTCCAATCGACGTTGTCAAATGCGTTCATTTGGATTACATGCATTTGATATGCCTTGGAGTAATGAGGAAATTAATTTTCTTATGGATTCGTGGCCCTGTAGCTCCTTTTAAAATTAGTGCAAACCTTCAGGAACAAGTATCAAGTAAATTGGAAGAAATTAAGCCATTTTTTGGGAAATATTTTGCCAGGAAGCCTCGAACAATTAAAGATATTGACCATTGGAAGGCAACTGAATTTAGGACCTTTCTTTTATATACTTGACCAGTTGTTTTAAAAACTATTTTGCATGATAAATTTTATAAACATTTCTTATGCCTCCACGTTTCCATTATAATTTTGTGCTGTCCCAACAGGATCAAAAAATATATTTCGTATGCACAATCTTTGTTGAAATATTTTGTGACTCAATTTATTATTCTATATGGCCCACAACACGCGACATACAATGTACACAACCTAATTCACATTGCAGAGGACGCGGAAGCATTGGGGGTACTTGATTCATCTTCAGCATTTCGTTTTGAAAACAAATTGGGACAAATCAAAAAACTTTTGAGAAAGTCCAACAATTTACTTCAACAAGTTCATCGAAGATTATCGGAATCAAGCTCTGCAAGTACAATTACCAAAATTTTGCCCCAACCAAGGACTTGGTTAGGAATGGAAGAAGTTCACTTGCAGCAGTTTAAAAACCCTTTCTGCAGAAATTTTGAAATCGTCTGTCAAACTGGGGAGAATACGTGCATTTTAAATGATGGGACGATTGTCCAGGGTTTAAGTATTGCACGTGATCATAGTGGTGAAATACAACTTATTGGGAAAACAATGTGTGCTACTTCTAACTTTCACCAATCTCCGTGTGGTTCAGATTTGTGTAGCATTAGTATTGCTAAGATTACTTCAGGGCCACAAACGTGGCCCTTGAGTGCAGTATTTGCCAAATGTATTGCCATTCCAAATTGTTCGAAAAATTATATTATTTTTCCTATTCTTCACACAGGAGAGGAGAATTAAGAATGGCGAAACCTTTTCTGATGGCACAATTCCTAAAATCAAAGGAAGTTGAAGTAGATCCGCGAACTTGGTTTGTGGAAGAGAACGGGAAAAAGTATTTTTTTGGCCTAATTTTAAAAATTTATAGGAAGTGTATGAATCGGCAAGAAAACAGGATTTGCCCAATCGAAAAATTTGGAAAAAATTTGCTGTCAAAGTTTATTATAAATTCGGTAATTTATTCAACTGCTTACATTAGTAAACTAAATAATTAATATTCATCTGTATGGGAAGTTTTATTTACTAGTTATGCTATTAATATTTGATTTAAATATACATAGATATATAATTTTATTTTTTCCACGCAGATGACTATGACAGCGCCGCATCCGAAATTCCCCATTTTCTGGAATATTCGGATTATGAAGCATCTAATGCACGGGTGGCCAGAAGTGAGACTGGTCCAAATCACAACGAGAGGGATTCGGATGATGACGAAATTTCGGTCGGAGACATAAGCAAGAATTTTACATTTCGGTCATTAGAGCTGCCTTCTCCGCCATGTTTTGACAAGGGAACTCCACCTTTGTCAAAAGTTGTTCCAAACGAAATTCAAAGAAATAATTTGTTCACGCCTCCGAGTGCATCTGCAGTTGCTACATGCTCAAAATATCTTCCACTTAAAGTTTGCGGGGATTCCGATTTTAAGTTTGAAGCTTCTACTGTTCGCAATATTGAACTAGTTCGGAAGGAAATTCAAGGTGAATAATGTTTGCTATGTTCGTGAATACATCTGTCATTATTTTATGTAGATACTAATTACTACCGTTTCTTATCAAGCAGATCTAAAGAGCACTTGTTGTCGCAATTTTGCTTCAATTTAACTACAACAAGCAAATCTTGTGACAGCTGTTGAAAACCTTTGTTTGCGAATTAACACTGAAGTGGCGAGAAAGGAAGGAGCACAGATGGTCAAGTTTGGTTTTCCATTTAAGGAGCTTCAGGGATTTATGGCGTTATCGTGAATTAGCAGTAAGTTTGCTTGCATTAATTTAATCCCATTTCGGATAATTGTTGGACACCGTTTAACTTAAAGATTAATAATGTTTTCACAGAAGTCATACTTGTCTAGAGCTGGTGGCGATGATATTACTAAAGTGACAAACAACATATTCAGGAAATTAATGACGGATGAAGTTTGTTCCAAGTTTACGCTTTACGGCATCGTCTATAAATCGAGCTTTGTAAAGTTGGAATCATTTGAGCTTATCGTTGGTAACCACTAATTTGATGTTTATTTAATGTTTTCTTTGATTAGGTAAATCCGTGAAAATTTACTGTTGCTTTAATCGGAACTAATTTATTTTAATTCTACTTTGTACGAATAGACGCTGTCCGCTCCGTCCGAACTACTGCTACGGCTACCGAAACTGAAATTAAAAAGGCTATGATGTTATGGTTTCAACATGCTTCTGACCGGATTAAAGCTTATCAAGTCGCAGGCCAAGAAGCATGTAAGTTAAACTAGTATAATACGGCATTATCACATTTTTGTAAGATGTGTACGTAACGACTAATATTCACGGTAATCATATTTTTAGGATACTGACCGGCAGTAATCCATCCTAGATGGCAACTTTCTTTGCGGGGTGTTTTCTTCATTCATTTGAATTTCGAGAAAACAGTGTTTGTAAATAATTTTAAAATTAAGTTGCTGAATTGCTACTGTTTGTAATGTGTTGTCTGTTGTGTTTTATACGAACTAATATAAATAATCCCTAATTAGTCACTCCACTAGAAACTTATTTTGTTTGAGATGTAAAATTGTTCCTATTTCCTGCTAATATTCTGACTAATAAACCAGTATAGAAACTAAATTGTTAGTTAAAATCATAATTTTTTAAATAATAAATAAGGGGGGTTAAATATTCCAACCGCAGCTTATTATTTGACATGTTACATATATACATAGCGTGTAGTTTACATTTAGTTCGCACCCGAGGTCGTGGTTCAGATTTGCATCAGAAACACATCGCTCAACTGACACATTTGCGAATCTCTAATTGTACGAAAACGATGCAAAATTGCGGACATTTGCTGCTCCTTGCGATATCCTAAATTGGTCGTTTTGAAGTTTCGCTATTCTCAGTACGATATTAGGAGCTTCATGCAATTGATATCTTTACGAGCCCATGTGGATATCTTGTTGCCGGCTGGGAAGTAAGTGAAATATTTGTATTTTTAATTTTACATTTAAACAGTTGACATGAACAATTTTTAGTGCTTATTTGATATATTGTGAAACATTAATTTTCCTGTTTCAAAACAATGCATAGGATGTCACAATTCCAACGTACGTTTACATTTACTGCTAAGCATGGGTGAAACTTGACAATATAAGTTATAGCCTCCAGATGATTTGTTTAGCTTTTACGCAAATTAACGGAGAAAATAAAACTCTATGTATGTATATATATACGTCATAGTACGACGTTTCAGGTATTTAATTAGCTTTTAAGTTATTGTCGTACAAAGTGTTTTAATTTTTTGAAAGCGTCGAGTCAGACAATTACTTCAATTATTAAGCGAATCCTTTTAATTAAACTTATTTATTTTCAGGTATGTTGGGTAAGTGAATGAATAAGCTTGTTATAACTATTACTCATACTGCGTTTTTACTATAAATGAATAAGTTCCAACTTAGTGTTCCCTATTAAGAAAGAAGCGCTTGAAACTTTTTTATTCGTCATGGAAAGATAGAAGAATGCATATTATTTCCGACCCCATCAGTGAATTAATATCAATGACTCTTAGTGCGATCAAGAGTTGACACATTATCTGAATTGAAGTTAAAACTATAACATTGAAGCACTATAAATTATTTAAATTCCAATTTTATAGTGAAGCCGATTCACTCTATACTTTTTGACTAAAATTATTTTTTCACTGTTTTGCGTCCGTTTGGATGAGCCCATGCGTTGGAACTATAATTATTATTATTGTTTTAATTGTAAGATACGTCTGCGGTAATTATCAACTGAATTTAATGCCGCCGGGTAAATATCTGTCGCCTGACTACCAGGACCTAATTGTAAGGTGGTTTAAGGTTGGAGCTCCCATCGCAATACTTGCATAAAATGTATACACTAAGTGGAACAAAGTCTAAGGGGTCATAAACCGCTGGAGGAAGTTTGGATCTACAACCAGTGCACGAATATATGGCCAACCAACGAAAACAACTGCAAAAATCGGCCAGCTAATTCAAAAAACTGCGTTAAAAAATTGGAAGAAAGGCCTTTCAGAGCTGACAAAAGAAGTCAAACGGACGAAAAGAGTAAATATTTGTGATCGTACAGTTAACAGAAGAATTTTCCGAGCCGTAGTGCCCGGAAAAAATCACTGATCAGCCAGAAGACCAGGATACATCGACTTTGATCAGCAAAATGTCACGCAAAATATATTAGTAAAGGCTTGCGTAATATTTGGATATCACATGAAACTATATTTTGTCAGTTTAAAACCAACGGAGCACAAAAGGTGTCCAGCAGAGGAATTTTGGGCCGACAGTGTCAAATTCACCGTTAAGCACGGCGGTGGTACGTAATGAGGCTTTCTTTTAGAATTAATCCTCGTAAATACAAACTTCAACCTATCTGTACTTTTAGATTTCGTAATGGTTTGGGGTTACTTTTCGTCTCATCGGGTAGGGAATATAGACTAGGTGCCCAGCACAATGACTGCAGAAGTGTACAAAAATATCGTGCCCAAAAATTGTCGTTCGTCGGCGACAAAACTGAAAATTAACATGTCCACAATAGGGACCAACCTCCGAAGATTAAATATGAGCTAATGGAAGCTCTACATGAAGAATAGGCAGCTAATACCATCTACCAAAACCGAAAAGCTCGTGTTCCGAACTGTATTTAAGAGGTTTTTAAAGCTAATGGAAGAGCTACTCGTCACTAAACATAAAAATCCAATGAATCGAACAAGCTTTTGTCACTCCGTTAGTTTTGTTTTTGTACCAACTGACTTTAGTGTTGAAATAATGCTGGTAATTGATGCGAAAATTTACTCCAATAAAGGGCTCTATCATATTTATTAGCAATGCTACTCTATTAATGGAGTTTGTATGTCAGAAAAATAGTGATTTCTTTAAAATTGTCCAATCGAACAATCTTTTGTCAGTCCACTGTATATACTGAACGTAGAAGTTGCGCGGATGGTCTTGAAAGTTGAATCCTTTAAGTTTGTTAATTTTAGCAATTATATTTTCACATTACTTCAGATTACATGCATCATTTCAAATAATATGTATTTTCAGATTTAGTGGGTAAGTGAAAGAATAAACTACTGTTACTGCTACATTTACTGATATTTCTACATAAGATTTTATACGAATTTATTCACGAATTTCAATTATGTAGTTAGTGTTCAAACTATTTACAAAAGTGTTTCAATCTTTGCTGCAATCAAGTCGGACGACTTTTATTTTCTATAACGAATTAAAATTGTGCGGCATTCTTTTCGTAGCTTACTTATGCCTTATACATATGAATATAATATATTAAGCCGATGCTTTTAATTTAGTTTCAGATACAATGGGCAAGTCAAAGGACAAACTTCTAATTCCTTTTACGGATACCATTTCTAATAAATAATTTCTTGGACAATCCCCATTTAGAGTCCTGTAACCTTTCCTTCGGACCAAGTCTTATCCAAAAAGAAGCGTTAAAAAGGTTGAAATGCAACATTTGAACTCGTTATGAAAGGGAGACTATTTCCCATCAGATCGACAAAGTCCCGTCAATGACGCTTGTTGAAAGTTGAAACAAACATTGAAGGATAGGGCACGATTTAAATTTGTTTATTTCATTTGCTATTTTCCGATTTTATACTACTGTTAAGCTGATTCAGCTCTTTCTAACTATAAATCTTGCTTCACTCTTAGTCAAATCTATTGAACGCAGTGAACCCTTGGAAAGCCCTTCAAACTTAACATTTTACGATTCAATTTTATTTTGCAAATTTGTAAATTCCGAGAAAAAACTCCAATACTATAACCAGAGTATTTGAGCTAAAGGGATGGAAAAATTTTTAGAGGATCTGGACAAAATTTTGCTCCAAAATTAACCGAGTTAGCTCTTACGAAAATTAACACCTAGGGACAAGAATTTTCTGGGAACTCCTGTCCCTATACATGTTGTAATTTCCCATGATATTAAATTAGAGTGTGAAGGGGTTTTGTATTTAAAATTTTTTTGTGTAAACATTTATTTACAGGTTTGGTAACAGATGCTACTGGTGAGTATAGATCCTTCCTACAAGCAATTCTGCTTTGAAAGGATTTTTAGAAACGTGTGGAGTAAGATTAAAAGCAGGGCTAGGAAGTGGCAAGAAATGGCCTGGTCATTAGTGGGTAAAATCCGGTTCTAACCGGCCTGGGCCTGTTGAACAGTTTGGTTTAACTATATAAAATGGCCATAATTATTACCATCAAATAAATCCACTGTCCAATAAAATCCTTATCATTTATTGCCACTGGCTTGACCTTCATTCATAAAACCCGGTTTTTTCAATATATTTCAATAATAAATTATTATTCTCTGCTAAAATCTGTAAAACAAATTATTATGAACAAGTAAAGTGGCAGAACAGCCCAAGATTTAAGATATACATAGCTCTATGTGTCGTGCTCTGATTGGCGTAATTGCTATTAGAGCTAGTTTTGAGAATAATTTATTCTTGTGAGAAAGTTATCGTTAGTTAGTTAGAAATAATAGAAATAATAAAGAAAAATACAGGGAATGTCGTTAAGGATTGTTTTAGTTATTTTTTAACAATAAATGCTATTGTAAACAATACCAATTGAATTATTTAATTTCCTTGTAAATACAATTTACAAGCTTGAATACTGTACTTAAGTTAAATCCATTTAAGTATGTAACAAATTAAAAAATCCTTTTAGGCTTCGTATACAATCCAACTATTTTTTTGGTTTAAAATTTAGGTATCCAGAATCCTGGAGGTATGTCAGATTTTCTCTGTCTGAAATTCTTACAGTTGAATAAATCATTATCAAAAAATAAAAGTGGAAAATTTATTGGATGTTATGAATACGAGTCAAGTCTTCCATGCAAATGCAGGAATCGAACCCCTCATTTTTGTCAACATTATTACATATTCTAAATAGTGAGATATAAATAACAATATTATGTATATTTTGAAAACTTTATTCACGCTTTAGTCACTTATGCTTTTCAAGCCCCAGGTGAGTTTATTTCTTACGAACGAAGCTAAACTTGAATACATTCCTTATACAAAATGAAACTCCATTGTTATTGAGATGTTGTAAGTTATAACAGCTAATAAAGTGTGAATATTTGCATAGGAAAAAATTTCTGAAAGGGAATCAAAATTCATTAAACTTTATTTTATTAGGTTCACTATTTTCGACATACGGTAAGTATGTTAAAAAGTAAAAAAAATGTACGGAAAAAGTATACGTAACTCAAGGAAGTTATGTACATATTTATATACATATGTAAATGAATGAAAAAAATTCTGAAATTGTAAGCCTAACTATTTTACTGTTGTTTACAGTTGACCAATTCAGCTTAGGTAATGTTCAAGAGTTCTTTTAAATCTGTTGAAATATGTTAACCTTAAATCCCTACAATCTATTGGTTTGAAATTATCATCCATTCTTGACAATTCGAAAGAAATTTGTTAAATCAAATTTGTAGTAGTGATTTTCAATCCCTGTTATTTTGATGAAGTTTTTAATTTGTTTTTGTACACGGCATAATAAAAAGCTAATATTTTCATGTGGATTACAGGTACAGGTAGGACTTCAATTAGCGGTAATATCTTCTAAATATTTACATTTTGGGAAGCTAATAAACTATTATAAAACTAGTCTTAAGGTGTTTGTTCAAATTTAGAGGGAAACCCGTGACGATTCGTATATTTCTTAATAATAATTATATTCTTCATCATGAAGCATCAGTAATTTTGGTAATTTTAATTAAAAAAAAATTTTGGGGATGATCCAAGCCCGAGCAAATTTGTCTCTTTCAACTTTGTTCTCTTTCTGAATCAATTAATTAATGCAATTGAAGGAATCATTTTTAAACCCCTGTGGACAACCTCTTCACTATTTATTTGAAGTTAGAATTATACACAATATGATTTGGTTGCCTTTGCTCATCGAAACGTGGATTTCCAGATTTGTCTAATATTTAATGGCATATTTTGGGGTATAGCTCACAATAGCCACTCCCTTTATGTAAAAAAAATTAACTAAGGCCCTCATAGGGCATACGTAAAGGCCAAATCTATTTTGAGGGTTAGGGCCAGAGTAAAAATTATTTTGTTAATCCACCCCTGTCTATACTTCCATTTTATAAAATTTTATTATTGTGAGCATGCGAAAAAATTTAATTATTTTTTTACATCAAAAGTTGATACTAAAATCAACTTGACTCTTATAATAATTACTGTTAATATTACAGGCACGGAGTTGTACCAGGTCTTTTGCAGGGGTATGTTAACGATATATTGTTACAGTCAGTATTTTAATTGCGCCTCGGGAAAATATAATGTAATAAGTATACTAGTTATATTTTTAGGGGGTTTCAGTTGGGAGTAACCATATTTAACAAAAACTTTAACTACCTATATACGTATGAATAATCAGATGGAATTTTAAATCGTGAGTAATAATATTAATTATTATTGTTGACTATACTTCTGTAGTTCCTTTTATTACTGCCGGTAAGTTATGCCAGTCCAATCTTGCCCCTCAAACATGTACTCGTGGTTTAATTTAATTAAACCAAATTTACTGTGTTTCAGAATTTTTAAATATTTCGATTCCGTCAAGTATGTATATTTACTTTACCGTTACAAATTAAGATTTTATATTTAATATTAACGTGGAATGCTTAGACAGTTTGTGGAGTATTCGCGGGGTCAATATACTTTTAGTAATTAATTTGAATCTTTTATGTCATTTAGTACCATACAGCTCTGAAGGTGCGTCACAAATGATATACATATTCCAACATCTACCTTACATTTGCAAGCAATAGGGATTAAATTTTGTTGTACTTTATTTTTGCATCAATTAATTTTTTATTAATTAATTTTTATTTTGATTAATTTTTCAAGCAATTAATTTT
Source organism: Allacma fusca (assembly GCA_947179485.1). Lineage (NCBI taxonomy): Eukaryota > Metazoa > Arthropoda > Collembola > Symphypleona > Sminthuridae > Allacma > Allacma fusca. The sequence continues at coordinate 3,546,890 of OX359246.1, read as the reverse complement.
TTATTTATTAATTTTTATTTTAATTAATTTTTCAAGCAATTACTTTTTAAATTAATTAATTTTTCAATCAATTAATTTTTAAATTAATTAATTTTATTGTAATTAATTTTTAAATTAATTAATTTTATTGTAATTAATTTGTATTGTAATTAATTTTTGCATTAATTAATTTTTTTTTTATATGATTACATTTTGTATCATTTAATTTTGGACGATTTCAAATAATTAGTGAAGCAGTGTAATAGATAGTACAGGAATGTATTTGTTTCTCAAAAATCCCGCCACATAGAACTCTCGGCGTCGTAGCCTTCAAAATTCTCAACATTTAAAATATTAAACAACATCATTTCACTCATGGCTATTATTTCAGGTGCCAGAAGTTCCGTGGAAACGTTTGGTGAGGACAGTAAATTATAAAAATACCAAAATTATTATAACTTACCTTAGAAATTGGTAAATGTGATTCAGTCCCGGGTGAAAATGTCCCTTGATGTTTTAAACAAATACACAACAAATTAAGTTCTGCATGAGTAGAAATATTTTGTCATTTATATTAATCCCGTGAATTCTCCAAATGTTTTCATTTCAGGCGATTCTGCTTCTAGTACAAGTTCGTAAAGTTTTACCTTACTCATTGTCAGTTCTCTTGAAGTGACATCCTGTGAATGCATGGATTGTCATAATAACCATATTTATTTAAAATTTAATATCATACAAATGCTCTGATTATTTAAAAATATTTCAGTGACAGTGGTTTTCAGCAAGTCAATTTTTAGGCACAAATAACACATTTTGTGTGCTGCATTAAATCCAGCAGCACTGTATAATTGTAAATAGCCCGTCAATTAGTTTTTAGCATTATGTTTTAATAATTATTGTATGGTGTCGACAATTCAATAGCACTAATTAATTCGCAAGTAATCATTTAAATGCAAATAACATGCGTAAGACCACGGGCGTATTTATAAAAACTACAAATGGAAATTCATTTTGAAATTCTTGATTCAAAAATTTATTCAATTATTATTGTTCGTAAAGCTCACATAAATATATATACATATTTATATATATATAGCAATTTACCCTACTAAAAAATCTACTCGTGTAGTAATACATATAAGTACACTACTGCCATTTCAAATTTCCCGCGTACATTCCCCAGCCTTAAAATCTACACGTTTGCTGTATATATGTAGCTAATCATATACGCATGCGCTGAAAACTGCATCTTATGACTACACTGTATGTTTAAAATCCTGTATTTTACTTAATCCGCTAAACATATTGTAGTTATCTAGTACGTATAACAATTAATATATAAATTCATTCTTACTTATACGCAACCATTCCTTTTTTAACCTTGTCCATCCAAACGAGACCTTAAAATCTATTTTATTCTAAACATTTTAAGAAATTTAATTCCATTTCAAAATTTTTATGTAACACACCTGGGCAAAATTATTCATATCCTAATACTCTTGAGAAACAGTACAAGCTTTAGTTGGACTTAAATAATTATAACTTAAGCCTGGAAAAATTCCAGGGTTTTTCACTTGGCCTCACATGCGCCCTTGAATTTCGAACCTACATTCGTTTATAGCCTCTTTAGAATTATTACAGGATTTTGAGCGCGCGGTTTAGACGCACAAATTTCTATAGTCACCAAATTTTAACCCGTAAAATTAACACTCGTTTTTTATTTTATTAAATTATGGAGATTATTTTATTGACAGAAATTTTGGAAATTTTTTAAATCCAGGACGGCTTCCTGTAGCATTTCCCTTGGGGGTTTTTCTGGGTTGTTTCCAAACACGTGCGTTTTCGAAGGGTTGGCGTATTTAGGGCATGGCAGTCAAATTTTTGTAGCGCCGCCATCAAGTCTCGTCCTCACAGAATGGAATCTCACTCGCGTAGGCGATTTTTGTTAAAGGCAGTCTTCTTTTCTCAATTCGGACCAAATCCACACAACCGATGAAACCCTGATGGTACGAGGGAGGGATTTCCGAAGGCAGCACTGAGCCAGGAACTCCACCTGAACAAGAAAAGTTTTTTGGTTTTTTTGAAAAATGTTTTGAAGTTTAATTCAAAAGTTCAGATGGGATTTGTAAAGGAAGGGATTTTGAATGTACCGATCCAGTATCGTCCGTTGGTGACGAGGACGCCACCGTTAGAGGGAGCTGTGGCTCTTCGAGGGGTGGAGCCATCAACTTGGAACACAATGGACCTCCTCCTTCTGGCAATTAGGATTTGGTGCCAACGATTGTCATTCACTTTTACCTGAAAATAAAAATTGGGTCTTAAAATACTGTTTCGAAAATCTTTTTCGAAATTTGTCTTGGAAATTGGACCAAACTTGGCTCACCTTGGAACGAATTATAAGAGGCTTTTTATTTTTGGCAGCGTCCAAGTCAATCCTCAGTTCTGGAAATCCATCGACTATAAAGAAGCCCAAATATCCACTTCGAGGTGTGGACTCATTGTCTTGCTTGACCCCGTGGAAATTTTGACCCGTCCAGAGAACCAAGCCAGGAGTGTCGGATCTTGTTCGGAAGACAATCTCCACTCGATTTCTTAATTGGGCAGTCGAACTGAAATAATTAAACGAAATTTGCCACAAAATTGAAACTTAAAGCGAAAAAAATGCCTAATTTACAACAAGCACCGATGCATTTGAATTTTCCGATGCAACAAACTGCTTGGTCCGATTTATCGAATTCAAATGCATATTTAGCCGCCCGAGTAGATGTAAACAATTACCGTTCCACGAAATCATCCTCCAGGAGCGGAATGAATTCATCGGACTCATCGGTCGATGTGAAATCTCCTTCATCATGCGCATCCTCATCGGCTCTAGCTTTCGAGACTGGTTCTTCTCCAAAGAGCTCGTCGAGTTGGGAGTCAAAATGATCATTGTAGAAATCGTCATAATCTGTAAAATTGATGGACTGCTTTTCTATTTTTCGCGGGAATTCCAAAAAGTTCTGGCCTGTAAAGCGTATCGGTCCTGGGTCTTCTTTATCTACGAAAATAATTGCAGATTGAGCAATATTCTTATCTGATATTAATTTTTTCTGAAAATTTCCACTTACGACCGTCACAAATTTTCCCGGAGTATTGGGGCGGGCAAAAGCAAACAAATGTATCCAGACGGGGTAAGCAAGTGCCGCCATTGTGACATGGTGGAGAGACACTGGAACCACATGGGGGTCCCTCATATCGATGCACCACACGTTCCGTTAATGCTTTCGTAATGTCCTTATGATACGTCTCTCCATTCACTCGGATATACTGCAGCGCTCCGTCAAATGGTTTTGCAATCACTTCCCGGTGCAGCATGTTCCACTTCCTACCCATACAAAATTCAAACGTATTGTTAGGGACATCGTAGTTGAAATTATTTTCATTCAAATACTTCATTAATTTAAACAAATACCCGACGCCACCGAAAAACAGCGGGAGTTCCAAATTTAGTTCGGACAATGTTGGCGGGGATTTCACAATTAAGGGCAAATGACCATCGATTTGAAGTTTTCCATCTCGACCTTCCCTCGATGCAACGATCCAATGCCATTTGTTTAATGTGAAGGGCTGAGACCAACTGGGGAAAATATTTGCAAATACAGCTTTTTTGAAACGTAAAAAAATCTGAGCATATTTTTTTTTTTTGAAATTTTGAAAATTCTTACGTCAAATTTGCAATCCCACTTCCCAAATCGAAAAAGAAATTTAGAAGACCATTTGATAGGAAAATTGCGATGAAATCCCCTTTTCCGTTAGCATCTTGACCGTTGTAAAGTATGAGGCCGTTTTTGGAACGGGCCATTATCCAAAGCTCGATTGTCACGTGGCGGGCGGCGTTTTCGATTTTAGGGAACTCCAGGTACGAACCGCGGAAGTCCAGCATTGCCCCGGATTCTGCTAAATTGCTCGTCCGGGACTCGCAATGTTTTCCTGGAATGTTTGAAGAAATTTCGACAATTAAAAAAACATTCCTGAAATTGTAAACAAATATGTAAAATCTGTAAAACAAATTCGAGAAAATTTAAAGACATCTGCAAATTTAAGAAAAAAATTTGGTAAAATTAAAATTGTTTAAACAGATTTGTAAACATTAAATTTTGTTTTAAATTTAAGTAAAATTTGCAATACTTCGTGATTCGTGAAATCTCAGTAAAATTTTACAGGAATCTTTTAAAATGACTTGCAACATTTAAAAGAAATATTGCAAAATGCAGTGGAATATTCAGAATTTTAATTAAATTTGCTAAATTTGAAAGGAATTTTGCAATTTTGGCAGATTAAAATACAATATTTTTTAGCTGTACATATTATTAACAGTGGGAAATGTTTTTTGACACATTATGGGAAGCATTATGAGAAAAAACAGTTTTTTTTGCTTTTAGTGCCTCACCCGTGTATTCGGGATGACAAACGCATTTATAACCATTAGCCGCCCCTTTGTCATTCCAACAATGGCCGTGATTATGGCAGGGATTTCGGAGGGAACAAAAACTCCGATCTTGATCCGTCTCAACATGAGGTTCCGAGTCAACTGAGGGGAACAAAGAACTGGGGCCCTCTCCGGAAGTCTCCTCTTCCGTCTCAAAGATGGTGTACATTGGAGTGGTGGCAAGGCGATGGGACGGAAGAGCCGCATCGGGGCATTGTAAGATTTTTTCCATCGAGCTAATAAACGAATCCTTGTCTGTGAATTCAATGGGACGACGCCCAACCTTCAATTTATGGACGCATCCAATGAAGCCCTCAGAAGTACCCACGAGCTCCCAAATTCTAAAAAAAAATCAAAAATATCTCTCAAGCTTGACCTCAAAATTTCGAACGTAAAAAATCCTCATCGGTTACAAAAAACTCACTTTGTAGTATTAAGAGGAATAAAGCCGATGTAACTTCCGTGGTCCAAATTCAAGGATTTCATCGATCCAGGGGACGTTCCTTTAATTTCCTCATCCCCATCGACCCTTAATAATCCGTCTCGGTTGTATCTTTTGGCCACGATGTGGTACGTTGACCCCGAGGTCACTCGGGCCGCGGACCGAAGAATTGCCGGACCGTCCCCGAGATCATAACGAAATTCCACGTACCTGAAAATTTTAACCATGTATTTTAATTTGTATTAAATCCTTTTTAATTTTTTAAGTTTATCAAACCTTAAATTTCTGTAAATTTTTGGGAAAATTAATTTTTTAAGGTTAATATCGAATTTACTTGAGCTTGAGTTAAATGGGTCCATATTTGAAAAAAAAAAGTGCAAAAAATATGTGAAAAAAACATGAAAGAAATGTGAAAGAAATGTGAAAAAAAAACAAAAAATTGAGAAAAAAATTGACAAAACAAAATTGAAAAACATTTGAAAAAATGTGTGAAAAAAATTTGACCCGCATTAAAACGCACGTTAGAGATCAAATTAGGGGTCTTTAAAACGAGGCCTTACTCCACACAAGGGAAATAATGGGATTGTGATAGGAATGAAGAAAATAAAATTGAAAATACACAGGGTTAGTTACAGTGTGACGACGGATACACATATAATAGGCGGAGACCAGGAATAGATGGTTGTCAGAAAAACTCACCCATCTATAAGAGCTAGTGAGAGAAAATCTCCAGAGCCGTTCCCGTGCTGTGAGGAAAATATGAGGATTCCATGAGCGTAATTCAAGTACGGAGTGATTTCCAGTTCCAGACTCAGCTTGTGGTAGCCCGCCAGCTTCCCTAGTGTGATCGTTGATCGGCCCGAGAAAAACGGCAGGGATGTTTCTACGCACACAAGACATATGCATAAACAGTGGAATCTCCTTGTAGAGGAATCCCCTACAAAAGGGTAAATTTCGGCGAAAGTTTTAACGCAAAACTTTTGGACAGGAAACTCATGTAGTGTGTGCTGTTTCTTTAATACGATATTTTTTAAGAAATCTCAAGTCAAAATTTAAAACTTCATTTTAGTAACACTCTTGGGATTTATTTAGGGCAAAATTTACGCTCAAATTCATGGGAGTTAAAATTTTGCAGCGAAACTTGATCAAAATTTAGGATTTATGGGAAATGTTTGGCGTTCAAATAATTTTTAAATAACAATTTAAAGCAACGTTTAAAGACAAATTTGAAGTAGAGAAGAGAATATTATTTTTAGCAATATTTCGAGGCAAATTTGAAGCAAATTTTATTGAAAATTTGAAGTAAATTTTAGGGCAAATTTGAAGCAAATTTTAGGGGAAATTTGAAGCAATTTTTAGGGCAAATTTGAAGCAATTTTTAAAGGAAATTTGAAGCAATTTTCGTGGAGAATTTGAAGCAATTTCTGGGTTTAAATTTGGATCCTTTTTTGGATTAAATAAATTGGATTGGAATAAAGTTTGACGGTAAAATTTACAATAAAGTTTGAAGCAACTATTGGGTAAAATTTGAAGACAAATTTGTAGCAACTTTGAGGGCAAAACTTAACATTTTTAATGTAAATTAGAAGAAAAATTTGAATCAACTTTGAGGGCAAAACTTAACATTTTTAATGTAAGTTAGAAGAATTCTTGAAAACAAAATTTGAACTGCAATTTTTAAGCAAAATTTGAAGTCAAATCCAAAATTTTGATTAAACTTTGTATGAAAACATTGAATGCTTGCCCTGCAAGTCTTACTATATTAGGGGTAAGGCTAAGGAGCTTTTGTACCCATAATCCGAGTTGCCGTAACAAAGTGTATGCACAGCCTTGTTTGAAGCGTAACTTATGTATATGAGCTCAAGAATAAATAGGGAGATAAATCCTTTGTGAAAAAATTGGTTGAAAATCGACTGTATAGAATTGAGCCCTTATTTATTCCCCATTGCCTGACAAATCACTTTTCAACCCATTTTCTGACAAATCTCTTTTCAACACATCTCTCCCCCCCAAATCCCATCAAATACGACGTACCTGGAACTGAACATTTTTCCTGTCCCCAGCCCAAAGGACACAAGCAGGAGTACGTCCCATTCAAATGATCCACGCAGGAGCTCGGCAAGTCACATAAATCCGTACTTTTGATGCAACTCAACTCTCCCGAAAGATGCGAGTCTGAAATTAAATTTCAGGGGAAATTACTCTTTATTGTACCACATGCCAACAGGAGTCCAAATCAACTAAATTTTTAAGACCGTTTTTTCTGCACGTTTTTCTTATACTTAAAAATATCCGAGAAAATATCAGACAAACACATTATGTAAAATTAGAAACCCCATGAAAATCCTTATTTTAAGCTCTGATGATTTAACACAGTAAATTGGGCAATTCGGAAAAAAGTAATTATTTTCCAAACCCTTTTCAGTAAAATTTATGCAAACATTTTTAAACACTCGTTTTAATTTATGATATTCAAATGGGGCAAAAACTAGACTTTTTTATATTTTCCTCAAAAAAGTTTATTTCTTCATGAGAGAGACTCGGTCGTAAAAATAAAACCAGAAAATTACGTCATCCCGCCTTTACGCCCCATTTGAATGCACACATCCCAAATATGCTTTTAATATTAGATCCATAGGCTCGGAAGGATAGTGCTCGTAAATCCTTGAAAATACAACATTAAGCAATTATTTAATGAGTCCTGAATGAATTTGGAGAAATGTCTTAAGTTCTCTCTGGTTTATAAACTCACTTGACGCATTTTTATGGGAATTGTTTATTTTCATGCTGGTTTACAATCCTTGTAGTAAAGTTTCCTCAAAACAGCCTAATATTGAAAAGGGGTTTAATTTTTATAAGAATTGTTTTTGGAGTCATGTAAATATGCGTTTTTAAGAATTGGCTTATGCATTCACGCAACCTATGTATGTAACTGAATAACAAATTCTGAGACCCGTTTAAACACTTATTTTAAACCGTTTTTGGGGAAAATAAAAGTTAGATTGAACCATTTGAAAGAATTTCAAAACATTGAATAGAATTTCGGAAAATTTGAAACAATTTGGGAAGATTTGCAAGAATTTCGAAAAATGAAAGAATTTCGAAACATTTGCCAAAATTTGGAAAAATTTGAAAGAATTTGAGAAAATTTGAAAGAATTTGACAAAAATTTAAAAGACTTTGGTGAAGTTTGAAAGAAATGTGAAAAATTTGAAAGAATTTGACTTTATTTAAAATAATTTGGTGAAGTTTAAAAGAAATGTGAAAAATTTGAAAGAATTTTACTTAATTTGAAATAATTTGAAGTTTGAAAGAAATGTGAAAAATTTGAAAGAATTTTACTTAATTTGAAATAATTTGAAGTTTGAAAGAAATGTGAAAAATTTGAAAGAATTTGAGAAAATCTGAAAGAATTGTGAAAAATTTGAAAGAATTTGAGAAAATCTGAAAGAATTGTGAAAATCTTTTGTATTTTGAAAAACATTAACGCATTTCTATAAATTTGGAAAATTTTGAAGAATTTAGAAACATTGTGCAATGATAACTTACGAATTGGTTTGCACTGAATCCTCTCGGAGTCCTCATAAAATCCCTCCCGACAAATGCACCAACCAGCTAAACAAATGCTGTTTTCCGTTAAACAATCCGTGGAGGAGACGCAGACATCCCCAAGGTAGCTCTTCATCTACAGAAAATCCGTCACTCGATAAATTTTACTGAAATTTCCGAAAAAATCCATTTCTGTCCAACAAACTTGGAAACATTTTAATCCAAAGAGGAAAATTTTTGCATGGGAAAAGTTTTATAAAATTTATACACAACTACGGTAGTACAGCCCAAATTCTAGGGGACGAAAATTTTCAGATCAAATTTTAATAATTTGCCCCCCTAAACTTGAACATGGAGTTTCCAGTTTCCAAAATTTTGCATAAATGTTGTCTGAAAAAAATTCAATTTTGGGCCGAAGTTTCAGGTGAATTTTGGGGGCGATCAAAAATACATGCCACAAAAATCTGCGCAAACGTTATTGAAACGAAACAAGCGCTGTAGAAAATTCCAAATTCATTTATGAATCAAAATGAAACGGAAAACTATGTACATAAATATCAAAATTTTAAAGCCTTAAAAAAGTTGCATTTATCTTCGTACCAAATTTCAAAAAATACATACATTTGCAGAATTTTTTTGGGGGATTTTTTGGCAATTGGCGTAAAAATTTTAGCATATTTTTTAAAATTTCATCAAAAATGGCGCTTTTTTACAGCACTTCCAAAATTTTAGGACAAATTCGTATGTAATAATTCCCCTAAATTCCTGCAAGCAGTTCAAATAAAAATCTTAGAATTTAAAAAATATGAAAAATTTGAGCAAAAATCACTCGAAAATTTTGGGCAAAATTTAGTTAATTGTTTTCAAAACTGATTCTAAGGAAGTTGTAAGCATTTTGCTTGCAAATTCATTCACAGGAGCAATTGCGCAAAAAAATTCACGTTAGCCAAGATGACGCTCAAAACGTTTGATTAAATTGGGGGAAGCGTTAAAATCGGAAATAATTAATTGGGTGATTAGCTCTTTTGGGGAAACTAAAGGGAGGCGGGGGAACGGGATAAGAATTTTTGGTAGTAAGGGAATAAATGGTGTGTATTTGGAACCTGAATGGTAGCGGAAGTGGGCGATCGATGGCTGTAAAAATGGTTGTGGAAAGGAGACTCATGGTATTTGGACTGAGGTGGGAGATGTCGGGTGGATTTCATGCCTGAAGAACTGAATCCAGCTCTCATTTGATCTGCCCATATTTCACTATTACTTCTAGCCGATTCACTCAGTCCAATCAGATCCATGCCGTCGTCTCCAGGCTCCGTGTAATGTAAACCTGTCCATCGTCGAATCGGACTTTCCGTTCCAAAGGACTCACCTGAAATACCCACACAATCCAATTCCCCAATCTTTTTTTCCTTCCACACTTTTTCAAACCCTCACGTAAGTACAATACATTCCCTTATTCTTCAATCATATGTCCAGGATTTACAGTATCCCAATTTTTATACAATGGAACCTCCTTATGCCAGTCTTTACTCCCTTCAAAAGTATAAACGTATTTGTATTTAAATCGTCTTTAAAATTATTCAATTTTGAAAGATTGTCTCAACTTCCCTCAACATATTGCGAAAATTGGCTTCACATTTTGCAAAGCTGTTGTTAAGTTAGATGGCAATTTTGCAAACGTTTTGTCCAAATCGGATGGAAATTTTTCTAACGTTTTGACACGTTTTGGTACAAATTTTTAAGATATTTTCGGAAATTGAGCTGAAATTTTTTGAACGCTTGACTATAAATATTTGATAAATATTGGAAAAAATTTTTGCAAAAATTTGACCAAATTTGGGGCTAATTTTTATAAACAATTTTTGTAAGAATCGCACAAACATCGAAATGCGAACTGCGAAATCAGCTCAAAATTCTGGAAACGTTTTTGCTGCAATTCAATATAAATTTTGTAAACGTTTTGCAACAATTCGATATAAATTTTGTAAACGTTTTGCAACAATTCGATAAAAATTTTGTAAACATTTTGCAACAATTCAATAAAAATTTGGTAAACGTTTTGTAACAATTAGATAAAAATTTTGTAAACGTTTTTCACAAGTTGGATTAACATTTTTTAATGTTTTGCAAAAATTGGATCCAGATTTTGCAAATGTTTTGTCAAAATTAAGCATGAACTTCACCGCTAAGTTGAAATGGTATTAAATGTATACAAACGTTTCGTCAAAAGTTTCCAAAATTTTGAAAGATTCTCCTGAAATTGGGCAAAAAATTTTTTAAACTTCGAGCGCAAAACCTATTTTGTGGATAATGGACCAAAAAGCATCCCTAAAAGTACGAGTAGACATTTTCATAAAAAGATTCCACTGTATCTGAAAAAGTTCAGCTCCCCCCTTTAACGTTTGAAATCCAGCTGTCAAACAGGACTTTGGCAATGTTTGAAAATGTGTTTTCTGACTTATGTTCCTATGACTCCATGTCCAGAAATACTTGTGTGCATGTGCGTGAAGGTATTGTATATGAAGCATGACTGTGATGTTATGGTGAAGTGCAATGTACACTAATTATATGAATGTCATGGTGTTCCTCAAGGCCGGTTCCAGCAAAAACCCTAACCCCCCGAAACTCTATAAAAAACTTTTTAAATCTCATTTTTTCAACAAACATTTACTAAAACTTATTTCGTCGTCGAAATTTTTATTTTTATTAAAATTGTTAATTTAGAAATTTCTTCTAGCAATTCAAGAGAAAGCGTTTTAAAATTTGCATATTTTGAAAAACAATAAAATTCCAAATTTTGCACAACCTTAAAATTTTACCCAGCCTCAAAATTTCGCACAACCTTAAAGTTTTACCCAAACTCAAAATTTCGCACAATCTTAACATTTTACTTAACCTCAAAATTTCGCACAACCTTAAAATTCACCCAACCTCAAAATTTCGCACAACCTTAAAATTCACCCAACCTCAAAATTTTACCCCAAAAAAATTTGCGGGCTCTAGGGGCCAAATAATATGTTCCTGGACCTTGAATAAGAGAACTTGAGAACAGAGTGCGTGCCATTGGATCACAACTCAGTTGGCGAGGGCGAACAAAAGAGAATAAAAGAGATGTTCGGGAGCCCATAAGAAAATGTATTCTCTGGATAAGGGCTCTTCCGTCCAATAACACAAAACAAGTTTGGAGGAGTGTTGCCGACAGAGGAAATCGTATTAGGGTATAACAATTCCCTAAAATTCAATTCAATATTATTTTGTATTCATTGAATAGTCTCTCTTATTCAGCCACTTCCCTCCTTTTTTCTACCAATACCCAATTTTCATACATCCGGGAAATACGCACAAAACCTGAGAAAGGCAAAGTGCATATTTGTTCCCCAAAATGTTTACATATAAGGCCCGAAACCACTCCATTTTACAGAGTTACAACAAATTTTATGCGCATACTCAATTCTATTACGAAAAATTTATACGCAAACAAATTGCCACTCAAAGTAAAACAAATTTCCTTCATGTGGTTTCATCCCTTCCGATTTATCACAAATGTTTTCAACATTTTTGAAAATGTTTCCTCATTTCGAGACATTCGACAGGAAGTTTTTTGAAATCATTTTTATAAATTTTGGCCAACAAGTATTAAAAACGGTGATTTGAAACCTGTCCAAAATATTAATGCCCATCCCGATTATTGCGCAAAAAATTTCATGCAAGTAAAATGTAGTGAGCGTAAAATTTTATAATTTGAGTAAAAATTTTTACAATTCGCAAATCAAATATTCTATATTTCAAAATTTATTTTAAAAATTTACAAGTCTGCAGAAACCATAGTCAGACAAATTATTATTGTAAAATCTGTAATAATTTTGCCCTTAAAATCCGGGAAAACATTTAACGAAAAATGATAAAATTTGTGAGTTTTCTAAAATTTTAGTTTTTGTAAAAAATCGTTTTGGGAAACGTTTACGAGTTTTGATCGACGCCCAATTCAAATGTATGAGGTCAAATTTTTTAATGGTTGTTTAAAATTTTTAGATTAAAAACATTTACCCGTCAGTCCCAAAATATTAGTTTTTTGGAATATTTTAACGAATTTAAAGCCTGGAACCATTGGCAATACCCTAAGGAACAATTTTCCCGTATTTACCCATATGTTCAAATCTGGCGCTTCCATGGGAAATTTTTTTCAGCTATTTCTAACAAAAGCAAGAGCCAAAATACAACCCAAGGCGACTACGTGAATGAATGGAATTCTTTGGCATTTTCCCCTTTCATGGCCATTGTGTGAATGTGATTGTGATCAGAAGGAAATTTTAGCCCAACTTGTACCATAAAGGCTTGACTTTGGAACAACTTGAGGAAAACTTTCCCAGAAGCAGGACAACGGCTTGGAATGTAATGGTCATGTCAAATGTTACTTTTATTGTATTTGCAACTACACAAATTTTTTTACCCATGACATCAAATATATACAAAAATTTTACTGGCTCCGTATATTTTTTTTGTTACCCTGTAAATATATAGTTTTGGTAGGTGTATATGAAAGATATCAAAAGTTTAAACATTGTAAGGTTCATGTTGCTACGGACGATCCCTTCCGATGTGTTTACAAAATCTAACAAAATTTTACAGCTCGGTTGGAGGGGACCTTCTTTGTTACATGTGGGAATTTCTCAAAATAATTGATTCATCTTCAAAGGGAACTCACTGGAATCCAAACAGGGTCCTTTGTGGGCCACCCAAATCGGTTTCTGGCTTCGGCAGGACTGGAGTCGGACCAGACATTCCGATTCGTAAGTAAACGCATCGCTGGCGCAAATTTCCTGGTAACATTTTCAAAATTTGCATTAAAACCACATTTTTTGTATACATTTTTGAAAATATTTAAACCTGTAAACAAACCCGGAATTTCATGATAAATTATTCTTTAAACCAGATATTTCTATCCACATTTCATTGAAAGGAATTTTTTAGAAACATTTTGCCCCATTTGCAAAACAAAATTAAAAGATAAAATTTAATCGGAAATAAAATTATCTTAGAAATTCTTGCTTAAAAATTTTGCATTTAAAATTGTTGATTAAAAAGTTTTCATTTAAAATTCTTGCTTAAAAATTTTCTTTTAAAATTCTTGTTTACAAATTTTTCCTTTAAAATTCTTGTTTACAAATTTTTCCTTTAAAATTCGTGCTTAAAAATTCTTGCTTAAAAATTTTTCCTTAACAACTCTTGATTAAAAATTCTTGCTTAAATATTTTCCCTGTAAAATATACCCTGTAAAATTTTTCCTGTAAGTTTTTTTCATAAAACTACATTACAAATGTTACCGCAACAAAAAATGTTGTGCGCAAATATTTCATATAACTTTAGAACACGTTTTTTTCTAGCAGAATTTTCTAAGAAATTTTGTAATTCCAAAAAATGTAATGTTTTTAAAATTTTTGACCACATTTTAAGAAAATTTATGCAAATAATTGTTTCTACTAAAAATTTTAACACAATACCAGGGAAAATTTTCTCTCATGCTTTTTTATCGCCTTTAAAAAATTTTTTTGACAAAATTTCCTGAGGGGCTCTTTGCAATTGTTTTTTGCAGAATGATGAGATACGCGTGCTAATTTTGAGCGCAATATTTTAAGGGAATGGTACCTCGTTATCAGTCGTATCAGGGCAATGAATATTGCAGACACATCCAGCCCGATTCCCATCTTGCTCGCACTCAGCCCCGAAACCGCAAACGACTTCATCGCAAGTTCGGCCCAGATTAATTGGGTCTGCAAATTTACGCAAATATAGAGTCATTTAGGGGAATCGTACAGTCCTCTAAAAATTTACAATCCCAATTTTAATTCCCATTTCCCCACTGTGCAATTACTTACAGGCCATTAAATTTAATGGGAGCATGCACTAAAATATATGGTTACAGTCAATTATTTTTTAGCAACAAAATTTTACAGCAGGAGCAATTTCAGGAGTCAGACTTGCCTTTTATAAACAATACGCAAAAATTGAGGGAAAAAATAAATATGGAAACGCTGACAAATTCCTGGCAAAAAAATTCCTGAAAATTTTAGCATGAGATTTCTTTGTAATAAAAAGGTGACACTGTATAGTATTAGTGGGGCCATTTGTCCATGAGACTTTTAGACGTGGCCTATTTGTTAAGGAGCTGTTGGGCAGAGAGTGCATTAAGCTAAAATTAAGTTAAGGATGGGATTTGGGGAGAGTGCATAATAAATAATGGTGCTATGTACGTATAGAATATGGGTGGGGAAAATCCGGGTTGAAAAGGATACGTACCCGAAGTGCATCCATAAGGTCCAAGGAACTCTCCCTCAGCACATGAATCACATTTATGGCCCAACACGCCCGGCTTACACACACATCGTCCAGTCATTTGTTCACAGTCGTCTCGGACTGACCCGAATTTTGAACACCCGCATTCTACATTCATAATGGACACACCAAATTTTTTGTATAAGGGCTCTTGATTTATTTTACGAGTCCACCTACTTCTATTTTTAACCGAGTCCCCAGCATCTCACTCAAATATGGGCAAGGAAGGTGACCCAAAAAATTTCCATCGAAGTTAGAATCCTTCCTTCAAATTTGCTACTTTCTTAGAGCAAACAATTTTGGTTTTAAATTAAAGTTTCACATTTGTGTAAGTGTAGGTTCAAATTACATTTAGAAAATTTTAGGGATAAAATTTTAACTGGGTCAATTTTAGAACTAAATATTTAATTGGGCCAGTTTTAGGGATAAAATTTTAACTGGGCCAATTTTAGAAGCAAATATTTAAATGGGCCAATTTTAGAACTAAATATTTAATTTGGTCAATTTTTGAACTAAATATTTAATTAGGTCAAGTTTAGAACTAAATTTTGACCTGGGCAATTTTCAGTTAAATTTTTTTCACTTGCTCAATTTTACGGTTAAATTATATTTTAGGTCAGTTTTAGGGTCAGCAGCTTTTCAGGGACAATTTTTGTGCTCCGTTATCAGCATGGTCAATTTTAGGGCCAAAATTTAACTTTGGTCAATTTCAGAGCGAAAATTTTAATTAAATCAGCATTTAGGGTCAACGCTTTTTAAATTGGAATTTTGTAATTATTTCCCCGGGATAATTTACAGCGAAAATATTTTAAAATCAAATATTTAACAGGCGTGCAAAATAATTGGAGGTCAAATTGGAAATTCATTTCGTCGTTGAAGAGGCAAAATGGTCAAAGTGTTGTACAAAAGCAATTTCTTGTAGAAAATTTGTGACTCTTCAGCGATGATTGAAAACGTATTGACGTAATAGAAACTATGATTTTGAAACGGGTGCGGGCGGAAATGACCAGAAAATTGAGAGCTGCGAAAGTTTAAATTTTTTTGAGACCATTTTGGGACTGTTGTTTTACTACGATAGGTTTGGAGCACCCTGTATGTTTGTAAAATTTATGGCCGGAGAGTATACACATGGAAGGGGTAATAATAAGGCAGCCATCTGAGCCCTAAAGGCCAGGCTTCAGTAATGGACTGAACAGTTGCAATGACACAGGCCATTCCGGTGCAATTTGCTGCCCATAATAATAATAACTGTGTTTTATTTGACACGTAATAGAGCCGAGGTAAGAGAAAATACGGTCATGACCATAATTTACCTCTTTTGATGATCTCAATTTCACAGACAGGTGATTTTGTATACAATATTACATTCCAAAGGTCATTGTATTCATACCGTAAAAAATCGAGTAAAAATTTTATTACCACAAACAGGCTGCGCCAAAATAATTCACAAACTTCAAATTCATAGAATTTTAAGGCCAACTACCCCTTTCTTTTGTGATATTTGACACTTTTAAAGTTGCCTAGTAAATGTGCCACACTGAAAAAGGTATTGACAATACGTGTTTTTAAAATTGGTTCAAAACTTAGGATAAAAATGGACCAAAAGGGCCAATTTTTTGGCTTGGACAACGATCAAAATGGTTTGGTCGAAATGTTGAAACAATTTCTCAGCGCAAAGGGAATTATATCAACAGCGACATGGTCAAACATTTTGTGATAACACGGTCGTAACGTTTAACAGTCACCAGTTTTTCAGCAAAATGATACCAAGGTTTTGCTGTCACGCGGTCAAATATTTACCGCCATAAGATCACAATTCCCACCTCATACGATCATTATTTGTATCCTAAAATGGTCACAAAACTTGACCGTAAAATGCAAATTTTGACCATACAAGGGTCACATTTTTACCGCATTACGGTAACAGTTTACAAAGCAGTGCAGTTACAAGACATGACCTTAAAACTGAAGAACGTAAAACGACCTGTAATGACGTTCATAAACTTTGACCTTAAAATTATTCAAATATTGCAGCAAGGCCGGTCACAACCTTTGACCGTAAAATTATTCAAATGTTTCTGTAAAGATGGTCACAAGCTTTGACCGTAAAAATTTTCAAATGCTGCAGTAAAGATGGTCACAAGCTTTGACCGTAAATTGAACCCGAATGTAAAATTAAAGACGGTCACACGCTTTGACCATAAAATGAACCCGAAAGGGTCATGAAACCGTAAAATTAAAAATAGAAGTGCGCAAAATTATATCGCCCTTAAATTCAAACTTACCCCGACACCCCAAATGTCCCTCTAAGGCTATGCGGGACAGACCCCAAAATCCGGGCAAGCAGCGGTCACATTTTGGGGTTCCAACACCAGGTCGACACTGGCACTCGTGCGTAAACGGGTCACAAGTTTCCGCAATGGAGCCCAATTTGTTACATTTGCAAACGGATGGACAGCCCGCATGGTCATCCCCCATGGCCGAAGTGACCCCATCGGGACAACACCCGTGAATCGAATCATCACATTTGGGCTGGGGCTTTGGTTGAGGTTTTTTGGTCGTGGTACGTTCTTCCGCTGAAAATAAATTTGATGGTTTTAAAACATGTTATTACGTTTAAAAAAAAATATTTTCCAAAAATTATTTTTCAAAATTTTATACATAATTTTTGTGCGTATGAAAAAATATGGAGTTTTGAAATAAACGAGTTTAAAATGTAATAGGGTTGGTTGGGTTGAATGGGTAATGAGATTTTGGAGATAATTTGGGCTGAGCTAGAGGAAAATATGGGGAGAGGAAAAGTTGGGATTTGTATTAATTTCCACGTGAAAAAATGATGGTGGAAAAAATTCGGGACAAATGAAATTACTCACGCTTTTTGCAGCATTTGGCGAACGTGGAGCTTCTGTGACAGTAACTTCCACTCGGGCAATTAGTTCTGGTTGGCCCGTTCCCACAATTTATTTCCTCTCCACTGTCCGGATGCTTCAACGGATCTTCTCCATTACACGGTCGAGCTTCAGTTTCTGGAAAAAAATTGGTAAAATATTTTTCAGGGCTAGGATCCAAAAATTGTCACTTGAAGCATCACAAAGTTTTTGGAACTTAAAAGCAACTTTTTCCCCTGTAACTTTATCCTTCTATTCAATTTCAGGCGAAAATGCGGGTGGAAATTTTGTCGACGTTTTAATTACTTTTCCCTTTCCAAATGCATATATCACACAATATTAGGGATTGTAAAGTTGTGCATGCAAGAAACTTCAAATTTAGGGCTTCGTTCGAGTTAAAACAAATTAGGTCAAGCAATGGTCAACTAAATGTCACATATGGTCAGCAAATTTCAAGCTAGTGTTAAATCAAATTAATGTTAAAAGAGTAATGCAATGTGAATTACTTTTATACAAGTTAAGGTCAGTTTAGGTTCCAAAATTCAAGGTCAACTTGTGTCAATATCTGATGACGGTCAACTCGTGTCAATGTCAAATGACCGCCAACTCGTGGCAATGTCAAATGACCGTCAACTAGTGTCAATTTCAAATGACGGTCAACTAGTGCCAATGTAAAATAAAGGTCAACTAGTGCCAATGTAAAATAAAGGTCAACTAGTCCCAATGTCAAATGAAGGTCAACTCGTGTCAATATTAGATGACCGCCAACTCGTATCAATGTCAAATGACCGCCAACTAGTGTCAATGTCAAATGACGGTCAACTCGTGTCAATGTAAAATAAAGGTCAACTAGTGCCAATGTCAAATGAATGTCAACTCGTATCAGTGTCAAATGAAGGTCAACTCGTGTCAATATTAGATGACCGCCAACTCGTGTCAATGTCAAATGACCGCCAACTCGTGGCAATGTCAAATGACCGTCAACTAGTGTCAATGTCAAATGACGGTCAACTAGTGTCAATGTAAAATAAAGGTCAACCAGTGCCAAAGTAAAATAAAGGTCAACTAGTCCCAATGTCAAATGAAGGTCAACTCGTGTCAATATCAGATGACCGTCAACTCGTGTCAATGTAAAATAAAGGTCAACTAGTGCCAATGTCAAATGAAGGTCAACTCGTATCAGTGTCAAATGAAGGTCAACTCGTGTCAATATTAGATGACCGCCAACTCGTGTCAATGTCAAATGACCGCCAACTCGTGGCAATGTCAAATGACCGCCAACTCGTGGCAATGTCAAATGACGGTCAACTAGTGTCACTGTAAAATAAAGGTCAACTGATGTCACTGTAAAATAAAGGTCAACTGATGTCACTGTAAAATAAAGGTCAACTGATGTCAATTTCAAATTCAGGTCAACTTGTTTCAATGTCAAATGAAGGTCAACTCTTGTCAATGTCAAATCACGGTTAACTAGTGTCAATGTAAAGTGAAGGTCAACTGGTGTCAATGTCAAATGAAGGTCAACTTGTTTGAATGTCGAATGAGGGTCAACT
Source organism: Allacma fusca (assembly GCA_947179485.1). Taxonomy (NCBI): domain Eukaryota; kingdom Metazoa; phylum Arthropoda; class Collembola; order Symphypleona; family Sminthuridae; genus Allacma; species Allacma fusca. Next base: position 3,527,678 of record OX359246.1, on the reverse strand, counting down.
TGTGTCAATGTCAAATGAAGGTCAACTTGTTTGAATGTCGAATGAGGGTCAACTCGTGTCAATTTCAAATGAAGGTCAATTCGTACCAATGTCAAATAAGTTTAACTAGTGTCAATGTCAATTTCAAGACACAACCTAAAGTGCACGTCAATTTTAGAGCCAACTGATCCCAACCTGCATTTGCATGTCAGACGTAGGTCAATACAAAGTCATTTGAAGGTCAAATGGATCTCAATGTTGAACATGCATCCTAAGTTGAATGTGGAAAGTGTCATTATGAGACTTGTTTGGAGCTTTAAATGAAAATGAGGAGACCTTCACAAAGTTCCATGGGTCTTGGTCGAAGTTCGGTTTGCCGATGGCAACCTTCCCTCCGCATCTCGCAGTCGTTCAAGTAGAGCTTCAAATCCGAGCCACAGACAGGGTTGCCGGGAGCAGAGGAACAGTTGAATTGACAGGTGCAGCGTGGGAATCCGTCCTCACCCAATTCACACATAGCTCCGAAATCACACCGAATGGAATCACAGAGCTTCGGCCGCTCCTCCAAACCACCCGCACTCTCTGACGTTTTCCCTTTTCCCAAACTCTTTGCTGTGGAATCCACCACAATCCCTGAAACTGATGAGGACGACGATGAAGAGGAGGAAGGAGATCCAATGGAAGATACAGAGCTGGGACTCAATACATGTGAATTAGAGGGTCCGCCTGCAAAAAATCAAATCCTTAGAACCCAAATTTTCCATAATTTGCAGCCACGAATTTTGCAAAAAAATTCCTTTCATTTTAATGGCTCCAAAAATGATGAGGAAGTTTGATTAAACTTTTTAAAAAATTTCCAAAGAATTTTGTTCAATTTTAGATTCAGTTTAATGAAAATAATTGTAAATAATTTTTGCAAATTTTCAACCATTTTGCATAAATTTTTGCAAATTTCCAACCATTTTGCATACATTTTTGCAAATTTCCAACCATTTTGCATAAAGTTTTGCAAATTTCCAACCGTTTTGCATAATTTTATACCCTTTTGCAAAACTTCCTTCACATTCCAAATTTCCAAGCTTGTAAATAATTGTCAGTTTTAAAACCCGTATTTTAGGGGGAAATTCCAGATTTTTTAAAAAATGTGAAAATATTTAGCCCATATTTTGAATTTTTTTTGTAGGGCAAAAGCACTTATCGAGTGTTATTTAAAATAATGTAACAAGCGAAAAAAAAAATTTAGCCCGTAATTTTTAAAACGTTTTCCGTTTAAAGTACAGGGGATTAAAATATTTCCGAAGAAAATATTTGATTTGAGAATTTGACGCAGATTGGTCGAAAGTGAAATAGACCTGGTTGGACAGGGAAAAATTCACGTGTCACTGGGCCATCATGTTTTTCGGCCCTGACTCAGTGACTGAGTGAATTTACGGGTTAAAATATACTGTCGGCGGAAAAAATATTTTTGCCGCTTAACCCGCTCCCAAGTAGGTCCTGGCTCATCTCTGCTGTTTAGCCTGAAACACCGGCATGTCATGCGATAGTTGATGACTTCTCCAGCAGTCGCCTCTCTTCTCACATGCTCTCAACCCCCTTTTCCTCTCTCTTCTTTTCCCACTCTCGTAGCAATAATAACAAGTTGATAGAACAGGCCATACGTGAGCGGGTGAGTGGGAAAAAAAGGGGGAAACACAGATGGAACAGGGCGAGCCAGACAAAGCGAGAAGAAGAAAACAGTCATAAATCACAAACAAAATAATGAAAGTGGGAGAAGGAAAAAAGTGCACACGTAACCACTCCAATGGGAGTCTTACAGGTCGCTCAGAGATTTTCACATTGATTTCTACTTTCTCTTTTTCAGCTCTTATATTCCAAATCTTCAAACGTGTCTTTCCCTCTATTTTTTAACACGGGCTGGGTTCAGGTGCGCAGTCCGGAAATCTCTGGTCGGACCATACTCAAATTATCCGCTACCTTTTTGGAAAATTTGAATAAATTTTAAATGAAATTTTGAACAGTTTTGGGCAAAATACGTGTTATTTAAGGGGTACTCAAGTTTTCGACAAAATATAGGTGAATTTCAGAGGGAAATGAGAAAATTTTGGGTAAAATATGAGTAAACTTTAGGGAGTTATGGTAAAATTATGGGCTAAATACGGGTACGTTTTAGTGGAAAATGAGTAAATTCTGAACAACTTACAGGTGGATTTTAGGCAAAAAATTTGACAAATTCAAGCAAAACGTAGTTTGTGTTTTGGGGGAAATGGGGACAAAATGGGGCAAATATGGGCAAATTTTGAGGGAAAAATTTGAGGGAAAATTTTGAGGGAAATGTGTAAATTAGGGGCCAAATAGCGTAAATTCTGGGATAAAATCGGATACATTTTGGTCAAATCACGGAGTGAACTTTAGACAATGTTTTGCGTTAAATTTGGGCAAAATGCGGCTTATAATTTTGCAACAACTGGCGATATTTCGGGCAAAACAGGGATTATTTCAGAAAAAATATCGACGCATTCTGGGAAACAAATGGAGGATTTTTCAGTCAAAATTTCGCTCCATATTGGTAAATTCTGGTTCAAATCGCGATGAAATGTTTGCCGAAAACTGGCAGAATATATTCAAATTTTTTAAATACATTTTAAGTAAATGCTGCAAAATATTTTGGCAAATTTCAGGCAAAACTGGGAAAATTTTAGAAAATATTTAGACACATTTTCACCAAATGTTCGTCAAAATTTCCATTCCAACCGTTTTTTTGAAAATATTTTTGAAAACATTTGATCCTAAGACAAAAACTACACCCGAACGGAGCACGAACTTGAATTTCGTAATGTTTTGCAGTACCACATGACGATATTAGAAAACATATGTGACTTGTTTCAATCCCTCCTTTTAAAAAAATTTAATATCCCCCGATATGGCATCCCTCATATTTTTTTTGTTTACGAAATATAAAACCAATAAGCATTCGAATGTATCAAATTCAGCCCTTTTGTACCATGTCAAAAGGCTTGAGTTCCTTTACCCACCAAAAAGAAGAATTTCCTTTGATTTCCCCCATTTCCATAAAATCGGTCACATTCATCAAATACCTTCACAAAAACTACCAAAGGAATATTTCACGTCCGGGGAAAAATTTACGACAGCGCAATAAACGGGGTTTCCAATGTCAAATATCAAGTCACATATTTCATCCAATCAGGGCCAGGTTTTGGTAACATTCCCGTTGCAAAATTCTAACTTGCAAAATATTTTGCTTCTCAAGTTAGTTCATAAAAATTTGCAAACAAAAAATAAACCGCGCACAATTTCCCCCCAAAGCCCTTATATTTGGCACATATTCGGCGAATTTTTTTTGCAATATCCCTGATTTAAAACCAAACCGCACGGAAAACATCGGAAGATTTCAAAACTGTAACAAAAATAGGGGGTTTAAAAAATTAAGGGCGAAAAATCAATTTTGCAAGGAGGAAAATTTTTTCTTGAGTTGGAAAAAGTGCTTTTTGAGTAAATACTGAAAGTAGCGTGAATTCGTCATCATCCTCCGTGCGGAGAAAGTAAAAAATTCAATGGAAGCCAAAAGGGTGGGCAAAGAATTGGAAACATGAAAAAGAAACAAAGGAAAACTTTGCGGACAGAGGGGAGAAAAAAACTTGGGAAAGAAAATAACTCAATCATGATATGAACTGGACCTGGATCGTGATCTGAAGGAAGGGAAGGGCTCGGGTGCCAAATCCTATAAGAAACATAATTTGTAAAATTGGCAGCCAAACTTTTGCCCTTATATATATCTATTTGAGCAAAAGGCGTAAGTGTACATTTCCACATACACTAAAAGAAATGGGGAAAGGAAACGAGAGGGAAAAAACAATTTCAACGTGACTTTTCTTTTGGGTTCCAACAGGGAAAAAATTCACCGGAGGAAAGTGGCAAAACAAGTTGAGAGGGAGAATCAGGGCACAACTTATGCCTAAAATTTTCATTACCGAAAACCTGTCTGACCATTCGCAAGTGCGGAAATACAGGAATCCATTTAATGTTACTTGGGGCACTAGAACCATGGAAGTAGATGGAAATAGTCAAAATGGAATTTACTCGGAATATTTATTTTTTATTGTTTTATATTAAAGATTTGAATACGTTTTAAGCAAACGATTTTTGAGAAATGAGCAGGAAAAAGGAAATTAAAAAAACTAACAAATTTTAAAATAGTCTATAAAATTTTGAAAAATTCAGCAAATTTTATACGCACTTTTGGATTTTATAATACTCAAGTGGTTTTGCGGAATTTTAGACACTTTTGCTAAATTTTAGTAAATGTTTGTGAACTTTCGTTGCATTTTGGCTGATTTGCACGATTTTGTAGAACTTTGTTCATTGTTTAAAATTTACGAAATTTTAAGCCATTTTGCCCGATTTGTAAAAATTTCGGGTGTATTGAAAACATGTTGCGGAATTTTAGTGAATTTTACTTGATTTTTTCATGAATTCCTTCCCCGCAAATCGTGTCACCCCTAATTTAACGGAATTTGTTACAAATTTTGAAATCCCAAAACCAATTTTGCGTTTTTTGAAAAAGAGACGGTTTGACAATTACTTTAAATTTTGCAATCCCACAAAAACGTATGAAACTCAAATATTTACAGCCCACAAATTTTTTGCTTTTGATTTTTTGAAACAGTTTTGGAAAATTTAAAAAACAAAATCGATTTAAAATTTTCCCTAAAATTTTACCGTCATTTTTGACGTAATAATTTTTGTAAAATTTTCTCCGACTGTTGGATCTATTAAATTTTTTTATTCAAATTCAATTCCCCTTGCAGCATTATTTCTTGTGTAATACACGGGTCAAAGGGTTTACCTAATTTTATTGCTGTATTTGAATCATGTTACCCATATGGAATTTTGATGCGACTTTTCGTACTAGATTGAGGGATAAAAAATATGAGGGGAAAATTTTTTAGCGTAATTTTTTCCAGGTATGAAAATAGTACGGTGGTTTAAGAAAGGTGCTGGTTTGGGTTGTAACACTTGGAAAAGTTGACATTTAGGGGGAAACGATTGGGAAGCAGACGGTATGCGTACGGTTGTTAAAATGACATGCAAATTTTGGGCATACTCCTTGAACGGAAGCATACACACATAAAGAGGGATAGGCACAAACCGAAATTCAGCTGCGGACTCAATCCTTCGGAACACTCGCCATAAAAGTGGACGGTGAGCGGGCGTCCGAGTTGACATGCGGTTTTCTGGAGCTCACACTCATTCGCGTAGGTCATTAGATTTGAACCACAAACGGGCTCTTTGTTCAAAGGGCAGTCCGTGGGACACTCACACGCTCCGTTCTCACATCGGGCCCCAAATTTACACTCCACGTTTGCACATAAATCTACATTTCCACACACAAACACATCCAAATTTAACATCCGGGACTCAAGCAACAAAAATCCCACTCCACTAAATTCACACTCAATTTTACCCGTTTTCATTCAAATCTCAACATTTTTTCAAAATTTTGACACAAAAATACCATCAATTTTGAAAAAAACCGATTTTAAAAATACCCTCAATTTTGAAAAAAAAAAACAATTTTAAAAAAATCCCAATTTTAAAAAATTATGCAAATATTTTCGGAAAAAACCGTCTTCTAACGAATTCAACGAATTTTCATTTTGCCGGCAAATGCCAGCAATTTATTACCAAAATTCAAGAAAATTTAAAGCAGTTCCCCAATTTAAAAAAAGAAATCAAAAACAATTTCGTTTACAACAGAAATCCAAATTTTCAAAAAAGCAACCACACTTTTTAAAAAAACCCATTTTGTAGAAAAATCTAGTACTCTGGAAAAATATGTTTTCATTCCCAAAACAAAATTTCTAAAAAAATTAAGTTTTCAACATAAAAATAAATTTGCATTTTGTAAAAAAAATTACAAATTCCGAAAAGATCCCCGATTTCTTAAAAAAATCCCCAATTAAAATGAATCCCGCATTTGTCAATATTGATCCCCAATTATTTCGATTTTTTTTTCAAAATTCTAATCAAAATAAAAATTTTCTTAAAAATTGCCCCTTAATTTTACGGAACAATCAAATATTTTAATTCATGCTTCATATGTAACTCTAACATTCACAAAAGGCTGGAAGCAAGGTGAAACAAAAAAGCAAAGAACCAGTCAAAATTTCCATAAAATTTTGCCTGATATTTTGTACACAAAATATTTCGGGCCGAACGTTATAGCCCAAATGTAGAGGAAATGAAAAAGTAAACAAAGAAAGTCAATGTTTACAGTTGCCAGAGCCAAATATGAAAAGGTAATGTTTGGGTTTCTTGCCAGCAGAGTCATGGGTCGAAAAAAAGGGCAATGATGGTATTGACCAAGCGTAGAAGAAAATCTCCCTGTGACGGACCTACCTCTTCCCCTAAAAATAATTTTCTGTAGTGAAATGTTTTCTCGTGGTTATATCCGATGTATTAATAATTTGCTTGGCGTCACATTCCATCTTATTTAATGGGAAAATTTTAAGGGAAAAGGGGGCGCCGTTGTAAAGAGACTGGACTGTTATGACGGGAAGGAAAGCCAAGGGGAGCTTCTAACGTAAGGGAAAGCATGTACTTGTCGAAAGGGGAGCGTGATTATTGGAAAAGTTTCCAGACCGTTTGTTTCTCCATATGCCTACAGTGGACCTTCGTTATAGGGGACCCCCTTAAAAAATTTTACTCGAGAATTTCAAAGGAAAACATATCTGTCGAAATTGCATTTCTGACGATTTTTTGTATGTTGGAAATTTTTTTTTGAGAGGCGTTATGCGGAGAGTGGACGTTAAATGGGAAATAATAGGACGGAAATGAGAGCCAAATCCAAGCGAAGCAATAATACTCCCAAACTGACGGACTGACTCTTTCCCTTCCTCAGTTTCGGATGACAGTCCGGGATAGCATTTATCATCATTACGATGAGACATACACCCTACGTCCGTATTACATTTCATGTGTACATACATATGTATCCAAAGGGTATACTAAAAACCCATTAGCGCCCTCCTGGCTCAATGAAAACGGTCAGTTCTGAAAATACTGGATCGGTCCATTGTGGACGAAAACGTGGTACAATATTCCCAATTTTTTTAATTGACCTGTAAAGGTCAGTAAGTCAGGTCACAGAGGTCAAGGGGTCGAAATACCTGATTTTTATTTCTATATTATTATTTCTTTTTAATAATAAACGAATTTAACATTTTGGGTGAAATTCTGGTATATATGTCTGTATTCAAATCACCTGGGTCAAATTTTTAGGGTCAAATGTCATTAGGACAGTTAGTTTTAATACGGGATGTTAACATAAGCGTGATGTGATGTTAAGAACGTCCTGCGGCTACTTAATTTCAGAATTGTACCTATTTTCATTGACCTAGGTCATTAGGGTCACATAGGTCAAAGTGCCGAACCACCCGTTTTTTAAAGATATAACCGAATTTTTCGAAATAGAATTCAAGAAGCTCCATTACATTCGGCTGACAATTATATTCGAATCTTTGAAATTTCCGTGACCTGGGTCAAGATAAGGGTCATAGGTGATTAATTGAGTGTTCACCGCAACAAAAACTTATAGTAACATAAGGTACACTAAAGTGCTATTTTATTTAGTAAAAGTTTGTATGCTCATTGACCTAGGTCAAAATCTTCGGGTCACGCTCGTCAGGAATAATATGAACTAGACCTCTACGATCCGAACGACCTGGATGTTGACCTAAATAAATGATGAAATTTTTAGTACCAAATAGCAAAGAAAATTTCCTATGCACCCATAGGATACACTGTTTTTGAGGAACCCTTGCTATATGATTGATCCTTGTGACCTGATTGACCCGATTGTTGACCTGGGTCAATCAAAACAATTACTAGTGCAAATCCACGAAGTAAATTAGCCATGCACCCAAAAGATGTGCTACTTGAAGGAACCCTTGCCTATATGCTTGATGCAATTGACCCTTGTGACCTAAATGACCTGAATATTGAACTGGGTCATTGAAAAAATTATAATTACAAATACTCAAATAAAATATGCAGAGCACTTAAGCACATAATAATACAGTTTTCAAGCATCATATGGCTATATTTGACACCATTGACCCTTGTGACCTGAATAAATGATCTGGGTCAAGTGGACAAATTTTTAAAATATAAATACGCAATGTGCTTACAAAATACAAAAATAAAATACATTTTGCTAGTTTTACCTTTGACCTCAATATAAACGTAGGGGGGCGTAATGATAAATTTAGACCCGATGTCCCAGGAAGGCACCATATGGACTCATATGTACGAACCCTATGTTATTGCTATACCTGACGTTAGACAATGAGTGATGTGGGATGATTTGTGTGTGTGTGTGTGTCTATGGATGGTCCCAAGTGAACCTATGTAAATCCCAGGAATCAACACTCCCTTAATCATTTTTCTTTTGTCCCAGCCCCAAATGACACTTTCGATTTTTCCCGCCCTTTTTACTACAAACTTGTTGCCAGCCCGAACTCTCCCGTTCATTAACACACGGGCTGGAAGAAATATTGGATTTCTCATCCTCTCCATAATTTTCATACGGCACTGTACATCACAGCCTTCCAAATATTTTATGGAAATTGTGTAAAGTAAAATTTCGTTAAAACGGCCCTTTTTAAAAAAAAACCCAAAAGGGAAAATCCGCGAAAAATTTTTTATTATATTTTAATATTATTTTTTTAAGGGAGAAAATCTCCTGAAAATATTTTTTTCTCCCAGGGATGCTGTAACAGTTGGAGTGCACTGTAGCCAGGATTTAAGTGAATTGGGAATATATGTAGGTGGATGTTAATTTTGGGGAAAGTATCCTGAAAGGATTGAGAAAATGAAATGTTGATGGATGAATTTGAGATTTGGGCTTGGAACGGGACTCACCACAATGGCCTTTGGATGCGACGAAAATGACTTTGTGATGTTGACAAGCCGCTCTCCGCAACTCACACTCGCTGCTGTACGTCATCCCATCCGTCCCACACACCACGGAGTTCCACAGCCCACTCTGCATAAATACATAGCCCAAGTCATACATTAAGATAGGATTAAAACATTGTGACTCTCTCCCTCAACGAAACTCCTCCGAAGTCAATCCACTCAAAAGCAGTGTCTACAAATTCCATACATTACAATTCCCCAACTTATCACATTTCCCAAATCAATTCACTTCTTCACAGACACTCCGCTTCCAAGACCAAAACTAACTCCAAGGGAATCTGCATTGTGCCAGAGCTCTGCCCAAGGCACACTTCAAACTTTCGGACTTGAATTTGGAAATTATTTAAGACTGGGGTTAAACTTAATGTTTAAGTAAAAATTTAGAGAGGTCAATCGAGGTCAATGAGGTCAACTTCAGGTTCAGGAATTATAAAATGGAGGAATGAGACTGGGTTTTTTTATTTGATTTTTTTTGGGGGCTAAACTTGATGTCAGTAAAGGTCAACGATGTCAAGTGAGAGTTGAAGTGAGGTCAAAGGTCAAACAAGGTGAAATAAAATTGACGGTCATTTGGGGATTTAAATGCAAGTTGGAGTTCGAGCTTGAGGGGAGACAGTTTAGTTGGAGGCAGATTTAAGGTCAGAGTTTGTTCAAGGTCAAAGGTCAAGATTTGAGGGCATTTGAAGTTCAGTGTCAAGTTTTAAAGTGCTGAAGGCTGGGGTTAATTTGGAGTAAGAGAGAAGTTAAGGATTAGGGTTGAGTTTGAGGGTCAAGTGTTAGGTCAAGTTTTTTGAAAGTAAAATTCAAGGTGGGGTTGGAGGGGGTTGGGATAAAGGATGTTGTATAAATTCCTAAAGGGAAATTTTAGGTCAAGTTCAAGTGTGAGGTCAACGTTGTTTGGCGGAATTCTTAAAAGGAAAATAGAATATCAGCTCAAATGTCGGTGAATGTTCATATTTTAGTTCTCAAAACAAAGGTCAAGTTTAAGTGTGAGGTCAAGTATGTTGTATAAATTCTGAAAAAAACAAAAGGTCAAGTTTAAGTACGTGGTTAGTTATGCTTTAGAATTCTCAAAACGAAAATCAAAGGTCCTGGAATGTTTGAATTTTAAAGACGTTCAAGTTCAAGTGTGAGGTCAAGTTTTTTGAATTCTCAAAACAAGTATTAAAGGTCAAGTTGAAGTACGAGGTCAAGTATGTTTTTTGAATTCTCAAAACGAAAAACAAAGGTCAAGTTCAAGTGCGAGGTCAAGTATTTTGTGTGCATTCTGAAAACGAAAACAAAATATCAAGGTCAAGTGTGAGGTCAATGATCAAGTTTGAGTTCACGTTCATTCAAGTGAACCATCGTTCATCTTAGGAAGTGTAAGGTCAAGTTCAAGTTCAAGGGTCAAATTTCTTGTGTGAAAGCTTCCCAGTCGACCCGATATCGCTTTTTTCTGAGTTTTAAAAACTTTGAGAAATTTGCAAAAAAATTTAATTTCAAGAATTTATCTAGGGGCGCGTATATATTGATGCCGGACTGTATCACATTTGAAAGATAGGCTTACCTCCCGCGTGCAATTTTCCGGGCAAATACATTTGGTTTCGGAAGTTTCCGGGTCGGAAATACAAACTGCGTAAAAGTCACATTGTTTCCGGTCACAGCCATCTAAACCAATTCAAGTTTTCCCATTTAGCATTGATTTCCCTCCGAATTTCCATTCCCTTGGGAAATTTTTCCCATTTAAAATTCAATGTCATTTTATGATTCTCTAATGCCCACAAATTGCTCGGGTGAAAATATCAGCGTGAGATCTTATGCTGCATCAAAACAATTTTTTTATATGCTAACATTACTTTTGGGTCTAATTGTGTCATTTTGAGAATGCATAGCAAAAGTTGCGCAATTTTCATGTTTTGTGGTTGCAATTTCCTTCCTATTATCCTCCTAATGGCAGTCCTTCCTAAAGAAAGCTTTCAAATTGCCAATGTAAAACATGCGCCCGACATTTTTATGCAAATCATAACCAGTACATTCGCCAAACACAGTCAGTTCAAGCAAATCTGGGAGAGAGGGACAGTCCTCAAACAATCCTATTTAAATCCTATTTTCTCTCTGCAGTAATACAAGCATGCAAAATTTTAAGCACGTACCGTTGTCGGGTAAAGCACCAAACATGAAAATTGTTCTAACACAAAAAACAGGAAAGAAAGCTTGATGAATGCATTTAACTTGGGATTGGGTTGAGAAGAACAAACCGGACATATTTCAAATTACTCCTTTCAAAACGGTAAAACCGACAAATTTTGTTCAAACTACAAACACTCAGGCCTTAAATAAGCTACTATCAAAAATCAGCTTTTAACTTTAAAACTATCAAAGGGAAAAGAGTAATAGCTCGTAACTGTCGTAATAGTATTAAGGTGGTGAAATTAGCAAGTAGCGAAACGTGAACGAATTTGATGTAGTACAAAGTGGGAAATATTTGAAATTGTGAAACGTTGTGAATAGACATAATTATAAGAAGTGGTAAAAAATATAAGAAGTTCATAGCATAGCTAGTACCAATGGCAAATGTAGTAAAAATTGGTTTAATGATAAACAAATTTTTAAGGGTAACAATTTATTTATTGGTAAAAATTGGTTCAGTGGTAAAAATTTATTTAGTGTTAAAATTGGTTCAGCGGTAAAAGTTGGTTTTATGGTACAAATTTGTTTCGTGGTAAAAACTGGTTCAGCGGAAAAATAGGTTTTATGGTAAAAATAGGTTTTATGGTAAAAACTGGTTTCGTGGTAAAAACTGGTTCAGCGGTAAAAATTGGAATTGCGATAAAAATCGGAGCAATGGCAAACATTTGAAAGTGGTGTAAAAATTTGAAAATGGTAAAAATTGGAATAATGGTAAAACTTGGTCTAGCCCTAAAAATTGGTGTTTAGTGGTAAAAACTGGTTCAGCTTTAAAAATTGATTTTATGGTAAAAATTGGATTTATAGTAAAAATTGGTTTCGTGGTAAAAACTGGTTCAGCGGTAAAAATTGGAGCAGCGGTAAAAATTGAAGCAGCGGTTAAAATTCGAATTACGACAAAATTTGGAGGAACGGCAAAAATTTGAAAGTGGTGTAAAAATTTGAAAGTGGTAAAAATTGGAATAATGGTAAAACTTGGTCTAGCCCTAAAAATTGGTGTTTAGTGGTAAAAACTGGTTCAGCTTTAAAAATTGATTTTATGGTAAAAATTGGATTTATAGTAAAAATTGGTTTCGTGGTAAAAACTGGTTCAGCGGTAAAAATTGGAGCAGCGGTAAAAATTGAAGCAGCGGTTAAAATTCGAATTAGGATAAAATTTGGAGGAACGGCAAAAATTTGAAAGTGGTGTAAAAATTTGAAAGTGGTAAAAATTTGTTTAGCCCTAAAATTGGTGATTAGTGGTAAAAATTGATTCAGTGTTAATAAATTGGTTCATTGATCAAATTAGTTGAGTAGTAAAATCGGTAAAAATTATAAAACTTAATTTTCTTAGCTTAACATACAACTTCATCATACAATTTTGGTAAAACTTAAACATTTACAAAATAGTTGTAAAAGTTTGTAATACATTAGTCAAATGATAAAATTAGAAACACTGAAAATGTTTGTAAAAGGTAAAATTTGCTAAAGGTAAAAATGGGTAAAAAATTCAAAATAATAATAAATAGAAACCGAAAAAAACAATAATTAGTAAGCCCGTAAAAATCGATAAAAAAATCACTAAAATGGTAAAAATTGGTAGGTTCCTAATTCTTAGTCAAATTAATTAGATTGGTAAAATGCTATCTGGGACAAGCGTAACATTGGATGAATAGTAAAAATTTAGGAAAGGGTAAACGTTGGGCAACTGGTAAATATTGGAGAAATTATAAAAATTTATATCCGCTCAAAATTTAGTGAGCTGATAAAAATGGTTAAAAAGTCATATTTGGCAGTGCCTAAAAATTGATATATCCAATTCCTATAAGAGATAAAATTCGGTAAACCATAAAAATTCTTAGTTTAAAACGGACAATATCCACAACAAATCCCAAGTATGCTCTTGGATACGAAAATCGGTACAAAATGGGTTAAGCTGGAAATCAAATATCAGAAAAACATATAAATTTCAAATAATAGCGTGAAATACTTCAAAAAATAAAAAAGCCAAAAAATACTTTTTAAATGGTTTAAATGGGTTTAAGCAATTAAAAATAAACAAATGGTGGATTCTTAAAAAATTGAAAAGCGTAAAAAAAACAACGTTGATATAATTTGAAATCCGAGAATCAACAAATCGCAGAAAATAAACGAAAAGCTCAGGTGTAATTGCATTGCGTCTTATTGCAAAAGGTGCAAATCAAAAAAATGAAACCCGCATTAAAGCCCATCTTACCGTAAGGGTTAAAATCACGAATTAGATCTGTAATTAAGCAAAGGAGAAAATCAAATTTACCGTAATAACTATTTTAAAAATAAAACACTCAAATTTTAAGAACCACTGAGTAACTACCGACAATTTTTACACCCAACTATATTTCCCCCTGCAAAAACATCCGGGTCAAGCAATGTTACCAAATTTCATTTTACATTTCAGAAAAATTTGGTACACCACACAAATTGATTTCCATGCCACAGGGATAAGGGTAAAAAAGTATTTTACACAAATAAATTAATTTACAAATCTTTTGCAAATATTTAACAAGACAATACCACGTTTAGCTAGAAAACGCAATTAAAGGGGTTTGCTAAAAAAATATGTAAAACAGACAAATTTGATTCAAATGTTTGCACAATTTTGATGATATTGCAATAAACGAAAAAAAATTAAAACTTACTGCATAAACCATTGTACAACTTATGAACTTTGTCATTTTGTGTGAGGCAAGCTTCCATTTTGAGGCGGCACTCATTCTGGTAGGAAACGCCATCTGAACCACAAACCGGGTCATAGTCCGATGGGCACGCCGGACATTCACAAACAGCCTCGTTATTACGCTCCGTGCAAATGGCGCCAGGTGAACATGTATGTTTTGAGCAGAGGCTTCCAGATTCTGAAAAAACGGGTAAAGTTTACAAAATTTCTGAACATCATCAGTTCATATTTTTTGGTCAAAAATTCGAAAATTGTCCACACATAAAACTAGGGTCAAATGGTTTAACATTTTATGAATTATTCGGTTACATGTAAAATTTCTGGTAGAATTAATCAAATTTTAAAAAACTGGAAAACCCCAAAATTTTAGAACAAAATTTGCTAAAATTTTTTAATCTAGTTGTTAAACATGAGATTTTTTTCAAAATTTGTTAAATTTACACAAATAGCCACATAACCTTAAATTGGTCAAATAAAATTTTAAAAAAATCTAATATTTTTGAAATGAATTGTTGAATTTTATGAACTGTTTGTACGTACAAATAATTATTTGTTTGTGTGGTATTTTCAGTCAAATTCTATAAAAATAGTTGCATTCTAAGTAGCTATTGATAAATACTAGGATTAGGAAAATTCGAAAAAGAAAGAAATATTTTGCTGTTAAAATTTTCTGTGTAAAATGTATGCTTTAAAATTTGGGAAGCTTCATCTTCCTGGGTATTTATTTCATGACATTTCCCAGGAACGTGTTTTTAAGACGCGCGGAGAAGTTTGCGGGTTTGAAAAATATTTTCAGTGGAGAAAAAAATTTAGACCATTTGGAATGGTACTGGATGGGAAAAGGCAAAACGATTACAGGGAAAAAATTACCCACTTCACTTTTGTAACAACCCAGAAAATTTATCCCCTTATTAAAGAAATAACAATGTCACAGCTATTTGGTCGCAGCACCTTTTCCGCCGTAATAATCCCAAGGACATATAAACTTGACGAGAAAGTTCACTCCGCGAGGAAGTACAGGAACGACTGTCAAATTCCGGGCACCCAAGTCCTTCAAATACGGTCTGCCCCCATATGTTCTTACTTACATATTTGCAAGTGGTGCTCAAAATATTTTTCTAACTTGGTCTGGTATTGGGCAAATTTTCAAGTTTTAAAAATCCAATTTAATAAATATTTTAGATTCCAATTTTACATATATTTTAAACCGAAATTTTAGTGGAAAAATCAACCAGGTAGTTTTATAAAAAAATTCATCCCCAATTTTACAAAAAAATAATACTCGAATTTAAGAACATTTGTAACTTCCCATTTTAGAAAAAATTGTAAGTAATTTTAACCCCGAATCATAAAAAAAATTAACAAATTTTAATCCCGCCATTGCTAAATATTTCACATATCTTTTAATTACACAAACGTCAAGTACAATGGCGCAAAAGGGAAACAAGAGCCACCCATAAAATCGAGATGATTGTCGAAACATTTTTTTTCGAAAAAAATTCCAGCAAAAATTCTGGTTTGATAAAAAATCGAAAACACCAAAAAATTTGATATTATGCTGTTTATATTCAGCTGGATTGAAATTTAAAAGGGTTTTGCAAAATCCTATAAAAATCTATAGGAAATTTTAAAAATATTTTTGAAATGGGATATTTGAATTTGGAATACAATTGTTCCTGGGCACCCTCATCTTCTGGGTACTTGTATGGTTTCGCCCGTAAAATTTTGACGCACGCACCGTCAGCACATATATATACGTACAGAAAGAGTGCAGTATAATGTCCCGCTATTTTAGAGCCCCATAAAAACAAACGTCCCTCAGCCGTCAGCCTCGTATCCTGTAATGTAGTGTAGGTTTTTTATACCCCAACATTTCTATAAATTTAGACGGCTTAAAAAAACTTTCCCCAGATATGTATACATTTGATGTTTTTGAACATACCCCATTTTTAGCGTATTAGATCAGTTTATCTTTCTTTATTTTTATGAACATAGCAACATGTATTTTGTCCTTACAAGTTTTCACCGTAAGATTTTTAGCCCTGATATTTTACGGGCGCCCTTATTTATTTTCATTCCCCTTATTTTTATTTTTCAACCCTCCAAAACAATACTTGAGAAATTTCCCTTGAATTTCAACAAACCCATGGTTGATACACAAAAAAACATCAAATTTCCCTCAAAACTTTTGCAACACGTAAAATTTTCAAATGATCGTAAAATTTCTCATGAAAATACAAAAATTTTACCAACATTACTAAAATGACGCGTAAATGTTTTCTTAAGAAACATTTCTCTTGAAAACATTTTCCAGCAAAATATTTATCTTTTACAAAAATTATTTAAATTTGAATTGACGCAAAAAATTACGGGTTTAAATTTTACGAAAAACATGCGTTTGCAAAAACTCGTTTGCAGAAATGTAAAAACGTTTTTGCGATTTTCCAGAAGTAAAAATTTTATACGCAAGTATGCCTGAATGAAAAATGCTCAAGAAACTTTTGTGTCAAATATTTTCCCCGAAAAACCTCAAAGATTAAATTTTCCGGAGAACTTGCAAATCTCCATATTTGAGAGGGTGTTGTTGAAGTTGGTGGGACATTTGGTTGATACGGCACGTGATTTCTTGCAAGAAAAAATTTATCAATTGAGATTTTTTGGCTTGAGGTGCATGTATCTATTTATCAACGTCCATGCCTCCACTTATGGGCTGCTCTGTGTGGATAAGTGTTTGTGTGCGGAGGAAATGATAGAAAAATGGATCTCTTGTCGCTTCTCCTCGTGAGTGTGTGGGAAAGTTTTTTTCTCCCGGAAAAGAGACATTTGTGCCCGTGCCTCGGCCCCTTTTCTCAAAATCTTGTTTATGGGCTTGTGCGTGTGTGTATTTGAAAGGGAAAGTTGAACTTGTCTCATCAAAACCCATTCAAATGCGTGTTTGCTCAGGAACAGCAGCAGGAGCAGCAACAACAACTGCTGGTCGCGTGTGCTTCATTTTTTTCGATCCCCCTATTTCCTTTTTCCCAGACATTGTACAGGGTGTTCATAAGTAACAACATTTACATTGACCTAGGTCAATGTTTAAGGTCACAGAGGTCAGGAGGAAAATTTAGGAAAATGATTTTTGATTTTTTAGTATTTACTTCGGGCTGGGGCATCATTCATGATCTTTCAAAGACTCATTTGTGATTTTTTTTAATTTTC
This sequence comes from Allacma fusca, assembly GCA_947179485.1. Taxonomy (NCBI): domain Eukaryota; kingdom Metazoa; phylum Arthropoda; class Collembola; order Symphypleona; family Sminthuridae; genus Allacma; species Allacma fusca. The sequence continues at coordinate 3,510,637 of OX359246.1, read as the reverse complement.
TCCTTTGACCTGGGTCAAACTTTAAGGTCATAACGGTCAGGAGGAAAATTGCGGGAAATGGCTTTTGAATTTGTTAACATTTACTTTGACCTGGATCAACATTCATGGTCATTCAAAGATCCAAGCGTGAATTTGCTTAAAATGTTTTCCTTTGACCTGGGTCGAACTTTAAGGTCGCAGAGGTCAGGAGGAAAATTGAGGGTATTGGTTTTTGAATTGTTTAATATTTACTTTGACCTGGGTCAACATTCATGCTCATTGAAAGATAAAAATTTGAAAAGGCTAATGTTTTCCTTTGACCTGGGTCAAATTTTAATATCACTAAAGGCAATTGCGTTCAGTAAAATATTTTTTGGGTTTTTTTAAATATTTTGTTTTGACCTGGGTCAACATGTAGGCTCACAGAATTCTACAGTAATAATTAAAAATTTTTGTTTAAATTTAATAATTTTGTTAACCCAGGTCAAATATTGAAAGGTCACTAGGTCAAAAAGCAAAAAATGTTAAAACCATGCAACTATTTTGTCTTAACCTGAAGCGTAAAAAATCGTCTTTAAAAATGGGTTTGAAAGGTTTTAATCCCACCCTTTAAATTGGGTAATGGTTAAAATATTTTGGAGACCGTGTATCTATGCACGCAGTAAAAAACGCATTCCAAGAAGTGATTATAGCGAGGATTAAACTAACACAGGGTTTGTACGCAACATTGCCCGCATTTGTGTCTCCAGCAGTTCTGACTGAAAAAGAATCCCAACATGTTTTTGTTTATTTGACAGCGTCTTTTACGCATTTTCCTTATCCTCACCCTTTTCCCTTCAAAATGCCAATTTCAGCCATATGCGTCAACCATGTGTCTAATTTTTTTACAATAAAGACGACAAAAATGGACGTTTTTGACGGCGCCAATCAAAACTCGCTAAAATCCTGGTTTTTTCTTTTTTGTCCCGAAATTTGCCCACATTTTTTTACTTAATGTTTCATGAAAAAATCTACAGGAAAATGTTTTTGCAGAAAAATACGCAGCCTTCAAAAAAGTTTCTAAATATTTTTCTATTTTTGTAATTTGCAAAATAAATATTAGGGTGACAAATTTTTAGATACAAATTATTGAAATGTTTCCCTTTCAGAAAATATTTGGTGAAAGAATTTGGGAAAGGGATAAAAATTTTGAAAAATATTTGATGCAATTGTATAAAAATTTTACGCAGGCATTTGCAAAAGGAAGAAAAGCACTTTGAATTTTGTTCATGGGGTTTTCAGCATAAAACCTTAAAGTGGATGGTTCTTTTGAGGAACGTAAAAAATAGGAGTTTGCCATTGGCTTGCCTATATCCAAGGATGATTTGTATTTACATGTGTTCATATGGGACGCTGACAAAGGAGGAAATCACCCTTGAAAATGGGCTAACATTACAAAGCCATTGAGACAAAGTATAGCGCCTCCACCAATGTAATGACGCTTATTCGGCACGAATACTAACTAGCCCGAAAAAATGTGCAATGTGTGTGGTGAGTTCCTGGAAACATCCCGTTATCCCGGGAAATTCTCCTCTTCCCGGACATAACATCCAGAAAAATAGGATTGTTTCTGTAAAAACACCTATTCTGAATTCGGGACATGTATTGCGAGCCGGAGTGGGAAGCATGTGGAAATTTGTTTTCATTTGTAAACTGTTTTTCCCTCCGTTCCTCCATTTGCACACATTAGGTTTTCAACGGGATCATCTCCTTTTCGTGGGGGGTTGGGCAAACTTCGGAAGCCCGGATACTCTCACTGGGTCAATATAAAATATGGAACTGAAAAGGCAATGGGAATTATGGGCTAAATTACAGAGCTTGGAGGACTTAATTTAATTTGGGAAACTTATTGGCAATACATGTAACATTTACGGCCAAAGTATATGAAAAGGACCATATTTACAAAATTTAGCGTATTTTATTGAGGACTTAAAATTTGAGGAATTTCTTGCAAATTCAATTAAATTCAAGGAAAAAAATCATGGCACAATGTAGAAAAATTTGTGAAATTTAAAGTCAAATTTAGTGAAATTTCAGTTCAATGGATTGAAATTTCAGTTCAAATTTAGTGAAATTTTAGTTCAATGGATTGAAATTTCAGGTCAAAGGTTTGAAGTTTCAGGTCAAATATTTGAAATTTCCGGTCAAAGGTTTGAAATGTCAGGTCAAAGGTTGGAAATTTCAGGTCACAGGTTTGAAATTTCATTTCAATGGTTTCAAATTTCATTTCAATGGTTTCAAATTACACGTCAATGGTTTAAAAGTTCAGGTCAAAGGTCTGAAATTTTAGGTCTAAAATGTGTGCAATTTCAAGTCAAAATTTGTGAAATTTGGGGTCAAAATTTGTGAAATTAGGGGTCAAAATTTGTGAAATTTGGGGTCAAAATTTGTGAAATTTGGGTTCAAAATTTGTGAAACTTGGGTTCAAAATTTGTGAAACTTGGGGTCAAAATTTGTGAAATTTAAGGCCAAAATTTGTAAAGTTTAAGGCCAAAATTTGTGAAGTTAAAGGCCAAAGTTTGTGAAATATAAAGTCAAAGTTTACAGAATTTAAGATCAAAATTTATAAAATTGGAACTCAACGCCAATGAATTGTAAGGTCAAATTGTATGGAATTTTCGGTCAAAATTTACGAAATTCAAGGTAATTTTTTTTAAATTTAGGGTACCAATTTATGGAATTTAAGTTCAAACATCAAATACGGGGAATATTTTGTAGAAATTAAGGTTAAAATTTATAAAACACCAAGGGAAGAAAAAATGGAAATTGAACTTCAGACAATTTGAAAATCCAAAAAACATTAACATTTCCAGTGAAAATTGACTGACATTTTTGCTTATAAAGTTCGAACCAAAAACAAAAATATTCGTTCAAAAAACATCCGACAATAAATTTTGCAAATAAATTAAAAAAATTAAAAAACTGAGATATAATTTGAACCACGCAAAATCTGCATCCTGACTCAAATCCTCTAACAAAAATTGAATGTTACTCCAACCCTGTTAAAATTTGATTCCGATGCAAGCCCCGAAGTTCGCATCGGAGCTTCAACTCCTACATCGAATCCCAGCAAGTTTTATTTCCGGGGATTGCTCCTGCATATTTTTCCATTCGGAGATAAGTGGATGGACAAACCATTAATGGGATTAAGGGATTGCGTGTGTGCGCAATCCTTCCAAGACCTCATTTATTAACAATAAGAACTCCCCCCACGAGTCATAATCACCACTTCCCTTGCGCCTTATAAAGCTACTCTCCATATACTCTCATTACAAGGAGATCAGAATCAATCCTGCGCCCCTAAAATATTTACGCGCAAAATTTCCTTAAATTTTTAAACCCCCAATGTAATTAACCTGTTTCCAGGAATTCGTTCAAAGAGCCCAAAAATGTCAATTCCCAAAGAGCCGTTATATGGAAGTTCGATTGTATGAGCTTTCTGGAGTCGTGTATAAATTCATAGTATGGTAATGATGGGGACTCAGACTGAGAGCTGGAGAGTGGGATGGAATTGAAATGAAATGATAATTTAACGTCAAAACCAGAACGGCCATCAACGCGTTCATTTCCCTCGAGGAACAGAGACTCGGCTTTAAAAACACATTGAGCTTCCTCACACTCTTGACTTTCTCTCGCAGCCTTGTCTTTCCTATTGGAAAATTTCCCTATGACAAACATCACACGTCCTCAACTTTCTCCTCAAGGACCCGGCACTCTCACCTCTCCAATTTTCTGTCAGGCGAGACAAAACCCTCACAGCGGACATTTTCGAAAAAAATTCGTGTCAAAAAAATTTGAGCAAAATTAAAGATTTGGGGAAAGTTTTCCATGATTTTTATAGCATTTGTAGAATTAATGGCGTCCAGATAATTGGGGCAAATTTTTGTAAAAAATTTTGAAAAAATTCGACGAATTTTTGGTTTCTCTCTCGAGACGGTCGACAAATACGGGAAACAATTCGGAGCGATGAGCGTGAGTCTGGGGAGCATAATTTAAGGGAGAAAATCAATAGCCCAATTAGGTTCGTTATGAAAAAGAAGGGAGTGCGTCGAGAACATGTCTCCACGTAGCAACTTATAATTAACAAGGGGGGTTCATAACTTTTCCATTAATTCATATTACGGCGAAGCATCTGTTCTTCCTTGTACGGAGTATCCCGTAGCAATGCGTATCCCACATCGGGTCAAAATTGGCCTAGGTTTTTATGGTCGAGGTTAAATTTTGGGTCGAGGTTTGATTAGTTTTTGGGAGTACACGGTTTGGGAAATATTGGAAGGTCACGCTATGGGTCAAGTTTTTAAGTAATTTTGGAGCAGAATACTGTGAGGAATTTTGTGGTCGAAAAGTGGGTCAACGATTGGGCCAAAGTTTTACTGAAATTGGGTATACATTTTAATATCTAGGTCAAATTTCGGGTACATTTTGAGTCAATTGGACCAGAAATTTTAAGTTTGGGTTTGCCGTGTTTTTTGAACAATTTTAAGGTCAGATTCTGGGTCGGTCTATCCAATTGGTCTGAAATTGTACGACCGGGTTTCAGGTCAAATTACGAATTGGGCTTTTGCGGAATTTATATTGAAATTCTAAGGACCGATTTGGTGTCAAATTTTGGGTTGCACTTTGGTTGAATCTAGCTACAAATTATTAGGTCAAAAAGTGTAGAGTACTGATTGATTTTTTTTTTAAATTATAGGTCAATTTTAGGTCAAAATATGGGTCCCGCCTTTAGTAAATTTAGTTACAAATTTTAAGGTCAAATTTTGGGTTACAAGGTCACTGAATCATGAGGTTTTAAAAGTAAGGTCAACTTTATTGTCGCACTGTGATTGAGTTTGGTTGGAAATTTAAGGTCAAGTTAGGGATTGCGCTCTTACAGAATTTAGGTACAAATTTTAAGGTGAAAATTTAGGTCGCAATTTTATGTAATTTGATGTTCAAAATTGCGGATCACATTATGATTGAATTTGGCTAGAAATTATTGGTGAAATTCAGGGTCGAACTTCATGTAACGCTTTAATGGATTTATTTTCAAGTGATCCTTGTAAAATTATAGGTCGAATTCGGGGTCAAATATTGGGTCATGACTAAAATTATCTTGAAAAAGAGGGAGTGTGGTCGAAAATGAGCTAAAACTCTTACCACATGGTCCTTTGTATGCGAGAGAATTTTGACGTGAGTCCCGGCATGCCAATGACGTGAGGTCACATTGACTGTCATATGTTTTGCCATCTGTTCCACAAACCGGAGCCACAATCGGATCACATTTCATAGCACAATTGCATTTTGCTATTCCAAACTTATTAATGGCGCAGCTCTCGTAACCACGGCAGGTGCGACTTGTGCAAGGATTTGTGCCTGAAACCAAAAAAAAAACTTTAGTTCCTTGCAATTATTTTTGAACAGTTTTGTAAAAAAACTTGACGCGAAATGTTACATCAAATATTTCGCAAGAAAAATTTCCTCATTTTGCTCCAATTTAAATTCAATTATTTTTTACGTTTTTAGCCCGTAATTCGATGTCAATTGAAAAAAAATCGATGCGTATGAAACTTTACATGTAAAATTTAGGGATGTAAAAACGTGATGAAATTGGGAAACATGGACGTATTTTCTAGCTGATGGGAAAATATTGAAGCGTGTGACACTTAAAATTGTGAACGTGAAGAGGAAAGAAAAGAGAGGAATTCCTCGAAACGCAGGACAAAATTGTTTCGCTGTGGGAAAAAATTCCGATAAAATAAATACAGAGTTGGAGTATGTGGATTGTATAAGGAAACCTCTGAAATGACAACAAGCCTTTGCTCAGGACAAGTTAGGAGTCAAGTCCTGCATGAAAATTCAAAATGGGCAATGTTTCCCTCACGAGAGCTTCATTCAAGCCCTGGTCCTATTTCTGGACAATTTTTTTCGTTGAGATAGAAAGGGGAATTTAATGGGAATATTTGAAGTAACTCGTGAGTTTATGTAAAATCACGTTGAGTTAATGTTAGGTCAAGTTAATTTTGAGATTTTGATATTAATATGAGATTTTGGAAGGTCAAGTTGATGTATTGTCAAGTTGTGTTTTTGTAAGCTCAAGTTGAGATCATGTCGGGTTGAGTACTTATAAGGTCAAGTTGGGGTCGTGTCAAGTTTAGTTTTTGCAAGGTCAAGCAGAGGTCATGTCAAGTTTAGCTTATGTAAGGTAAAGTAGAGGCCATGCCAAGGTGAGTTTTTATAAACTCAAGGTGAGGTCATGTCAAGTTGAGTTTTTAAGCTCAAGTTGAGATCATGTCGGGTTGAGTACTTATAAGGTCAAGTTGAGGTCATGTCAAGTTGAGATTTTGGAAGGTCAAGTTGAGGTCATGTCAAGTTGAGATTTTGGAAGGTCAAGTTGAGGTCATGTCAAGTTAGGGTGATGTAAATTTGAGGTCATGTCAAATTGAGTTTTTGTATACTCAAATTGGGGTGTGTCAAGTTTAGTTTCTTTAAGGTCAAGTTGATGTCATGTCAAGTTGAGTTTTCATAAGATCCGGAAAAGGTCATACTATCTAATGTTAAGGTAAAGATAAGGTCATGTAATCGCATATTAAGGCCAGGAAAAGGTCATACTATCTAATGTTAAGGTTAAATTAAGGTGTAATCTGATGTTAAGATACTGTTAAAATGTAGTTTTAAGCTAAGGTAAAGTTTAAATGTAATTTGAGTCCAAGGTCAAGTTGAAATGTAGTTTAAAGTCATGGTCAAGTTTCAACGTACTTTGACGCTAAGGTCAAATCAGGTCACGTAATTTCAGGTCAGTTATTTTTCCAGTGGTTAACACCCCTTCATGTCACGCTAAGGTCAAATTTAAATTGCCTAATGCCAAAGTACGATCAAGTAAAGGTCAAGTTTAAATTACGCATGGTCCAGATAAGGTCAGGTAAAGGTCAAGTGACAGTCAGGCAATCTTAAATTAAAGATGTAATAAAATCGTAAAATGTGAATTAAATGACATTCAAAGTTGGATTTTAAAAGGTCAAGTTCAGTACAACAAAAGTGTTCACTGAAGGTCAAGTAAAGGGGTCAAGTGTCATAAAACTTAAAAACTGCAGGTGTAGATCCTCAAGTGCAAGTTAACAAAACTGTCCCTACCCCAGCGGAGCCCTGTCCCAGAGTCTGAAAAACTTGGCTAAGACCAAAAAGTCGTTATTGTTTATGTCCTAAGGAAGGGGATAAGTCCAGTTGTTGAATATGGATACATGTTAGAATGCCTGCTCTCCCTATATAAACCCCCTATCCTTTCCCCTTACTTTCCCTATCCCGGCTCTGTATTAGTTTTAGGCAGGGGAACATTTATAGTGGTTAGGGCTCAATACTTGTGTCATACGGAGGAGTGGAATCATATTGAATATGAGGACTTGTTGGTCCACTAACATCTTCTGCTCCGACAACGCTATTTTTATCTCGGGAGGATGTGAAGGAGGAAAGTAAATAAAATGACTTATCGTCTTGTGCAAATCTCACGGACGACGGACTTGGAATGTTTCAACATACCCGAGGAGCATTTCCCGCGGTAGATAATTCGTAAATCCCTTCTGGATCGGCAGCCCTCTTGTCTCATAATGCACTCGTTCGAGTATGTTTTTCCATCTGAGCCACAAACCGGGTTAAAATCCGCTGAACACATTTCTCCACAACGACAGTGTGGTCGACGATCTTCATCCAAATGACACACTTGAGGCGCAGGACAGTGCACTGTTTCACATGGGTCTGTAAAACACGTAACAAATTTTTTCAAAATTTTAAAAATTTATTTTCCTTAAAAAACCTAAGTTTTGTTTAAACATTTTGTTGCCTAAAATTTTCAAGTTTTTGCAAAAATTTTATAAGAGAAATATTGGGTTGGGTGATGCGAATGAATTTACAGGTGAAATTTGAAAAGGAAAAAATATTTATACAATTTTAAGCCGAAAGCAATTTAGTGGTAAAATTTGAAGTGGAAAACATTTACAGCTAAATTTGAAAGGAAGAAAATGTACGGAAAACATTTTAGGTAAATTAAATTTACTATAAAATTTTAAAGGAAAACATTTTCTGCAAAATTTTATGAAAAAAACATTTTACTGCAACATTTTCAAGGAAAATATTGTCTGCAAAAATTTTGAGAGAAACATTTTACTGTAAAATTTGAAGGGAAAAATTTTACCACTAAATTTTAAGGGAAAGATTTTACGGCAAAATTTAAGGGAAAAAACTACGTGTAAAATTTGAAGGGCAAATAATTTCTGTAAAATTTTAATGGCAAATATTAGGGCAAAATTTTTAGGGCAAAAAATGACGGATGAAATTTTAGGGGATTAAAATGACGGGTAAAATAATAGGGAACAAAATTTAAGGGGTAAAATATTAACGGAACCGTTTTAAATGGGGAAATGCAGATTTACAGTTTTAGGGAAATTATTTTCAAATAATTTGAGGTCTAAAGACTAGAATTTTAAACCTGTTTCTGGCCAGTAAATTTTTTCCATCTTAAAAACTCTTGATTTAAGGGCGAAGGAGTGGTTTATGAAAACATTTTTAAGGGCGTTTTAGAGGGGGAAATATGGGGCGTAAATTAAGGGGAAAATTAAGCCTGAGGTTGAGTAAGTGAAAGGAATTAAAGCCGGATTGGACTTGGTGCGTTTGAAATGTTGTTCAAAGTTAAAGGACGGAACAAATCTCTTTGTCTGACTTTTAATTGTGTTAAGCATAAATTTTAGTGTCGGCCCTTTTGGAAAGCCCCATTTGAGAGAACTTTCATTCATTTCAACTTCCCCAATTTCTCTGGAGTTTGTGTGTGTGTGTGTGTGAGTAAAATTAATACAATCAAATATTTGTTAAGAGTAACGCCTTGGCCATGTACAAATCTCATTCTGTGAGTCCACACAAAGCACTCGTAAATTCATTTAAGTCTCTGAATATCTGGATTTTGGGCTTTCCCTCATTTCCTCTCGCCAAACTCCTCTCAATTGAGTTTTCCTTAGTAATCACATACAACAAACAAAATATAAGAGGGCTGCCATTCAAATTCCCAAGTCTAATCCCGTATTTCATTTACACTTGAGACGGAGCCCGCTTTAGCGGAGAAATGTTGGCTTAAGAATTTTATTCCAGTAAATGTTTTCTACCGCAAGGCGCAATTTCCCAGGAAAAAATGGGTTTGACATTTTACACAAAATTTCTTCCTGAAAGATTGTTCAAATTTCCTGAAAATATTTATAGTTTTCAAATTTTATTGCGCAAATTTTATGCTCCCATAAAGCCCAAATTAGGGGACTTGCATTTTACTCCGTCTAAATTTTTTTAACCGATAAACCGTTATTTTGTGTAAATTTTTTATTTTCACATATTATTCCGTTCACTTTTTTTACATTAAAAAGCTTAATTTTATTGTAAAATTTTGGGCTCTCGCATTTTACTCTGTCCAAATTTCTGCAATGAAAGACCGTACTTTTGGGCAAAATTTAATGTTTAAATATTTTTTTGCGTCTAAATTGTTTAAACGAAAACCTGGATTTATGACAAAATTTGGGTTTCGCAGTTTACTGTGTGTCAATGTTTTGCGACTAAATCAAATTTAAGGGAAATTCGAGGTTTTCAAAATTTATTGCACCTGAATTTGTTTTTTCTTAATAAGTAAAAATTAAGGAAATTTTGGGGTTTGCAATTTACTTTGCCCATAATTATTTAATGGTAGGAGTATTCAATCTTCAGGAAATTTGAGGTTTTCGTAGTTTATGCGTTAAAAAATTTTGACCGGAAACCCGAGAATGAAAAAATTTCTGAGCTGGTGCACATCTAACCCAAATATCTGAAAAATTCTTGTGGCAAGAAATTTAAGGGAGTAAATTCTTGACCCATAGAAAATAATTTTCCGGGTTATGTGAAGCCGACCAGAAATTCCATCTGGGCAAAGGAATTGGACTGGGAAATAAGAGAAGCCAGCGGAGCTTTACAAATGGATTGGGTTGAGAGACAGTGCAGAACCTTTTATTTGAGTTTTCCGTTTGGTTGCGTGAATTCATCGAGAACTGCAACAACAAATGGAGGACTTGCATAACTTGTGTTTAGTATGCAGTTTTGTACAATTGGGGTTTCTACCCCGAAAATTTACAAGCAATAGAAAAATTACCGCAACAATTATTTTCCTGGTAACATTTTTGCAAGAAATTTGGCGCAATACGACAAAATCTGATTTTACTGTAATACGTTTTTAAACAAAATTTTGATCAAAAATAATTTACGCCGGATATTTGAGCATCTGGGAAGAAAATATTTGCAAAATATTTTACTTTAAAATACAAAAGATGGAAAATATTTACAAGTAAAATTGGGCTTACCACAAGGTCCATAAAATTTGATGGAAATGTTTCGATGCTGACTGCAAGCAACTTGGTCCATTTCGCACTTGTTTCGGTAAAATCGTCCGTCCGACCCGCAAACAGGGAGGGAGTCGCCACTATCCCCAAAACTTGGGCAATTTGTGGGACATTCGCAGGTGGCGTAGTGACCGTCGTCCGAGACCACACATCGGGACCCAAACGAGCACACTTTTTCCGCACAAGGATCTGGTAAATCTGGGAATAAAATTTTACCGTCACTAAACATCACCAGCAAAAGTAAGCACTTTAACCCGGAAATCGGCGTTTTTGCTTTCCCCATTTTGTCAGCTTGCTCAAATATGAGATTGTCGCGAGAAATCACTAAAATTTGTAAGTTCACAATTTCTTTCAGTGCAGGAAATTTTTAAACATTTTATTTTGTAATTATGTTTTTTGCTTTTGGAGTTAGCAATGGCAATAAATAAATGTTTTCTAATGCGTCTGTAGATTCCAGTCCGGGTGTTTCCTTTTCATGGGAGTAAACATATGGAGGGGACCACAAAATATTTTCCAACTTTAGTGAAATTGATTTGATGCGTAGCGTTTGATGATATATTTTTTATCAAAAAGTCCTTGAAATCTATAACTAAAAGGTTTAACGAAACTTTTGTTGATAATTTGTCAAAAACGTTTACTCTAATTTCTAAGGAGAAACGTTTGACCATAGTTTACCAAATATTTAGAATTAGAAGATCAAGTATGTAATTTTTGAACCAAGTAACCCACATTTTTGAGCTTCTTTCAAAATATTTAGCCATAATTTTGATTACCAATTTTGATCCTAACACTCCAAAATATTTAACCCTTATTTCCGAAAATTTTCCCCTAATTTTGGCCAATAATTTGAATTTTCCCCCAAAATGTTTTACTAACAATTTGGGCACAAATTTTCAAACAATATTTTCCCAATTTTTTAAAAAAATGACCCCTAATTTTTAAAAACAATGTTGACCCTAATTTTTAAAAACAATGTTAACCCTAATTTTTAAAAACAATGTTGACCCTAATTTTTAAAAACAATGTTGACCCTAATTTTTAAAAACATTGTTGGCCCTAATTTTTAAAAACAATGTTGACTCTAAATTTTCACCCTACGTATCCAAACAATTTGACCTTAATTTTTAAAATGTTTACCTTAAGTTTGTCCAAAAATATTGAAATACATTTTCCAAATATTAACCCTTATTTTCCGCCGAAATTAACCCTTATTTTCCGCCAAAATTGACCATAATTTTCCAAAATAATTGACTTTGAATTTAACTAATTTTTTTTACAATTTTCACAAAAATTTGCACTTAATTTTCCAAATTTTTGCTCTAATTCTGACCAACCCTTTTAAAATTATTTTTAGAGAACCGATTCTGAAATTCACAGCTTATTTGAAGTAAAATTATTTACAAAAATAAGCGTAATTTTATGTTAAATTTTGTGGGTTCCCTGTAAGACCTTATAGTTTGGGTTAGTAAAAAAGCAAAGACGTTTCCCTTCCATTATTTATGATGCTTGTTTTGTTACTGAGGAAGTCAGGTTGCTTTCGGGGCTGGAGGCAGCACTCCTTCCCTGGATTTAAGTAACGCAAGGACAAATGTGCTTTCTACTTTTTTATTTTGATATTTCTCAACTTCACACTCCCAAGCAGACTGAATTGTCTTGAGTTCTCTTTATTTCCCAAAATTCTCCCTCACTGTCACTTGCCCCGAGGGACTTTTGAAAGCCCCGGATTTTATTAGCTCAAAGATTCAGTTCCCACTTTCCCTGGCGTCTTGAAACAACTTAATATTTGATGATAGACACCCAATTTATTTTCTCGAGACGGGCTCTCAAAATTTTTTCACCCACAATAAATCACGACTCGAATGTCCCCCCAAACTCTTATTTTTACTGTAATTAACATTTTACCTAATTTTTCAAAATATATCCCAAAATTTTGTCCAAACAAAAAAACTTCCACAAATGCTTTAAAATTCTACGTTTAAAATCTTTACCCATAACTGCCCTTAATTTTGGAAGCAAATTTTTTCCTATTTGACAAATTGGGTAAACGGGACTAAAATTCTAAAAAAATGTAATTTGAAAGAAAAATAGGTACAAAGGTCATGTTGCAAAAATGTTTTTAAGAGTCGTACACCTGGACAAAATTATGGGTTTAAAAAATCCACACTCAAATTTTCGCTCTTAAAATTTCACACTTTGGAAAACCCATAACCGGGCCTTATCACACCTTTAAAAATTTTCTCGCACTATTTAGGGTCAAAATATTACGGGTTTTAAAGAAATAAAAAAATGTCGTCTTTAAAATATGGGCTTGAGGGGTAAAAACGCACTGGGAAAATTTTACCACATATTGGATCCCTTTGAATTAGTAAACTTGCAGAGTAAAACTAGGCTTGAATATTTCTGGATGGTTTTAGCGGCTGTTGAGAAATAAAAGAGGACGTTTGTAAAAGGAGAAGAAAAGGCGCAGGTGAGGAGGGAGCCCGCTTCTCAACGTCAGCCAAGTGAAGGAAATCTGGTCGAATTTCTCTTTCCCTCTATTTTTTCCTATAGATCCGAAAAGGGCTCCAAGAATAGGCAAGTGTGAGTAATGGAAAAGGAAAGCTCCTTATGGGATTTTCTCCCACTATTTCCAGTTACATATTTGGGGCTTAGCGTCTGAGAGAGGAAATTTGGAAGGGAAAGTCTTGCGTTCCCTATCCTATCCTCCAGACATATTTTTTTTTGTCTTAATACCAGTTCAGAGTTACCATGGTAACTTTCCGGGTAATATTCAATAGGGCTCTAATCAGTCAACTGGGAACATTAATTTCTCTTAAGATATCTAAAAACACGTGGGAATCATTCGAAATATTTTTTGCCGTGGTAACTTTTTTACAAGGTGGTAACTGGTCCAATGGTATTTTACCATGGTGGTAATAATGCTGTTTAATTTCTAATAAACATTTGCTCCCATGAAAATTACCACGGCAAAAATATTGAGACTGTAAAATTTTCTTATAATTTATGGTATCATGGTAAAATATCATGGTAACATTATTTAGGCTGCCAATGTCCTTTAAAATTTTTGTTACCGAGGTAACTTATTACCAATTTTGAAATGTCGGTTAATTTGTTGCCAATTGTAAAATTTGGGTAAATTTGTTGCCAATTTTAAAATTTGGGTAAATTTGTTACCAATTTAAAATTTGGGTAAATTTGTTACCAGTTTAAAATTTTTTGTAAATTTGTTACCAATTTTAAAATTTGCGTTAATTTATTGCCAATTTTAAAATTTGGGTAAATTTGTTGCCAATTTTAAAATTTGGGTAAATTTGTTACGAATTTAAAATTTGGGCAAATTTGATACCAGTTTTAAAAAATGTTAAACTTTTGGTAGCAAATTTTTCTAAGTGACCATACATTTTTGATCAATTACTTAGTGCATTTTTTTGGGAGCCAATTTTTTAAAAATGCTGGTGTAAATTTTTACGACCTATGTATTTCGCTTAAGTTTTTCATTCGCTTGAGTAAATATTGGAGGAAAATAGGGAACATGGTAACTGAAATTTTAATCAAGCACGCACTGACCCATTTGTTTTCAAAGGCGTTCCCATTTGAATTTGCCCTTTGTACATTCCCAAAAGGGGAAAGTTGTTCTTCCATTCTTCCACCTGTCCTTCTTGCTTCTGGAATAATGGCATTAATATTTAGAGGAATTTTTCACCCCTGTAATACATATGCATTTTCACTGTCAGGGCCTTTCTGCCCAATCCCATATGATTGCATTGTTTACTGTTCGGAGTCTTTGAGTCGAAGGAAATGTTTCCAGGAGGAACGCCCATGAATTTAACATGGGTAAGTATATTGACAAGTGCATATTTCAACATGGAAGTTACCATGACAAGTGATTCTGCTCTTACAGACGCAATTCGACGATAGAATTTGTATGAGGTACTTCCCTCAATGTAAAATTTATGCACTTTCCTACAGCCACAGGAGCTCCCTGAATTTTTAATGGGGCGTACATACGCGGAGCAAATTTACGGAATTATGGGAAAGTACATGCATTTAACATACGGCGGGTTTCCTGGCTTGGGGTGGGATTTGGGCCGGGCTGGATTAAGTTTTTATTTTTTTAAAAACTACCAAATGTTTTAATTCATTTCTAAAGTCCCGAAATGATTTCAGAACATTCTTGAGGAATTTTCTGCCAATTTGTATATTTTTTAGTGACAAATATTCATATTCAAATTTAAATTTCGGAATTTGAAAAAATAAATCTATCTTATCCCCAAATTTTGGGCCCAAATTTTCATAATTTTTAGCATCAAATTCCCTAAATTTTGGCAAAATTTTTAAAATATCGTTGGAAAAATCAACAAATATGAATCTAAATTTCCCTCAAATTTTACATTAAATGGTACGTTTTTGCAAACAAATATTTCAACTTTTCTTCAAATTTTGGTTCAAAATTCCCCAAATTTTAACATCATTTTCAAATTTCAAAGGATTTTCAACCACGAGATTTGGGAACTAATGCGGCAGAATATAATTATGAGAAATAAAATTGTCAGTAAATACAAATAAAATTTGTGTACCTGGACAAAATATTTTTATGAAATGGCAAAATATGAAATTTCCAGAATAATTTCGGGTGGAAATATTTTTCTCCTCAAAATATGCGAACGCGTTTATGGGTCCTCATAACGCAGTGTTAAAGAACAAAAGGTTGCGTAATAATATAATTTCACCCCATACCAGGAAAAATGCGGGCCTCCAAAAGTGCAGCAGAATTAGGGGAAAATGCTGGCCTTATATAGATTTGCATTTATATTGTTTTACCAATACGGGCATTTGTTATACGCATTGGGGCTCTCTAAAAATGCGCCAGGCGTTGACTTAACCCAGAGATGTTCCGAAGCTCTGTGTTGGGAAGTTTGTGTGCGTGCGTGTGTGTGTGTGTGTAGAGTTGAAACATTAGAACAAGTTCCACATAAAAGACTCCTGGCTATAAATCCTCCATGGAAGAGTATCATTAGACAGGCTACGATTAGGGGCTTATCTGGCCCCAAGACGTAGGCGCAGATCCTGGTCCGTAATAATATAAAATATGGGGGTCCAGATATACGCCCAACGTCTACGCAACTTACATCAGTGTATTAACAGCAATGCACAAGCTCCTAGTTTATACACAAAAAAGCGGGCGGAGGGTGGCAAAAATATTTTCTTTGAACCTCAACTCCAGTTTTGACTTATGCAGATGAAAACGCACTACGGAAGAATAAATTTTATGCTCATTAGGGAATTTCGCCCATTCAAATTTTCCAACCCAATTTTTTTCCTCCGAAATTTTTTTAAAACGCATAAACACCTTTTTTCTGCGTAACGTTTTTAAAAATTGTTTTGTGTTTTTGGAATTTTGTAAAATGTTTGAACATTTTTGTAAAATTTACTTATAATTTTGTTATAACTTACTTGTATATATTTTTTTGAAACATTTTTAAAACCCCAAACCTGAAAAAAATTTCTAAAAAGGGGTTTGTAAAATTTTCCAAACAGAGGCTTGTTAAATTTTCTAAAAACGGGTTTGTAAAATTTTCCAAAAAGAATTTTGCAAATTTGTAAAAAAATAACCAATGTAGAGTTAACATTTACAATTTCAAATAACTAAAACAAATATTGCAAAATTACCCATGGTTTGGTGTAAAATGATTGGAACTAGTTTTATGTAAAAATTCATGGAGGAAACAAATGGGATAAAAAATTCAGTGTGTTTTGCATTTTCCAGCCTCATTTGTATTCCAAAAGGTGTTTCACCTTAATCCAATGTCTCGCGTTCAGCGGATACATTACAATAACTGAAGTGCATTTGCTGGAACTGGGCTTAAGACCCGATACATTTGAGCCCCTTTGAAAGAGCAAAACCTCATTATATATGACTCATTAAAGGGGCTTATGTATAGGAAATGGGGTTTTGTACCACGAAACGCATTTACTTTTGAGAAAAACGTGACGATCCGGACTCCTGTTAGAATTGGGAAACTGGATTAGGGGGGTTTTCAAGGTGTTAAAAAATGGTTGGGGATATATTTCACAAGTGAAAAATTGGGCACCTGGACCAGAGCATTAAAGTTACATTTCCTTTTTTTCTACAGCGAGGAAAATTTAAACAATTTTCTTCTCTTATCTTCAAAAAGATTTGAAGGAGATTTTTCTGCCGCACAAGTAGAATTTTGTAACACTTTTCGGATTAGCCCTTGAAGTTCATTCAATTTTGCGTAACGTTCAATGATTTGCTTTAATTTTGAGCTCTTAAGCCCTTACGAATGCAATGTTTTTTAAGAACAGATGTGGGTTATACCGTGGGGCGATGGATACAACGACCGATGCAGGATATGCTGCAGGGTCATGACCGGGCCAGAATTTGACCGATGCGGGCTTTACTGTAGTATCTTGGTAAAATTTGACCAATGTGGATTGTACTGTAAGGTCATGGCTCCAGTTTCACCGATGTGGGTTACACGGTAGAGCCATGTCATGCATTTGACCGATGCGGGCTATAATGTAGGTTCATGGCTAGAATTTAACCGATGCGGACTATACTGTAGTATAATGGCTGCAACCTGACCCATGTAGGCTGCAATGTAAGGTCATTGGTACAGCTTTCCCGATGCGTGACATACTCCAGGGTCAGGATTACAATTTAACCGATGCGGGCAATCATGTAGGTGAATGGCTAGAACTTGATCCTTGCTTGTTATACTGAAGGTTTGTGACTAGAATTTAACCAATGCGGGCTATAATTTCGCGTTATGACTTCAGTTCCACCGATGCGGACATTACTGTAGAGTAATCACTAAAATTTGGCCAATGCGGACTGCACATTAAGGCCATGGATACAGTTTCAACAACGCCTACTATTCTATAGTGCTACAATACTCTATAGCTACAATTCGACCGATGCGTACAGCATTTTAAGATCATATATACATTTTCACCGATGCGAGCTATACTGTACAGTCTTGACCAATTTTTTACAAATGTGGGCTGTACTGTAGGCTTTTGGTCCCGAATTGACCTATTTTCTGTATAATCCTGGCTCCAGTTTGACCGATGCAGACTATGCCATAGGACCATGGCTATAGTTTCAACGATGAAAGTACAAAAAATCTATGCGCGTCAAATTTGAAAAGGTCAAAAATCCTTTTCTCGACCTGCGCAACGTTTAGTGTACTTTTAAAAATAATCGATGCGCACAAAATTGTTCGGCCGCTTCGACGAAAATTCGGATTTGGGTCGAACCGTGTTTGAGACGCCTGCGCATACGACCTGCTATTAGATCGTTTTGTACATCGGATGTAACAATGTTTCTAGATATGGTTATAAATGGAAACTAGTAAAGCGATATTTGGCCCCATAAATAATCGACATAACCGTTCCGCCCACTTAAAGGAAATCTGCCTTGGTCCGTTACCTACAACTAATGATTGTGTTGCGGAACACTTCCTTATATCCCAATTTCCATATGAACAAATGTCTTATTTTGTGACAGACCTGAAATCCCCTGAGACGTAGAAAGGAAAAGTGTCTTCAGAACTAGAGAAAGTGCGAAAATGTTTCACAGTCTTTAAGAAGAGTGAGGGAAAGAGCTGGGAAGAAGTGCGGAGCACTTTTAAGAAGCAATACAGCCTCATCATGTTCACCATTATAGTCAACCGCAACAATTTCCTTCCACTTTCCTCCACGATTAATGATCGTATAGATTACCAACCAACACGCGCCCCTCCCAACCACATTTCCCAAAAACTAAAACTCCGCCATTAGCAACGCACAGGGGTCAGGTCAGGCTAGACTTTGGTCATACCTTAATTCAGCATGTTCAACCCTTGTTTGTGTAACGATTGGATCTGGGGTTTACTTATGAGGTCAAGTTTAGGTCAATCTGGATAAATCTTTGGTCATGTTTGCTCGATTTGGCTTCTCCCTAATAAATGCCCATTTCTACATCATAGTCTCACTTGAAAATTCAAGTTCCACATGAAAATTCAAGTTCCACTCGAAAATTCAAGTTCCACTTGAAAATTCAAGTTCCACTTGAAAATTCAATTTCCACTTAAAAATTCAAGTTCCACTTGAAAATTCAATTTCCACTTAAAAATTCAACTTCCACTTGAAAATTCAACTTCCACTTGAAAATTCAAGTTCCACTTGAAAATTCAACTTCCACTTGAAAATTCAAGTTCCGCTTGGAAATTCAAGTTCCACATGAAAATTCAAGCCCGAATTGACAATGCAAATCCACCTCGAAAAAGCTAGTGACATTTGAAAAGTGAAGCACCACTTGACAAGTTGAGTCATGCTTGAAATGTCAAATCAGGCATGCAAATCAAGTCACGCTTAAAACGTCAAGTGCAAATTCAAGTTTTACTAAAACATTCAAATCACACTTGAAATGTGAAGCCACTTGAAAAGTCAAGTTTTACTAAAACATTCAAATCACGCTTGAACTGTGAAGTTATTTGAAAAGTGAAGTCCCAATAGAAATGCCAAGTCTCATTGGAAAGGACAAGTTCCAATGAAACATTCAAATTCTCCGTAAAAATTCGAGTCTCACTTGAAATGGTATGTAACACTTGAAAAGTTAAGCGCAAAAGCGTCAACAGTAGATTGAAAGTTCCCCTTTAAAAGATAAGTTAAAATTGAAATGTCAACTCCCAATAAAAACTTGAAGTGCCATTTGAAAACCTAAACCTTGCCTTCAAAAATTAACTGTCGCGAATTCGAGTTACACTCAAATCTCCGAAAGTCCGAATGAAAACTGAAAACTCTTCACTTGAAAATTAAATTCCCACTTGAAACTTAACTTCAAGTTTGGATCAAATTGTTTGCCGTCTCGAGTTTAGTCCCAAAAACCCCGAAACGTTTTCAAGGTTAATGTCAAGTTCCACTTGAAAGTTGAAGTTTGAGTTGAGAATCAGTAGGGACTTGACTTGACTCGAGTCCTATTGAGGTGGTAAATTTTGTCTCGTTATCTTTTTCCATGGGATTTTCTCCCGTAACGTTTTATCACCCACCTCGGCCTTATAAAAGGGGCTTTCCACCCAATTTACATGAGAATTCCCTTCTTGAAAATACATTTCATTTCCTGGCTATTATCTTTCACAATTGGACAGTTCCAGGAACTACAGAGAACTTCGTGGGAAGAAAGAGAGGCTTGGAGCGGCTTGAGGAAGAAAACTCGACAAAGTGTCAATGTGCTTCAAGCTGAGCATTCAAATTTACCAAATGGGGCTTTAATCCACTCCGTCCCATTCCCATGATGTGTCACGCTTTTTATTTACCAATTTTACTCCTCAACTTTTTCAATATGACCGTGTACCCAACTTCTACTTCCACATAGGATTTTATTCCCTACAAAACAGTCCCTTTTAATGAGTTTTCGGGCTAAAGTTCCTCATCAAACATCCCCTTGTGCCTTCGCAAAGACTTTCATAATAGCACTAAATGGGGATTAGCAACGTACATGAGATAAAATGGGGCTCTCAATTTTTACTGCCAATTTCCCGCCTTTTAGTTTCTTTATTAACGCTCTGCTTTGGGGGAGACATTTCCAAGGAAAAAATACTCCGCGAAAATTTTATTCACAGAAATATTGAGGGCGGACTTTTCTCACGAAAGCATACTCTAATGTTTCGCTAAATATAAGCCGTTGATTAGTTTTTCGGCGAAAATATAATTTTGCCTAATTTATAAAGAAATCGTATTTTAGTCAAACAAATTTGCTTTAAAAAAGAAGTGTGACAGTTTGGGGAGACAAAATAAATGGGGGTAAATATTTTAATTTTGGATGTGAATTTGAAAGTAAAATTTTACGGTTACAGTATTGTGGATACATCTTAACTGCAAAACTTTGTGGGCAAAATTTGGTGGGTAAAATTTTATGGGCAAAATTTTAAGCGTGAAGCTTTAAGCGTAAACGTTTGCGGGTAAAAAATAAGCATAACATTTTGTGGGTAAAATATAAGTAAAATCTTGTGGGTAAAATGTAAGTAAAATTTTGTGGGTAAAATATAAGTAAAATTTTGAGGGTAAAATATAAGTAAAATTTTGACGGTGAAATATAAGCAAAATTTTATGGGTAAAATATAAGTAAAATTTTGTGGGCAAAATATAAGCAAAATTTTGTAGGTAAAATATAAGTAAAATTTTGTGGGTAAAATGTAAGTAAAATGTTGTGGGTAAAATATAAGTAAAATCTTGTGGGTAAAATGTAAGTAAAATTTTGTGGGTAAAATATAAGTAAAATTTTGTGGGTAAAATATAAGTAAAATTTTGTGGGTAAAATATAAGTAAAATTTTGTGGGTAAAATATAAGTAAAAGTTTCTGGGTAAAATATAAGCAAAATTTTGTTTCTAAAATATAAGCAAAATTTTGTTTCTAAAATATAAGCAAAATTTTGTTTCTAAAATATAAGCAAAATTTGTTTCTAAAATACAAGCAAAATTTTGTTTCTAAAATATAAGTAAAACTTTGCGGATAAAGTCTTGAGGATAAAATTTTGAGGATACAATTATGAGGATACAAAAAGTGGTAACGTCGATTACTAGAATAGTTTTTTTTACTCAAAGTATCAAATTTCTGCGAATATAATTTACACTAAAACAAACAGTAAATATTTTATTACAAAGATTTTGAAAGCGAAACAATTTATGTAAAAGCTGGTTTGAGACAAAGACACAAACAAACCATAATTCGTGGTCTGCATAAATAGCCCTGAATTTTAATCTAAAATGCTGTAAATGTTCGAACCACAAATATTTACTTAATATTTAGATTTGTTTCGTGGGAAATGTGATGGCTGGGAGGTTAGGATAATAATAAAAGTAATTACGTGAGATGTTATAAACCAGGACAAACGTTAAGCTCGGCTAGATTCACCTCATCTGTAGGGTTTTGAGGCTGGTCGGGCAGATTTTAGTCCCCATTAAATCTCTAACGGATTCTTCCTCCGTTTTCTGTACTACTTAAGCCCAGAGTCAATAAGAGTCATTTACATTTGGGGAAGTTAGGCTTAGGAGGAAAGAGCAGGCCCGGGGGATAAAAGAGAGATTAAATTTTAAGCTTCGACTTTCTCCCGATCCAACCAACTTCCCCGATTACAGTCATGTATTTATGCAAATAAATCTTCATGGCAGAAATGATAGGTCAATTTTCTTAATTGCTCTTTCTATGTGGCGGATGCAGATCTCCGCTCCTTTTCCAATCCCATTTGTCCTCCTTTTCCCTCCATCTTATTACGAGCTAATTATTGCACTGTACCATTCTTACTATAGACATTTTTCATTCATCCGTATTTTCTGGCGCAAATTTTGACTTCACATTTTTAATTAAAAACTTATTTGAAACGTTTTTGAAAAACCCACAAATTTAAAGATGTTTTGTAAAAATATTTCAAAATTTTTTCCCGAAAATCCTTACAAATTTCGATCCCTATTTTTAACCAAATACGTTAAAAATTTCGAGCTAAAATTTCATTTACTTGATAAAAAACACTTTAAAATTTAGGGTTGTATTTAGAATCAAATTCTCAGCCAAAAATTCACTAAAATTTTGAGCCCAATTTTTGTTCAAATTTCAAAGGCAATTTTTGTTCGAATTTCAGAGGCAATTCTTGTTCAAATTTCAAAGGCAATTCTTGTTCAAATTTCAAACCCGCTTTTGTATGAAATTTCAAACCCATTTTTGTTTGAAATTTGGGCCTGGTTTTGTTCAAATTTAAGAGTCAATTCTTTTTAAACTTTCAAACGCAATTCTGGTTCAAATTTCAAATAATTTTTTTTTGAAATTTCAAACCCCGTTTTTGTTCAAATTTGGATCCTAATTTTAATCAAATTTCAAATAATTTTTTTTGAAATTTCAAACCCCGTTTTTGTTCAAATTTGGAGCCTAATTTTGTTCAAATTGAAGAGTCAATTCTTTTTCAAATTTCAAACGCAATTCTTGTTCAAATTTTAGATCCTTTTTTTGAAATTTCAAACCCCGTTTTTGTTCAAATTTGGAGTCTAATTTTGTTCAAATTTAAAGATCAATTTTTGTTCAAATTTTTAGAACAATTTTCGTTCAAATTTGAAGCCTAATTGTGTACATAAATTTAAAACGCAATTTTCTGCAAAATTACATTATGAATTTTCAATTCAAAATTTTATGTAAAATTTTCGAGTCATTTGAAATCAGATCTTAGCAAAAAATTTCCTTGCAGAAAAATAGGACAAAATTCGAGCGAATTCCAGCCTTATCCCGATTGCTCTTGATGTTCCAGAAAACCCACATATGAGAAAAATCCTGGCATTTGCCTCTTGCCTTGGAAAATTTGTTCGGTGTAAAAAAGGGGGAAGTTCAGATAAACCACGAGGGAAGCCGCTTTTTCATCACTGCAATAATAATTCTGGAGGAAATAGAAATCTGTCATAAATCATGTCTTCTATCATTACATCTCCATGTATATACAGGGGTTGGAGGAATTTTAGTAGATTTGTTATAGGGCGGCCCCATTCCTGGGACAAATTCCTTGACTGCCGACTCCGACTCCGACAAATGACTTGGTCTTATCGTTCCAAACAATTATCCCCGCTTTTAAGTAGGCTTTTTGTCACACAAAATCTTATGGAATTTTGCGGTGAATTGGGCTCCGATCACAAGATGGCGCCCCCTATATATAAGCTCATTATGGATCCTGTCCCGAGGGATATGCGGAGTAATTACTCTTATTGGGAAATACACATTTCCGTCTGATGAGAAAATCCTTCCCACTTACTGTCAAACTCCGCAAAGTCGAATTCCGCCCTCAAATTATTTCCACTTGCTTTCCAAATTGGGGAAACTATTTCCGGGAATATCCTCAATCAAAATTTTACCAATTTTCTAAATATCCTGAATTGGCATAGGAAAATAAAATTTGACCAAAATTGCAACAATTATTGGCATTAAATATATCCGCCAGTAAAATTTCGTTAAAATTTTAAAAGAAATTCTCACATTAAAAAACGGGGAAAGTTTACACGTTTTGGGGAAGTTTATGCAAAACATGGTTTTATGGGCAATTTTTTTTGGTTTTCGCGTAAAAAACAAATTACCTGAGAAATTACGCATTTTCTCTGGTGAGTGTAATTTTAACCCCAAAAACGCAAAACACGTAACAAATTTAAGGGTTTTGATATTAAAAAAATTTTGACTGAGAAAATATAATTTTTGACTGAGAAAATATAATTTTTGACTGAGAAAATATAATTTTTGACTGACAAAATATAATTTTTGACTGACAAAATATAATTTTTGACTGACAAAATATAATTTTTGACTGACAAAATATAATTTTTGACTGAGAAAATATAATTTTTGACTGAGAAAATATAATTTTTGACTGAGAAAATATAATTTTTGACTGAGAAAATATAATTTTTGACTGAGAAAATATAATTTTTGACTGAGAAAATATAACTTTTGACTGAGAAAATATAATTTTTGACTGAAAAAATATAATTTTTGACTGAAAAAATATAATTTTTGACTGAAAAAATATAATTTTTGACTGAGAAAATATAATTTTTTCATTAGAATAAAATTTAGACAAAAAATCGACGCAACCATCGAGCCGGCAAACCAATCATGATTAAATTTTCGGGAAACGCTTTGTCAGCCCTATTACTGCTCGTGTCTGAGAAATGAGAAATTCTCGACGCTCAGCATTCCCAGAAATTTTCCAGCCTTCAATCAGCATTATTTTCCGCTTGTCATTGGCTGGTGAGGTTTTGAAGCGTGCGTTAATTTCGTGCTTAACACTTCTCCCTAAGGTTTTTGTTTCGCAAGTAATAAATTTTACCAGAATTGGACATTTTGCAAAAAATCCAGGATTGGAAAATTTTAACCCGCATTATTTTTGGGAGTTTCGTATTTCAACAGCCTTAAATTTTTTTTGGGTAAAAAAACATCGTTCCTAATCAAAGTTTAGTTCAGGAATGACTGAACTCTTGAAATTATTTTTTTTACCAGGAAAGTTGTTGGCAAGGCTTAAAATTTAAAAAAATTCACGCTCCTCTATTTTCGAATTAATGATATCCCGACAGAGAAAAGTTTTAATTTAATTAAAACTTGGGAGCCCAATTTTTTTCTTCTCCGTCAAAATATGTAGAAAAAAGACATTGCTACTGCTTTGATGCCCGGACTTGTGACGCTTTTTAAAAATTCCTTGCACATAACAAGTACCCCAGGAGTGTGTGTGAGACAAGGGTGGAATTTTTTCCCAGGATAAATTTTTTACAAGGGAGAAAAACATGGGAGAATTTATACGTAGAATGTTTATACACAGCAAAGATATTCAACTATACGGGCAATCCCGAAAATTTTGTTCCCCCGAAAATAGAAACCGAAAAATATTAAACTGACTTAAATTCGGTCAAAAATTTTGAAAGCACCTGGGTCAAAATTTTGTGCCGGTTGTGCAAATCTTTATTCGACGTTTTAAGCAAAATCTGCCTGATCGCAGACATTTTGAAATACACGAAATTTTAAGAAAATTTACAGAAATTTTACGAATTAAAAATTATATTAAAAACCTTAAAATTTACATTTTGTAAGAATTAAAAAAACTCTATTGTGACTGATAATTTTGACCCGTGTGACCTCAAATTTTAACGTGGGTTATAGATTTTGGTTGGCAAAACAGGTCCCGAAAATTTTCTACCCATTTGCGTCAAAAGGTTTTTCAAAAAATCCATTGCGCAGTCGCAAATATTTTTTAAAAACGTGATGTTTTCATGTTTCTTGATTTTTACGCAATTTTTTTCAAATCTGGGGAAATAATTTTTTGAGCGGTTTTTAAGGGCGGTTAGCATTTTTGACCCCGATGACCTCAAGTATTGATGTAGGGTTTGACCAAAATTTTGGAAAATTGTGTGAAACTTTTAGGGAGGGAAAAAATGTGAGTTTTTTGAAAAATTAGGGTAATGTTTTCTGGAACCCTGTTTTCATATAAGCCCCATTTGAGGCGCGATCATTCATCATCTCTTTGCTAAGACCAAGAGTCAGGGACAGAAGCTCATTTCATTTTTTAAAAGGAGACAGGAGCGAAGGAAAAGAGAAACTTGTTTAATTTCTCACTTGTTTGAACCCTTTTTATTTTTTGTCTTAGTCTTCCGCCACATAAATATAAGCAGAGCTTTTGTCCTTTGGACGTTTCTCATTCCTCAGCTCTCTTTGTCCCCTTTCTCTCTCTCCCTCGAATTTTCCTTTCATAATTTATGCATCTTTCTGGATTTAGCTCCAAGGCCCATACACATATACAGAGACACACATCTTACAAAGGATTTTCATTTGTCAAGGAATATTTCCTTTTGGAATTTTCCGGCTTTAGTCCTATCCCTCTGCTCAAACTTCTATTTTCATTTTGTTCGGGAAATTTATTCCAGAAGGAATTTATTATTCAAATGTATACACCCAGCTTTATTTCAATATTAGTCCACTTTCCAAAGTAGCAAACAAATAATGAGATTCGTTTTGCATAAATATTTTCGCAAACATGAGTCCGTGCCGGGGGTCCTGGAAATCTTCCTGCTCCATCTTTAGCTGCCAAGTGTCTAATTTTAACTCAAGCTGATTTTAATCTGAGAAAATTAGGAGATAATTCGTGAACTAAATTTGTAGGAAATTTTATTAAATTGTTATTTATGGGTCATTTTCAAAAGCGCTAATTTATTGTAAAACTGTAATAATTCAACTTTAGTGGTAATTTGGCCTTACAAAAAATCATAGGGGAGGGGGCGAATTTTGACCCGTTTAAAATTCCAGCGAAGATCAAACTTCGAATCGATATACTGAGTTTTACAAAAATTTTACCAAAAAATTTAAAACCCAATTACCACAAATTTTAATACCAAAAAAATGAGTTTAAAATGTTTTTCAAAAACATAAAATTCAATTACAAGTTCAAAATAATGTTCTACAAAAAAAAGTTGCGTCTACGAGTACCAGCATCTGGGGATTCAAAAAATATTGAAATAAAAATTTGAGATGTCAAAATTTTTTGACCAAAACGCTGAAAAATTTTGAGGGTAAATTTTTAAAATGGAAAAATATGGGAAAAAGTTTAAAAAATTGGCAAATATAGAAAACGTTTTTAACTTAAAAAATATGGGCGGCATTTTTAAAACGCAAAATAATAGTTAAATTTTTAGAGTAATAAAATTTTGAAATTTGCAACAAATAGACCGGAAAAAATTTTTAACCACGAAAAATTCTTTTAAGGGTAAAATTTCTTGCAAATTTTCTAAAACGGCAAAATTCAAGCTTAATTTACCCTTAGATGAAAATACGTTCGAAAATTCAAATTTGAGTGCATATTTTAGTAAAAATGGGCTAAATTTTTGGAAAACTGACCACATTCGCCTGAATGTCGTATCCGGATGGAATTCTGATTTTGGCAGGCGTACATACGGAGCAGGCACTCGTTGGAGTAAGTGAGGCCGTCGGTGCCACAAATGGGAGCGTAAGTGGTTGAGCAAGACTCCGGACATCGACAAGTCGCTCTTCCGCCCTCAACCAGACACTCCGCTCCAAAGGCACATGAAGTAGTCTCACAGGCCTCATCTGTAATTAAAAAATACATTATTCAAAATGGGTCTGCCCATTACAATTTTCGTCTCTAAAAAATTAATTACTATTTCCTACTTCAAAATTCCACATTTGAAAACCACTATTAATTTTTATAGCTAAAAGATCTGCCCATAAAATTTCCCATTAAAATTGCCAATTCCTATAATAATTTTTCGTTTCATAAATCAACCCATTGGAAAAAATGGGTGCGCCCATTATAACTCTGTATTTAAAATGGGTAAGGAGCATGCACCCGTCCACATATGTAATAGCAGTGGGGTAATTGATTTTTTCTCAAAAAATAAAATCTTAAATTTTAGGACCCAATTAAGAAAATGTGATCTGCTGGGGAAATAAAATTTTTAGGGGAAATAAATGAGGACCGTATTTATGGGCAGGAGTGGAGTCAAAAGTAGTAAATAGGGTCCCGACTTCTTGAAGACACGATGATCAGGAGTAAGCAATTTTCTTGTATTTTATCTTCACTCAGAGTTTCCGCACACGCCCAAACGGACCAAGAAAATGGGAAGAGAAGCTTCTAAACATTCTGGGCTAGGAAGGATTTTTTAGAGCTGGATAAGACCTAATAAGGGAAAAGTCTGGAGCTCATACCTGATCATAAATGGGAATTTACAGCGACCTGACTTATAATTACACTGATTTCAACTTAATGTTTAGGTAAAACTTGGTGCAAACTGGAACTTGACTTACTTGACTTTTCGAAGACCTGAACTTTAGCTAGAATTTGACATGAAGTTAACCCTGAAATGTACAACTTGAGCCCATTTGACTTTTATACTCGTTCAAATTTGGAACAAATTTCCCTTCACAAAAATATTAACTTCACCTGAATTTGTCCTGAACTTGAGCTTGGCCTGATGACCTAAACTTAAACTTGAACTAAACTTGAATAAACTTATCGTTCAGCTAAGTCAAACCTGAGTGAAGATGACCTGAGTTTTAGCTTCAATTTGATTTAAACTTGAACATGATAAAAAATTATCTTAACTTGGACCAAACTTGAACTTGGGTTAAACTTGAACTTGAAATAAAATTGAACTTGGATTAAACTTGAACTTGGACCAAACTTAAACTTGGGTTAAACTTGAACTTGGATTAAACTTGAACTTGGATTAAACTTGAACTTGGATTAAACTTGAACTTGGTCTAACTTGAACTTGGACGAAACTTGAACTTGGATTAGACTTGAACTTGGACTAAACTTGAAATTGGCCTAACTTGAACTTGGACTAGACTTGAAATTGGCCTAACTTGAACTTGGGCTAAAATTGAACTTATACTAAACTTGAACTTGGAACAAACATGGACTTAACCTAAAAGTGAACTTGAACACAATTTGACCTAATGTGAATTTGAACTAAACTTCACATTGGCCTTGGGCCAAACCTTAACATGAACCTTTGATGAGACGTTTTAGCTTCGACTTAATTTAAACTTGAACAGAATCCAATCCAAACTTGGAATAAGCTTGAGCTAAACTAGCACTTCAACTAATCGCTAACTTTAAATTATTTTTGAGCCTAAAGTAAACTTGAATTTGAAATTGGTTCAAATGCAACTTAACCCCAATATCTACTTGATGTTGACTTGAACTTGAACTTGAACTGGAACTTGATTACAACTATTGGCAAGTAAATACTGAAATTTCTCCCAGACAGAACAAGAAATCTGAGCTGAATTAAATTCTTTCGGTTAGTAATGACCTCAACTGACACTTGACCTTTTCCCCACTTGAAATACCAAAACCTCACAATTTAACCCCATAAACCCAAATTTGAAATCTCATGACTTCAGGCCGATAATTGCATGAGCTTGAACGGAGCGTTAAGTTTTGGAAGGAGAAAGTCTCGTCCGTTTGTTTCGTTGTCGTTTTCCCCTCCGTCTTTTCTACGCTCATGGATTTTCTGGGAAGGATTTGGTCGGAAGCCAAAGCCAAACCTAATATTTACCATTCCCTTGTTCACACTCTTTACATATACTCCAACACATTTATAAACAGTGGGGAAGCAGGGAGTCACGTATTACAAATCCCAGCCTCACTTTTCCTATACAAATCCCCCACGCATTTCCTCCTTTTTAAAGCCCCAAATTTTCCCTTCTCTTAATCATTCCCACTTCACAGCAAAAACATGCTCAAAATAACATCACGTCTTCAATTTATAAAAAACGATTTCCTCAAGTCAAAATTTTTGAAAATTTTGATCATTAAAATTTTATCATAATTTTCCCCCGAAACAAATATTATTGTCTAGTGTTATTTATACATTTAAAAATGCATTTTCCCCCAAAAAATTAAAAATACTATTTTTCGCAATTTTTGTTTTAAAGAATTTTACAGAAAAAGTTTAGGATAAATTAAATTTATTTTGTCTAAATTTTTTCAACTGGGGAAAATTTTAGGAAAAAATGGATTCCGGGCAGAAGCAAATTGAACTTTTTTTAGGAAATAAATAATTTGTAGGGGTGATTGAAATTGTTGCAGGAAAAAGTTTTTGCCCGGAAATAAATCAAAGGAATGTATTCATTTTTAGGAATTCATACCTCCTGAACTGGGTCATTAATAAATTTGCGAGAGATTAGGCAATGTTATGGGATGGAAGGAACTGCGTCTGACATGGTCTGAGTCAGAGGTTTGAATTTATCTGTCCCTCCATTTTTTACCTATTTTTAACGCACTAGGGGGAGGCTTAATCATTTTTATGGAACGATATGAATCACGAGGAGGAGCATTAGGTCCCTTCACACACCCATTTATTTCTTCTTTTTCTCACAGTCCCCGATTTCCCATATTACCAGACCCAAATGGCCCTTCCGGGAAATGAACCAATTTCAGCATTTCTTCCCAGCCAGCCCAAACCATTCAGAATTTCTCACCGAAAATCCCTAATTTGTTTCGGGCATCAGGTCTCAAATTTACGGGGAAAATGTACTGGAAAAAATTTCTTTCAAAAAAATTACGGGGAAACATTTCTGGCGAAAAATTTTGGTTAATAATTGACGTAAATATTTTCTGGACAATTTTCTGAGGAAAGAATTGGCGGATTAATTTTTGGGGAAAATTTTACAGGAAAAATTTACGGATAAAAATGTGCAGGAAAAATTTACACTAAAACTGTGAAGGAACAATTTACGGGTAAAAATGCGCAAGCAAACTTTACACTAAAACTGTGTAGGAAAAATGTACGGGTAAAAATGCGCAAGCAAAATTTACACTAAAACTGTGTAGGAAAAATGTACAGGTAAAAATGCGCAAACAAAATTTGCGGTTAAAAATTTAACGTTCTTATTTGCAAAATTTTAAAAAAGTCTGCAATTTTTTTATATTTTAAAAGCGCAACTAATACGGAAATTTAGTCGCATCAGTACATTTACAGAAGGGCTGCGCAAAACGTTTTGAGATTTTTAACCCCAAATATTCTAAAAACAAATTGGGAAAAAAAATTTTAAGTTTGCATGGAATGGTTCAACATAAGGGTCAAAATTATTCTACAATGTTTAATTGTTTTTCAAAATTTTAAACAAATTTGACCTGAACTTCTGCAAAACCTCGGCAAAATGTTTGTAATTATGGACAAATGTGGAAATTAAATTTGGACGTAGTTTTTGCATGAAAAGTTCAAACCCAGGAAAGTCGGAGCTCTTGGATGTGAGTATTTGTGAGAAAGTTTATTTTTCAAAGTGGAGCGAAATTTTGGGAAAGTTGTGCTTGCCCCATTGCTTATAGGATTTAAACGGGGCGTGAAATGCAGGAGAGCAAATGTATGTCCGGAGATGATCAGTGAAAGGATTTTCGCTCGAGGATCGAATGCTTACACACATGCTGCATCAATGCGTTTCTGAATAGTTTCAAGTTTGGGGTAAAATGTGCCTGCCCACGTGTTTCCTTCCGGCCAACTCCCAGTCCCTTTTTAGTTTCTCTTTTTTATCACCGGCTGCACGAGAAACTGCGTGCGTGAAATTATGGCATGAGGAATATCGGATGTGGAGGGGAAAATGTTTTCATAGCTTTATCAATAGATGTGGGCTCAAGTGTTTTTCTCAACCCATATTTTATAGAGATATTGGGCAACATCACCAGATGTTCGAATTGCAAGGCACAATATTTGGCCCCGATATTTTAAGTTTAATATTTGCTCTACGTTTTTAGAACAAAATTTACCCCAGTTTTGTGACTATCATGTTGCGTTTTAACATCGTCAACACAAATTTATCCTAATATTAATCACAACTATGCTATCAGTTTAAAGCTACATTTGATCTAAATATTTTAAACAAATTTGAGGCAGCACTTTAACTAAATTTGAGCCAAAATTTTAAAAAATATTGATGAAAATTTAAACAAATTTGTGCAAATTTTGAAACAAATTTAAAAAATGTTAAACTAATTTAAAAAATGTTAAACTAATTTAAAAAATGTTAAACTAATTTAAAAAATGTTAAACTAATTTAAAAAATGTTAAACTAATTTAAAAAATGTTAAACTAATTTAAAAAATGTTAAACTAATTTCGCCTAAATTTGTTTAAACCGATTTTGTTTCAAAAATTAGAACAATTTTACTTTAATTTTAAAACAAATTTTAGTTAAATTTTTACAAAAATTTCAGGACAATATTAAAACAATTTTCTCCAAAACCTGAATCAATTTTAAGAATAAACTGTTCCGAAATTTTAATCAAATCGGCTCAAAAATATTAACCAAATTTGCTCAGAAATTTGTAACAAATTTGCTCTCAAATTTGAAGCAAAATTCATCTGAAATTTGAAACAAACTTGCTCCAAAATTTTCAGCTTTTTAAAATTTGACTAAATATTAAGCACTTTTAAATTAAATTTAAACTACTATTTTGTCTTCATTATTAAACGATTGTTTTAAAATTTTAAATATTTTTGCCCTCAAATTGTATTTTCCATTTTAACTCAAAACTAGATTCCCAATCTTGCACTTGAATTTTGATCCAAATAAATTCTCAAATTTTCAACTAAATTTTGTTCCAAGCAAGTGTTAAGCTTTTATTTAATGTTTTTTAGAAGCGCCGCCAAGCTGTCGCTAGCTTAACAACTAGATCTGATGAATTGATTGGGTCTATGACAACTGTGAACTAAAATGAATACAAAAGCGAGTATTAATATAAACGTTCCAGCGTGACGTGATTATTTCAAATAGAGCTTGTTCAATCGTGTGATTTCTATCTCTATTCTTTCCCATCTTGATCTCAATATTTTCGGAATTTTTTGTGATCCCATTTTTTGGTGGGAACATATGGGCTTGCATAAAATTGAAAGGTTTAATCCCCAAGGTTCCCGAAAGAAGAGAAATAATAATGTCCGTAATATTCACTCAATAGTATTTAGGGAAATGGGAGCGTCTTCAGGGAAATTCAAGGATGACTTTCCTTTACTCCTTTCAATCTTCTCACACAATGAAAAATCACATTTGGACTTTCCTTTCTTCTCACGCTCTCCTCTGATTTATTAATCTTTCACAAAAGAAACCTCTTCGCTGGGAAATTACTCATGAAAATGGGAATCCGGTCCTTTGCCCCTCCCGAAAATAATGGGCTGCCCAAGGTCAATTTAAAAATTTACGGGATTTTCAGCAAAAAACAAAAAACGAAACGAAGGCTGCAAAATTACTTTAAAATACCGCCCGCGTTTTCGTACAACATCCATTATATTTTCTTTACACATTCTCTTTTTCATTTGGCTTATAATTTTATTAATTTTTCTTTACATTTTCTATAAATTCTTTTTTCTCTAATTTTTTCAGAAAATACTATAAATTTTCTCTACATTTTTTTAAATTTCTCTCTAACTTTAGCTTAAGCGTTTCTCAAAATTTTGTTTAAACTTTACTCAAAAATTGGCTTATTTGTTTTTACATTTTTGCTTAAAATGGTGCCAAATTTTCTCAAACTTCTTTAAAATTTGTATTTTGCAAAAAATTCTTTAAAATGTCTAAATTTTTGCGTTGGTTTCTCTAAATGTTTTTGAATATTTTAGTACAATTTCTTTCCGATTTCTGTACATTTTCATTAAATTTTCGGTAACTTTTCTTTAAATTTTTTCTAAATTATTTCCCCTTTTTTTCTAAATTTTGGTTTTAGATTCTCTAATTTTGACTCGCAATATTTCAATGTTTAACATTTGACGCAAATGTTTTAAAAAAATGTTTTTAAATTTTCTACAATTGGAAGTAATATAATTTCATTAAAATAAAGTAAATGGAATTCAAAATTATCTCCGAAATGTTCCGAAAATCATCCCCAAATATCTTTGAATTTTCTCCAAATTTTGCCTAAACGTTATCCAAAACGTTTTCGACATTTCTCCAAATTTTTCGGTTTGACGCACTTTATTCGTAAAATTTCTATCGATTCACCCTAAACTTATTATCCCCAAAATTTCATTGCAATTGTAAAACAAACTCCAAGAAAAAACAGTTAAATACAACTTCCCTAGAATTAAAAAAACGGGTTGAAAAATGTTTCAGGATTTAGGACAGGACAGACATCAAGATAAGAAATCTGTACTAAAGGAATGCAAGGAATTTGAAATAACGTGACAAGCTCAATTCCAATTAGGGTCCCCAAAAAAGCAGATCTGGAAGGAAAGAGCACAAAGACAAGATGCTCTTTAAGGAGGAGGAATTAAATTACGTGAGTAGGAGAGAGTCAAAGGAAAACAACAAAAAGAATGTTTTCCCTTCGTTACTTCCCTTCCAGGAAACACATCCCATGTTTGGGAAAGGGAAACTTTCTCAATTTACATTTCCCTGAATCCTTTCTCAGTCCAGGAACTAGCCCTTGCATTTTCCCTTTTATTGAAAAACGTGTTCCAATAAATCCACTAACTGAAACAAATCCATATGAATATTTTAATTCCTAAAACTCCAATAAATTCCTCTATACAAATCAACTAAAAATCATTCTTGCAAAAACATTTCCCAAAATTTTATTTGATTTTTTTGAAAAATGTTTTCGCAAAAATGAATGTTTTCTTTTCCCCTAAATTTTGCAAAATAAATTCCTTTTCAAGGTAAAAATATTTAACCCATATTTTTGCCCAATAACCCAAATTTCCCCAAAATTTGTACACAAATTTTACGATTTTACGGAGAATTTTCGCAAATTTAACTTGAGTAAATTTAGGGCAAAATTTTCTTCAAAATTTGGAATCGAATTTTAAGGGTGAGAAAAATTTTAGCGGGTGTAAAATTTTAAATGTAAAAATGATTCCTATATATTTTGTGTTAGAAAAAATCCTTTTTGCAGATTTGAGATAAGGGTAAAATTTGGGGCTAAAATTTTGAGGGGAAAATTGGATAAAATTTTCTCCCTTGAGAAATGCAATTATAATGGAAGGAAGAAAAATAGATTCTTATTCCCTCCACGATTTTCAGGCCTCGTGTCCAGTCCAGCGGAGGGAGTTTGGAGAGAGAAAAAAAACTGATCGTATTTCCGGCCAGATAGCTTCCCTCCTCTAATGTAATTTACTTGAACGTTTCTTAAGGGAATTCCCTCCGGACCAGGGAGTAGTTAGCCCAACTTTTTTTTTCTCTCTCTCTCTGTCGATATTGGAGAGATTGAGAAAAAAGAGCGGGGGACGGAGAAAAAATCGAGAGGAAAATGTTGAAAGGGAGAGAAAAAGTGCACACATGACATTCGGAGGATGGGCAATAAATTGTGGGGGTTTTAAATTGGGGGAACGTGGAGACTGAGAGAGTAGAGTGAGCTTTGCTATTATGCCAAGGGAGATATTACGGGAAGAGATGAGAACTCAGGTCCTGGGAATAATTAATAAATCCGGAATGAGTGACAGTAATTAATCACCCCTGTCTGTCTTTGGCTTTGCAAAACCCAGCCCAGGTTCAAAGCCGGAGTCAAAAGTCGGCAAAGGGAATCAAACGGAATGGGACGAGTCAGATGGCTTTTCATTTTTCATTCGGGACCAGCCACAAATTAAATACTTATTCCATTTACTCCTTCCCATTCAATTTGCTCTAAAACCCATTTCAGGTCAATACCTTCAAACAGACCCAAAATATATCATCAGGTCAAGACAATCTGAATTAAAAAATCAAAATTTTGTAGTAAATTAAAAAATTTGAAAGACAGATTCGAATTTTGAACGAAAATATAAAATTTGCCTGATATAAGAAAAATTTTAACAGAAATATAAAATTTGCCCGATATAAGAAAAATTTTAACAGAAATATAAAATTTGCCCGATATAAGAAAAATTTGAACCGAAATATAAAATTTGCCCGATAAAAAAAAATTTGAACCGAAATATAAAATTTGCCCGATAAAAAAAAATTGAACGGAAAACAAAACAGGAAAAATTCGAAAAATTTTACGAAAAAGGAATATTAAACGCCCAATTTTATGCATTGAACGACAGTGCGGCGATGTGAACATTTTATCACCCTTAAAATTCGATTTCAAATTACGAAAAAAATTTACCCCTAATTTTACACACGTTAAAATTGCGATAATTTCCCGTAAAATTGTAAAATTTGTTTACAAATTTGATGGAAATATAAAAAAATTTACTCAAAAACATGGGTTAAAATATTTTTTACCTTGCAAAAAGCTTTTTAAAATTTAACCACAATACAGAATTTTGAACGTGCAGTGTTATAAATTGAACCAAAATAGCGAATTTGGAGCGTAACAGTGTAAACACTTAACAAAAAAAGGGTTTTTGAACGTACCATTATCGAGCAAAAATCGCAAGGTCCAATGAAAAATCTGAACGGAAAATATGAAAATAATTTTTTTTTGTGAAATTAATGCAATAGAAAAATTTTGCATTTTATTACTCATATTTTTGACGGTTTTAACATTTCGTTCAATTGACTGATTTTTTATTTGCCCGTATTTTGTGTTTCTGAAAAACTTTTTCGATACAAATTGGAACGTGGGTTTCCTTACTGATGAAATTTTGTGGTAAATTTGGGAAATATTTGCGTGGTCCTTTAATTACTCCGGCGCCACTCTCTTACCTTTAAATCCCTGAAAGATTCAATTGGGAAATCCTTGGATAAAATTTATGCATCATATGGAAAATATAGGTGTGATTTTGAAAGTCTCCCTATAAATTTCCACCGCAATTTTCTTGGGAGTGCATAAATTTTGCGAAGCGTTACAAATGGGTTGAAAAGGTTTCAAATATAGGGAGGTTTCCATGGGAACGGTTTTGGAAGAAAAGGGAGTTTGACAGTTAATTTCCACGTTGTGAATTTATCATATGCGGCAGGAGGAGGCTTTTGAAGTCGTAATTAAAGACAAGTAACAGATGCGGAGACACCTATAACATACGCACTGGCACAATAATATCCTCATAATTATCATTAAGTATCGTATAAATGCATCCACTCTGCATTCACTCCCAACTCCACCATTCCGCTTCTCAGGCTTTAAATGTCTCGGGCGGAGGAGATCCGGCTTCCCCGAACGTTCCCCTTAAAAAGTGGAACAAGAGAGAGAAAAGAGGATCGATCTCAGACTTCACAACCCATTTCCGCAGAATGTTACCATCAAAGAGATTACACTCGGATTTAAATCCTAATGTCCTACTACTTCCTAATATCCTCAATATACATTCAAACGAATTCCTTTCCCAATCCTCAAAATACAGCTTTCAGGGCAGAATACATTTCAAAATCAACATTTTTTGACCTCCAGAACATTTTTATTTTTCCCTTTGCAGATTTTTATTATAGGCGTTTTAGCCCCGTAAAATAAAAAAAGTTTAATTGAGTTTACTGTTTTGTGTTTTGTTTTGAGACAATTTACCCACAAAAATTATTATGGATGGTAAAATTTTTAAACATTGAAAATTCATTTGGAACAAGGAGGGACTAACGTTTGGGAATTTGATAATTTATTGAACATTGGACGAATTTTAAGAAAAGTGATTTTAGGAGTTTGAATGGAATTTTTAGAACGTTAGGTGCCATTTTTGAATTTATTTAAAAAAATCGTATTCTAACAAGGTAAGATTTTGGGATGGTACAAGCCGATTCAAACAAAGCATAGCACATGTTTTAGTACTCACCTAGTATGTTTCAAAACTCATGTAACTCGAGTGCATTTTGCCCCGTTCTCCTAGGACACGTCACCAAAGTTTCAAAATTTAAAACGATACCACAGGTGGGTCCCTGTCTTTTCAGAAAAAGTTAATGTTAAATCCCATAAGAATTTTGAGTTTTTGAAAGTCGATGAAATTTTGATTTTCGCTATTTCAATGAAATTCAAGTTTTTACGTACATAGTTTTGTATCCTTCAACAAATTTCCCCAAAAAGTAATCCCTCCATCATTGCGCATGTGTATGTAAGTTGTCGATATGATATATTCACTCCATATTTAATCACTTATACATACGCATAAACTGGACTAGATTTTATAAGTGGAAGAAACGTTTTGCAATTTAAATTTAACTTTTTAATTCGAAGGAAAGTTTTAAAGGTTTGAGTTGATGCAGTTTGGCATTTTTTGACAAAAATTAGATATTTAGAGGAAATGATTGATTTTTTGTGGAAACGTTTGAATTTCATTGATAATAATTGACGTTTTGGGGACATTGCTTTAATTTCGGGTGGAGGTTTCAAATTTTGGGGAAAATGCTTAAAATTTGGGTGGAAAGGTGTGAATTTTTGGGGGGTTGTTTGAATTTTAGGTAAATGTATTGTATTTTTGGTAATCGCTTTGCAATTCGTATAAATTTATTGTGTTTTGGGTAAATTTATTATATTTTGGGTAAATTTATTGCATTTTGGGTAAATTTATTACATTTTGGGTAAATTTATTACATTTTGGGTAAATTTATTGCATTTTGGGTAAATTTATTGCATTTAAGGTAAATCAAACCGTTTTGTGAATACGTT
The DNA here is from genome assembly GCA_947179485.1 of Allacma fusca. Lineage (NCBI taxonomy): Eukaryota > Metazoa > Arthropoda > Collembola > Symphypleona > Sminthuridae > Allacma > Allacma fusca. The sequence goes on along the minus strand of OX359246.1, from coordinate 3,472,702 downwards.
CTGGATTTTAGGTAATTTTTTTAAATTTCAGGTAATTTTTCGAATTTTCGGTAAATATTTCAAGTGTTTAATGCATTTTTTGAAATTTTGGAAAATGTTTCGAATTTCGGAAATAATTTTTGGGAGACATTTTGTATTTCAGGGACAAAATTTGAATTTTTAGGGGTATGTTTTAAATTTTAGGGGAAGTGTTTGTAATCCGGGGCAAATGATATAATTTACAGTAAATTTTTCAGGGTGTTTTGAATTTCCGGAATAAGCTTTGAATTTTAGAGCACACAGTTCTAATTTTTAAAAATGATAATTTGGGAAGTATTTCTTCAAAATTTTAGCGTTGAATTTCTAAGTTTTGCTCTTAGAAATCGCATGTTTTTAGCGCACTTTTAAAAATGCATAAAAGTTGTCATTTTTTACTGTGCCCAATTAAAAATACCAGGATTGCAAGGCTTCTTAGAGCAATTGCCCACTTTATTCAAAGGAACAATTCAAAACTGCTTTTCTTTTCTGAGCTTAAAAAATATCCTCGGAATTGTTCACTGATTTCCAACATCATCACAAAAAGGACTGTAGCCTTGGAGGAGGATTTGAATACGAATAGAAAATTACAATAGAGCGAAATGAACGACATTATAAAGGAATACACTCAAATGACATGCCCATATGAAGTGACTGCTCATTTCCAGGGACTAGACTCTCGTAGGCACTCCCACTCCGTAATTATCCTGGAGTTTATGCCTCTGTCCCTCATTCCACAAATTTACTACCAGGGAGCCCATAAAATTGCAAACGCATATTTTCTTCCGTCATTTTCCCCGGAAACTTGTCATCAGTTCCCTAAATACGACTTCTCGCCTCAATTTTCCCTCCAAAAATTCCGAGCCCATTAATTGGAATAAGGCACGATGAGAAAACACTGGATTTTTTTGAGACGAAAAAAATACAGAAATGGCACTTGGGAAAAATACGATCGTCTCTAACGTTTTAATTTCCCCAGTAAATATGGGTTACCAAATGTACGGCTGCATCTCATCTCTCAATTTCAACGGCTGTAGGTCACGAGTGCATTTATTTCTATACGGAGATTTCACACGCGATCCCTTCTGTTCCCATATTTTCCTTCCACAAAAATATTTCCCATATTTTGTTTCCGCCCATAAATTTTAACGGGAAAATTTTCATCGGAAATTATTTTCTAGAGCATAATTATGTTTCTGTAAAATATTTTAATGAGAAAATTTTGCAAGGTTTTGGAGAACTTTATTACAAAATTTTATGGTTATGGGCAATTTTTAAAAAACGAACTGAAAAAAAATTTTTTGCCTGAAAATATTTGCCCTTAATATTGTTTTCAGTTTATGGATTGCTTTAAGCTAATATCTGGCTTTAAAATTGTCAAAGGAGGATTGCCCGTAATGAGATTGAATTCGGAGGAAAAAGGATGCCAAAAAGGTAGTGATGGGTCTAAAAAGTATGCCCGAAAGGGAAAATAGCGGGAATTTGAAATAAGTATAGATGCGAGGTTTGGGAGATAATGGAAAAGGAGCTAATAGAGTGGAAGTTGATTGCTTGTGGTAGGAAAACAATGGAGAATTCTGGAATGACGACTTGTCGCCCTGAGCCTTGCAAATTTCCTCCCACCTGGATCATTCCCATTACCCAATTTTTCCTCTCAGCGCCAAAAAAAACTCAGAGCTTCGAAAAGGAAAACTATCTCTTTTTTAAAGACAAGATTCGATAGGCTCATGATTTGAATTTGATATGTACTTGACTTTAGTCGAAAACTTGAAATAGTTTCAAGTTCGTCAAATTCTAAGTTTCTATACCTCACATATTCACGAGTTCAATGACCAGAACTTATTTTAATATTTGACAAGTAATTGACCTTGAAGTTCACCTTGACCTGAAATTGGACTCAACACATATATTATGGTCTTTGTAATTTGCACTGGATTTAAACTTAAGAGAGAATTTTCCCTTGCGATAAACTCATTTTTGCATTTTCCAAACAAGCTTCGTTTCATTCACTTGACCTAACCTAAACTTGACCTAAACTTGGCCTAAACTTGACATATGTAGAATTGACCTAAACGTGACCTCAACTTGAAATAAACTTGATCTAAACTTGAACTAACCTTGACCTAAACGTGACCTAAACTTGATCTAAACTTGACCTAAACTTGACCTAAACTTGACCTAAACTTGACCTAAACTTGAAATAGTGTTGAAATATAATCGTTGTTACAATATTTGACTGTAGTAGTGGCCCTCTGCAGTCGGAGTCTACTTGACGAACAGAATTTCAATTTGACCTTCCTTGACCTTCATGGAAATTTTAATTCGACCTTGGGTTGACACCCAAGAGAAGTAGAAAGTATAAGTCAGATTCATTAAACAAGCAACCCAAATCATTATACAATGAAATCCTTCATAACTGTCCTGCAACAAAGTTGACCTGAATTGACCCTTATTGACCTCAGCTAAGCTCTGATGCGTTGAAATTACCAATCACTACAGTTAAAGCATCAGCCCAAAACCATTTTCACTGAAATTCTACAAAACTGTGATTTAACAAAGTTGACCCGAGTTGATATGAGGTGACCTTAACTGACCTCTAACCTAAGCTGAAATTATTAATCATTTCAGCTAGCAAACAAAATCCCAATACACTGAAATCCGAAAAAACTGTTTAAACAAAGTTGATCCACGTTGACATCAGTTGACCTTAATTGACCTCAGTTGACCTTAGAAGAAACCAGTTCAAAACTTTAACCCTCGAAGCGAACTTGCGTTAAGCATTACCTTAAATGCGAACAATTCAGCAGAACCCACACTAGCCCTAATTTCCGAATTTGACCTGACCTGATACAGAGGAAACAGAACTTGACCCTGTGCCGAGCCCTATTTAAATGACAAGAGTATACTTGAACACTCGGATCAACATTAGGGGATGTAAAGTGATGACCGTAATTAAATTTCCCAGGAACACGATCCCACTTATGCAAAAAGCCCTTGCTTTCACCTATTTTTCACGTAATTCCCGGCGCTCAAATCAAATTTCGTATTCAATTTCCTCGGGCAAAGTCAATTGTGTGTAGGGGAAAAAACAAGAATATTTCGGCTATTTACAAGGACCTCAGCTGGGGATACGCTGCACACTTTTCGGGTAATTGTTTCCAAGGCTGGGAAAATAAATTCCGATGCAAATCCTCCACTGTAGAATTCTCGAGTAATTTGATTGGCCTTTAAGGACCCGGAATAATCCTCCTCAATAGATAACACTTCCCAGAACTTTCCCCATTGATTTTATGGCGAAGAAATTTTGTCCCATGGATGTTTTCCCAATTCCCTCTCGGCTATATTTCCTCCTCACATTTCCCGCTCATGAGCTTGTAACATTCCCTTTTATTTTCTCCTCTCCATCCAATTCCAACTCTTTTTATATTTACTGTCATCCCTCGCGTGCTCTGCCCCATTCCCAAGCAAAAGCCCTGTTTATTGAAAACATACAATTAGAAACAACCTAAAGCTCATTTTTAACGCTCAGACCCAAATTGGCCAGGAATGCCCGCGTTTTTCTGAAAATTTTACATCCGAAATATTTTTCCACGGGTATAAATCCCATTTTGCCAAAAAATTACAAATTTTGAAAACAACATTTTGACATCAAAATTTTAATATCAAGTTTGCCCCAAAATTTGAGTAATTTTTGTGGGTAAAATTTTGGCGTTGTTAAAAATAAAGAGGGATTTATTTGTCAAAACCTTCAAAAACTGAAGAACTTATGGGCGAAAATATTTCCACGTATTTAAATTATTCCCAAAAGTTTAAACACATGGAGCGTTTCCCTTCATTTACTTACGCAAGCTAAAATGCGTAAATTTTCCTGGCCCCCCAAAACCGGAATATACACGTGTTTTCAAATTGAAAGTGACAAGGGGAAATTAGCCTTGGGCATTTGCTGAACCGGATATACGCGGCCGGTTATGATGCAACGCACTTTACTCAATAGTTGCGTCTCCCTTGTACCTTATGGGTTTGAGGGGAGTTCCTGCAGAAAAATTTTTGGCTGGGAAATATATGGGCTGCGTCTCTCAAATACGTATGCCAAAGGGAATGCAGGAGCTGTGACGGGAGAAAATAAAAAGAGTAAATTTTTTCTGTGAGTTTTTACGTAAGTATATGTTTTTAGGGTTAAATACTTTCCCGCCGGTTTGTTACTATAATAATTATCTATGGGAGTGTATATGGGAAAGTTTTTTTTTCGAGGGAAATTTTTTCCGAGGAAAATTAGCGATGGAGAAAGTAGGGGAAATTGTACCAAGTGCAAGCCTTATAAGTAATGAGGAGGCCCAAGGGAAAACTTGTGTTTACTCTTTCCTGCCTCATTATTCCTGGCTTCAGGCCTCCCTGAAACCAACAGTGGTCTGCCAAGCAAATACTGTGTAAAGGGTGACGAAATATTTTTTTGCTGCTCGTAATGCGATTGGAATAGTCAAATTTTTGAGTAAATTTATGTTTTGATAATTTTATTGTGAGTTCTGGGCTAAAATTGGAATATTTTTTGTGAATTTGCTTTACATTTTGTGTAAATTTAGGGGAAACTTTCAGAAAATTTATAGAAAAATTAACTTAAGTTTCGGGTAAACGAACTCAATTTTGGGGGAATGTGAAGTAATTTTGCCGTAAGGTTTTCATAAGTTTGTGATTTTAAAGCAAATTTTAGTGTTTTTTCAGAAAATTCTTTAAAAAGTAAACTTCAAATTTTATGATATACATTGTAAATTTCATTTACATTTCATGTACAAATTGTAAATAAACAATGGGTGAAGTTCGTTTAAATTGTGGATGAACTAGGTGAAATTTTGGGCAAATTTTGTTTAAATTCAGACAGAAATTGTCTAAACATAGGATAACATTTCCATCAATTATTCATAAAAGTTATTCAAATTTGGGCAAAATTTTGCCGTTATTTGATCTGATAATTTCTCTAATTTGGAGTAAAATTCGTTAGCATTTTTACACATAAATTCCATTAATCACAGATAAAATTTATTTTTATACTTTCTGTTAATCACCGAAAACATTTGCCTAAATTTCGGGTAAATTTTGCATCAATCTTGGTAAATATTTTTCTTTATTTTGAATCCACTTTGTTCAAATTTCGGATATAATTTACGTCAATTGCGTGTAAAATTTCTAAAAATTTTGGGAAAAGTTTGTTCAAATATCCGGGAACCTTTGCTGCAAATACGACAACAATTTACTTTAATTTCGGGTACAAATTTGTTCAAATTTCTGTCAAAATTTGCGTCAACCAATGAAAATTTTTATTAGGGGTAAAATTTGTCCAAATTTGAGGTAGGATTTTCGGAGCCACACTGTACTGTATGTACCTGCCCGGAATGTTTAAAAATTGTGTCCGAGTCTTAAAACAGGAATTAAGGCCCGACATACATCCGACACAGCGTAACGCAAAGGGATCGGTTCCTCCTCGGAAAAAGTAGTTTTGGGGCGGAGGAGTGGTCTGAGTCAAATACGCTGGAGTCTGGAGAAAAGTTAAAGAATTTTCATTCCACTCCTATCCACTTTCCCCTGTCTTTGAGATTGTCGATAAGAATGGAATTTCCGAGTTGCTCGGATAATGTGGAAGCCAAGAGCCCATTTGTACATAAAATATAGTACGGGCGGATGCATACTTGCCCCTATCAAATACGCCTCTCCCCAGTCCGATATGCATTCCCGGGCCTAAAATTTATTTTCTTTCTTTGTTTGATTTCGGCTTCATAAATCTCTACAATCCATTGGAATACTTTGATTTCTGACATTTGTTCCCGTCCAAAATTTCCCCTCTCTTCTCTTCAAAAACACACCTAAATCAAAGACTAGAATTTTTACAAGAAGGGACCATTATTCCCGCTGATGTTTACATCAGACAATAATGGGGCGGCGCTAAAACTTTTTTTCCCACATAAAAATTTCGGATTAAATTTCCTCAAATTTTTAGCCCAATTCCTGGCTACTTTGTGTCACTCAAGTGGGAAATACGGTGGCGTGGATGAGGAAAACCGCCCATTAATCTTGTCCAACGGGGATCATCAAATGTGTAGCGTATTTTAAGGGGTTCCCCTAAACATGTGCGTACATTCCGAAGGTGGCGTCAATGTCGGTAAAATATTGGGGCTTAAACTTTTACTGAAACATGTTTCTCCTTCAGTTTAATTCAATATAAAACTTTCTTATCTCGGCATTCCCTTCCTCTCAACATGGTATCTATCAAATGGCGTTTTTAATAGGTTTTTATAACACGCAAACCCAGTGTTTCGTTTTTACAAAAATTAAGGATGACATTGTTTTTGAATAAAAATTTTCCATGTGACTAAAACTTGCACTTGAGCACTTTTGCTGGCAAAATTTAATAAACAATGGGGCAAAAAATCGTGGGAAAATTTTTTCCCGAATTTAAACCTTTTAAAAAGCGCTTACACATGGAAATATGGTTGAGGTTTATTGGGTAAGTTTTTAGAAGGGTCAACTTCCTGGAGCACAAATAGCCCTTAAAATTGCGCATAGTTTATCAATGTCCCATTTGAGGCATACTTAAAGATTTTTAGATTACGTCGGACGAAAACCGATTGACCAGTTTTCCCAAAGGGGCTTCCTTTCTTTTCAATGGGAAGAATGGGAAAGGAGCAGAATGACGATGACCATCGATTTTTTTAACAAAAAATGAAAAGACTTGGGAATGCTGGGAGAAAATGCAAAGTAACTGGCATTGCAGTTCGGGGTTTTAATTTCCTAGAATATACTTAAAAGTAATGAGGAAAACAGTTTCTACAAACTTTTCCAAAAACATCACTAAAATTTGTGGTTCCTTTTGATGGAAATTATGAGAAATTCAGCTAAAAATTCAGAAAAATTTTACCAATTTAAAAAAACCCTTTGTTAAATTGGTCATAAAAATGAATAAATATTTATCAAAACATTCGCGTAAAATTTGTCAAAACGTTTCTTCAAAATTAATACAAGTTTTAACTAAGTTTGAGAACAAATTTTGAACCACAACATATTCAAATATTTGCTACGATGTTAAAAAACGTTCACTGAAATTTCTACAAATTCCCTCAGAAAAGTTATTCAATATTTTCATGACCAACTAACAATAACATTAAAAATTTTGAAATATTTTGCCAGAAAATTTTTAAAATTACTGCTAAAATTTACTAAAACTCCCTCCAAAATTTAGCCAAATTTTGGAAAATTTTATTACAAATATCCCTTGAATATTGTTCCAAATTTTGCATAAATTACGCAAAGATTTTCATAAACATTACCCTCAATTTCTCCAAAGATAGTCTAGAACTTACCCCCAAAATTGATTCCCCAAACATATTCAAAATTCCATAAAAATTTTCCCAAATGTTTTTCAAAATTATCATTAAATTTGTTAGAATTAGAACTTCAGCAAGTTTAAAAAATATACAAGAACCTTTAGTCAAATATTCACAAAATACTTTACATAAAATTTAAGGGAAATGCCCAAAATTGTAAAAACAAACAGCACATTTAAGGCATAAAATTCAACTAAAATTATTTTTAAATCGGGCGGATTCGAAAAATAATAAACCAAGTTGAAAGAAATTTCAAGCCTCACATGCTGAGTCAACTTTTGTCAAATGCAAAATAAATTGAAAATATTATTGAGATAAGCACTTTGAAATAAATCTCAATGCTAAAAGTTTAGAGCCGGTGTTATTGGTGCGGAAAAAGTTATAAACAATAAAAGGGTAAAAAATATAAAAACTTTCCCAAGGAAACAAAATTATTTAAAACAAACTACAAAAATGATTTAGGGTGAAAAAAAATTGTGGAAAACCGCCCCAAGGAAATATGTTTTTGTTGGGAGTGAAAAATATAAATTGTGATAATTTATTCCTCCGTCCATAAATATCGGTTGCATGCATACATTTGAGGGCTTAAGGCAATGGATTTATCTGTGTTGAGTGAGAGGATGAATGGAAGTTTTGGGAGAAAGGGGTCCAGCGGCGCAGGGAAAGATACATTTTTCATCTTCATATCAGAATCTTTCAATGGTAATAAATAACAGGGAGAGGGAAATCCTTTCCAAAGCATTCCTTCTCTCTTGACTTTTTCTCCCTTTTGTGGCTTGACGTGCTTTCCAAAGAAAACATTTAAATATTTATCATGTCAACCTTCACGCTTAAATCAATCAGTTTCAAATTCATTCCAACATCTTCCCCCCTCCACTCAAAAAAATCCCTTTCTTCTTTTATTCCTTCCTTCCTTTGTAATTTCCAACGGATTGAGTCTCCACTAGTCACAAACATTTTCTGCGTTTGAAATTTCCCCACAAATCAAAATTTTCCAATATTAAAAAAGCACTGAGAAAATGTATGAAAAACGAAAGTTTTTATAAAACACGCAATTTTTCATAAAAATTGAACAAAAAAATGATTTAAAAAACACGAGTCCAAATTTTCGGGGGATATTTTGCCGAAAATTCTTCCAAAAAAAAACTGCCCTTAAATTTTCCCCTAATATCAGCAAAAATTGAAGCAAGTGGTAGAAAAAGTTTGCCGACAATTTTATTTAAAAACTTTTATTGAAAATATTTGGGCAAACATTTACGCCCAAAATTTACCTGAAATTTTCCAGTCAAAACGTTTGCTAAATTTCCAGCAAAAATGTAAAAGTAGATAATAGAAAAAACTTCCCGAATATTTTATGCAGAAAATATAAACAATTAAGGAAAAATTACCATTAACTGAACAAATTTTTGCCAAACTTTCCTAAACCCCTGTTTTCCCTAAAAATTCGAAAACAAAGTAGGACAAAAAATGCTGAGAATTTCATGAGAATTTGTTTTCAAAATTTGTAATGAAAAGTGGCAAAATTGTTTAGAAAGTTTTAGACTGAAAGTTTGCCTGATTAAAAAATTTTGATAATAAATGATTTTTAACTACAGAAAAACAAAGTTGAAACTTGAAGAGAAGTAAAAATTTATGGCAGGCAAGTTAAATCTGAAAACATTCTGCCACATTTTGACAAGAAGATTGTCAATTTTCGTCAAACGAGAATATTCCCGGGAAATTGAGGGCAATGACAATTCCATGTGGTGCAAATATACGTTGGAAAAGGGAAATTTAAAAGGAGGCCAGGAATAATGGTACATATATGAAAGTCAATGAATCGTCCCTCCCCCTTTGAGATCAAGTAGAGTAGGATTTGGTGGTTTTCCCCTTCCTCTTCAAATATTTTTTTGCTCCTTATTTTTGCGACCCTTATTGGTTTGTTATTTGACTCGAGGGTCGAGTTCTTGGGATTCTTCCTTGATTTCATGGCCCTCTGCGTCTGGGAAATGTCTTGTGGAGTAAATCACAGGGAAGGCGTAATAAACATGTCCATGAGGACGTGAATTATAGCAATGAAAGTATCTTCGCCTACTTATTCCCAGCCCCTTTTTATAGACTTTCCCCTCTTTATGCCCGCTTTTGTCATCATATTTCCTCATCATAATGTCCTCACCTGCCTTTCATAAGCCCGCCATTCAATCACACTCCTTTATTCCATTCCAACTCCCTTTCACCAGCTTTCCCCAACTTTCACTCACTTTCTCCAACTTTTCCTCCTCACGCATTTTATTACAGCAATTTTAATCCCGAAAATTACAGAGGGAATCCTTCTCGTTAAATTCCTAATTCAATCAAACATTTGGGCAGAACTTTTGTTCATAAAATACAAAAAAAACCATTTTCACAAAATTTTCAAAAACACCTAATTTTTTGCGTACTTTATAAAATTTCAAATTATCTCTTACCGTCAATTGAAGACCCATGAGTTTTGTACGGAACATCTGAAATTTGAAGAAAAACGCCCATTATTTAAAAACTTCGTTTGCAAATTTCTCCTGTTTTTTCTGAAATTGTAATCCCGCCAAGAATTTTTGAACAAAAATCGTTGCATGGAAAACATTTCAACGAAACCATTAAATTTTTCACATAAAAAAAGCTAAAAAGCATGTACACCTAATTTTTTTTTTGCTAATTTAGAAAACATTTGATGACATTTTTTTTTGAGTCCGGTGCCAGAAATGTTACCCCAAAATATGGACTTGCAGAATTTTTTTAAATTTGAAGCAATATTTGAGGTTCAATTGTTTTACAGCTTTTGGGAAACTATTTTCAAATCGGGAAAAAAATAACAATTTCTCGGCGTTTTGACTGGTTTGGGGCAAAACGTTTGCGGTAAATGTTTTGTATATTTTTTATATAGCAAGACATGAATGATTAAGTCTTGTTTAAGTTGATTTGAAAAATTTGTAGAGTAAAATTTTATGTTTTGGGGAAATATTTTAGACTCATTTGTTTAAATTTTTGAAAAAACGCGTTTAAACCCAGATTTTCTGGGCGTTTTGACTGGTTGGGTTCAAAAATTAAAGGATATTTTTCAAATTTGTCAGATTTTGAAAACTTACATTTGAAGTAGATGAGAGCCCCCGAAAAGGATAGAAAAAGGACGAGGAGCACCACAACGATCAAAATAAGGAGTGGAAGACGACAGTGAATCCAGGCGGATTTCAAATAAGTCCCGCCCCGACTGTCCGCGTCATTGTCCAAATTGTCCCCAAAATTCACACTCCGCCCCTCCCGCAACTGTCCACTCACGCCATAAAGATTTGAATCACTTTTGCCGGAATTGTTGTAGCCCAATCCGGGGGGGTCCATGCTCAAAGGGCTAAACCCCCCATTATTATCCGGCACGGAAAAATTATTTTGGCCCCCTAAAACATTATTATCGTTTTTAAGCCGGCGCGTCAGCGAGGCCTGGTCATTTAAGGTCAACTCCACATCCCCTGAGAGGATATTTGGGACGTTGTTAATTTCACCCGCATTATTGAGCACCACATCCCCACTGAATTTTTCCTGTAATTGTTTTACCACATTTTGCTGCAAATTTGACTGGGTCACGTATTGGGCGGAGGGGTTCGGACTTCGTCGGAGGAGACTCCCGTTGTTGTAGGGGCTTTGGCGGGATATGGCAACGGTGTTGGTATTTTGGACGTAGATAGCATGGGGCGGGATATTTGAGTGGTTGAGGGACACGCTGGAAGTGAAGGTTCCGTGGTCGGAGGGGGCGGGTGAGTTTGAATTTTGATGGAGGTTATTTGCCAAAATGAGGTTCCTGGGCGGGTAAGCCCATTCAGGGTCTTCCTCGTAGGCGCAAGTAGAGACGCCGGAGTCGTAGTTGTTGGCCAGGTAATTGAGGCGCCCACTTGTGGCCTTGGTGATTGTCCCATAGGCGGAATTATTTGAACTGGTTGAGTGGTGGCGCTCACGAGGGGGCGGGGTCACCCCAACATTGTTCCCATAAGGAAGCGTTGAGTAGTTGCTCATCCTTCAAAATTTTAAGGGGTGACAAAATTTGGGGCAAAAATTTCGTCGGCGTCAAATTTCCCGGTTTGGCATCTGGGCTGATACCAATCTGGAAAATTTCTTCCAAAAATTGTATTGGGTTTCAACTAAAAAGAATATTTTCCGTAAAACTTCCCGTGTAAAAATGTACAAATTTTTGCAATTTCACTGGACTACTCCAGAAAATGTTTAAATGCAAAAATTTTCAAGATGTTTCAATTTTTTTCCAAATTTACGGGCAATTTTCATCAAAGTTTCGTGAAACGAATCGTGACACTCGAGATTTTTAGACGCTTTTTGTTATTCATTTTGTTTATTTTTTGTATTTCACAGTTTTGACACTCTCGTTAAGTTTTTGAAGATTATTGACAGACAGAAGTTTTTGAACACTAGATTTTACTCAAATTTTACTCAATTTTAATGTTTGGAAAATTTGAATCCTCACGTTTTTTTGCGCATCCTATTTTCCACATTTTGAAACTGAAGGTTATAAAACATGTGGTTTTTTCGAAATTTGTGTTCCGCCCCCAATTTCCGGGTACCCATTTTTTGAAGACGTAATCTTCTGGTTAGAATATGTTTCTTGATTGGATGAAAATTTTTCCAAAAAAATATTTTGTCCAATACAAACGTTTTTTTATGCAAATATTTTCCAAGAAATAAATTTTCCCAGTGTGCAGCAAAAGACCTGGAATAGAAAAACGCAATTTTGTTTAGAAATGGGCAAAAGCGTGGGAACAATTACAATTTTACATTTAATTACGTGGGTGTGTAAGAAGAGAATAAATTAATTTGAGAGTATTTGAAAGAAAATAGAGTAGAAAATTCCTGGGACGTTTTGCTCCTTAAGTCCTAAGAAAGAGCCTGTAAAGAATTCATTTGAGGCTTTTATCTTTTTCCTTGGAATAAATTCCGGAGATGTAATTTTCCGACCGTATTTGAGGAAAAGGTACACTCGTTGACCAAAGGATTTCGAGGAATTCAATTTGGAATTCCCCCTCATGTCTTGAGGATTTTACGAGAGGAATTTCAGATGCTGGAGCTCAGTCCTCGTTTATATTTTCATGCAAAATCGAGTTAATTAACGCAACCCCACAATTTCCCGGGCTGAGCAAAGCCGCAGGAGGAACTTTGTAAATTATTAGTAAACAACAAGGTGACTGAGGTTCAGGAATGAAGGCTAAATTACCATCTTTTTCAAAATTAACAGGGGAAAGTTTCCAGGAAACTTATTAGGGATTTGTGGAGCCCCATTTAACCCAATACGTTTCTAAACTTTTGTGTAGAAACTTAAGGGTTCCCAAATGAATGCATTAAAAATTTACCCTGACATTGATTTTTTCGAGGCTCGTAATTCAACTAAAATCTCAGGGAGTGATTATGTTTTCAAAACGTTTTTTCATCAAAATTCCCACATAGTATGTTAATCCATTATATTTTCTCCTGGAATTTTGTTAGAAAAAGTTAGACCCTCAAATTTGCACCAGAATTTTGAAAGAAATATTTTACTACCACGTTAAACCTTAAAACGTGCAATAAAATTTTAGACTATCAAAATTTCCCCTAAATTTTTAATCAAATTTCCCCTACAATTTTGATACATTTTACTAAAACTTTAAACTATAAAATTGCCATCAAAATTTTAAACCACAAAATTGTCATCAAAACATTAATCCACAATTTTTTTATTGAAACGTCAGACCATAAGATTGGCATCAAAATTTTCGACCTTCATATTTCCCCCTAAAATTTTAAACAATAAAATTAGCACGAAATTGTGAAATACCAAATTTTTTTCCAAAATTTTAGACCACAAAAATTGCTTCCAAAATGTTGAACCTCAATATTTGCATCAAAATTTTGAACATCAAAAATTGTACCAAACATTTAGACTATAGAACTTTCCACTAAAACTTTAGAACTTGAATTACAAACCCCCAAATTTTCACCTGCAATTTTATACCATAAAAATCGCACCAAAATTTGAAAGTTTAAAACATTTCCACATACGATGTTAGAACATAATATTTGCACCAGTATTTAACTGCAAAATGTATGCAACCTAAATATCACAAATGTTACGAAATAAATTAATTATTTTCAAAACAACATTTTTACGCTTTTGGTGTTTTCGCTAAAATTTTTAGGGTAAAAATTTGTCCAGAAATTTCGGACGAGGAAAACTACAAAATGGGGAATAGAATTCCTTGAGTGTCTTTTGAATGTGTTGTCGAGTTTCATTCCGAAACGGCCTCTTAGCATCCATAATAAATACAATGCCTTAGACAAAACACATTTGCTTGAGAGGAAAGTGAGTCCATTTCTCTCCTCTCATTTGTAACGTTTGAGAGTTGAGGTCTTTTTCGTAATCGTGCCCAGTGGACTAAATTGCTTCATTGGCTTAGCTTCCGTTGACTCGTTATTCTAGCTTTACCACAGCAGGCTGGCTTACCTAAATTTTGTGGAGTCAAACCTTGTTAAAACGGCGGATGCCCAAAACGTGACAACAAAAATGAAAGCACCAAAATTTTGGTGCATACAGATTTTGTTGCAAAAAATTTCTTAAAATTTTACATGAGATAATTTGTCCATTAAATTTTCTAGTTTTGAAAATAAAATTTTTGACTAATTTTTCAAAATTTGATGCGTATCATGGGCAATGCAAATTTTTAAGAAAAAATTAAATTTTTGCAAGATGAGGTTTCAAGAATTTCGGGAAAAGTGAAAACTTTTCAAAAATATAGAAAATTTAGTAATAATGGCCGGATTTTGATGGATTTTGGGGGGATTATAACATGTTGAGTACTCTGTATTCGAAGAAATAGGGATTAAAGAAATACTCACAGACAAGAATTTGGTAGATTGAGGGGGGCAAGAAAACAAGTGGAAAAAGAAACTGCGGGAGAACATTGAAAACATTTCCTTTTTATATTAGATTAGATCATAATGACGCCGTACATTTACTCCTTAAAATATGTTCTTCCCCCGAATGTCTCGCAAGAGCCCAGGCACAATGACACTGGAAAAAAACTAAGTGCGTCTATAAACTTACCGTTTAGATGTCCAATGAACATTTTCCTCCACACGTTCTCTCTACTTTACGGCTTCAGAGAATGCTCTTTCCTTTTTAAAACCTTGGCTTTTTTACGTTATCAACGTCCGTGTGTAAACTTTACATATGGGAAATGGAACAAAATAGGGGTGTGTCTTCGCTGAGCAAAGCAGTCAGCTTTACGGGACTGGACGCTTTTAGCTAACAGGATGACCTGAACTTAGCGGTTATTTGACCTTTGGCCAGAACTAAGATGGTATTTGAACTTTGACCAGAACTAGGGTGTTATTTGACCTTTGACCACAACTAGGATGTTATTTGTCCATTGACCTGAACTTTAATGTTCTTTGACCTTTGACGTGAACTAGGATGTTATTTGACCCTTGACCAGAACTAGGAAGTTATATGACCTTTGACCTGAACTAAGATGTTATAAGACCTTTGGCCAGAACTACTCTGTTATTTGACCTTTGACCAGAACTAGTCTGTTATTTGACCTTTGACCAGAACTAGTATGTTATTTGACCTTTGACCAGAACTAGTATGTTATTTGACCTTTGACCAGAACTAGTCTGTTATTTGACCTTTGACCAGAACTAGTATGTTATTTGACCTTTGACCAGAACTAGAATGTTATTTGACCTTTAATCAGAACTAGAATGTTATTTGACCTTTAACCAGAACTAGAATGTTATTTGACCTTTAACCTGAACTTGACTGTTATTTGATCTTTAACTAGACCTGCATTGTTATTTGACCTTCGATCCAACCCGAATTATTATTTGACTTTTGACCAGAACTAGATTTTTATTTGAATTTTGACCAGAACTAGATTTTTATTTGACCTTTGACAAAAAAGTGGATTATTATATGAGATTTGAACATAGCTAGATTATTATATGAGGTTCGACCAGAACTGGATTATTATTTGACCTTGTGACTTAAATGATTGACCTTATTCCATGTGACTCGAATTTATTTAATGTGTGATCTTAGTACAAGAAATCAGAATTGTTTGACCTTACTCCAGGAAATCAGATCTGAAATATTGTGCGATCTTATTTTAAATAACCTGAATTTAATTCATGCATTAAAATTCGGGCCAAATTCATACTACATAAACTGAGACCCTGACCTAGGTTTTATGCAGACTTGTTCTTGAACAATTTGACCTTGACCTCAACCCGGACAATACTAGATTACTATTAAGATCTCTAAATGCCATATGCAAACTTTTGAATTCAAAAACGTCTCCAACTTGAAATATGCACAATGTGAGAGTGAAATTATTATTGACCGGCCATTTATTCTTCATAAATGACATTAGCCCGAACGAAACACTGCCGCGCGACTCCTTAAGATTTTAGTGAAGGCAGTGTACGGAGATATTTGGAGTGAGAAAAGGAAAGGCTAAGAGGTTCTCGAGAGTCAAGTGCCTTTTAAAACTACGCGTTAACCACGCTCGTACTCCAACGACAAACACCAAGCTTCATGAGGTTTTGAGTACCCAAGGAATGGAATCATATGCACACTTCTCTTATCCCACCTATGTATAGTAGCTTTACTTCCTCAAACATCGCTTTTGAATTTACCGCAGAATATTTGAACCTGGCTTAGCCATATCATTTGCAGCATTTAAGAACCTCAAAATAATTTCAGTCTCTTCACTACTCCCAGTCTGTTCTCGCATATCAACCCAACCGCCTTTGCATTTCCATAGAGAAATTTTTTTCTGTGCAAAAAATATTTCATTTTTTGGAATTTGTACGATTTAAAAACGGTGGTTTGATTTTATTGCAAACATTGAATTTCAATAAAAGTATTAACAGTCCGTAATTTTTAGCAAGATAATTGCACTCGTAAAGTTTTTCCATCAGTTTTTGCTAGCTGCCTTTAAATTTTCCAAAATTTGCCATTCCCTTAAATTTTAGGAAAAATTATCTTTCCCTCATATATTATCCGAAATGTTTTTGACACTTTAAATTTGCAAGAGTTTTACAGCCCTTAAATTTTAATAAGAAATACCCATAAATGTTTTACAAAATTACTGCCATTCAATTTCTAACAACAATTTTCCTTGGACTAAAACCCCAATAATTATTTTATTTGGTGCAAATGCTTAACGACAGTTTTGGGTGTCTTAAAACTTGTAAATAATATTTCGGGTATATTCAAATTTTTATATATTAAGTTGGTTTCTCATTAAATTTTGAAGAAAACTTTTGGTACGTTTCAAAGTTTGAACACAATTTTGGAATTTTTCAAATTTTAAACCAAATTTGATACTCTTAAAATTTTAAACCAAATTTTTCGTCTCTTAAAATTTTAAACCAAATTTTTCGTCTCTTAAAATTTTAAACCAAATTTTTCGTCTCTTAAAATTCTGAACAAAATGTTTACTCATCTAAACAAGAAAATTCTCCTTGACTGGAAAACATAACAAAAATTTTGTCTGGCTTCAAATTTTGAACGAAACTTTTATTTAATCTGAAAAAGGAAATGTTTGCTTGCTTAATTTAGAATTGTTGTTGAAAGCTACTCTCAAAATTTTGAAGGAGAATTTTGCCCTTCTTAAATCTTGAACTAGAATTTGGAAAAATAAAGATTTTTACAGGTTTTATATCTGGACAAAATTTTTAAGAACTTAAAAATATTTGTGAACTTTTTCCTTTGAAAACACTCGAAAAAAATCCCCATTTTAAAGGGTTTGGAAATTCCCGTAAAATTTTGCGGAATTTCATGAGTTGGAAACAAATGGAAATATGGAGTCCAGGAAATGCCCAAGTTCCCAAAGTGATGTAAATGTAAAATTGGGGACGGAGGAAATATGGGTATTTACAGCATGTGAAGAGTTTGGAGAAGGGACTGTGGAAGTGGGGTTCGGGACGGGAATGGGGAAAACAAAGTTGTTCTCTCGACACTCATTGCTTTCTCCCTGTAATGTATGTACATGGTGAGTTGGTTAAATGCCCCGTAAAGGAGCTGATTGGCTTTTTGCCAGCAACAAAAGTCCTTACAATCCCATATAGACGAATTTTAGGATTGTCGACGGAAGTGCCCATTGAAACTTGCTATGCCAAGAATTAAGGACCGGACTCATAATTTTCACACGCCCATATATCTATAAAGTGATGCATGCTTGGGTTATTATTATCATTGGAATTACAGCAGGGCCCAGTTAATTATCCTCACTCTCTGGAGGAGAAAATTTTACTCAAAATACACAGCTAATCAAAAAGGAAACTTCGGGATTAATTGGGACTCCAAAAATACTTTCCCTAATTTTCCCCTAGTTCCAAGCTCAGAACGAGCCCAAATGAGAACGACCAAATTTTTTCCCGCCCATAATGAAGTAATTAAACAAATGCAATACCCTCGCGAAAAGTGCACACTCCCAAAAAAAATTTAACACCCAAGTGCGAAATTTGTTCCTGCATTTATGAGCTTGGCATTTTCAGGACAAAATATTAACTTGCGAAGCACCATGTGAGAAATTCCATAAAATAAAAGAGCGATGGAGCGTCGTAATATTTGCCCTAAATTTTTCCCACTCAATTTTTTTATGATTTGTCGTATCTTCGTACATATGCAATGAGTTTCCTTTGCTCAACAAAAACGTGATGGAAACAAATGCACACATTTACTTTAAAGAAACTTCCAAAAACTTTTCGTCGTAAAATTTATATTTTCAGAGGGGTTTTGCCCTCAAAAACTTAAATTTTTAAGGATACCTTAAATTTTTACAGAAATTGAACACTAATTTATAAAACGATAGTTTTGAATTTCTAGGGTAGAAAATTTTGCTACCCAAAAAGAATCCCACTTTTCAATTTTGGGGATTTGTAACAAAATTTTCAAAACTTGTTGAATTTAATACTGATTTTCAAAATTTTCCTAAATTTAGTTTTTTTTTTCTAATTTCGAAAATGTATTCAAACCTTCAAAGTGTGGTGATTTCAAAATTCTAACAGAATTTCCAAATTTGTCCCAACCTGAAATAACTAGAGATTTTAATATTTTTCCCAATTTCAAAACATTTACATGATCTTTAAAATTTATGGGCTTTAAAATTTTACACCAAATTTTAAAATTTGTCCTAATCTAAAATAACTTTGGATTCAAAATGTTTCCTTGATTTGATAATTTAGCTCTGATCTTTCAAAAATTTAAATTTCGAAATTTTATCCCAAATATGGAAATTTGCCTTAACCCTAATAATTTGTTAATTTCAACGTAATTTTAACAATTTGTACTAACCTTTACAAATTTAGGATTTTAAAAATTCTTTGTAAAATAGACCTTTACGCTAGCCTGTAAACTTGTGTTTGTTAACATTTTCCTACAAATTTAAAATTAATTTTGGCATTCTCGGAAAAAATCGATGCTTCTAAAAAGGACTTATTTTGTAGAAAAAAATAAGGAACCACAAGGAAGGTGGTGATAGTGAAGAAATATATTTTTTATCAGTTCTCTCCAATCAGGGCTATCAAATTTCCAGCTGCATTGCCAGAGCGTAAAAAAGGGGAACATATTTTCTCCCGGTAAAAAACCCATGTACAGGAGTGCATAAGGAGTGGATCGATTTTCCTGAATTTTATACCCTCTCCAGTCTCCTTGCCCCATCCCAGCAAATATGGGTATAGAGAATTTACTCACTCCCCAATTGTTTATACACTTGTCCCTATACACACACACATACCACACAGAGACTCAACACACACCTACTCCGAGAACGGCTTTGCGCCCGGCACTAAAAGCGGGTTTTATTTCCCAAACACCCCCGATAATTCCAGCTTCTGTTGCCTTTTTAATTTGGGGCTATTGAATATTTTACGACTCGTCCTAGGTCATACCCATTCGTGCTCCAGTCGCTCCTTGACAATCAACCAAATGAAATTTGCTCATGCAAAGGAGAGAGTCCCTCTCAAAACCCGAAAAGTCAACGAACCTCAAACTTTTTTTAAAACCCCTATAAATACTGTAATCAGAAAATAAGGGCGGAATCCCTCAAGCCCTTTTTCCAACACATGTCAACCCTTCAAAAATATCACGTCAAAAATAAATGGTTTTCTTTCTCCAGGATCAGAGGAACGTACATTGAAAGGAAATTTGTAAAAACTTTTTTTTTCTCGTCAGTAGTAATTTGATATGTCGACAGGTCAATTTCTTTTAAGATCCTTGGAGAACTCACCCCGAAAATATAGATTTATCAGATTGTTCCCACGCAATTTTCAATAAATGCACGAACTCGTTTTAATCATATGGTCCCAAACCCGGAATTATCGGGGAAACTGAAAACTTTCATCTAAATATTCCCCCAAGAGTAGGAAAAATTTTCCCATCAAATATTTCAACCTTAGCATAATTTTTTCCATTGAAAACGCCTTTTAAATGGGTAGACAATTTTGTTTGGAAAACTTGAGCGCAATGTTTTGTTACAGAATTTTTTTTTCATTGTTTGGAGATGCGGAAGATATTTTAACAATTTACAATTCAACTAGTTTTGTTTTTCAATATTTTAGAAAATTCTTTAAAAATTTTCTCAGGTTTTATAAAGTGTTTCTCAGAATGTTTCGAATATTCTCGTCAATTGCTGCGCAAAATTTGCAGTTTTAACTTTAGCTTTTCCAGGATTTTACCTCAAATTTTTGCTAAATTTTACTCAAACATAATTATATTTGCCCCTAAATTTCCAACGATTTGCAAAACATTTTTCAGGAAGTTTTCCAAAATTTTGTCAGATTTTAAACCAAATTTTGGGGATATAACGACAGAATTTTCAGGTTTCAACACGAAATTTGCAAAAACTTGCTTTACAAGAATTTTTCGCAAAATGTATAAAAAATCTGCCTTCCAAATTTTGAAATAATTGAACCCAAAGTTTTACCAGAATTTACGTGAATTTTTCAATATTTTTTCCCGAATATTTTAAATACAAGCTGCCTAATTTTTGTGCATAAAGTACGTGATCATAATTTAAACGTGTTAAGAAATCACTTGTGAAAATATACTAAAAAAACTTTTAGGTGATGAAAAATTGACATAATTTAAGCGAGAAAAAACGCCGGAAATCAGGAGGGAAAAAACTGAAAGAGGTTGTTGAAAGTCGGATCTTCAAGGAATATTAATTAAGCCCTATTTTAATTTATGTCCGGACGCTAAATCACGGGAAGTGTAATAAGGGGGAGACGTGAAAGAAAATATATTTCTCTTATCGGGATTTTTGACAACTTTTCAATTCCCCGTATTTGCCCCATTTCTCAGAGCCCTGTAGCGTATGCATCAACCATTGCATAGTTGCATTTCAATGGGGTAGGCTCATATTTGCTTGATATTTGATGGAACTGGGTAAATATACCTGGAAAATGTACCCTGAATAGGGAAAATTTACTTGCATGCTCCAGTATGTGCGTAACATTGGGGCGGACGGGTTGCAATATGTACA
The DNA here is from genome assembly GCA_947179485.1 of Allacma fusca. NCBI lineage: Eukaryota > Metazoa > Arthropoda > Collembola > Symphypleona > Sminthuridae > Allacma > Allacma fusca. The sequence goes on along the minus strand of OX359246.1, from coordinate 3,451,776 downwards.
ACATTGGGGCAAGGGGTATAAAATATGCGTACGATTTTGGAAAACCCCTATAAAATGTTTGCAGGAATGGGGCAAGCGGTATAAAATATGTACGGTAGTATATCAAACGGCATAAAATATGTACAACATTGGGGCAACCAGAACAAAATACGTACAATATTGAGGCGTGTGGTATAAAACGTGCGTAGCATTGGGGTAACTAGTATAAAATACGGGCAGGCCCGTATGTACAAGTGCTCTTAGACTCCGGAATTTTTCCGGGGATAGGACACTAAAAAAGAAGAGATTTGATTCATAACTCGATTATATGAGAAAAGCTGGGGCCTGGACCCGAGAGAAGGAAGAAATCAACTGGAGGGTTCCTATTGGGAAAAAAAGAGGAAATGGAACTAACTAGGCATGTTTTCGCCCGTTTCCAGGGAAAGTCAAGGAACGATGGAAATTCTTTTCAGCAGTGGAATTCCATGCTGGATATTACGGGCGGAAATATGCACACGCGGGTAAAATTTTCAAGGAGATGGGACTCAAACGCGGGAGAAAATCAGAGCTTATTACATCATGAGCAATGTCATAAGTATGCACACTCATGGTCGGAAAATTAATAAAGTTCTCAGTTCCATTCCAATTCTAAAAGCTGGCGTCTCCAGGGGAACAATTCCACATTGAATTTCACTTTTCCCCTCTCTATCGTCTCTGTTTCTCGGTTTTTATCACTTTTCACTCATTTCAAACCGAATTCCGCTTCAGCCCACATCTCATTCCTCGGCAAAATTAACGGTAAAAATTTTCAGTCAAAATTTTTACAAAACATCTCATGTTTTTCATTTAAAAGAAAATTACCCCATTTGCAATTTTTTTCTGAACAGCGAACTTTAATGTTTTACGGAAACACTTACCTTTCTAGCACTTCGACGCTTCACTGTCTGCATAAAATTTGGGAAAAATTTAAGCCCAGTTCCTGGTTAAAATTTTCTATTCGTCAGAAATTTACGAAAAAATTGACTGCGAAGATGTTCACAAAAAAGTGTTTCAGTTAAAACGCAAAAGTTAGTACGTTTTTAGTTAACGTTCTATTTTGACACAGATCTTTGGCGTAATTTAACAATGTACCAGGAATGTGTTGCATCGATGTGGAACATTTCCTGGAATTAACATTCCTGAAACTTGGAGGGTTTTCAGGGAATTCGAATTATTGCATCGATGCAGAAAGTTTTCTGGAATTGATATTCTTGGAAATTTTAGTGAATTCAAATTATTGCATGTATGCAGAAAATTATCTGGAATACATATTCCTGGAAATTTTAGTGATTTCAAATTATTGCATCGATGCAGAAAATTATCTGGAATCCGTATTCCTGAAAATTTTAGGATTTTTGCGGAGTATTTTAAACGGGTAAAATTTTAAGCATATTTTCATTTAGAAGTTTGGTGGAAATTAATGGTTTTTCTCTGTAAAACTCGCGTTGGGGCTGTGATCAATGCGAAGTTAAAGAAAAGATCCAGTGTCTTTTGTGGGGAAAACAATGGGAAATTGTGCTCAATTTGCAAAAAACCACCCAATGGAACACTGTAATTATAGCGATTAGGGCAGGGGAGATTGACTTTGGGAGTACAATGCCAAAAAGGGGGGTTCCTGAGCAAATACACTTGAGAGTCAATCTACTTATAAACATTGACAGAGAGGGATGAGTGGAGCGTCAGTTATCATCATTCTGGATGGATATTCCCTCGAGATGGTTAATTGCATCGTCGATGAAGTAATAAAAGCACACACACACATGACCACGCACGCATGTACATATGTAATTCAAGTTCTTGAGCAAATATCGAATAGACATCCAAACAAAAAAATCCTAAATTACATGCCCTGTTGGCAGGTTTTAGGCCCGTTTTTTACCGCCGCTGCGTTACAACCATGTTTGGCGCAATTGCCACAACAAATTTACCGTCCGCTGCAATTCGAATTTAATAATGGTAAATTTTTTTTCGAAAAATGTTTTTTGGGATTTTATTTTCAAATTTAGATTTTTGGTGCATTTTTGTGGATCGTAAAATTTTGTGTAAAATTTTACCCGCTGCATTACATTTCCGAAAAACGTTATTTGCCTTCAATTACCGGGTTTTCTTGTTTCTTTCATATTTGATGGTGATTGGTATTTTATTTTTTTGCAGAATTTTGTCCATATTTTATGGATGTTTTTATATTTGTGGAAATATTTTCCAATATTTTAGATAAGGTTTTTTTTTCGACAAAATTTTTGTAATATTTTGTTTGTATTTGAGAAAATTGTGTGCTTGAAAATTAGCTATAATCTCTGACGTGATTTTCTGGAGGGTTTTTGGGGGAAATTTTTTCCGCCTATGGTAGTGTGGGCTGGGAAAAGTCAATATTTTGTACATAAAGCTGATCCGTGGAAGCACACTTAAGCTTTTGTCTTTACAGAATTGAGGGAAAGAATGAATCCCCTGGTAATCTCCTGCTTAGTTGGTCGTAATGAAGGTGAAGTGAAGATGAATCTCACGGGTCTCTTCACCAGAATTCTCTCTCAACCCCCAATTCCTCTCCCCTCTCAAATATTGCCTTCGTCTCTAATTTCACTCAACGCGTTTCCACATAAAAGCATCCCAACATTCCCGTATTTGTGTCTCTTCAGATTCCCTCCCCCTTTTTTTATCTCCAACCAAACCCAAATGTACTGAAATTTGGAGTTAATGCCCAAACACTCTTTTTTAGTTGCACTTGACTTTATACATCGTTGTGACGGTTGGTCAGCAAATTTCACGCGTATTTCGAATTACCCATAAACATTTTACCCCCAAAAATCCAGGCTAAAACTCCTAGATGTTTCCCAAAAAATATGACGCATAAAATTTTGCGCATAAAATATTACCCCTAAAATTTTGCGCATAAAATATTACCCCTAAAATTTTGCGCATAAAATATTACCCCTAAAATTTTATGCAAACAACAGTTACCCTAAAGTTTTACAAAAAAATATCGACTGTAAAACACCAATAAATTATCACCCGTCAAAATTTTGACACAAAGCCTTACCCATAAACGTGCAGAAATCATCTGTAAAATTGTGTTCCAAAAATTATCACCTGTAAAAAATTCTCCCAAATTTATCATCTGTAAAATTTTGGATAACGAAATATCATTCGTCAAAATTTTTCTCAAAATTTCTAACTTGTAACATTTTGTCTAGGAAATATCACCCGTAAAATGTTGCCAGAAAATGATAGCCCTTAAAATTTTGTCAAATAAATTTCACGGTTCCAATTTAAAAAAAAATATTACCAGTAAAATTTTGCCCTAAAAATAAGAATTTTTAAGTATAATCTTGTCGCCTGTAAAATTTGAAAGGGGAAAATAATTTGGAAAGCAAATTTGAGGGTTTTGCCCTTTAATCAACGTTATTGGGAAGCCAGAGAGTGAAAACCAAACAATGCAATTTACCTCAGTTGTCGAAACCTTTCAGCTGTGTCAACAGCCCCGTTGAGAAAGGGGGTCTTGAGAGCAAATATGGTCCTTGACAAGCCCCAATCCCCTGTCAAATATTGGATCGACTACGAGGCAACGCGTCTGATGGAGCAAAAGTAAACAAATAAACAAGAGCAATGGAACCTAATACGAGCGTATGCACTTGTTTAAGTTGCCCAATTTGATGGAGAAATCCAGGAATGTGGCCCGAATGGGTGAAAACGGCTTCTACAATCTCATTTTTCCCGGTTGAAAAAATTAGGGTCAAGCCTGAATTTTGCATCGGGATATTGAACGTCTCTGCATACGTATGTGTGTACGTGTACATAATAATAAAGGGAAATTCAATGCCGGAGTTTATGGGCAAATAGGGTTTATTATTCAGTAAGCGAAAGGATTTTCCGCTTTAGAAAGGACGCACGAAAAGAAGACTCCCAGCTTTTCCTCAACCTCACAAACAAATGCATGATCAAGGAGCGAGCTGCAAGAGAGCGAGAAAAGTGGTCAAAGAGAGTTTCACTAAAACCACGCTTTTCCATACGTACGCAAAATACATAGTCCAGGAACTGGGCTGGGAAAATTTAACCTAACAAAATTTCTCCTTAAAATTTGCCCATATTAAAAAAAAATATTTCAGGTTAAAAAAATTATCAATCAAATTCCGAACAATTTTCATTTTTTCGACAATTAGCCCAAATTTTTTATTTAATCAAAATTTCTCAAAATATGCATCCAAACGGGTACTTTTACGACTAAATTTTTAAAACATCCTACTCAAGCTTTCGTCGGAAAAATCCCGTAAAATATACAAAATAAACACACAAATTCCCTAAAAATATCCCAAATTTTCGAAATTTTTAAGAAAGTTAATCGTTAAAATTTTCTGATTTTTTCGACAAGAATTTCAACGAAACCAAAATTGAGGACAAAATTTTATGGGCAAAAATTTTACGCGTAAATTTTTTTTTTGAATTGAACATTTTTGAATGTTTTTTTTTGCGTAAATTTTTCCAGCCCTGGTAGAAATCTGACTCTGTATTTGGAAGGAGACGGAGAGAGTTTTGAATACGAGAGCACGTCAGAATTTCCCCTATGTATTTGAATGTAATTTGTAGGTATTGGTCTCCGTATACATGGACTCAAAGGAAGGAGTGCTTTGTGTGCGTGTGCTCTTGAGCTCTAAATTCATTCCCCTGAATTTGGAATGGAGCTTCCTGGCCTCAGGTATTTACCTATTTATTCACCTGGAACGCCGAGCACGGAGCCAGAGGACTATGTCAACCCAAACAAGCCCAATTGGACTTGGCTTAACACACCATACAGATATCCATTCCACTCTTTCCCATGAATAACCATTCCTACTGTAAACACATGTACTTAGATAAATTCAATTTTAATATTAAACCCTAAATGTATCTTTTATGTGTATAAAAATATGTGGACATATCCTTTTTGGAAAATTGGCTCATCATCAATTTTTCCAGTATTTTTTAAGAAATAATTTAAAGCCAATTTTTAAAATGGTTTCGCTCATATTTAAAAACAACTTTTTTATTTTGCCATGCTTTTTCTAAATTTATATCGAAATTTAACCGGAATTTTAGTTTCAAATTTTTTATAATGTTTTTAAAACTTCTTTTTGCAAAATACATCGTACATACGTCTTTCATGTACATATTGTGTTTTCAATTGTTTTCTAGTTTTTACAACAAAATATGCAGGAATCCAAATTTTCCAGGTTTCCATATTTTTTAACCCAAATTGGTGTAAAATTTTAGCCCTAATAGACCAACATACTGCACTTAATTTGCCCATTCTATCAAGTATTCTAAGATTTTTGTACCCTAATTTTTTAAAATTGCGCATCAAAATTTGAAAAAAAAAATCATAAAATTTGAAAAAAAAAATAATAAATTTTAGGTAAACTTTGGAATTTTGATTTTGCAAAATTTTTAGCAACGTTTCATCAGCTCAAAATTTTTATCCAAAAACACGAATTCTGTCAAACGTTTGAGACAAAATCTCCGTATTTTGGCAACAAATGTCTTGATACTTTGAATCTAAATGCCCCTAATTTGATTTGAAATATTTTTGAAATATTTTTTGAATTATTTACTAATTTCGACAATATATTTCAATTAAATTTTTGGTAAACTGTGACATACAAATTTACCAAAATTTGATAAAATCTATATTCTCAATAATTTTATTATCAAAATTTTCTCAGAATTTGTAAAAAAGTTGACCACATTTTTGCGCCAAATTTTGTTAAAATTTTAAACCAAATTGCCCGTATTTTTAGAAAAACGTTTATTAAAATTTTTGAATGAAAACGTCCCTATTTTTAGACACTAGCGTTCCCCAAACCCAATATTCAAACCCAGATTTATATATGTGTTTGAAGTCCGCGGAAATTTCCTAAGAGGTTAATTTTTCTAGGAAATTTTCCCAGGTAAAAAATTCATGGGAGCCACCACTGACGCGTGCTTTATTGAATTAGCCCGAATGCGGGTTAGATTAACTCGGGAGACTCCCAGCCCCAGGCTTTGTTTTACGAAGGTCCATGACCACTAAATATTTAAAGAGGACGAAGAAATTACGAGGCTAATTGTGTTTTGGCCTGAGAGACTGAAAGAATAAGAAAACGCTCTTCCTTTCGCCCTGTAACTAAAAAACATGCATCAAATACTGAAACGCTATAGGCTTGGGTCTCACGAGAAATTTCAGACAGTAGAGGTTAAGAGGTTTAACTTTCCCTTTATAAAGATGTATACATGCACCAGATTGGGGTATATCTGGAAATTCAAAGGTAGAGGCCGCTCTGCTTGGGAATAGATTGAAAGCCTGGGAACGCTAATATTCTAATGTACCTGTGACTTTTAAGGCATTGTTAAGTCAACTTTGAAATGAGATTAAAGGAAATTCCTGGAGCGAAAGAGAGAGTGAGTAGGAAGACGTGAGTTTGTTGAAAGACCCTTCATTCAGCTTATGTTTAATTTCGTATATGTCATATCGTAGTCTCAAATGGCAAGCTCCCTACTCGAGATCCGTTCAAGTTCAAGTTATGCATTTAGAATTTCAAGGCCACTCGAGCCAGAATCTTTCGTTGGAGAAAATAGCGGGTACAGAACATGCGAGGTCAAGTGGAGAGTATAAGGCGTCAAGTCGAGAATTCAAAGGCGTTAAGTGAAGTACATACTGAGTCAAGTGGAGTAGATACTGAGTCAAGTGGAGTAGATACTGAGTCAAGTGGAGTAGATACTGAGTCAAGTGGAGTAGATACTGAGTCAAGTGAAGGAGATACTGAGTCAAGTGGAGTAGATACTGAGTCAAGTGGAGTAGATACTGAGTCAAGTGGAGTAGATGCTGAGTCAAGTGGAGTAGATACTTAGTCAAGTGGAGTAGATACTTAGTCACGTGGAGTACATACTGAGTCAAGTGGAGTAGACACTGAGTCAAGTGGAGTAGACACTGAGTCAAGCGGAGCAGGTACTGAGTCATGTGAAATATATACTGAGTCAGGTGGAGTAGGCACTGAGCCAAGTGGAGTGGACAAGGAGTCAAGTGAGGTATTCACAGCGTCAAGTGGAGTAGAGTCAAGGAGTCTAGCAAATATGATTGAAGGTGAAATAAAGATTTTCAAGTTCAAGCAGAGAAAATGATAACTCAAGTATAAAAAGCGAGGTCAAGTGGAAACGTCACGGGTCAATTTGAACAAATACTTGGCCAAGTGTAATAGAAACGCGGTCAAGTGTAATCGCCACGGTGTCGAAAGCAGAAATTTCGAAGTCAAGCATACCATTATGGTCAAACTTATTCACAAATAAGGTCAATTCGGTCAAACCACTTCAAACAACGTCCTACTACACTAAAGGTCATCTCCGTCCAACACCAAGGTCAACTTAGCCGCCATTTAAGGTCAAGTAAGATTACAAATCCAGACCAAAAAATTCAGGTCAAACTTTTTAAGGTCAGTGTCAGGTCGGATTTTTAAAGCGGTAAATCCTGAGAATTCAAAAGCTCAAAGACGATAAATCTGGGACCAACTTGACCTCAGAGTGAACCTCAACTTGAAAATCCGAGGGTTCGGAAACTGATCGACGTGACTCGAACCAAGCTCTGAATTAGCGTAAGCCCGGACTTTGGGGAATGGTCTTGGATTGTTATGAAGAGCTTTGAAGCTGGGGAAAGAGTAGAGAATAGAGGGAAATAAAGGAGACACAAGTCCTTTTGGCCGATACAAACCACGGAGTGAGTAGACGGAGAAAATGAGAGCCAATCTTGAGAGATGATATCCATAATATCAAAGAGACCAAAGGAGATTTGTCTAATGGCATAAGGCACAGCACACTCCTCCACTCTTTCTAAAGCAATCTCAACATCCCAACCATTCCCTCCATCACAATACATGCCCTCACGTATGCACGCTCATGGGCCACATCATACATCACATTTCCCTCCTCCCATATAAACACTTACGGCCACCCTCTCCCCAACATATGCATACTCCCCAACATATACGCACGTAATCACATTATAAATCTACAGGGTTCCCTCACAACTTCCCCCTTTTATCACACAAAAAAATTATCCTCCAATTTTAAACCCCACAACTCATTTTTCCACGCCACCTTAAACGCATTTATTAACAACAACCCTCTCAAACACCCTATTTTCAAAATAAATCATTAAAATTTTATATTTTTTCTAAACAATTAAAAATTTAGAAAATTTGCTCCAAATTTACAGTATAAAATTATCGGTAATAAACATTTTCCCCGAAAAAGAACAATTTTTGGCTAAAAACTGCGTTCAAAATTTGATTCGAAATATTTTACGGAACATGGTATGCGAAGTATTTTATTAAATTTAATGCGAAGTTAATGCGAAGTATTTTATTAAATTTAAATCCTGACAACGGATAAAAATGTTATCAAAAATACATTACATTTTACAATTTTTTCCTGGGTTAACAAATTTAACGGTGTAAAATTTTTCCCCAATTCAATTTTGGGTCTTATTTTTTTGCCACAATCTTGTACCAACATTTTGAACCAACGGATGCTTATGCCATCAAGATTTTGGACCATCAATGTTTTCCAAATTTAAAATTTGGGTCAAAAACATTTTCTGTTTAAATGTTGTTTGACAAATTGTCCTGTGTTTTAATTTTTGTTCAAGTTTCTGTTCAATAAAATTCCAGAATTGTTTTACCCCATTAAAATTTTGCATCGGAAATTTTGTCGACATTAAAATTTCGGTTATAGCAATTTAACGGGGTTTAAATTTTGAGTCAAAATATTTTCCTCTGTGGGTATTTCGGTTTAAATAGTTTTTCCCAATGAAATTTGGGTTACAAGCTTTTCTTCCTGTTAAAATTTTGGGCTACAAAATTTTTCCCAAAAAATTTTCGGAAAATTTTAACAACAATAATTGCAAAATTTAAGTAAAATCTACTTTTTTGCCTAATTTCAGGAAAATTTAATGCAAATTCAAAATTTGTTCCTCTGAATTTTAAGAGCACCCTGTTCATGCATGGATTTTGAGCCACAGTTCACTCCGCCCGCATGAGGAGTTCAAGGATAGGGTGGAGATTTCATAAATGACAAATGCTTAATGCATTGCATATATGCTCCTTTGCCATCAATAACTGGGAAGACGTGGGTCCGTCAGAGACGAAGCCAATTACAAGGCTCCTTATGGCATTCCATTTCTCCGCAAGACTAGTTCAAATCCGAGAGAGTCACAAGTCCCGAGAAATCTTCCTTTAACTCATTTCCTTGGCACACGCTTAATTTCCTACCTGGCCTACATGCCCCTCAACTCCCAAACTGAAACATACCCGTAAATATACATTTTCCATACAGTACGAAACACATACTCGAGTAATTACGCCTATACTCATTTTACCCCTTTGAAACCTGAAAGCACGTACGAAATTCCGTATGTTTCGACATATGGAGTTAGTTCCGTATGCATAATACGTATATACACGCATAAGTGGAAACATGCGTAAAAACCTGGACAGCAGCTCAATACACTGTAATTCTTCTGCCACGTGAAAACATTAGCTTGTGGGAAGTTTCCTAAGCTTTGGAAATGGACGCGTAAGAAAAATACGTTCCTGGTAACGAGATTTCCCTGCATAAAATTTTACGTAAAATTTATGATTTTACGCATGCACATAATGGTTAACCGGAGGACGTCAGGAATAAGTACATTTGGTTTTTTTTTCATGTGCGTCTCCCTGGAAGCGGATCAAATTAAGGGCTTCTGGGAGAAAATGCAAAGAGAAAATCTGATATTAAATGAAATCAGATGAGGAAAAAGAGACGCCAAGATTTTATTTTAACGAAGCCAACCCGATCCCAATACGTCGGCTGCGTCTCTCAAGGGAACTCTGATTTTCCGGATTTCGGGTTCCCCTTTTCTACTACTGTCCCAACTAAATGCAATTTCCCAAATAAGGTCCTCTCCACTTAGCGGATCATTTTCTACGGATGAAAAAAATTTAGGCGGGATGCCCCTTTGGCGCCATTCAAATTTTCCCCTTTTAAAACCATAAATTTTTATCGGCGTTCTAATTCGAATCAAATTTCAGCGTTCTCTAATGAATTTTCCAAAACATTTCGTGACTTTTTCTTAATTTTCATGTAAAATTTAAGCGTTTTCGAAAAGCATATTTGCCCAGATATTGTCAACAAAATTGTCAGCAAATTTTATTTAGAATTGTCTTAAAAAATTTAATAAATTGCTGAAAAATTTTCCACAATTTTAGTGGACAAAATATTCACTCTAAAGTTTTTAATTTTTTCGCCCCTAAATTTTGATACAATTTTCGAACGCCCCAAATGTTTTTACCTGCATCGTTTCCTCTTATAATATCGTTTGTATTTTTTAAAACATTTGGCAAAATTCGGCCTAATATGGTATTTTATTAAATTTGGTCAAATTTATTTCAAGCGCCTAATTTAATGTACCTGGTCTTTTTAGGTGGGTGTTTATTGTGGGTCTGCACAATTTAGATTTGAAAAATAATTATTTGAGCCTGAATGTTTTCAACCGCTAACTTGCAGATTTATAAAATATGGACGTATCAATGCAAACATTTTGGGCAAAAATATCTGAAATTTGTTTACAAAAATTTGGGTGGAATTTTTTACCTGGAATTTGTTCCTTGATATAAATTTTTATGGCGAGGAAACAGAAGGAGAAGCATTTATGGGGTGTAAATTTTCTGGAATTTGAAGAAATTCCGGGTCAGAAAATAAAAGGAAATGGAAGGAAAAAGAAAATAGTAACTGGAAGGATTGTGACGGCGCCGGGGCAGGGGGGAAAAGCTGATAAATAATTTTGCCAAATGAGCCTTCTATATGCAGGATGTTTTAATGGGAAAGGTTTGAGGAGCGTGGCAGGAGGGAAACGGACGGAGGGAAATTTTTTGCTGGAACTTGACATTCCCGTGACTGTATATGCCCCGGCATGACTTCTTTATTCCCCAAAACGCAAGTCAGACTACAATTGTGTACATAACCCTAATTGTATATTTGCTTGGGACGGAGGGAAACATATAGACCGGAATTTATGGATTTTCTCTTGATTTAATATTCAAGGTGAGCGCTTTTCCCCCGCTTTCTCACACACAACCTCCAGCTCACACACAGTTTTTCGGGCTTATAGTTATTACGGGTTACGTCCATTTATTATAAATTCCCATAAACCTACAACTCAATCAAATTTTCTCCAGCAAGGGACAGACAGACGGCTTGTAATTTTGCAAGATATTACTGTTATTAACGAAAATACTGCTCCAACCAGTGAGATCCATTTCAAAACAAAACACTATTAAAAAAGTACTGTAATTAAAACGGCGCCAATATTTATGAGCCGTGGAATCCCGGTTTAGTCCTTCGGGGAAATTTTCGGCGTATTTTGGCGAAAATTGCTTGCAATTGGTGTAAAAACTGTGGTAATTAGTCCGTTTTTTGCTTAGAGCACACAAACGTTTTCGAATTCATGGTTAAATATTTTAAGGGAAACATTTGTTCGCCGGTTTTAGGACCCATATTTCGAAGAAATAAATTGTTTCGTCTCATTTTCCAAAGTAAATTTCAAAACAATTTAAAACTTCGCTGAAATATTCATTACGGATAAACATTTTACTGGTTATTAACACCTTCATGCAAAATGTTTGGATAAAATTTTAGGGTTACAGTTCGTAGTACAATTTTTGTGATAACATTTTCGTGGTAAAATTTGTGTGGTAAAATTTTGGGAGTAAAATTTGAGTGGTAAAATTTTGGGAGTAAAATTTGCGTGGTAAAATTTTATGAGTAAAATTTGTGTGGTAAATTTTTATGAGTAAAATTTGTGTTGTAAAATCTTGGGAGTAAAATTTGTGTGGTAAAATTGGTGTGATAAAATTTTTGTGGTAAAACTTTCGGGTAAAATTTTTGTGGTAAAACTTTCGGGTAAAATTTTTGTGGTAAAACTTTCGGGTAAAATTTTTGTGATAACATTTTGGTGAAAAATTTCGTGGGTAACATTTTGGGGGTATCATTTTTGTGGTGAAATTCTGTGGGTAACATTTTGGGGGTAAAATTTAGGGGGTAGCAATTTTGTGTTGAAATTCTGCGAATAAATTTTTGTGGTAAATATTCATAGGGAAATTTTTCAGGTAAAATTATTGTGGTAAGATTTTCGGGATACAATTTTCGGGATAAGATTTTGAAGGTAAAAATTTGTGGTACAATTTTTATGGTAAACGTTTTGTATAGCAAAATTTCGTAGTAAATTTGTGACCAAATAACGTATAAAAGTTTAATTTCAAACTTTAGGTTGCGATTTAAAGCTGGATTTAAGATTAAGGTTTTAAGTAAAATTTTTGACAACGGTTAATGATTAAACTGTGTAGCAACATTTTATGATAAATTTTGAGAACAACATTTAGGGTAACATTTGGGGTGTTAATTTAGAGTAATATTTTGTGGCAATACGTTTCTCGCAAAGTGGTAGGAAAGATTTTTTATAAATTTGCGGGCTCGTAAATTTGATATAAAATATCCCGTATAAATTTTGGTAATGCTTTTTATTGCACGGCCGTTTACAACTTTAACTTTTATTTTGAACACGGCACTCATTACGTCAATCGTAATAAAATGCTGTTTCCAAAGATTATATTAGACTAAACCGTGCGCCTGAATTTTGAAAGCCGTAAAATATGTTTACCTATTTTATTGATATGGGAATTATAGAAAATAAATTTCCCAACGAGTGGGGGACCGTCGATTATCCTTTAAATTTAATGCAAATACAATTGGTTTTCACAGCAGCTGCACATCTGCCCGTAATCCCCTCAAAATGACATAATCTGTTATGGGCAGAATATAAACGCAAATAAATTAACAATCGATTTGACAGTTTATAAACCGTCTCCGGAGAGCTCGTCTGGACGCGGGCATAATTACGGTGAGCACAATTTTCACAGAATACTTGAACTCTCCCAAAACTATTTGCATGTCTAAAAATACCCTTCTCCAGACTTGTTGGCCTCTACAAATGAGGGCTAAACAAACCAACAAAAATATTTGACTTATATTCTACTTACCCCACTCAATTTGTTTGAATTTCCCGGAAAATGTTCCTAACCGACAAAATTGTCATAAAATTTGACATTTCAGTTCACTTATGTCAAAAATATAACAAAAAAATCTCGTGTAATTTATAGTATATCACTTGCAATTCACGTTTTTATCATTGGAACGTCTGCCGGTTTGGATGTTTTCACTGAAAATATTTTCCCCATTTTGCCACCACTTTTCCGTACAATTTTTGCCACTTGGAACGAAATTCATCGAAATGTTTCCAGGTTTGAAGGCGTTTTGCCCCAATTTGCTTCTATTTCAATGAGGTTTTCTTTTGAATCAGGATGTTTTGACAAAAAAGTTATTTTCACATGTCTTGCAAACGGTGCAAAATTGGGGGTTAAAAATTTTGGAAGTATTTCTCGCAAATACGGAATATTTTGTGGGGAAATGCGAAATGCTTATGGGTTTCGGTGTAAAATTTTGCCTGTCACTGATTTTTCCTGTTTTTTCAGTAGGGAGGAGGAAAATTTGAGGGCAGAGTGGAGCAACTTTGTGGGTTGCTTGTCTGCACGGAACTGTTAGACAGAGGATTGTGTTTCGAGGAGAAAGTAGCAAGGATTTGGAGAAAGGGCTTTTTACACTTGGGGCTATTTCATGCGCAATACTGATATTCACAATTTTCTCTATTCTTTCCCCTGTCCCTGTCTCATCAGCCTCGTTAATGTTATGAGCAAGAGTTTAAAAAATATTTTGCATTCGTATTTTCCCAGTATATCAAACTGGGCTTTGGGCTTGTAGCATCAGCATAAAAAAATATCAGGGAATTTTCTCGTGTCCAGTATTACGAAGAACAAAGAAATTTTTCAAGGTTTCAAGGACGCCGGAAAAATTTATTGGGTAAAAGTGTTTGAAAATGAATGCGTTTTCACACGAAACAATTTCAGACATAAATGGGGCAGTTCTATAGTTTGGAGCGTGTGACAAATTGGTATTTACCGTGAGCCCACTACTTGGGATTTGGAATGCTGCCTAAAAATTATTTGCAATCACTTGCCAGTTACCAATTTATTTAGACCTTTTTGAGGGCATGAGCAGCCAATTAGGGGAAAATGGGTTTACATATTTCGAACATTTTAATTACTTTGCAAATGTTTTCTAATCAAGAAAACCCTTGCAATTATTGGGGCATTTTCTTAAAATATCATGAAAAATTTTAAAACCTCAATTTGTGTGCTGCATAAATTACGGGCGTTTAAAAACTTGTCAAAATCTAATCCTGTAAAAATGTTCGGTGATCAAGTACCTCAAATTTTTAACAAATTTTTGCCCAAATGCAGAGGAAATATTTAACAGTAAAATTTTGCTAAGGATCCCTTAATCGTCATGGAATTTTTTTGAAACCACGTAAAATTTTGAAATTCGGGTGTGTTTTTAAAATTTGCAGAAAACATTGTATGTGGTGCATATTTGCGTGCTAAATCCATAAATAATTGCTTATACCAGTTTCTTCGGTATAGGGAAAAGAGTTGGGCTGTTGAAACGAAAGAGGGATTTAAATCTGTCACAGCTCCAGTCCCGTCCAAAGTGACAAATTGAGATGGATGCCGGTCAGTTGAGCTGTTTTTCCGGAAAGAGCAGAGCTTAGTGCTTTTGTTGCCAGCTGCGTGCTTGAGTGAAAGTAGCCCGAAAGTGGAGCAAGTGTCTTTTAATGCATACAATTTAACACATATATGGGACGGAATCCAGGCTTTATGGGCTTTCCCCATATCTGGCAAAATGAGGGGAGGGAATCCAAGCACTTGGAATTACAGCGCGATAAAATGTACAGCCCAGTGTACAAATCTGATGCTAATTAAATGCAAATAAGTGGGGAAGAAATAATCTGGCGTTTGCATACAATATGGTGAGCATTTGTCTCGGTGCAAATTGGGTTTCAATGGTTGCTTCAGCCCAATTTGTTAAAAATTAGTGGGGAAAAAATATTTGCTTGGAAAAAATTGGAATAGAACGATTTTTTGCTCAAATGTTTTTAATCCCTCCACGTTTTCATACAATTTTGGGAAACATTTTTGTACGAACGCAGCAAACTTGGTAAACAGGGCGAAAATTTTGGTAAAATATTAAATGTTTTTCAAAATTTTCGAATTTGGTTAAAATATACTGCTTTAATAAAATAACTAAAAATTTTATAAACTGCTTCAAATTTTTATGAAAATGTCAAAAATAGTTGTAAACAGTTTAAAATTTTGGGTTTTTTAAAAATTTTGGCCAAATTTTAAATTAATTTTAAATAACAGTTAAATTTTTAGTTAAATAAAATAAGTTCTCATTGAATTTCTATACTTTTTCAGAACATAGGGCAAATCTTAATTACATTTTAGATCGAAATCCCCATCCAAATTTGTAAGCCAAATCGTACGAGAATTAATGGGAAAAGAAAGGAAATTAGGAAGACAGACATTATGGAGAGATTTCAGGAATTATGCGGAGAAAATTGCTGTGACAAGAGACAACGAAGGAGACGTTGCTGATTGCAATCCCTGAGAACATGCCAAAAACCGCTTGTCAAAGCAGTTTGCGCACTCCAAATCCTGAGAAAATGAGCATGAGAAATAATTCAATAAAAATACTTTCGCGTAATATTATATTGGCAACGCCGGAGCTTCTCCTGTCCAAGTCCGTCCTTCAAACATTTGCTTAGCCAAGGGGAGTAATTACAGTCCAATAAGTGCTTGTTCTGCCTGGGACTGTCAAAACAAGCGGAATTATCATATTTTCTCTCAATGCCCGTCATCTCTACTTCTTTTCAGAGAAAAACCATTCTCAGTCAAACCCAACAACGTAGCAAATTTCTTGTCTGATAATTAAGTTTTGTCAATTGCTCATGTCAATAATTTCCCCGGAGTTTGAGGGTATGATACTAATCTTAGGGAAATTAACAGAATATGTTTTGGAGAGCATATATCAATAGGTACTTTCGAGCATTTGTGGACAATTTTATGTCAAATATTTTTCCAAATTTCGACAATTTTGCACCAAACATTTTGGGAGAAAATATTTTTCAAAATTTCTCCAAAATTTTATGTACATTTTCCCCCAAATATTTCTCCAAAATTTTATGTACGTTTTCCCCCAAATATGTCTCCAAAATTTTATGTACGTTTTCCCCCAAATATGTCTCCAAAATTTTAAGTACGTTTTTCCCCGAAGACTTCTCCAAAATTTGATGTGCATTTTCCCCAATCGTTTCTAAAGAAAATTTTATGTAAATTTTTTCTCAAATTTTTCTCCAAAATTTTAACGATTTTGAATTATTTTTTAAATTTTAAACCAATTTTTTTAAATTTGGTCCGATTTTGTTAAAATTTTGATACAATTTTAAAATATTTGGATTAAAATTTTAATACTTATACCCAAATTTTCGCCCATGTTCTGTACAGATTTTGACTTAATGATTTGCCGACCAATATAAAACTTTTGCCCAAAATATTTCCCAACGTAACATCAAATTTTGCCCTTAACAGTTTCCTAAATTGCTCACAAATTTTGCCCTAAATATTTTCCAAATATTTTTAAAACATTTTTTCATATTATGGTAAATTGTGTCAAATATTTGTGCAATTGTCATCAAAATATTCCATGGAAATTTCAGGACCAAATTTTGTCAAACAATTTTAAAACTTTTAAAAATTGTAATTTGAAATTTCTATTCAACAATGGGGCCAAATATAAATTAGTGCATTCCGCGTGTCTGTTCTTTAACATATCAAGTTTTTCCCAGGTAATAGGTTTCGTAGGTGTCAAAATTAATATGCGAAATAAAATTTAGTACAAAATGTTTTGATAAACAAATACAAATTTATGGCAAAATTATTTGAGAACGTAATAATTATTTGTGGTAATTTTGTCTGTTTCCTTGCAAATCTGAATTTTTGGGATAGAAATAAATCGGGGTTGAATATGAGGGGATGGGTATTCTTAGAAGGTGGTCTTCGTGGAAGGTAAGATTTTGAGGGCAACCTACAGAGCTCCATATGAACCGTCTGGTTGGAGATTAGAGAGTGTCGGAGGAAGTTGATAAGGAGAGATTGTGTTGAAGGAAAACAATGTGGTTGGGATTTGAAAAGGGAAATATAATAAGTGATGAGATGGAGGGAAATCTGACATCTCTTACAAGTTTAGCATAATTATGCAAGCCAAAAGGGAAGGTCTGGAGAATGTGAAAACAGAGTGGAAGACACTATCTGACGATAAATAATGAATGGCGAATCAAACTTGAGAATAATTAAGAGCTTCATGAAAGCCCGAATTTTCAGCGGCAGAAATGTGGAAGGTGAAAGTTTTACACAATGCCCGCGAACCCATTTATATAGGGTGCTGCAAGGAGGTTTCTTCAACCCAATCCTTATGGGTAAAAAAGTTTGTTTCAAACTTAATAATTTGTATTATAAAACTTAAATGTTTCCGTTATGATTTGCGCAATTTTGTCAAAACTTTCACGAAATTTCACCCAAATTGTTACTAAAATGTTTACAAAATTTTAGTAAACATGTTTAGGCTTACAAATTACTAAACGTTTTGTCAAAACGCAGCTGATTTGTACTAAAATTTAAAGTAAACTTTTTTTTTAACGAAATAGTATTCTATTTTTATCAAATTTTCCCAAATTATTACCATATTTTGCTTTTGATTTGCCCAATTGTTGTCAAATTTCTCAAGGTTGTTGTAACGTTTTACCAAATGCTTTGACAAAAATATTCACTATACATTTGGCAACCGCTGAAAAAAGTTTGCAGAATTTTGCACAGATTCTGATAATGTTTCTCTCGTTTAACCATATTTTGTTTAATTCTGTCGAATTTGCGTAAAATTTCTTGGCGTTTTTGCCAAATGTTTACCAACTGACAAGACCTACAATTCAGGAATTTATTTGGCAAACATCTGGCCAAAGGTTTACAAAATTTTGCACATATTTTGATTATGGCTTGCCCGTATTTCACCAAATTTGGTCTTGATACGACCATGTCTTTGGCAACGGCTTCCCAAATTTTAAATAGTTTCCCCAAATGTTAAAAAAATTGTTGATGAATATTTTGTTTTAAATTTTGACCGCATATTAAGCAGCGTGTGGCCAAATTTAGACGAAGCTATGTACAAATTTTAACAAATGTTTTCCAAAATTGCACAAAGTTTGGTCTCCATTTTGCAACGCACGTTTTTTATATTTCATATCACATTTTTATGATTTACATCATAATTTGGGCAGCTACTCTCCAAAAATTGACAACTCGTTGCCAAATTTGGAAAAAATGTCGGTACAAATTCTGACTTAATTTCCACAAATTTTGCCTAAATGTGTGCAAATTTTGCCCAAATTTGAAAAATTTTCTTGGTCAGGTCTGATCCCTAATTTTGAAATATTTTCACAAACAGGGCTCACAAAATTTTTCATCAATAAATTCAATGACTCTAGTTTCAAAAAATGTCCCAGAAATTCGAAAAATAAAACTAATAAAATGTT
Source organism: Allacma fusca (assembly GCA_947179485.1). Lineage (NCBI taxonomy): Eukaryota > Metazoa > Arthropoda > Collembola > Symphypleona > Sminthuridae > Allacma > Allacma fusca. The sequence continues at coordinate 3,433,184 of OX359246.1, read as the reverse complement.
GACCATCCCATAAGTTTAGGTTGCGCTGGACTACAAATGTTTTGACTCCCTGTATCCTGAAAAGGAAGTCCGTTGAAAACTTTCTCCGCATTATGTCTCCAGGATCTTCATATTTTCTCCAAGTCATGAGCAACATGACGACCGCCCTATTATTATTCGACCTGTACATCCGTCACCCTCATTTTCCCAAACTTTCCTTAAATTTCCCTCATGTGCCCACCCTGCCTTCAATAAAAATTTCGAGTCAAGTTTTGCCCCTATTTGGATCAAAAATTCTTTGCATCTCCTAATGGAAACCAGCAGAAACATTTCTTACATATTTTTGAACCAATTTTAAAATATTTTCTTCAAAGCCCCTCACGCCCTATATAATGCCAAAGTTTTGAATTTCCGCCTTAAAATTTTCTCACCCAATTTTACTGAAGTAAACAAAACCTAGTAAATCAAAAATTTTGTTTGAAAGTATGTGCGCTGAGACTGGAAAATTTTTGAGGGGTCCAAAATGGTTTTTAAATCGCGAGGCAGAAAATAGGAAATTTAAATGCAAAAGTTGTTTAAAATTTTACGCCCCAATATTTAAGTCATGAGTTCGCTCTCCTGTGAGACAAAGAAGATGGTCCGAGCTTTGTTTCCCAGATTTGAAGGTTTATAAAATTTAAACTAGGGAAAATTTTTCGCCTTTCTAGTTGGTTGTTTGAAGACGGAGAATTAGAGCCGGGCCTTCCCTCAGCCCCCAAAACTTTTTGATAAATTAGTTGAGAGAAAGTTGTTTGTGTACATTGAAAGGAAGGAGGAGGGAGGGAGAAAAGGAGGAAGATTCTCTTGTGCAGAAGATTGTAAATAGTAAACAATAGTTGGAAGTTTGTGGAAAGTGAGGGAGTTGATTCTGGCCAGATCCAGGATTTACAAATAGTATTAAACAGGTCCTTTGTTAAAATGGAAGACAGGGAAAAAACCAAATGGATGCTGAAACTTGGAGAAAGCATCTCATGGATTTTTCCCGAGTCTTTGAAATCACAACGAATATTCAGACAAGGCTCAGGAACTCTAAAACTATCAATGTAATGTATACAGGGCCTGGATCAAATATTTTTACCCCTAAGTAATTCTTAAAAAATAACATTTGACAGCGAGAATTTTGCAATGCTTGTAGAAAAATGTATTACGAATGCCAAATAAAAATTAGATTCAAAGTTAGGATACAATTTGGAAAAATAATTTTCAAACAATTTGCGAGTAATGCTGGAGATTTGGGTATTCAAATTTTGAGTTCAAATCTGAAAAGTTTGATGTATATTTATTTTCATAAAACATTTTAGCAAATCTGATAGTAAAATTTTACAAATGTGTTTGTAAAATTTTTGCAAAATCTGAATTAGATTTGGCCAGAAATTTGCACGTGATTTGAATTAAATTTTGCTTGAAATAAAATTGTAATCTGATAGGGATATTGTTTCCAATCTAAAACCAAATGCTTACCAAATCTGAAACTTTTTCGCTTAAATTTGAAAATTCAGTTTTGTTCTAAAACAAAAATATTTGTTGATTAAAAATGAAAACGGCATTTTGAAAATCTAAAAATAATTTTGCACCAAATCTGATACAAATTTGCACTCAAATCTAACAATTTGTGTTTCAAATTTGTCAAAATCTGTGTTTCAAGTTTGTCAAAATTTATGTTTCAAATTTGTCAAAATTTATGTTTCAAATTTGTCAAAATTTATGTTTCAAATTTGTCAAAATTTTTGTTTCAAATTTGTCATTTTTTTAAAATTTGTCCAAACAATTTCCCTTAAACCTGAAATAAAAGTTGTTATAATCAAAGAAAATTTTATCCCGAATCGTAGCCAAATTACGCTGTAATTCGTAATAAAATTTCTCGCAAATGTAAGTCAAAATTTGGTGGAAAGTACATAAAATTTTCCTCTATTTTAACCCAATTTTGGTCAATATGCTAAATAAATTGTAACCGCATCAGTAAAAAATATTTAAATCAGAAAAATATTTTGCGTCTAGTATGGAAACATTTTTGTAACCTATTTCAAACAAATATTTCGATCTAATATAATCTATGTATAATGTCTGAAACATATTGTCCTAAATTTGAATATAGTTGTATTAAAAGGCTCAAATGAATTTCCTCTTAAATATAGATTCAAAAATAGGGTATGCTGTATTCTCAAAAATGAACATGTATTATTGCAATTAATTGTAAAATATTCGTAACAAAATTGTTTCACAATTATCGATTCAAAGCATTTCAGATTTCGTTGCAAATGCAGTGGAACATTCGTTTGAAAACTTTACATGTTCAAAGTCTCACAATTTACTATTTCCACTAAATTTAGTGCTTTAGGGCAATTTATGGGTCCAAAAATAAATTTCACGGAAAGGTTTCGGGTCCCTGTACAATTTTACCGGCAAAAATGTTCCACACAGAGGACTGCACCCTAGTGAAATAATGAATTGAAATCAAGCCAGTCCAAGTTTAACACTTGCAGAAGGTCGGGGGAAAAGTGGCTAAGAGAAACTAGAATTTTTTCCAACCTTCCAAATCTTTCCGCTCAACTATGCAACTCCCACTTTCCCGTATTCAAAAATGCAGCAAAAGTCCTTTATTTGTTTCCCTATTTGTATTTCCGCATTGATGAGTTCAAAAACGATAGAAAGCAATTTCTTTTGCAAGCCCCGTGTTTTCTTCCCCTCAGTTTTATGGGAATATAGAAGTGAAAACAAATGCTTCGTCAACTTCCTCCACAGGGAATTTCCCTCCATGGGCTCAAGACATTGAGTAAATACCTGCCAATAGTGGAGTGAGCTTCTGTGGTTAGGGATTTTCCCATATTTGATGCACACCAATTTACATCCTCGTAACTTAACACGTTCTTAGCCCATTCTCAAACTTTACTTTCCCTACGGAAAAGAGGATTAAAATTCCTATTCCTTTTAACATTTAAAATAGCCCTTAATATAAGCAAAAATTTAATTTCGCTCTTTATTTGCGCAAAATTTTTAAAAATTATTGACCAGAAAAATTGTTTTTAAAAACAAAAATTTTAGCCTCAAAATGTTTCAACTTTTGCTAGCGTGTCATTTCAGACAGAAACATTCATTATTTTTTAAAGCCCAAATTTTATCCTAACTAAAAAATTATGAGGAACCATAAAATTTGAAAGAATTTTATCACACATTCAAATTTTATCGTCATTCAAGTTTGTTAAAAATTGTAGGATTACCGTTTTGAAAGATATTTTTACCACAAATACTACTTTCATGGAGCACAAAAAATCTTTAATTTGTAAAGACCTACTTGAATTTAAGGAACATTTTAGTTTCTTGGGAACAAATCTACTCTACGTTGATTGGTAAACTGTGAGGGATAAATATTTTTTGTCGAATTTTGGCGGTGAAATTTTTTTGTGGTAACAATATTTGGGTGAATGTTTTGCTGAGCTAAAACATTTGGGGTAAAACTTAAAATTTTACGGATAAAATTCAGCTTGATAAATTTTAGGGGTAAAATTTGGCTTGATATATTTTAGGGGTAAAATTTGGCTTGATAAATTTTAGGGGTAAAATTTGGCTTGATGAATTTTAGGGGCAAAATGCAGCTTGATTAATTCTAGGGGTAAAATTTGGCTTTAAAAATTTTGGGGGTACAATTTTTTTAGGTTAACTATTTTGGGTAAAATTTTTGCGGAATTAAAATATTTTGAGTAAAAATTTTGCCGAATTAAAATATTTCGGGTAAAATTTTGCAATTTAACATTTTTCGGCTGAAATTTTTCGGACGTAAATTTTTCTCGTTTTTTTCGAAAAATGTTTATTTAGAAAACAGATTTTCTTCAGGTTGTCAGGCTAACAAATTTTTGTGGATAACTTAGAGTATGAAATATTGGTTGGGTGACTAATACAAAGGGGTATTTTAGCGGAGAAAGGTTCTGCATTAAAGTGTTACTTTGTGGATTGCGGATGCTAGGATTTGTGAGAAGCCTTAGAAAAGTGACAATGGAGGGATACTTTCCACGAGGACTCAAGATTTCGTAGTTCTCTCATTTGTGAGAATTGTAAAGAGAGAGGGAGAGAGAGTGAGTGTGAGAGAGATGGGTGTGAGAGAAGCAAACAAATTTTGTCTAATGTTCCACCTCCCCAGTGCTTTCTCCAGTTCCTCCTAATACGTATGTACATATGTGGGAATATACGGGTCTCAGACGGAGCTCCCACAATTGATTCAACTCAGCGTCCGCCATACACCTTATACATAAAGAAAGGAAAGTGAAAACAATATGTCGCCCATTCACTCCTAAATTTGCATTCCATTTGCCCTCCGAGCCACTGATCCTGAATTTCCAATAGATTTCCCTTTTTTCCCACGGTCCCTAATATTCACACGGACAAAACCCAATTTTTCTCACTTTCCCCCAAAAAATAGCCTTCCTGGACTCTTAGAAAAAATTTCAAAATTTTTCCAACTCATTTTGCAAAAATTTCCACCCGAATACCTAGATATGTTTTAACAAAGTTTTGTTATTGTCTTTAAAAAACATCACAAAAACCCGCAAAATTGTTCCAGAATTAGGGTTTGTTCTTTTAAAATTTTCCGCATCAAAATTATTTCCAGTCCAAATTTTTAAATATTTTCCAACAGATTTTAATTTCTAAGAATTTACCTCGCTGCTAAATTCCAGTTTATTAAAATATTTAAAAGGGAAATTTTTTTAATTTTTCAAGGATGTTTTGATTAAATGTCAGCGATTATTTCCGCCTCAGGAAATGGAATCGGAGAAATTGTCGATGTTCGCTCAAATGGAGGAATTTAGCGTGTCAATATTTTTTTAGACAGAGCTCGCTTTGGTTTTAATCAAAAGTAATACGGGACTGGGAGGGCTGGGAGGAATAGGAAACAAGTGCGCTGGAGGAAGTGAAAGCAAGGGAAAGTCAATGTGCCGTTTTCCTCCACATAAATTTTCCTTTCAAGTAATTGACTTAGGGAAATTCAGCCTGTCTTCGCCTCTCACGTCCAGGGAAGGAAAAATCTCTCCTGGAGCCATACGTCTCTAATAGATTTTACATTTACCTTCCTTTCCGGGACGAGGAGAGCTGGCAGACAAGGAGAAATTTTACTCACCAGTTTGAAACACTTTTGAACAAAATACCTCAAATTTTGGGGCGAGCGCTTCAAATTCGGGTAACTACAACACCAGGGCAGCTCAAAACCTGGACGTAAAATATGATGTAAATTAATTTTGCAAAATGTCTAAAACATTTTAAGCAGGCAAAAATATTTAATACACCAATTTGTTTGCAAAAATTGTTTCCGAAATAAATTATACGCAAATTTTGGGATACATTTTGAAAAACAAATGGTTTGAAGGAAATGGTGTCAAATTTTCCAAGAAGAGGGTTAAAACTGGAAAAATTATTTCTGCAAAATTTCCTTTGAGAAAACGGAAAACCCATGTGACTTGACAGACCGGAGGGCGTGAAGTAAATCAAAAATCAAGAAAACCTTTCCTTTTTTGCATATCAAAAATTCCGGTTGCATAATTTTTAAGCGCGACTGGTCCTGTACACAGCATCTGTTGTCCCATTCTTTCTTCAGAAGCTTCCAATTGATTAATATCTTGTCCCTGATCGGAATTCCTTGAAATTTTCCTCCCACCGTTTGGCCCGTAACACATAACGAATTTTAGACCGGAGGAATTGCAAAAATGTCACCCAATAAATTTTGTTGAAAAATGTTGATTCTGTGTCAGATTTGGCATTTTTTTCAAAAAACATTCTGTTTCAGGACAAATTATACGATTTTGACGAAATTCCTTAATGCAACTATAATTGGGGGGAAATATCTGGTTCAACCAAAGGAAGTAGATATTTTATGCGAAAAAAATTTTACGTCAATAAATTTCCAGAACTTTCCTCTAAAGATATTTTTTGCAAGGTAACAAAACTGTCCCTCAAAACATTTACCATAATTGTGTATGAAATTCCTTTTCATAAACAAGAGAGTTTTAAGCATACATTTGATATTTTCTAGAAGAATATTTTTAAAAGAACTTTTTTCTGGAAAATTTACAAATATTTAACAGTCCAAAATTGCATAGGCAGCAGCAACAAAATTTAGTTTTAGGCTAAAAATTTTTTTCCAGAAATTTGTAATAAATATTTTTAAGGGATATAAAATATTCTGAGAATCTAAAAAGTGTAACTTTTTGAGACTCTACATTAAAAGTGCATGTATTCGTAGTGGGTGGAGGGAGCTGGGTCCCTAAAAACAAACAAGTACTGAAGTGGAGATAAATAATTCTTTGGAAGAGGTCCATTTAAATAACATTGGATTGAATTGGGTCCGTCCGGCTCTGGAGCGTTGGCCGTGGTGGTTGAAGAATGAAAATAAGACATTTATTCCACTTGTTCTCCCATTGAATTAAATCCTTAGCAATTCCTTACTTACACACACACACACACATACACAAAAAACATTCCCATTGACTTAACACAGAGGAGCTGGGAGAGAGTGAGTGAGTGGAGGGAGAGGGAAATGAGAGAGAAGATCATTCAAAGATTGAATTATGAGGCTATAAAATTGGAGTATTTCATCCCGCCCAGTTCGTTTCTGTTGCAGTCGAAGTAGTGCTGGAATTTTTTGTTAGTTTTGTTGCAGTTGTGTGCGATTCACAAAACCTGCTTTGTTTTTTATTATGTTGTTTTAATTCAATTTTGTTGTTTGGGCTATTTGTGTTGCAGTTGCAGTTGTATAGCTTTGACTCATACTACAACATCGATTAAAACTTCAACTTTGATTGAAACTTCAACTTTGCTTGAAACTTCAACTTCGATTCGTACTTGACCTTCAAATCAAACTTGAACCTCGATTCCAACTTAAACTTTGATTCAAAATTATATTTTCATTAAAAATTAAATTTAGATTTAAACTTACACTTTGACTCAAACTAGAACTACAATTTAAACTTGAACCTAGATTCAAACTAGAACAACGATTCAAACTTGAACCTAGATTCAAACTTGAACTTAGAGTAAAAATTGAACTTCGATTGAAACTTAAATCCGGATGTAAACTTGAGCCTGGATGTAAACTAGAACCTCGATTCAAACTTGAATCTGGATTGAAACTTAAACCTCGGTTCAAACTTGAATTTGGGTTGAAACTTAAACCTCGATTCAAACTTGAATCTGTATTGAAACTTAAACCTCGATTCAAACTTAAACCTCGATTCAAACTTGAATTTGGGTTGAAACTTAAACCTCGATTCAAACTTGAATCTGGATTGAAACTTAAACCTGAATTAAAACTAGAACGTCGATTTTAACTTGAATGTCGATTCAAACTTGAACTTGGATTGCAATTTGAACCCCGAATCCAACTTGAACAATCTGTATTTTCTATATAGTCTTAATTTTTCGAAACGTATCTTCATTGAAGTTTCAACTTTTAACTAAATTTGATACTGAATGAAAACTTGAATTTCATTCGAATTTGAAACTTGTCTCAAACTTCAACTAGTATCCAAACCGGAACTGATTTTGAGTCCTAACAGTGAACCGCATTTAGTTAAGTTATTGTTTTCAATTGCAATGTTGTTATTGTTGTTGTTTTTGTTGAATGCATTCAAATTTTCTGTTGCAACAGAATATCTCAATAAAAGCAACAAAGCTGCAACTATAATACAGCACTAAGTGTAAGTGTCTAAGAAAAAAATGTTACTCCTTTTTTCCCTCGGATTTCTTCCCACTCTCCACAGACAAGGAAATCCAGCTTTTGTTTCCGTAATTGAACGGCGCCCAAGGGATTTTACGCCTTTGGAAATGCTTAAAATTTTACGGAACACAAAATAAATCCCTACATTGAATCTCAAAAACTAGATTCTACTTACGCACCTAGGGATTTTTGAATCTGCAAATATACGAAAATTTTCAGGACAATTTTTAAAAACATCCCCGACAAAATGTAACTACTTTCTAAAAATTTTCCTTCAAATTCAAAATTTTGAAAATTTAAAAACAAAACCTGGATTTTTGAAACACGGAAACCAATTCAATACTGCTTCTGAATTCAACTTTCACATGTTCATTTACAAAATTAGGAAAGGCAAATTTTATGCCAAACTTTTTTGCACCCAATATTGTCTAAATTTCCAAGAAAGCAGATTCCCGAGAATTATATTCTCACGTTCAAATTTCTGCCAAACATTTATGACCTTAAAAATTATTTAAACATTTGCAGAATTTTGAAAAAAATGTAGAAGAAATTCTTTGCGTAAGTTTCAAAATATTTTGACATTAAACTACTTTTACAGTATAAGTGTAAAATTTTGTTCCGTAGGAAATAAATGAACCCGCAATGTGAAAATATGTTTTTGGTTTAGAGAACAGGAATAATTCGGAAATTTCAGACTAAATTCTATAACGACGTGTGACACTTTATTAATAATTCGGGGGTCCTCAATTAACAATAAGACAGATTTATCCTTCCTGTCACTTTTATTTTGGGAATAATTCCTAAAGCCGGAACAAGCCCCGCCCATTTTTGTTTTCTTAACAGCACAATTGCATGTAAATTTGTGTACACGATCTCAATATTGATTGTGTTCTAGCGATCTTGAGCTCACTTGCCACCCTTGACTGAGCTAATATTTGCTAAGCTGTTCATTTTCAACTGGGTTGGAAAAAATTCGAAATATTTTTAAAAAAACACCTCATGACACCTGAAAACATTCAGGAAATATTTATGTTTTCAGCCCTTCCAAATTTTTACGGTCAATCAAATTTTCATATAAATCCCATAATTTTAACAAGTTTCCCATTGAAGTTTTCTAAAAACATATCCAACACAACTCAAAAAACTGATTTAAAAATAAATTTCCAGAAATTTTTGATTACACCAATTTTAGTGCAATTTCAGTCAAATTTTCCTATCCTAATTTTATAATTGTTGAAACTTTAAAAATTTTACAGGTCCGCAAATTTTAGGGTAAATATTTTAAGTGAGGAAATTTTGTTATGGATTTTCAAAAACATTGGGGCAGGTGACCAGGAAATTGTTTTCTGGTTCGGCAAAACACTAAAACACTTCTAAAAAGATTGAGAGGAATTTTGCAGGGAATTTGTCCAACCCTGCGTGCATGTAAAATAGACATGGTTTACAACGCAAAGTGAGTGTACAAGGGCCTTTGACAACGTGTGGACAGGGGAAATAATTTTATTGCCTCGTCCCTAGCCCGGCTCACTATGGGATTTTACAATGGGATTGTCCAGGCACACGCGAAGCTATTAACGAGACGGGGTCCAGTCCATCTTGGAAAGCTTAAAAAGGTGGAGAATGGGACGGTGTGCATATGTATATGTATACGTATGTGTACGAGTGTGTGTATGTGTATGTGAAGGGAGCGGAGGGCAATAAATCCTCCAGAAATTGTCCTCCTGTCGGAGTCGGATGTCCTTGTCGCACGCCGAGCTCCACATGTACATAAATTCCCCATTATGTACATCCCATGCTAAAAGTCCACATGTGCTCTCTCACCCCAAATCCCCTCCCAACGCCCGTACATTATTACCTTAAGAACGTTATTCCCTTTTGGAGTGCATATTTACACGTTGAGTGTCCACTTGTTGTCATTCCTCATTGAAAGGGCATTAAGTGCTACTTTGGCTCAATTCTCCCTCCCATTCTTCCACACGCCGTAGTGTCAAGGATGTCTTTTGAATCGGAAATGGATCTAAAAAAATCCATACTTAGAAATATTTTTTGCCCTCATTTTTCCAAAAATTCCCAATTTTGTTAAATTTTAATTTACTGTCATCTAATTGTTCACAAAAAACCTAGCGACAATTATCATTGTAGCTACAGCATTAATTTCTGCACCCAAAATTTTTTCTTGATTAATGTCAACCTTGTATGTACACGAAGTATTTCAAGGAATTATCTTTAAATTTGGGGCAGAGTGAGAATTACCATTTAATTTTTTATACATTAATTTTTGGGTATTATTTCTTCCACGGGGAATCCAGGATGGATAAAACTCGTTTTCTTGTCGGAACTCCAGCGCCATCTGACTTCCCAATTCGGAAAGAGTTCCACAGAGTTCGGATTTATCCCGCTAGAGACCTCAGTGCTGGAGATGTGCGGGAAGAAACTCCAGGGACAAAACTAGCACATGTGTATAGTCAAACACAAATTACAGTATTGACTCTTGACAACGTCGGGAATAAATGTTTTCTTTGGGCAGCATGCAATTATATCTGTGCAATAATTATACATTATAAGTGTGAATCAACAATATCAGACTTGAGCAAGTTCATTGGGAAGGTGACTTACAATTTGAACTGATGATGGACACTACTATGTAAACGGAAAATAAAAAATCTAAAAAAGACTTGCTTGTCAGTGCTTAATGATGACAGTCTGGTAGATGTATATAAATTGATTAAAATGTAATTGCATATAATTTGACTTGTTCAATAAAGTTAATCACGTAAGGCAAAGACATGAAATTTATAAAAGCATTAATACGTTTTATCCAACAATTCGTGTTGACTAGTCAAAGGTTTGGTCAAATGAAAATGCTCAAAATTGTATGCCTGCACGTTCAAACTTGCTCTGAAAAAGCCAAAACTGTCCGGAAAGTGCCAAAAATGCCGTGTATTTTGGACATTTTGGCAGGAATTTAAGACATAGCTGAATATTTGTAAAACTCTTTATTTGCCACTTTTGTTTAAATATTTGTTTAAATATTTGTTTAAATATCAAACTTCATTCAAAGCTATACATTTTACAGAAACTTGCAATTTAAAAATTATTTTTCTTGCATCGTAACTTCCCCAGTGTATTTACCATCTATTTCAACTATAGTGCGCCCACTGTTTCAGTTCGTATCAAAAAATTTGTTTCGTTTAGGTTTGAACTCTGAAATGAACCGAATTTGTGGTTTCGTTTCAGTTCACAAAAAAATTTTTCAGTTCGTTTCAGTTTGCTCGATGAATTTTTGTGGAACAAACTGAAACGAAAAGGAAATTTTAGTTTCAGAAACGAAACACTGGGCGCACTAATTTCAACAATATTCTCAACACCTGGTTCAACTGCTTCCTGTGACAATAATAAATATTGCACGACACGCTGTTTTTAGCAATTTCTAAACCAATGACGCCAAATATTGTCATTGATTTGAGGTTGCTATATTTTATCTGAAATAAAAACCAGCAAGTGGAAGAAAATTTAAGATAATGATAATACTGATTTGAGACACACGGCCTGCTCCAAATAATGGAATATCATGTATGCACTTATACAGTAAAGATATTTACATGAGTACTAACAAAATATGCATCGAATGCATTATATAAGGTTTAAATTTCTAAAAAAATATTAAATGGCTTTGCGGAGGAATTATGAAAGAAAGTAATTAAATATGCCCAAAATTCCTATAACACGTGGATTATGCTAACAGTGTCAAAAATGCTATAGATGCCAAAAATGGCATGGCATTTTCAATTAGCCAAATCTGATTATTCATGATTTAAATACAGTTGAGTTAGTTGCTTCATATGATGTGTCCTGAGATTAATTTATACTGCCGTAGGAAAGTGTACAAATTGTGGGCTCGAAATTATTTACAGAAATCATAAATCCATGAATTAGCGTTGAATAGGTGCATAAAGGGACTGAAAATTGAAAATATAGGTCATATCTTAAATATACATGGAGAGAAATGCCATTGTTGTTGATAGTACTCCAGTTAATATTAGCAAAGTGTCTGTTTTAAATATTGTGTGCAATTAACTCGTGACGTTTTAGTAATCTAAAGGATATAGTGAAAACGTAGAAAGAATCTCGCAAATTCAAACGTACTGAATTTTATTCATTCAGTTTTGAGTTTCATTGGTAGACATTAGTAGGACGAGCTTAGTTTCCTTCATGGCTTTTAAGCCATGTTAAATTAAATCAGCTAACAATAATTATACCAAAAATGTACACCAAAACCACATATGGGATTATTTGTACGGGATGTATCATGTTTCTAGTAAACGTTTGTCTCTGTGAGAGAGGTGAAAATACTTAAACGCAACAGCCATACAATAAAATTCAAGTCGACCTTGCCAAACAGCTGCAAAAATCACTTTGCGCAGTAGTGTTTGAACCTGCAAGTGACATCTGTTTTGTAGCGCTCCATCTTAAGATGAGTTTGAATCAGATGTGACAGCATCGTAGTTAAACAGTCCAACGACTGAATAAATATTCCCCTGTCATTATCGTCCATGTCAAAGGTTACATCATCTTCCGTTAATGCACCTTGACACTCCATACGAAACTGGAGAACCAATGCATTATGATGGTTCAGTTGAATTTGAAGCGATTCTTCAAATGTCAGGTTGTCTGTTTCCATTCCAAGAAGGATTCCATTGTCAATGCGTTTTCCGTCTATTAGGAATTCTTGCAGTTCCTTTCTAATGCTGAATATATCGTTCAATAGGTATCCCAACTTCCTTCCGGATCTGTAGAGCCTGTCCCAGTAAAAACTTTCCCTGACCTTTGAACTTGCTTGGATTTCGTACACCACGAGAACAAACTCGACTAGTACATCATATCCGATTACATAGCTTCGTAAATCGTGACGAAGACTTGAGTCCAAGAGGTGCGAACATTTTTCACTTCCGTACCATGTCTGTAGTTCAAAAACATACCTCATAGAGCTTGCCAAATATTTCATGGTTGCAGGCGTGACATAAACTAACGTTTTCAGATCTTCGACTACGTCAAAAAATACAATAACGTATTTTTCATTGAAATTCGGGGATACGCTAAGACTTTGTGTGTAAGGATGCTCCTTCAGAGCATTTATATTTGGGAATTCCAACATGTAGATCTTTTGGAGAAGCCGTCCACACGTTTTTACAAAGCTGGCGTGGCCTTCGTGTCCCACCATTTTTTCGGCGACGTCGTCCAATACGTACAACATGTAGAAATGAACTACGTATAAAACTATCTTACGAAATATGAGGTCGTTATCCAGTGCAACCTTTCTCCAAGACTCGGATATGGTAAAGATTGCCATCCACGTTGCATCCTCGATTAGTGAAATCAGACGCGAAGTATCGTTGACATTTAAGCGTTGGTTCACATAATTGATAACATTGTCTACCACGTTATCAACCAGTGTCTGCCAAACACTCAAATCAGACTCCCACTTATATGGCCAGCAAAATGTAAGATTACCGGCAATAAACTTTTCTTTAGTATCACGCAATTTGACGGAACCTTGAATGTTTAACACCTTAATATTGTCATGTATATTCATATTTCTGATATGTTTCTCAAGTGACAGTATTAAAATAATAATTTGATTAAAGGATTTACTAAGATGATTATTGGCGATTTGAAGTAGAAACAGTCTTCAATTAAACGATATTGTATACAAAAAATTATAAATGGATAATATTGTGCAAAACTATACGCAATAGAAGTGCTAACAGAAGTAATGAGATTTACTGTTGTGCATTTGATACTGCGCCGATGTACGAACGCTTGGCTTTATATATCACTAATCGATGAGATTTAAATCAAAAGACAACCTACAATTTCATTGAACAATTCCATGTGCACTTATTAACAGCAGGATGTATAACAAACACCATTGCAGGAATAGAAACATGTTGTGATGACTGTTTTTCATTTTCTAATATAAGGTATGCACACGTGCATTGTTTAAAATAAACGTATGACGCACTTGGATAAAAAAGATTTCTTTACACATATTTATTCGAATGTGAGCTGAATAATTTCAAGATATGGCGATCGAACAACAAGTAACATTGGCGTTTGTTTTTTTTTAAAGTTTTGTGTGCAAACACCAAACTCAATTGACGTACATAGCTATATTTTATTTTTAAGTTTATTATTATTTGTATTAATGTCAATTAACTATCAACTAATTGATTAAAATCTTCAACATTATCAATGTTTAGTAATTTTTGCACAATTGTTTGTATAATTATTGCTCAATTGAATTATGAAGTTTTTTAAATACTTATGTACTTTGTCCTCAGACGATGTTTTGTTTCCCCCCGTATAAGATAATTGTAAAGAATGTATTTTATTAAATTTAAATACTTATTTGACAGAAATACTTTTTACAGATTTTCGCATTTTAACTTTGTAGGCTACATACATTTACAGTGCTTCTTCTGAAAACGCGTGTAGCTTGCAAGGAAATGAGAATAACGTATATAAACCGCAGCAAAGTTACTGTAAAAACATAATAAAGATGCTTATCACCTGGGAATTAAATCCCATTTTGGTTTGGATTTTCCGAGTTTGATGAACGCATAATTACACAAGTGATTTTTTAAAGCCGATCTGACTGTTCTCAATTACCTAATAAACGCCCATTTAGACTAGAATCGAATTCTCTCCGTTCACAATGTTAACCGGCAAATTATCAAATAAAAAATAATCGCACGATTTATTGGGATTACACGATCCGGCTGTTATAGACCAGGGGAGGTACAGTTATTACTCTGGCCTTATTTGTGTACAGATTGATAGCAAGGCCTTTTGACCGCATTATCATACTCATGAAGTGTGCTCTGCAGGGTCATGGGCATTGCTCAGGCGTTAGTACTGACACTGCCCTGTAAGTAATTTAATGTTCACAAACAATGTCGTAACTATTTGAGTATAACGGAATGATGAACTTCTGAATACTGTACCTGAGTATTTCGATTCGTTTACCATTGGAAACTTTAAGCTAAATCTTAAATATTATGCATATACTAGGAAAACTTCTGTCGGGTTTAGGCAGTTTCTGAATTTCCATAGTTTATTGCTAATGCTTGTGTAATTGTACTACATGGAGTGTTGTATTTTGTCATAAGTTACATAAACGTTCCGGCATTTTCGTATATAGTACTTTAGTCAAGAGGGATAAGATAAGAGTAGATAATGTAAAGTAGGGTTTTGGAAGTATTTAAAGTCATATGGTGGTCATGAAAACAAGCCTTTTGGTTTCTTAAGAGCAGCTCGGAATGATTTAGGTTCCCTCTTTATGATTTTCATATATTATAAGCCCAGGGTCTTTTATGACGGCTCTATGCTAGCTATAAGTGCTTGTGGAGCATTAAGTAATAACAACTGAATATAAACGTTTAATGGACAATAGCCACAAAATTCACACAAAAAATTAGTGTATAATCCAAACATTGTCAAATGTTTAATTATTTAAGACTATGAGAACCGCAAAATTGATACGAGCTAGCGTAGTGTAGGAAATAAGTTAATATCAGTTAAAGGCAATAGCACTTCCAGGTCTCAAAATCGTTATTTATGCAAACATCATTCTTACAACAAGGAAACAAATCAAGATTCTAATGGCCTGGGAATATATTGTTGCTTTGATTTGAACTCTTTGGGTTTGGTGAGATAATAATACACGTCGCATATCAAAACCGTCGGGAATCACATTCATCGTTCCATGAAACTTTTTAATGAATGGCGAATTACGTCCAAGTCAAATTATCTTCAATCACAAAGTTAGTCTAAACAGCATAGCATCCCACAAATATAAAAGTTTTATAGGTGGTGCATGCAGCGTAACAAAAACCGGCTTCCATGTGTTTGGTAAGGTAAGCACGTAGAAACATAAATGCCATTCAAGAAAACAACATTGAAGTTTGGCCTGATTAGTGTGCATGTCAGTTTTATATGAACAAAACTACTGCAATTATAAGAGTTGATTTTAATTGACCTGGGAATGTATAATAATTATTATTGGCAGCGTATATGTATTTGATTTCACAGTAGTTTTTATAGTCGTACGAATGACTAAGGCTTTGCACGGAATGGACATTATTTCATCCGAACCGTAATAGTCCTGTACTTCAGGTTCGCTACCATTGTTTCGATTTGGCTTGACCTTGCTGGGCACTGCACGTGTGTGATCATTTTCACATCCAACCTGACGCATGGTACATAACTAAAAACAAGAATAATTTTTATTACCCGCGGTCACAACTTATTGCGCAACAGAAAGTAATTCTAGAATATAGCGACTGTATACTTACACGGATGTATTGTTCTCAAGAACTTATAATTCTAAGATGTAATTAAAAACAATTATGAAAACCATTGCTTTTCTTGTCCTCGCATCAGATATTTACTCATGTCTATTCATGGTAAAATTCATCATTTCAAACTTTGATGCATGTCCGTTTTCCACAACCACTGCTTCATTATTTTAGCTACGATCATATTCTATTTTGATATTAACTAGGATAAAATTACTCCAAAGTTCCCATAAAAAGATACTGTAGGTTCGATATTCAAAAAATGAAAATTCAGAAGGCCACTTATATTTAAATATGGGGATATTTTATTGATATATTAATTAATTATATTAATAGTATATTAATATATTTAATTGCTTTCAGTTGAGTTTAAAATTCTGGGTTTGTTTTTTTTATTATATACAAAATGACCTAGATAAGGATTTATTTAAAAGAGAAATAATCTACATGCCCGTGGAATGTCTGGATTAAGTTTCTAGTTTGTGCTCAAATACAACTTGAAATTTGACTTTGATGTCAAATGCCAAACCAAATTCAAGATGGAATTACAGTGTAACTTAAAATTCAAGTGGGTCTTAAACGTTTTTCTGTACGGCAGGGGACGGATTTTTGTAAATCACGATGGAAGACCATTTCTGCATTTCCCTGCACATAGGTCACTAAGCTTTTAAATATCACTGCTGAAAAAAGATCAAGGATTTTCAAAATTCGCGTTGGCAAAAATAGTTTCACTACAAGACGTCAAACCCTTACAAATAGGGTCAAATAATCTAAACATCCCTTGTCTGTATAACACATTCTACGTAAAACTAGCCAATAAATTCAAAAATTCCTGTTAGCAAAATTAAAACCCCTCCTCATTAATTTATTTGGAGCATAACGTTTTAAGTATTGTTTGAGTTTGAACAGTTGCAACCAAATAACAACCTTGATGTCAAATTTTGCGAAAGTAAGACTTCAAAGTGTAATTTGAATTCAAATTGACTTAAGCGGAGCTAAGGGGGTATTTTTGTAAAAATGATTCGCAGGAAAAAAATATTCAATGGGATTCAATTTTGCGAGCATGAACGTTCAAATTTGCTGCGGTATTTTAATTCGGGGATCTAAACAATATTTCTCGTTCCAAATATTCCCTTGCGACAGCATCGTCGTTAAATACTAGTAATATTGGCGTTTGCTATTGAATTGTTGTACGTGCAAACACCAAATTCAATTCATACTAACTCAAACGTACTAAAGGTATATATTGCAAGCGTCCGAATGAGTTTATTATTATGCGTATTAATATCAATTTATATGTATAAAACCCATTGAATTTTCTTTTTCATTTTGCTTTCATAATGCATATACTTTAGTGGATACAAGTCGCAAGAAGGCATCGTTTTCCCTAATGCATTGAGTGTTTATACACGTCAAAGGAATATTCAAATATTTTAAACACGTAACTTCAATTTGTTTCTCTGTACATAAATTTTGTAGAAGCTTATTTTCGTTTAAATAGGGCGGGATCCACTCCCTCCAAACTGTACTCTACGCTCAAAATGTGGATGTTTAATTTGGAAAGGTACAAAACGATTTCTTTGAAGCGAAAAAAACTCATCAAGACATTTTAAAAAATAAACTTGCTTAAATTTAAATCCTTATTTGATAGAAATAATTTTTACAGAGTTTCACATTTTAAAGTTTTGAGCCACATAAATACAGAGCTGCTTCTGGAAACGCCTGCAGGTAACAAGGAAAAGACAATCAGGTATGTAAACTACAGCAAAGTTACTGTAAAATAATAATGAAGATGCTTATCACCTGGGTATGAAATTCTACTTTGGCATGGAGTTTCATGAACGCGTAATTATACAAGTGTCATATCAAAACTGGACTGACATTCCACAATTTCTTAATAAACACCCAACTAGACAGACGTCGAATTATCTTCGTTCCGAAAGGTTAAGTTCAGGCAAATTATCCCATAAAATAAAAAAAAGTACACGAGTTAGTATGATTACATGATCCGCCTGTCAAAGACCAGGAAAGGTACAATTATTACTCCTACCTTATTTGTGTTCCGATTGACAGTACTGCTTGGGGAGCATCAAATAAGAACACCTGTGTATAAACGTTTAATGGACAAAAGCGACAAAGTGTGCTCAAAAAATTCTTCTAAAATCGGAACATTCTCCAGTGTTTAATTATTTGAGGGCTATGAGAAGGGAAAATTGATACGAGCGAGAGTAGAGTAAAGTTCAAAATCTAATAGCAGTTAAGCGTTATAGCAGTTTCAGGTCTCAAAATCGTTATTTATGCAAACATATTTCCTACATAAGTTCCTATTTTAAATTTGTAAACACAAAGCACAAATACACAACATCTACAATAAATGGGAGCAAATGTATCTAGCATGAAAAATACATACACGTGTATTACAGTTGTCGGAACATAATCAAGATTCTAATAACCTGGGATTGAATCGTTGATTTGATTTGAACTTTTCGGATTTGATTAAATAATTATACACGTAGCATAAAAAACCGCAAGGAATCACGTTAAATGTTTCATGAACCTCTTACACATAAGTCGAAATATCTTCGATCACAAAGTTAGACGCAACAGTAGAGCATCCCACAAAATATAAAAATATTACACGTGCTTTGTTCAGCGTAAAACAAAGCAGCTTCCATGTGTTTTATTAATTACGCACGTAGAAGCATAAATGTCATTCAAGTAAATAACTTTGACGTTTGGCCGTGTTTAGTGTGTATGTCATTTTTGTATAAACAAAGTTACTGCAATCACAAGAATTGGGTTTTATGGACCTGGGAATCTTTCATTATTATTACAGCCAGCGTATATGTATTTAGATTCACAGCAGGGTTATGTAGTCACAATGACTAATGCTTTGCAAGCCCTATTGCATTAGGTAATAGTCTAGTATTTCAGGCTTCATGCTGTTACCATGGTGGCGATTTGGCGTGCCCTTGCCGGTCATTGCACGTGGCGCGCAGTTTTAATATTCATTTTTACATCCAACCTGGCTCAATGCAAATAATTAAAAACAAATGTCATTTTTATTACCTGCGGTCACAACTAATTGGGCAACAGAAAGTAATTCCAGAACACAGCGACTGTATACTTGCACGGCGGTATTGTCCTCACGTCTAAATAATTTTAAGATGTATGGAGGTCCGAAGAATTAAAAGCAGTTAAGAAAACCGGTGCTTTAATTTTTCATGCCCTTCGCATTATGTATTCACTCATGTCTACAAAATACAGTAGTAACAATTTATAAATTTAAACATTCATGCGTGTTTGTTTGCGACAAGCACTGCTTGAAATGTTTAGTTGTGAGCATGTTCTATCTCGAGATAACTACAGGATTAAATTATTAAAATGTTTCCGTAAAAATAAAATTTGTAGGTGAAATATTCAAACCAAATGACAATGGAGAAATCTACTGTTATTTAAATGTTGTGATTTCATTGATTTGTTCAAATTTTAATTATTTTCAGCTTAGGAGAAAGTCTGTAAAAAGCAATTTTAGGATATTTAATGTTTTATTAAAGGTAAAATGACCTAGATACGGAATTCTTTAAACGCAAAATGATCTACTTACCTGTGAATAGTCTGTATTAAGTTTCTAATTTGTGCTCAAATACAACTTGAAATTCGACTTCGATGCCAAATGCCAAATCAAATTCAAGATGGAATTACAGTGTAACTTGAAATTCAAGTGGGTCTTAAACGTTTTTCTGTAGGGCAGGGGACGGATTTTTGTAAATCACGATGGAAGACCATTTCTGCATTTCCCTGCACAGAGGTCACTAAGCTTTTAAATATCACTGCTGAAAAAGGATCAAGGATTTTCAAAATTCGCGTTGGCAAAAATAGTAGAAATCAATAATAATTATTGTTTAATGTGATGTATAATAAACAGTTTGCATTTATTTAGAAGTTTATTTAGGTTTAGATTGCCTCCATCCCGTGAACGTCAACAATGGTGGTCCACAAACCTAAAGAAACATTTTTCGTTTGCCTTAAGTGCTGTGTCATAACACACATTCCCCAATTTGGCAACTCATGAATACAGAACAATACAGTATATGTACTATTTGGTTATTAAAGTTTGGGATAGTTGAGAGATTCCGAAAAAAGACAAAGTGAATGCCGAAATATCCTTTGGCCACCATTAGAAGGAAATGTCACGGGATAAACTTCTTATAATTTAAGGATTAAATTTACCACAACAAAAATTTAGTTTAAAAAGTTCTAATCAAAATTATCGTTTATTATTTTTCCTTTTTTTCCCAGATGGTCCCGTTTTACTAAAATTTTTAAAGCACAGATTGCAAAGTAATTTGATTGGGTTTTAGTGTAATTTTAAAGGAGCCTTTCTTACAATAAGTCCTATTAACGTTAAGCGAAATTTAATTAAATAAATTACAAATCAAAGGAATAGTTATTTACAAGCTGGTTTCTTATAATTCATAATGCATACTTGGCACATTTTAGGCGACATCGCATTAATTAATAATGATTCAATAATTGTAAGCTTGGCTTTCTTATATCGATCGTTTACCATAACACTCAAAGTCAATACTGCTTTCAAAACATTGGAGTTTTGAAAGTAGTTATCTAATCAGTCATTTAGAAAAAATCGTGCTTTAGTTAAAGTTCAAAGTCAGCTATAAAAATATAACTAAATGTCACTTAAATATATCATAAATGACTTGCACTAATTGACTGCTAATGACAGAGACAGAGACAGCGAACTAACCTTAACTACACAAAAGTATGTAATGAATTGAATTGAAATTCGAAAGAATACTAGCAAAGATGTAATTAACTGAATGTACCACTGGAAAGTACGGAGTGATTTATACTGAACTATAACAAGCTTTGGACAAGCGGAATTGAAATTTTTGGGATTTGAATGGAACTCAATCTGAACTTTGGGCCAAAAGTGCAAGTATGGTAAAGTTATCATATAGTAATTAAAGTTTGGGATATTTGAGAGATTCAGATTTGAGTCAACGCTAGTAGGAAATGTCACTGGATAAAGTCCCTATAATTTCAGGATAAAATTTAGCAAAACAAAAGTTTAAAAATTTAGTTTAAAGAGTTCTAATCGAAATTCTCGTTTATTAGTTTTCCTTTTTTCCAGACAGCCTGCATTTGATTGACATTTTTTAAAGCACAAATTACAAACTATTTTTATTGGGGATTCATGCAATTTAGAAGGAATCTTATATAAATTCCAAGCGACCCGTTCCGTAGACGCCAAGCAAATCTCTTTTCAGAAGCTGCAATAAAAATTGCTCCAAACCAACCTCAAAAACGCCAAGGCCATAAATACCAAAATCGTGATTATATTTTATTCTGCATCTGCACACAATACCTTTTCGAACCAAATCTTAACCAATTATTTTCTAAACCAACTGTCACTAATTGCAAACATTTATAAATTACCGATAGCTTCCAACCAAAATCCCAATTACAGGGCCGTAAGTCATCTTCCACCTCTGTAAAATTTACCAAGGATGACTTCCGAGTAGTGGAAGGTGTCCCAATAATGGTAGTACAGTAGGACCTGTTACATAAAATAACAATATTGATTTTCCTGAAATACTTCTATTGCTAACGAATTAAACAAAGCAAAATTCGAATTCAAAAATTGGGCATGACCTGGCGGGAAATTCTGGGCCTACGATTCAGTTTACTTCCAAACAATGGATAATGCTTCTAATAGATTTTATAATTCAATAATCATTGCGGCTAACTACTTTTGCTAAATACTTCAACGAAATCGAAGAACACACGCTTTCTACAATTAATCCCGGTGCGTTGACTCAGGTTAAACACGACCTATTTAATGCGTTGTACTAATGCTATGAGCGATATTTTTCCTCGGATAAGATCAATCTTATTTATCGTCCATGTGCATCAATACAATTATTGCATGTACTAGAACGTTATTTATCTTCAGGGTCTAGCACAAGAATTTAACACTAATAATTAACAGAATAATGCATTAATTTAACATTAAGTAATTGTATGTCTGAGCACATCTGATTCACACACATGTCATTGTATGGGATAGTCAATAATTGAAAACACCCTGCTTTCGTTTGTACTACGGACGCGGAATTCATCTGTCAATCATGTTTTGATTTTCAGCAGCGCGTACGATCGATGATCCCAGATGTAGCAGTATATACACATTAGCTTTGTGTTGCACCTCATAATAGCTTCTGAACTTGGACTATAGCTGAAGTTCATTGCATTTGTTTGTTTTCTTTTCTTTTCTGATCATCCGATTGAAGGATTCTGATTAAACGAGAATGAATTTCATTAAAACTATAGGACTTGTATAAAAAATTAGCCTAAATTCGTATTTGGTTGAAATCGGCCGGATAGTGTTTGAGAAAACAGTTCTTGAAATTTTGGACTTCAAGGCCAATGTCAGTGTACTATAAAACTAATGAATCGATTTCAATGAAATCTTTTGTGATTATTGATTATGTAAACTGGTTATTGGTTATGTGGTTGAAATCGTGATGATAGTTTTTATGAACAAAATTATAAAATTTTGAAAAAACTTAAAATTCGTCCTAATAATTCACGGTGGTAGCTGACCCCACCCTACGCGAAGACTCAAATGATCGCGTAACGATGATTATTAAGCATTAAATTGAAAAATAGTCTAAATTAACTTTACTTTCATCTAATCAACGTCAGCCTGATTGAAATGATTGTATTCTTCGAATACTTTCCGTATTAGATTTAATCTGTGAATATTTCCCATGGGCTGACAAAAGTTCAAATAAGATGTATACTTCATGATAATTAATTGTTACAGGGATTGGGTTTTCCCTCAAAAGAGCAAAAGATATCATTTGAAGCACTGACACCTGAGCTGATCATACACAACAGCAGCAGTAATATCATAAATGGGTTAATCATGATTTTATAACCTGCCTTGTCTCATGATTTTTTTGTTTCGTAAACTTTGGGGTTTTCTTGCATATCACATGGACTATGAAATGCAAATTTTATGATCGCAGTTAAGGATTTTATCTGATTGGCTGTTGTAGTAAATTAAAATCGAATATCCGCCGGTATTCTTCTTATCTTTCGAAATCTCTTTTTATAACATCCGATCCAACCGCTTAACTCAAGCTATGCATCCGATTCGATCCGTAACCACAAATCATATTAATTTTTAGTATCCGTTCCGTTCGGAAAATTACCGCACGTGTTTGGGTTTAAATTAATCAGATTATTTCGGATATCCGATCATTATCCGAATCAGTTTCGCAGTTTGATGACGATCAGTAATCACTATCAATCACTATACACCAGTTCGATGTATGTTGTCAAACTGTCAACAAATAAAATATAAATGTATGTTTAATAATTATATGCTTGATTTTTCGATTACAAACATGGGATAAAAGGGAGGAACAGTAGGGATAAAAACAATCTGCAAATTATTTGAATCAAATAAGGTACATATGTCAATAAAAACAACTGGAGTCGTCCTGGGAATTAAAGTTTCACTTTACTCATGATACGTCCGCAGTTACAATTTTATTTCCTCAACAGTGTTATGTTATGCTTAGCAAGATATTATTAGCCTGGGAATTAATGTTACCTTAGTTTTAGCATTACAACATTCACATTCGAAATTAATCATAACATCAAGCTTTGCACCATAAGTCTAATTAATTGCAAGACTGATTACCTTCGATCAGAAGTGTAGAATGAACACAAATTAATTGGAGACAATTGAGCAAAATTTTACCCAGGCTCTGTGCACACAACGTGTAAATACATTGACGCATCAGTCATTCACTCTGTATACACCGTGACCATAATCATACCTCACATTAAAGGATAGCCTATGATATCTTGGATTCTGAAAGTTCTAGGAAATTGATTTCCAGAATTCATGAAATTAAATCCACTGACCGTAATAAATACTGTATTTGGGATCTCGGGTTTCAAATTGTAAGCAAAGTCGGAATATTTTTCCAAAGTGAAAATTTCGTGCTGTATTCAAACAAGTTGTTCAAGAATGTTTCGACGATAAAAACACTGGATTTTCAGAGTTCAAAGACTAAATTTGGTTCAAGCTTGGTACTTTAAAATATTTGATGATGCATCTTCGGTAATTCAAAAATCCCGCCATAGATGTAGATTCCGTTTCATCTTATAAAACCACATGACCTCAAATCTTCTTCCAGATGAATTTTCAAAAATGCTAAAGTTACAACCTGGACGAATCAAGTATTTGATGACACTCAATCACAAATTGGCTAGAGAGAGAGGGGGGAATGATTAAATTCACCCTCTATTAATTAATACAAATTATATACTACAGGTACATACTATAACTTACAAGTTCCACTCTTTATAAAACGGGATGTTGAAACTGTATTTAAACACAATGCAGCTTTTCCTAACTTTAAGTCTATAGTTTGAGTTGTTATTCCTCACTATTGTGATTCCCAATAATTACTATTAGAATTATGTTTGCTAAGAAAATCCTTCAAAATATTATTTTTCCTACTACAGGATTCTGTATTAGAAATGTTTTTATTCCCCACAAAACTAACTATTCATATATTAAAAGTATTTCAACCTCAGAGAATCTTAATCCAAAGCACTTCATCCCTCAGGACCATTACGATCAATTCATCAAAAGTTTTCACACAATAAAAAAAGATATTTCAACATTTTGGAACTTAAGAAGGACGCCCTCTTTTATATCCGCACATTTTGATGATCTAATTAACTACAATGTTCTTCCAGGGAAGCATATTAGGTTCGTCCTTGAATGTTTATATATTTTTTTAAAATTATTTTATATTATTTTATTATTTCATTTTTATTTTTAATGAAATTATTTATAATAATAATTGCTAAAATAATTTTTAAATATTTCAGAGCACAAGTATTCATCCTAGCGTCCTCTTTCAATGCTAAGGATAATGAATTGGATCCGAACCAGATATTAATTTTTGCATGGATATTAGAAATTGTGTGTGTATTCAGATTTGTGTTGTCATTCTTTCATAAAAATCAATTATTGACAACAATGCTCTCATAAAAATTAGCTCCAAGCCGCTTCCGTAATTGGGGATGACATGACTGACAAGGCAACCCTCCGTCGTGGTCAGACATGTTGGCATTTGAAGGAGTCCGTGGGCTCAATTGCTATTAACGACATGATTTTACTTGAAAATTTGTCCTACTTCCTTCTCACCAAATACCACTCAAGGAGCCCAAACTACTTGACAATAGTTGAAATGGTACATGACACTACGCTCAAAATGTGCATTGGTCAAGGGCTCGATCTTCTGGCAGCAAAATCAAAGGATTTTCAAAGGTAAAACAAATTCGTAGGCAATTTTTGTAGGATTGGAAATATGTTTTTTTTCTGCGCAGCTTTGACATGGAATTTTACAAGGAAGTGGTGAGGTTGAAAACATCTCATTTTGGATTTTTCCTGCCGATGGCAAGTGCATTGGTAATGGTAAGTTCTATTGATGGATTTTGACTCTATGTTGTTTGAGAGCGGCCCCTTTTGAACGGATTTAGTAACAGAATGTTTTCTATACACAGAGGGGGTTTTCAAAGCAAGAGTCTGTGGATTGGATTGGAAACTTAGCCAACGAGCTTGGCTTACTGTATCAAATACATGATGATTGTTTGGACGCATTTGGAGACCCAAAAAGGACCGGGAAATCTTTAACGGATATTTCTAACGGAAAATGCTGTTGGCCAATAGTCGTGGCGCTGGAGCATGCTAATTTTGAACAACGCAATATTTTGCTGGTATGTATCTGGTTTTGTTTTGCAAATTTTCAGTTTGCAAAAATATTTAAAAATATATTGTGTTCCAGGAAAATTATGGACAGCAAAATCAGGAGCAGGTTGAAATTGTGAAATACATATTTGCGGAGCTCAATGTGGAGGAAAAGTTCCGTAACCTTTTAACACTAAGCAAGGCAAATATTGAGAAATCCGTGGCTAAAATCCCTGAACGAACTACACGAGAAATGATTGCTTCGGCTGTGAAAGCAATCCTTGAGAAATTAATGAATGTTTAATTAATTTGGAGACATTAACTGCAATCAAATTGTACACTTGTTTAAATTAAATTGACATGATGCACAAAATTTGTGGGAGTCAATTAATTGAAATCTACGCAAATAGTAACTTTGCAAGTGCTTTTAGTTCTAATGAGCAAAAGCGTAATTAAAACAATTATTAGGGTTTTAGCAGAGTAGGTATTCTGCGTCAAAATTGCTTTCACTGTTGGGTATAAATGTAAAAAAATTCAGAAAAATATTGGTATTGAAATGAACGGAACAATGAGCTGATTGATTCAAATTTTTGTACTTTTTGAACAAAATTCGGAAGTTCAGACGTTATTCGGATTTGTTAGCTTCAGTGGCACGAGTTTATTTCGTATAAGAAAATTAAAGAATATTTTACAATCCAGGTAATTTATTTTCATTGCAATTTTTTTTAAACATCCTGTCAAAACGAATAGTTACTAAAGTCCTGGTATTAGAAAAATAAAGATGGGCTGAGCACTTATTTACCGTTGGTCTTGCTGGGTTTCTTAAATATTGCAAATCCCCACCTGCCGTCATCCGGGGATGATTCCTCTAGTACCTGCAAATCTCAATGTTTAATTAAAATATCTATTATTACACCTGCCATTGGAATATTTACTTGAACTGTCACTCAAAAGACAACTCCAGCATTGATTGACCAAATGTGGAATGGGTCTCTTACCTGCGCAAGACAAGCGCATAACCAAAGTAGCGCCCTTCGGATTTCCATGTTTAGAGTCTGTTTGTCCAAGGGAGCCAAAATAAATTATTCCTGGCCTTTTGACCTCCTTGTAAATTTCCGTGCGGGAAGTTTTTCAAGCTCTAACTTCGAGATTGTTGTACTGTTCGATAAATTATGGTACAATGAAGACCAAAGATTTTTCATCACAATGAAGGTTTTACATACGTTGCTAATTGTTTAAACTCATTGAATAAGCTTGAAGAAAAACCAGGAAGTTAAAGCTTTAAACTTATGTCATTCTTTTGAATTAAAAAGAATGTTATTATTTGAAGCGGCGAATAGCAATATTTTATTCTTGGCGCCCATACCAATCATAATATTAACGTAACAAAAATCATTCCTAAAAATATCGCACAAAGAATCTTCACAAGGATTTCTAAATAAATGTAACTACCATAAATCCTCTCCAGATACATTGTTTTTCAAAAGCCCTTAAAAGACCACATGCCTCTGGATTTCTTACTGAGGACATAAAAAATACCAAGGAGAATTCATTTTACAAGATATAAAATACCAATGGAAATATTTGAAGTTTACATTTTTCTACGGAACCCTGCGTTGGAAATTGAAGGGCATTTGATGAATCTTCCAAAAAAAGGACATTCATTTGTAGATGTTTCATCTTCCCAAATCAAAATTGAAAAATTGAGTCATG
This sequence comes from Allacma fusca, assembly GCA_947179485.1. Classification (NCBI taxonomy): domain Eukaryota; kingdom Metazoa; phylum Arthropoda; class Collembola; order Symphypleona; family Sminthuridae; genus Allacma; species Allacma fusca. Next base: position 3,405,592 of record OX359246.1, on the reverse strand, counting down.
TTTGAAAATTTAAATCGTACATCAACTCTTACCAATTCATGAACCCAACCCTGAGACACGGTTCAGGTGGGTATGGTATGATTTGAAAATGCCCGGTATTTTAAAGATGTTTATTTCAAGGTAAGTTTGACACAATAGGGTATATTTGGTAAGAACATTTTGAGCATTTTTATTCAAGGACATTTTGAGCATTTTTATTCAAGGACATTTTGAGCATTTTTATTCAAGGACATTTTGAGCATTTTTATTCAAGGACAAATTGGGCATTTTGGCCGAAATCGTCGAATAAAATAGTAAAATTAAGCTGTCAATGTTTCTGAAGTTATAAAATATTAACGAACAAGCGTATAACCAGACATTCACATTTATGCATTTTTATCCTCTGCGCTGCTATACATTTCGATATTCTGAACGTAAGCCAGACATCAAATTTGCATGAAAATGTCAACTGGACTTGCCCAAAATGCCCAAATCAGAGCAATTTAAAACGCTGCCCAACAACTAAGTGTGAGTAGTCATTTTGCGCGTTTTCGACTGGGCGGGCAAATACGGCGAGCCCTAATGATAAATGGCTTTTTGGCTGGCTGAATACATTTAGCTTGGAATTAAAAATCTCGCAGTTGAATGCGAGAAATTTGTCTGGTTTTAATTTTTCCTAAAGGAAAACATTCACTCCTTCATTTGCTTGTTTTGTGTTAGATTGCTCTGTGATCTTATTCAGCCCAGAGATAATTATAGGTTGTGTTTTTTGTTGCTTTGTTGCTTAAAGTTGCGTCATTTAAAAAATTGTTATTCTGTTCTTAGCTTTTAAATTTCAAGTTTAAGGGTTTATCTTATTCCGTATTTTGTAGACACGGGCTTTTGCTGACTGTAAAGTCCTGTAGATCTTTGTTGTCGGCTCTGCCGCTTCGATGGTTTAGGGCTTTGTTTGCGGGCACTGTTTAAACAATGAATTATCTTTCTTAAACTGTTCTTGATTAAACGTAGGAAAGTCTGTTTTATAGTCGGTCCTATCATGTAAAAATTAATTGAACGTAAATCTTTAATTTGCAGCCTTCAAACATTCCCTGAGAGAATTTTCTTGCGTTGAAATTGTCTGTTTGACCAGAAGCTAAGGTGATGACGTGTAAATGCAAGTGTAACTTTATGTGATTTCAGTTAGCCGGAATTGATTGCATTTGACAACAACTGTCGAAATATTTCCCTCAGATACAAAACCTAACTTTTGAAATCGAACACATCAGACCATTTGAGTATTTTTTCGTCTCAGACGTTTATTTTTTGTTTTGATTATGAGAGAAGTTGATGGTAAAGTTTGAGTCTGGGGGCTAGCAATGGGAGCCGACTTAACGCTATTTCTTCAGGGGAGAATTGTAATTTTTGGTAAACTTTAGGACTCCTTTATCAATCGTCCTATCAGTAACCATTTGTACGTCCACAAACGTAAAAATAAAAAAACATTAAATACAGCGAAGACGACAATCAGTTGCATATAGAATTAAAACGTCAATGGATTGGTCGCGTAATTGATTTTAAATGTACCTATCTCATCAGTATCACGAAATACATCATCTGAAAATGCGCTTGAGTGTTTCTCATCTGAATTTTTTTGAATCTTTTAAGAACCAGAAAACTAAAGTCGAATTTTGAAAATAATGATTCAAGAACAAATTTTGCCAGTTAGAAGGCATAATTCGTTGGGGAAAAAACATTCATCATGATTATATACACGTCGTGTACTGTACTCGAATATTCTCTCTCGAATAAAATTGCTCAATTATCTCACGTTTCTCATCATGGATATACGGTATTTGTATGTACTCCGCAGTAAACGAATTTGTACCATGTCGGACTCACATAGCGATTAAAATGTCTACCAAAAACTACCAAACGCAACAAATCTTATTTTTGGACGCACAGTGGAATTTGTTCACATATTCAACTTCACTCGCAAAATTTTGATTTAAAACATTCGTACAGGTCCGCCAGGTTCATACAAATTAATGTAATAAAATTGTGTGGTTTACATTCGAAAAAAATTAATACGGAAATATTTAAATGACTGCAGATTTTCGCTTTTAGTAATACAACAGTTATTGGATGCATTCTGTACAGAACCTAATTACCCAAAGTTAGTAAATTGTATTTCGAAACTCATTGCAGACCAACTTCTCTTTGGTGACAAATTGTCTTTTTATGAAGTTCCTAAGCATCGCTACTTGGTCTCCTCACAACTCATGTTATCGCGTTATTTGAACATGAAGTGGTACTTGAAATTGAATTTTAACTTAGTTTTAGCCCAATAGATTTATTTGACCAATTTTCAATCAACGTTTTAATTGACCGTCAATTAACGAAGACCAATTAATAGCTTCAAAGTTTGAAGTTAGGAATTACAAGTAGTAACATTTGTACAAAAAAAAGTTGATTTGAAGTTAATTTAAATCGAATCGAACAATTTGACTTTTTTCGTTAATATCAAAATAAAAATTATAATGGTTTATTATGTTATTTATTCTTTTTAACACGTAAAATTATAAGAAGCTATATTTAATAAAGTTACAGTAAATCGAAGTTTCCCCGAGGAGATTTTTAGAAACATTAAATGATATTTGATTTAAAAACAGTTTTAAAATTTTAGACAACTCCAAACTCCACTGGTGAATACAGATTTTTTATGTCAAACCATTTCATTTTTGTTTTCAGTTGAGTACTACTTCAACAATCTTCTGAGTCTTGATTAACAACTAAATCTTCATTTTTTTCCTTCCCTCGCTCATATATAAAATTAACGTCGATTTAAAGTTTTTCTAAAGTAATTTATAGTTTGTGTATAAACAAGATTTCTGGAGCTTTGGGCTACCAAAAGCGTTGCGGGGTATCTTTTGTTCATTAAAATGATTTTTCCAACCCGCATGTTTAATTTATTTAGAAGTTATCAACTAATCAGCTTAAATACCGTCAAAAAGATATATGTACTTCAGCAACTTGGAGTTGAATTATTATGCTTCTCAAATGAAAAGCTGCATTTGGTAGTCTAATTGAAATTAAACCTTCAATTAAAATTTTTGTTTCAAATTGAAGTTGACTTCAATTTTTTTTAATACATTGAAGTTGACTTGAAGTTGTAATTGAAATTATAAGTTACTACTACTAATTAAAGTTGCGAGGATCATTATATATTGGTCGTATACTGTACTGGATGATTTTAGTTTTTCCAAGTGTGTAATATTCAATGAAAGTTGCTCAAAAATTGAAAGCATGTTTGATTCAGTCGACACATGGGTTGAACTAAAATTTCAGAGCCTTAAAAAATCTCTGTCATACAACTACAATGTAATCCAGTTACAGGACTTTGTTTATTTCGAACAATTATTAATTTATTATAGATGAATGATCGGAACATTTAGTATTATAAGAAACTATAACCAGAAATACTAAAAAACAAAAGTACCCGAAACTTAATAATGATTGACTACTAAAGTTAGTTACGAGTTCCTGCGCAGAGTGGTTTCTAAACAATAAGAAACATTTCTACGATCAGCAACCATCTACCTTTATTTGGTTGGGGATTCAGGCTGACGGGTTTAATTAATCCGTTTTAGATTTTGCATATATCCATCGATTAAAGACGTAAATTAAATAGATGTACCTAAAACCAGCTTGTAGATTTTGTTCTCCTCACTTAGCAAACCTGTATCCAGATAACCACTTAAAAGGTCAACAACAAACTAATTAAATGATCAAATATACACACGACAATAGCTCTCACAAGTCCCTTATCCGCAAATTACAAATCACCATGGCTGATCTTCAGAGACGGCATGGAATTTACGTAACGTTTCATAAGTGGCGAATTTGAAGCCCTCGATAGGGACATCAACGCATCTGTGGACTAATCATACACGAATCCCAACTTAGAAAAAGCAAAAATAATAATTTGAAAACCATTTGCTGCTCTGTAGAGGAGCGGCAACCGGAAAATATTGTTGGGAGATCGAATACTTAGGTAAATACCCAGCACGACCTCCTGTACACCGTACACTCGAACCAAAACTAGCACGTTTTTTGCAACGTTATTGAAATCTGGTACCAAAATTGACAGCTTTCGGTACACGTTTACAAATTTCCATGGTTGGCAAATCAAAGAATTATGCATTACTGGAAAATTTTCCCTGTAATTAACAAAAATGTCAACTAACAAAGCTGAAAAAAGATTTACATAGTCAAGGAAAAACATTTGTATAATGAAAAAATACCTCAATTCTTCCAGCAATTCTATCACATTGCATAAAACTTCAATCCCTATAAGCAGCCAAACGAAAGCCGTGGAAATTCCCCCAATATAGACATAAGTCGGGGGGCGGAAGCAAAACAACGCTTTGTATATGTGAGCCTACTTTCAGGTGGCCACAATAGGGATGTTGGGAAGAAAAAATGCGTCGAAGTAACGGTGAAAACAAATGAAAGATGTTAGAATTAGCAATCCTCCACTGTGTTTCCTCGGTCGGATTAAGTCTTGCCCTGCAAATTTTGAAAACTAGAAATGTTAGGACAATTTTGTATATTTGCAACCGTGTATATTCCCTTAATTTGCACAAATTTGTTCAATTCATACTTTTTCTGTTCAGGAATATCAATTTTAAAACATGATTATGGAAATGTACAACTTTAGTCAGCATCAGTTTAATTTGTAAGTTGAAAATATAGTTTTAAAAAATATGTGACTTTCCAATTCTGCTTGTAAGCGGCGAATCTGCTTAAGAATATACGAAGCATCGGAAAGTTTAGGCGTCCGGTGAACCGTCAACATCATCAACAATACTCCCGAATTTAATAAAAACAAATGCAGAAACGTCCAAAGCACGTAGTCTTTTTCAGTAGTGTAGGACATGTAAGTTCGATAAACGAAGAACATCGTATATACAAACATGCAAAGTTGGTTAAATAACCAACACGTAACTTGCCATGGGTTTTTGGTAACCTCCGGGAGATTCGTCTCTTTATTCCAAATGCAGGGAGATGTGTAAAGGCACTTCCCATAAATAATTCCGTACGACAAGGATCGCTTTGAATGCTTCTTCAGGAGTCTCAGTATTCTAGTTTTTACTGAGGCCGACCTCGAAGTTATTTTATAGTATCTCGTTTTGTAATTTATAACGTTTGCTGCTGGAAAAATTACTTTTTGCCAGAATTGCTTTATAACTTCAAATGTATGTTTTCTAATCTCTTAGTATTTTTATATTGTAGTTTCATTCGTCACAGCCAAAGAAAGTGTACTGTATATGTGGTCACTTACATTCAAACAAATTCTATTCGAATTTATGTTCCTCAAAATACGTTCTGCAAAAAGGTGCAAAGTTATGTTACAGTATGTCCCAACTGTGCCATATACAAACATTATCAGGAGTTTAACAAATGTGTGCGTCGTACCTTAATAAGTTGAAGTTAAAGTGTTTTATGTGTAACGTGAGTGTGTTTCAAAGGTAAAAATCATTATTCAACTAATAATGTTTAGTGAAAGAAATATATAAAATTTAAAAAAATGACTTATGTATGTAATTGAACTATATAGAGTTATATATTTAATTAGAAGAATTAATTTTCATTCTTATAAAACGAAAACCAAAATTTGTTTGTTTATTTTGTATTGAGTATGATAAATCCCAGATGGGACAAATTTTTAAATTTCTATTATGACTTGACATCACCGACTCCAGTTGCACGTAAATGATGTGTCATTTATATGCTTGAAATTATCTGCCTTGTTTTATTCAACTATTACTTAAAATTGCTCGTTTATATACCAAATAACTTAACATTATTTAGCGTCCCAAAAATTCGGTTTCGTTTGTTTAGAAATAGTTATTATCAGATAAATGCTTCTTTTACATGAAATATCCCGCTAAGGACTTCCCTGTAGGGATATTTACTTCATGCGTTATTTATTTCGTACTTATTATCTAATTAGTGTCTTTTATGTTTTCATTACTTGTAATTATTGTTTACTGCATAGGTAATCCAATATTAGTCAAATAAGTCAAATGAGGTTTTTAGTTAACTATAATCTAGATTGTTCAGAACAAATTTCTAATATGTTACTAAACTTTGTTATTCAAACAAGAACTCGGAAATACTGGGACAAGGGGGTCATTGGGTACACCTTCCAACAATAGTTAATGCAAATCAGGTTATGGAATTGTCCACATCCAATTTATAAGTCGAATTAACATTTTGCCAACTTCTCCCTCCTAAAATAGCTACGTAACTTCTAGTTCTGGAAGTCTCTACGGAATGCAATACATCAAACTTAAGAAACATTGTTTGAATTTATCTTACACCAGAACGAGTACGTGGTAATTATTACGTATAACCGAAATTCGGTTGATGAAGGTAACTTTCGAAATATTTTTGGTAATAATTATAATTAATAATTATTAGATTAATAAAACATTAGTCAACTTACATGTAATTAGTACAAATGTATTTTGGTATTTTGATTTGACGATATTCTGGGCATATTCAACCTACGGAATTTTTGGTGAATGTATACGCTCGAATTTATTCGTTATGTAGAGTTACCTATCTAATTTAATGCAATAAATCACAAATCAGTATGTTACAAGTTGAAATGCAAATTTTTATGCAGCAGTTATATTCATGATTTTTCATTCATTTTATTGCAAAAAATGGTTTACACATCATGTAAAATAAGTTACGCGTATCGAGTAAACCTATTCTTACAAAAACGTAAATCAAAAACATTAAATAACTGTAAACAACACCAGGGATGTCAACGATTAATAATCACAATTAATGATTAACGATTAATGATTACTAATTATTAATCATCAATCGTTAATCTAGTAAGCTAGGAGTTTTTGAAATAATCGTTAATTTTAATAATCAATTAACAGTTTTCAAAAATCAATCATCAATTGTAATCATCAATTAACAGTTTTCAAAAATCAATCATCAATTGTAATCATCAATTAACCGTTTTCAAAAATCAAACATCAATTGTAATCATCAGTTAACCGTTTTCAAAAATCAATCATAAATTGTAATTATCAAGTAACCGTTTTCAAAAATCAATCATCAATTGTAATCATTAATTTACTGTTTTCAAAAACCAGTCATCAATTTTAATCATCAATTATTAAATTATAAACCATTAATCGTTAATTGCAAATGAAATTCAAAATTTAGCAAGAGTATTTTGTAATCGCAATCACCCTTTTATTTTTTTCATAAAGTAGTCATTAATCTTAATATATAATACGGAATTCAAAATGGGCCAGTTTTTTAATAACTTGTCTCGCCTGATGATGTCAGACACGTCAGGCCCAAAACTTTGCGCATTATAAACTTGTAAAAAAATAATTTACTTTAAAAAGATACTGGTAACCATATAAAATAATTATTTTTGTTGCTGTATCATATGCAGTTACTACTTACTACAAGTTCGTAGTAATGATCTGATATTTCTAACTTTGTTTAGTCAAACTAAGTCTCACAAATTGAAGCTAAGATTTATTTTAAGACTACCAAAATATAATCTATATCACATCTAAAACGCAGGTGACGTCTGTGCAACGTCACCTTGTGAATTTCAATCTTCAATTAATTTATTTTCGAAAATAATCGTTAATTGTAATCATCAATGAAAAATATTTTTAAAGTAATCGTTAAATGTAATCATCAATGAAAATGATTTTTAAAGTAATCGTTAATTGTAATCATCAGTGAAAATTATTTTTAAAGTAATCGTTAAATGTAATCATCAATGAAAATGATTTTTAAAGTAATCGTTAATTGTAATCATCAGTGAAAATTATTTTTAAAGTAATCGTTAATTTTAATCAACAATGAAAATTATTTTTAAAGTAATCGTTAATTGTAATCATCGGTGAAAATTATTTCTAAAGTAATCGTTAATTGTAATCGTCGATGAAAATTTTTTTTAAAGTAATCGTAATCGTAATTATTAATTAGTAGTTATAAGCCCATTAATCATTAAATGTAATTATAAATTCATTTTGTTTTCGAAGTAATCGGTAATTGTAATTTGTAATCACAAAATTGGAAATTGACATCCCTGAACAACACTAATTTGTAAGTTTTAAAACTGACCATTTATTAAATGTAAAACAAAAATCAGAAAAGGTTCATCTCGATTCCGTCCTAATATAACATGGGGACAAACTTTTATGTCCGAAACGGTCCCGATCCAAATTCCAATATTTATATGAAGGCAGCTCCAATAATCCGTACTTTAAAAAGTACTTACATATAGAATTACAAATTTTAAACGCAAAAATTCGCATTAAAAGTAATTTTTACAGAAATAGTAACCTGTACAGGAATTTGTTCTATCAATTGTTCCGTCCCGCCCCGAAATCATTAAGACAAGCAAGCTCACCCCAATTCCGTTCTGAAATAAAAAAGGGACAAAAGTTTTCCCCCAAAACTGTCCCGTTCCCGATCCGTTCCCAAAAGCCTTGGACATCCCGTCCCAAACAGAAGTCCTAATATGGAAGCAAAGAGCTAAATTACGAAGATAACCTAAAACTCCCGCAAAATTAACGGTGTATATCTGTTTTCCTCATAAATTTTACGAAAATCATCTAAAAATGAATGCAATGTCAGAAAACCGTTTGACAAACATGAGCAAAAGTTTGCACAAAAATATGTGCGACAAATCAGGCCAATTAGAATACTGTATACTTTTCCGCAACCAACCGTAAACGAATAACTGTGCACAAAAGTTTGATGAATAAAAATAATTTCATGAACACTTAATTTACGTTACAGATTTTCCGTTATCACGTGTAAGTATTTATTCACGTCGCCGGAAGGATGCATTAAATGTATTCAACAGTAAAAAAAATGTAGTCGTAAAATTTATCAGATAATGGTTCATGAACTCATCCTTAATAAGCTTATAATTAAAGGTACTAAAATCCAGGATTTATTATTTTTTGTATTCATCATTCATCCCTCCTCCAGATATAGACGAATTCTTTATACTTATTCGAAAGTGATTGTCTTGATGATGACGAAAATGGTGCCAGTCGTTACTTATGTGCATGATATGTTGAAGCATGGAGGTTTTTTTTTTGTATTCATGAAAAAAATATTCTAATTTTTAATAAAACCTTTTGCGCGAATGAATGGAAAAAATCAACCTACATTCTTTTTTATTTATTTTTTTTACCCTGACAGACTTAAGTTACAGCAACCAAATTTTGCTACAACTTAATCCTGTCCATGTCAACAAACAATAGTGCTATTTTTGATTACAAAAGAAAATAAAAAGACAAATGAAATTCCGTAATGCTAACCAAAAGTTATCAACAAAGTCTTATCTACTACCTTGCATCTTGGAATTTGTGTGGTTAATTTTATTCAACTACCACTAGATTAAAGTGTTCACCTTCGAATATTTAGTACATTGTGGCTAATGTAATCAGTCATAATCTTTTTACCACCACGATTAAATTTTAACTTTCGGTAAATCGTCCGTCAACATATGTCAGACACAGACTTAACGAAAAACAATATATTATGTTGAAATGCGTCTTTTGCTAGAATCAAAGCGTTCTTTCAAATATTTTGTGACGAATTCTAATAATAAAATAATGTAGCTGCCATGCATTGATAGCGTTCTGGATGGTTCAAAAAAATTTACCCTTTCGGGGTCAAAAGTTATTTATTTTTGTAAGTAAAGTTTTAACGTTTCACGTCAAGGTGAACAAAATCTGCAAAAAAGTTACCTAAACTTGCTTGCCTGTACTTCACTGGCTAATTTATCCATACTAATAATTAGTACATTCGATTACAACAATAGATCGTTACGGGTGCTTGACTTTCGCGAGAAAATGTCGTTGCTATGAATATATTCAAATTGCTTGGAAGAATGAAACGCGGGAAAAAATACCTGCAGCTTTTTTGCAAAAATAAATGTATGCTCCACAACATCAGAGGAATCTTTAAAAAATTCAGAAATTCATTTTGTGTCAACGGACTTACAGGCTTTCCAACGTAATCTAAAACAACCAGCTGATCCTATACTAACTCAAATTCGTGCTGGCTTAATTTGGATGAGTTTATTTATGTTGGTGCTGGGTTATAAACCTCCGTGCAAACTTACGTAAGGGTTTTTTTATTGAAACAACCGATAAAGGCACAACAGCATTGACGTTACTACAAATAGCTATATACGAAACGTTGTACAAAAGAGCTTTTGAATATCAGGTAATTTCTTAAGCAGTCTAGAGACTGGGCAAATCGTATAAACCTCTTTCATGTTATGGTTATTTACCGGTATTTAATGCAATATTTCTCTGTAATTACTACGAAAAATATAACTTCTAGGGTATTTGTATATTAACATTGCTGTTGCATTTATATTATTATTAAAATTAAAATTCTTCGCTGCCAGATATAACACCGCCTCCGCGGATGGCTTGATTGCAAGTTTATACTATAAGCACCAAGAAAAATTTCTAACTATACAGCGATATTTAAGCTTACCAGCGACATGTGGATAATATTTGGGGAACTCAAATAATTCGTGGGCAAGCTTAAACCGACTGTTTTGCTGTCCTTGAATGATCCACAGGGTCAGAGAATGTTTTTGTTCTACTATAATGATATTCTTTTGGGTTTAGACGCACTCTATGGAAATTGTATTATTTTAAATGTCACTTTGATGGCACAAGTGGAGATATTGCTTTAGGAATGACATTCTGAAAAATGGCTTTGGGGTGAAAACTAATTGGAAAAGCTTTTTAAAGGAACCAACCAGCGTTGTTCAATACACTATTTATAAGGAAGTGATCCGCAGTCGTAGAATACACAACTCTGATTTAATACAAACATTAAACCGTTGGTTGATAGTAGTGTTTCTTGTCAATTGCAAGTTAACCTCATTTACTAATTGAACTTGCAATTTCGGTTCAATTGCGGTTATTTTACACCAGGAAATTGCAATGGTCAGGGAAAGTGCAATTAGTACTTAAATTAAAGTCATTAAAGATTTAAAACATTAAAGACTCGCAATTACCGGTTAAGCACAACTGAAATTGCAAGAAATCCAATTGCAATTACAAGTGCTTGCACTGCAAAAACTTGAAATTTAAAAGTTAGTTACCAAGTTAATAATTGCAACTTGCAAATGTTTCGTATTTGAGCACAAAATTCCACAAAATGCCTCAATAGGCCATTTCGCTCCAATAACTAATGTAAATAGTATTCAATAGTATTGTCTCAACAAGTGTAATTTACTGTACTGACTGCAAAATTTCGTTGGTGAGGAGGCAAATTTGTCTAAGTAAATTTTTGATTAGTTTCAAAATTATAGAAAAATTGGACTAGAAAATTAATAGCGTCCTCTTTCAATTCTAAGGATAATCAATTGGATCCGAACCAGATATTAATTTTTGCATGGATACTAGAAATTGTGTGTGTATTCAGATATATGTTGACTTTCTTACATTAAAATTAATTATTGAAAAAAATATTCTTACAAAATTCTTCTATAAAAAATTAGCTTCAAGCCACTTCCGTAATTGGGGATGACATGACTAACGAGGCAACCCTCCGTCGTGGTCAGACGTGTTGGCATTTAAATGAGTCCGTGGGCTCAATTGCTATTAACTTCCTCCTCACCAAATACTACTCAAGGAGACCAAACTACTTAACAATAGTTGAAATGGTACATGACACTACGCTCAAAATGCGCAGTGCTCAATGGCTCGATCTTCTGGCAGCAAAATCAAAGGATTTTCGAAGGTAAAAAAATCGCGTTTTAACAATAAAAATCGTTTAAAGAAGTCGGCAATTTTTGTAGGATTGTAAATATGTTTTTTGTTTCTGCGCAGCTTTGACATGGAATTTTACAAGGAAGTGGTGCGGTTGAAAACATCTCATTTTGGATTTTTCCTGCCGATGGCAAGTGCATTGGTAATGGTAAGTTCTTTGGAAGGGTTTTGAGTCTATGATATTTGACAGCGGCCCCTTTTGAACGGTTTTAACAACAGGGTGTTTTCTATACACAGAGAGGGTTTTCAAAGCAGGAGTCTGTGGACTGGATTGCAAACTTAGCCAACGAGCTTGGCTTACTGTACTAAATACACGATGATTGTTTGGACGCATTTGGGGACGCAAGAATGACCGGGAAATCTTTAACGGATATTTCTAACGGAAAATTTCTGTTGGCCAATAGTCGTGGCGCTGGAGCATGCTAATCCCCAACAGCGAAATATTTTGCTAGTAAGCATCTACATTTTTTCTAAATATGTAGTTTCACTAAAATAATTTTAAAATATATTGTGTTCCAGGAAAATCACGGACGGCAAAATCAAGAGCAGGTTGAAATTGTGAAAACGATTTTTGCGGAGCTCAAAATTGAGGAATACTTCCGTATAATTTTGACATTAAGCAGGAGAAATATTGAGAAATCCGTGGCTAGAACCCCTTAATCGACTACCCAAAAAATGATTGCTTCGGCTGTCAAAGCAATCCTTGGGAAATTAATGGCTGCTTAATTAATTACTTGAAATCTACACAAACATTAATTTTGCAATTGCTTTTAGTTCTAATGAACAAATAGCTCAATTAAAATAACTATTAGGTTTTTAGCAGAGTTTGTATTCTGCGTGAAAATTTCTTTTACTGTTGGGAATAAATGTAAAAAAATACAGAAAAATATATATTAGTATTGAAATGAACGGAACAATGAGTTGGTTGAGTCAAATGTTTGTACTTTTAGAAAATCATTCGGAGTCCAGACGTTATTCGGATGTGCTAGCCTCAGTGGCACGACTTTATGTCGTGTAGGAAAATTAAAGAATATTGTACAATCGAGGGAATTTATTTTCCTTGCAAATTGTTTCAAACATCCTGTCGAAACGAATAGTTACTAAAGTCCTGGTAGTAGAAAAATAAAGACGGGCTGAGCGCTTATTTACCGTTGGCCTTACTGGGTTTCTTAAATAATGTAAATCTCCATCTGCCGTCATCTGGGGATGATTCCTCTAGTACCTGCAAATCTCGACATTTAATTAATAAATCTATTATTACAACTTCCGTTGGAATTTTTACATGAACTGTCTCTCAAAAAACAAATCCAGCATTGATTGGCCAAATGTGGAATGGGTCTCTTACCTGCGCAAGGCAAGCGCAGAGCCAAAGTAGCGCCCTTCGGATTTCCATAGTAATTATGATCTGTCTTCAAGAAAGCCAAAATAATTCTTGTCTGACCTTATGACCTTTTTGTAAATGTCCGTGCGGGAAGGTTTTAAAGCTCTGCTTTTTAAAGTTCAGCTCAAACTTTGAGATTGCAATACTATTCTGTAAATTGTGGTACAATGAAGGCCAACGATTTTTCATTACAATGAAGGTTATACATATATTGCTAATTGTCTAATTGTAAGCTCATTGAATAAGCCTGAAGAAAAACCAGGAAATTAAAGCATTAAACTTATGTCATTCGTTTGAATTAATAAGAATGTTATTATTAGAATCGGTAAAAGGATATTTATTTTTATTTATTCTAAGCGTCCATATCATGCATAGTATTAACTTGAGGTTTCTGATGTATTGTATAATTATATACATTTATTCTTAAAAACATAACACAAAAAATCTTTTTAAGGATTTCTAAAGAGTCAAAGAAGAGGAAATTTCAGAATTGTAATGACTACATTAAACAAATATTTCGTCTGAATTTGTGAGGAAAAATTTGGATCCCTTCGTATGTACTGACCATAAATCCTCTAAAGATACATATTGTTTTTCAAAAGGATACCCTTAAACGACAACTTGCTGAAATTGCTAAAGTTGAGAACATAAAAAATATTAAGGAGAATTCATTTTACAAGATATAATTTAACAATTTAAATACTTGAAACTTGAATTTTCCCACGGAAGCCTGCGCTGGAAATTCAAGGACATTTGATGGATTTTCCACAAAAAGATATTCACTTGTAGATGTTTCATCTTCCCAAATCAAAATTAAAAAATTGGGTCTAAAATTTTGAGACATGTTTGAAAATACGAATCGTACATCAACTACTACAAATTCATGCATCCAACCCTGAGACAAGGTTCAAGTGGGTAGGGTATGCATGTCGATTTTAAAATTCCCGGGATTTTGGGGATTTTTATTTCAAGGTAAGTTCGACACAATAGTGTATATTTGATAAGGGCATTTTGAGAATTTTAATTCGAAATCTTAACTTTTCGGGAGTATATACAGTCTGTCTGCGACCAGCAGCTAAGTTGATGACGCGTAAATGCATGTGTCACTTTATGTGATTTCAGTTAGCCAAGGTAGCGCTATTTCTTCAAGGGAAAATTTTAAGTTTTTGTTTAATTTTTTAATATAAACTTTATGACTTCTTTATAAGCCGTCTTCTCAGTAACCACTTTCCACAAACGTAATATGAAATAAATTTTATAAAATTAACTATAGTGAAAGCGAAATTCAGTTGCATATAGAATTAAAACGTTCTTACTTTTAAAGGCTAATGATGTCTCTGAAAGCCATATCCAAAAACGTCAATGGATTTGGCCTGTAATTGATTTAATATGTACATATTTCATCAGTATCTCGAAATACATCGACTGAAAACGCACTTGAGTGTTTCTCATCTGAATTTTTTGCAATCCTTCCCTAGCCAGAAAATTGAAGTCGAATTTGGAACATTATGATTCAAGAACATATTTGCCAATTAGCAAGCATTATTCTTTCGAGGAAAAACATGTGTAATGTTGCATAAATGTCATTAACTGTAATTACTCGAGTATTCTCTTCCGATTAAAATTCATCAATTATCTCACGTTTTTTATCATGGATATCCGGTATTTGTATGTACTTCGCAGTAAAAGGATTTGTACCACGTCGGACTCACATTGCAATCAAAATGTCTAATCAGCTGATCATTGTTAAAGGGAAAAACAATTCTCAAAGCCACAGTGAAAACTAAAATAACATAAATTGACAAGTGCTTACATCCGTAACCTGGTGGTTTAACAGTATCTTTCAAACAGATTTAATTGACATCGTTGTATCCCCTCCAATGAAGCTATCACAATGACTGGGAAAAACTACCAAACGCAAGAAATCTTATTTTGAGACGCACAGTGGCAGAGCTACGTTCAAGTCAAGTTATTTTAGACAACTTGACTTGAGCTTGACTTGAACTTGAAAAAGTTGTATAAACAAGGTATCCGCACTTGCACTTGATGAATCAAGTTTCCCAAGCAACCTGTGTATTCAAGTACTCGATTTTCAAGTTTATTTTATAGAACTTGAACTTGATAAGAACTTGACGTTCAAGTTGGATACATAACGTGGCTTGAACTTCAACTTGCACTTGAACTTGATTATTCAAGTATTTTTTGGTAAATGAATAAACAATACTAGAAATTTCGTTCACAATTATTACAGATAATAATGGTTAGGACGTAATTAGGATAAACTAAACGGCATGCGAATAATAACCTTTACTTTAAAATTGTTGAAAAACAAAATTACTTAAACAAAATAACTAAATGTTGTAGGCTAGTTTAAGAATTTCCACAATTAACAGGGTAGCAATCATATTATTGGCCTGTTCACATTAGTGTTGCACTCATCTATTAAATTTCACTCGCAAAATTTTGATTTGAAATATTCGATCAGGTCCCCCAGGTTCACAATGTAAATCAATTGTGTCAATTACATTCGGATAAAAAACCAATACGGAAATATTTAAATCACTGCATATTTTTGCTTTTAGTAATACAACAGTTATTGGTTTGCATTATGTACAGAACCATATTATCCAATTTCAGTAAATTGTATTTCAAAAATCATCGAAGACCAACTTCACTTTATGACAAATCGTCTTTTGCAGAATTTACTAACGAGCAAAGTCTTCCGATGTAAACTGCAAAACTAAATGAAAATTGGTGGAATTGTAGACACTACTAATAGTGTTCACACAAACCACAAACTTCGAAGAACATTGTGGACCCCGAAATGTGGCGTTACCTACTTGATCTCCTTCTGTTCTCCCGTAATTACGTGCACGTCAAAATACTTTTCACTAGTATTAATTCTGATTTTGACATTGTGTGCAGCTTGTATGATGTGAAATATCTGTGCAGATTCCATTTTAGCATTGTAATGACATACGTTGAATGAATCCCTTTACTACATCTAACATTTTCAGGTTCTCGATACTACATTACGTCGTTGAAGAGGCGAAATGGTCTACGCGCGCATGCTTTTGTACAGCACAGACCATTTAGCCTACGCAACAACGATATTTAATATATACCGAAGACCGACTCGATTTAATTTTCACATAATAACTTCTTTTTATAGTAATCATTTCGAAAATACATTTAATTCCTAATAAATAAAATTTTAATACTAATCTACTTCACTACTTCATTAACAGTCAAAACGACTTTTAATATAATTAATTTTAATGGACTGACCTATTCGGCAACCGTTGAACAATTTGTTACTACACATGACTTATATGCCTTGTCTTTGAAGTGACTGTTTTAAAAGGTTTGTGTTATAGAAACTGAGAGGAGTGATCATTATGTGGGTATTTTAAGGAAAGTATTGTATTTAAAATACAGTATTTTGTATTCGAGTATTTTAAAATACCTACCATGTATTGTATTTTTATTTGTATTTTATCAATATAACCTGAAGTATTTTACTTTGTATTTTGTATTTTCCATATTTTATTTCAAGTATTTTATTTTGTATTTTGTCAACGAAGACCAAGTATTTTGCATAGCTCTGCTATTTATATGAAGGCACCTCCAATAATCGGTACTTTAAAAAGTATTTACATATAGAATAACAAATTTTAAAAGCAAAAATTCGCATTAAAAATATTTTTACAGAAATAGTAACCTGTACAGGAATTTTTTCTATCAGTTGTTCCGTCCCGTCCCGAAATATTTGGGACAAACAAGCTCGCCCAAATTCCGTCTTGAAATAAAAAAAAAGTGAAAAAAGTTTTGCCCCAAAACTGTCCCGTTCCCGATCCCGTCCCAAAAGCCTTGGGACATCCCGTCCCAAACAGAAGTCCTAGTATGGGAGCAAATAGCTAAATTTTATGTATTTTAACAAAATCATCCGAAAATGAATTCAATTTCAGAAAACCTCTGCCGTTTGACAAACAAGAGCACGATTGTGCACAAAAACATGTGCGACAAATCGGGCCAATTTCGCGAGAATATACTTTTGCGCAACTCACAGTAAACATATAACCGTATTTGTAACCAACAAAGGTCAACTTAAGGTCATGGGCGTATTTATAACCAACCAAGGTCAACTGAAGGTCAAGAACGTATGTGTAACCAACCAAGGTCAATTTAAGGTCATGAACGTATGTGTAACCAACCAAGGTCAAATTAAGGTCATGGGAATTCGTGTGAACCATCGAAAAATAAGGTCGTGAAACTCTCTGTAGCCCAATGATGTCAATTTGGGGTCTTGGAACTTCTTATAGCTCACTGAGGTCAATTTGAGGTCGCGGAACGTTTTATCACTCAGTGAGGTCAATTTGAGGGCATGTTGCTATTTATGACTCGCGGGTTAGTGTAATATCATGCTGCTGATAAAAAATTCACCAAGGTCAATTTGAGGTCAGGTTATTTTAGTCGCTTTTTTAAACTCAAAGTTTGACAACGTTATTGCCCGCTATTGTGGTAATTTGTTCAATCTTATCGTGGTTTTATCTTGTTCTAGTTTTTTATAACTTTCTCACGCTCAGAACAATTTTGTATTTCAGGGACACATTATTTGGTTGGAGGGAATTTAACTCCTCAATCTGAATTGTTCGCTCTTTTGGAAGTGTCCATTAGAAAAAATTCTGTATTTTTAGAGATGCTCTGACACTGGGAGTTTACTGTGTTCCACTGGACTGGGTGGGATGAAATATTTCAATTTTATAACCTTATAACTCAATCCTGGAGGAACCTTCCACTCATTTCCCTGTCGTTCACTCAGTCATTAGATGCTCCAATCTTGTAACACTGTGCTTAAAATTCATGTGGGGAGGGATTTGTGCTTAGGATTTTAATTTAAAGGGAAACAAATGGAATAAACGCTAATCTTCGTCCCTCGACCACCAAAAAAATAACAGCTACACCAATCCCATGTTATTCTAATGGGGACCCTGAATTGGGATAATTTATGCATTCTTGTCACAATTTCTTGTTTAGTCTCAAATTCTGTTAAAAAATTCAAGGGCCTCTTACAATACGTTCCTATTAAAATTATTTCCTAATAGGAAAAATTAGCCCCAGTGTCAAGGGAAGGCTTTGCGAAGATGCTTTTTATACGAAATGTCACATAGCAATGTAATTGAATGGACGAGTCCTTTGCCTACAACATCCACGTGTGATTCTGCAATTGTGCCATTAATCAAGTTGGGAAAGGAAACGCAGGGCAACTGCTGTGTCCACTGTGTAAATCATTCATAGCGATCTTCCCATTCCTCATTTTGCTCTGGTTGTTTTCAATTTTTAAGGTAATCCCGAGTAATAAAAATTTTCCGAGTTGTTCAACTTGACAAATCATGACTTGATAATTCATTGCTCAATGGTGAGCTTCTCAAGCTTTAATGACTCATTTGCATGTAATAAAAGGGGTGAAAAAGAGTCAAATATGTACCTGATTTTAATAACGGCCAAGCATCAAATGCAATTAAAATTCAGGAAATGCAAATTTTTGCTAATGCTCCTCAAATAGCGTTGGCGTTTTAATTCACGGCCCGTGTCATCGGGGAAATTTTACAATGGGAGGGTTTTTTATGTCTCATTATGTATTCAAATGAGTTTTTTTCTCTTTGGAAGTGCGTGTGAATAAGAACAAGGATAGTTTTGACAGCATAATTGCCCAATTGCACCCTTCTCTTTAAAATATCATCACTCGAAGAAAGTTTTTTATTGCTTGTTTGTATATAAGGCCCTTCAGCCTGTCCAACCACTTGATTGCAAGTACGCTGTATTTTATGGGGTTTTTACAATTTTCAATTATTTTATGACCAATTTACAAGTTTACGCAAAAGGTGGGAAATCATTTTTTTTAAATTCATTACTTCATTAATACTATAAGCCTATCGGGCAGTAAATTTTTTATTAGTATAAAAATTTGCACTTTCCCTTTAAAGGGTTTGGTAAATGTTTTCAACGAATCGGAAATATATACGGGTTTTTGGCTAAAAATTTAATTCCTCAGCGGAAGCTAAAAATTGCAGCTGCAGGAGACAGGAATATGACGCAAAGTCAGGAATTGCGTCTGATTTAGCCAGGAATATGACGCAAAGTCAGAAATTGCGTCTGATTTAGCTAGGAATATGACGCAAAGTCAGGAATTCCGTCTGATTTATCCAGGAATTGCCGCCACCTGAACCAAAAATATGAAAAGCCAGGAATTGCCGCCATAGGAGCCAGAAAAATTACACAAAACCCGGAATTGCGCCTACAGAAGCCAGAAATATCCCGTAAAACCAGGAATTGTACGTGCAAAAGCCAGAAATATGATAAAAAACCAGGAATTGCGCCAAAAGGAAAGAAAACATATTTGCGCCAATATAAAAATGTTACAGGGCTGGCGCATTTTTACTGTAAAGGTTCGCAGAACAACAACAACAATTTTCTGGAAATAAAAACGCAAAAAAAGTATGGCTTTTATATGATTTTTGTTCCAAAACTAAGGGTCGGAAATCATGGAAACGTATTAAATGTGGATTGTGTAATGTTTTCTGCGTGTTTATACAAATTGGGTGCTGAATTTTAGAAATCATTTCCTCTTTTACAGGCGTTTTCACGCTATACAGATATGTATACATTCCGTCCCGGTGTTATCATTGCGGAGGTGCATCGTGACTCTTGCGTATTTTTTACGCAGAAAAACCCGTACCTTAAAATCACAGGGAAAATTTAGTACTCACGCATACTTATACTTGCGTAAATTTCCAGGAGGAATTTACGTCTGTTTTTACATTTCCGCCATGGACCAGATTTACTGGGGTGAGGTAGAAAAAATTCTTGGGAAAAAGAAACACCCAAAGGAAAAGCAATAGTTTGAGAATGCAAACAGACCAAAGTTTATTTTGCGAGGAGGTTTATATGTACATGCACATGTATTGACTAAACATTTTTAAACATTTTCACACGAAACCATCCACACACACAGGCCAATATTGTTTATACAGGAGATCCTGGCTGTAGAGACACTCGTCTTGGGGAGCATTTATTATTTATGGAATTTATGCGTTTGGCGCCAGAAGGGTTTTCTGAAGTTACCAAAATCTAATGGATTTTCCAGGCCTGCCGTTATAAAGGGATGGGACTGTAGTAAGGAAATAAATGCAAGTTTGACTTTTCAATGCACCAGTTATATTTTTTGCCTATGCGTTGACTCGGAGTGAATTGATAGCTGGGATCTGATACTGTGAATAAGGAAAATGGGTGTAGCTCATGTTGATCGCTTCTTATTAACCATTAACCCTCCGCTTCCCTCATTCTTAACCATTTGTATACATAATACATTCTCATGAGTATAGAAAAAAATCTTCAAGACTTTTTCACTTGATGCTGACTCGATCTTCTTCTTCTTCTTGTCCCGGATTTTACACCCGCCCTATTTACAATGCACGTGAACCTCATCTTCCCATCCATTTTCGTAGTCTTATAATAATAAAATCTATGCATATATCCGCCTCATATTTACCTGTGAGTTTTAACAGGCGTACGATTTTAATGGGGAAAACACTCGCCCTTATGTGTAAAAATCTTGGGGGTACAGGGTGCCAGGGAATATTTGATAGTCCCTTTTACCCTGGTAATATAAACAAGGGGAAAACTTTTTTGATGCTCTGTATGTTAAAGGAATTTTAAA
The DNA here is from genome assembly GCA_947179485.1 of Allacma fusca. NCBI lineage: Eukaryota > Metazoa > Arthropoda > Collembola > Symphypleona > Sminthuridae > Allacma > Allacma fusca. The sequence goes on along the minus strand of OX359246.1, from coordinate 3,384,666 downwards.
TAATTTTCACTTCGGTGAATTTGGGGTCGCAAAGAGCAAAATTCTAAAAGCTCTACTTGCGTTTTCAAAAAACACCGAGATTTTAGAGGGGAAAATAGGATGTAAAACTGTTTCCAATTTTCGTTTAGAAGGAATGTTTCAAGATTTTGAAGATCCCTAATATTTTGCAATGGTTAAAAGTATAGGATTATAAGCTTTGCATATTTTGGCTGCCTGAAACGATCTTAAAATTTAGAAGATTTTCGAATTATTACATTAATTTACAGCGAAATTAAAAATTGGGGAAAATTGTTCGGAGTTTGGACAAAGCATTTTCAAATACTTGTAAAAAAAGGTCAAAATTGGTAAGAAATTTGTAAAAAATTAAAAAAACTTGGACAAACATTTCTAAAAAAATGGGCAAAATTTTCACAAAAATTTGCCAGAAGTTGGACAAAACTTAAAATCAAATTAGACAAGAATATCGGGAAAAAAGTTGACAAAAATTGTAAAAAATTGGCCAGAAATTGGGTAAAATTCGAGTGAAGAGAATTTTTAAAAGAAAAGTTGTTTCAGGTATTTCCTTAAAAAATCAAAAATATGCAAAGATAGAAAATATATAATTAATTTCAAATAAAATTTAGAATATCAATTCTAATCGTTTATTGTTACAAGGTGGAGAAAGTTTTTGTGACGCCTTGTATATAGATGAGCCTGAAATGCACATCCCCATTAGCCAATGGGTTCTATTACATTAAATTCCTATCTTGACTCCGCGATCCGATCCAGCATTTCCTATTTGGAATGATTCCCCTTTAATTGCATAAATCTTCCCGTTTTTATCGATGCAGTGTCAATGTTTTGAATGGGCCCGACCCAATTGTGCAGAGCAAGTCAGGACGGATATCCATGGAGCAGGAAGTGCTCGGCGTGGGAGGGTAATTGCGACGGGTGGCGTGCCAACAAAATTGTAAACTTTGAGTGGGCCCTTTTGACACTTTCGCATATTTCCCATGTCGTTTTTTGTCACAGGGCGTCTTTCGGGCTTCACGTGAAAAATAAATGGAGATTTGCCGAAAATTGGAACTAATTCATGGGAATTTTAATCCCTGGCAGCTAAAATTAGTGGCTCAATATTTTAACACCCGTAAAGATCTTCTTCAAGCATCCATTTACACGCTATTTGGTTTAAACGGGGGTTAGGTTCACTATTCAAATTTACTACGTTTCAAGCACTCATGTTTAGAGAAATTGTTTCTGCCCAAAGTGATTGTATTTAGAGTTTAGATTTCTGACCCAGAAATTTTAGAATATGGTAAAATTTTCTTCCAAAAGTTGCGTATAAAATTCTGCTAACCTCACAATCTTGATAATCTAAAAGTTTTTGGTCCAGAAAATTTTTAGGGTTTTGTACATTGTTTCCAAATATGCATATTGGGGCTTCAAAATTTGGGTTTTCTATAAAATTGCTGTAAATTGTTTTTGAAAATTCTGGTTTTATTGTAAAATTGACCTAAAATATTTTTGAAAACCCTGGTTTTCTTGTAAAATTTTGTTTTCAAAAATTACGGTTTTCCTGTAAAATTTTGTTTTCAAAAATTACGGTTTTCCTGTAACATTTTGTTTTCAAAAATTACGGTTTTCCTGTAAAATTTTGTTTTCAAAAATTACGGTTTTCCTGTAACATTTTGTTTCGAAAACCCTGGTTTTCATGTAAAGTTTTGTTTCGAAAATCTGGTTTTGTTGTAAAATTTTGTTTTAAAAAATCTGGTTTTCTTGTAAAATTTTGTTTTGAAAAATCTGGTTTTCTTGTAAAATTTTGTTTTGAAAAATTCTGGTTTTCTTATAAAATTTTGTCTTTTAGAATTCTTGTTTTCTTGAAAAATTTTGTCTTTTAGAATTCTGGTTTTCTTGTAAGATTTTGTGTTTGAAAACTCTTGTGTACCTGTAAAATTTTATGTTTTCGAAAATTCTGGCTTTCCCGTTAAAATTTGTGTACAAATCAGTTAAGTTCAGTTTACATTACGATTTAGCAAATATTTTGGGTACATTTGATGACATGGTTTTGGGGAAAAAATCTCAGAGGTTTGGAACCTGACACGGACCCCTATTAAAAGTTCCAAACATAACAGATTAAGGGAGCGTTACATGACTTGGGCCGTCCTTGTGGCCCTTTAATAGAAATCGGAAAGCATGTAGACTGTCGCTCAGGTTGTAATTTATGTAACGTATTATTTTCCTATACTCGCCTGCCCGCCCGTCTTCCCTAATCTTTATAGATCAACAATGTCGAAGATTCCTTCTCTCAAGCTATCCCACAAAACTCGGGACGGTCTCAAGCTAGGATTTTACAGTCTACCCAATTTAGTCAATGCACCCCCTCAAAAGAGACTTTTTACATTATGATCTCACTTTGCCCCAAAAATTTTAAACATAAAATCTCACCTATGATTTCAAATGGATTTTGCCGCAGAAAATTATTTTCCCCAAAATTTTATTTTTGCGGGTATCTTTTCGTAAAATTTTGTTGGAAAAAATTTTTGAGGGAAATTTTATTCCAGTGTAAATTTTTTGAATGAACATGATTTTATTGCAGGAACTATCTGCAATTTGAAAGGGAACATTTGGGAGTGCTCCAGATTGCCCCAAATTCTAAGAGTAGCCTAATACGGAGAGTGCATTGTATCAGGTGAGGATATTGGAGCTGATTATACAAAATTTTTTATGTGTTCCAATGCAAGCTTCTATAAACGAGTGTTGTTTTTCCTCGTTGCTTATTCTTCCTCTCATCCTCATCTCACTCCGTCTTCTTTTTCTTGCATACATTTATGTCTTCGAGACTTACATGGGAGATTGAATGGCTCCACGCACTCACACAAACACGCACTTGCACATCCACAGAGAGGCATTTAACGTGTGTATACATACTTGGAGGAACTTGTGCGTATATACAGAAAACTCCCAATCGGAGTGAGACCATACTCAGAGAGCAATTTCATCTTCTGATAGCTCTCAGTTGTAAACTTCATCTCCGCCGGTGAGGAACGTTTTCTCAGGAAATTTCACGTGGGTGTTGGAACTTAGAGCTCTGTGGCCAGGAATGCATTGTAATTACCATTGGTCATTATTCTACCTTCTCAGGAATTGTGTCTTGATTTCTTGTAGCGTGTAAACCTCGAGTGGTGAATCACTCTTAGTTTGTAGATCTGTCACTCTTTACTTTGTTTGTAAAGTTTTTTCGCTTACAGTATTTTCGGAATCTAATTTTTGATAGCTTCAAATTTTACCCAAATTATTTTCCATCCGCGATTTTTTACACGTAAAGTTTTTAGGTACCTAAGTTTGGCGATAAGATTTTGCACTTAAATTTTTGGAAGCACGAAATTCGTACTTTCAAAATTTGAAGCGTTAAAATGCTCACCCCTAAATTTTGACGGCATTCAATTTTTCCCCGCAAATTTCGATACAATCAAAATTTGTACCCTCAAATTTTGCTACTGTAATTTTTACTCCGAATTTTTCTAGTGGAAATTTCACCCTCAAATTTTGTCAATACAATTTTCACCAGCAAATTCTACCACTGTCATTTTTACTCTCAAAATTTTATAGTTCACATTTAACCTGCAAATTTAAATACTTCAAAACTTATTATCCCTAAAATTTTCATGCCGTGGATATTTACTCACTGAAATTTTCATGCCGTGAATATTTACATCCGTACATTTTGACAACTTTTAAATTTATAGCCTCAAGGATTTCAGAACAAAGTTTTTAGACACAAACGACGATACATTAAAAATTGTCATTATCAAATTTTGCCAATAAAATTTTTACCTGCAAATTTCGTTATATCAAAAAATAGCCCTAAAATCTGTATCCCGAAAATGTTGTTACCTTAAGCATTTTTACCCTTAAATTTCGATTTTCAAATTTGTAAAATTTGTGGATAGATTGTAAACATCTTTAAAATATATTTATCTTAAAAAATTACATACAAAAATTTAGCAGAAAAAAGTTTAAATTTTTAGCCCCAGTAAATTTTACTAAGCTAGAAAAAAATTGTCCAGAAATCAAGCCCGATTTTTCAATAACATTTCAGCCCGATAAATTACCGAACGTTGTTGATATATTAAAAAGAAAAAACAAGCTTGCGGGCCAGAACCCGCATCACAAATCACTGTAAGGTGTGAGCTGTGTGAATCCCAATTTTTGAAAACATTTTCCCCCTTTGAACAAGCCCAATATTTATGGACTGCCAATGTAGCCGAAAGGTTCTTTTGCAGGAGTGTGCTGAGGATTTTAATATATGACTGCGTATCAGCCAGGCCTGCTCCTGTCCCCGAGAAAAACTCGTGTGTGCTGCTTCCGTTTATGAAATTTTAAAGAGGAGCCCAATTGCGTGCGTACAGCCAGGAACGTGAGTTGCTACCGGCATGCTGAGCTGTCCACGTGGTCCTTGTTTCAATGTACGCTCTCACGTGCTCCCCGTAAACAACTTGTTAAACGTGCCTTGCATTCCTTAAAATTTTACTACGACCCTCGTATTTGCTCCGTAAGCCCAATTCACTCTGCCCATTAATTGTCTCGGTGTTCCCTCAAAAAGTGCGTCGACGTGTAAGGACATCCTTCCAAAAAAAACAATGAGGACTTCTCAGAGCTCTGAAACAAAGACAAGGTGTCAAATTCGCTGACAGTGACAAAAGCCCAATTGGACAAAAACCCAGAGACACTGACAAGGCCCATTGTGAGCGTAATAGTCAAAATCAAGACAAACGGATATGCATGCCACCCCCTAAAATTTGCATATTTTACACACGCGTCCTATATAACATTTACGGGCTAAACCTCTCAAATACGTAGAAAAAATCTGAGCCCTGTATCACCTCTGCGTCATACCCATATGGTTAATACGGCCTGGAAACATATACGTGGGAATAATTATACGGGGGGATTCCTTGAAGCCGGGTCGGAAAAAAGTGTTGAAATTTACTAAAAAAGGAAAGTTTCTGGCCCAACGTGAGAATCCGGTCTGGTGGTTGTCACAAAAGTCAGAGGAACAAGAAATTTAACAACTCTGCCCGAAACATCCTGGGGATTTTGGAGTGTAAAAACAATGCTGTAACATTAGATCCCATGTATTTCCCATCCGCACTTGTGGGCATCTCTAAAACCCCAAAAGAATTTTGATACTATCGGGCGGAAAGTTCCTCAAAACGTCGTACACATGTTTCCGCTGGGTGTTCCTGTCATGTAACTCCGTGTTTTCAAAGGGGTCTTTGTTAAAAACTGTTTTACTACCAAAACGCTTCAAGTGTCCAGGAATAAATTTTGACGCCGATTAAAAATTTACTACTACTCAAATCCAGGGTGTCAAAGCATTACGTCAAAAATTTTACCCCCCAAAAATTTAAACAATTGAGATTTTACTGCGGAGGAAATATTTTGTAAAATATTTACAATCGCAAATTATACAGATCAAAATTTTTCTCGGAAAGCACTTTTTTAATGAAACATTTAAGGACATAAATTTTGCTGAAAAACTTTTGCCGCAAAACGTTTGCACAAATCGTTATTATTTTGTGCATGGACGTTTACACAAGTTTGGGAAACTTTTAGGAAAATTTTTAATGCCCAAAATTGATGCGTAAAATTTACACACTAAATTTTATACAATTTTGTACTGACCGAATGCAAGTGCGGTGGAAGGTTTTCCGTTGGAATTTGCGAGCCAGGAGGAATTTAATCCATGTTGAAAAAAATTGGGGAATAATCTTTTAATTATGGCGCCAAATTTGGAAGTGACCTGGTTGATCCCATTGACGCTTTTCCTTGTCGCCTTAATCTCTGGCCCCGTTTTAGGGAAAGACGTGTCAAGGAATGCTTCATTATCTGAAGATGTTATGCAAAGCCCCAAGGAATTAGAGAAACCTATCCGAGCAAAGGCGAAAACGACATCTCAACCCTGTTTTAATCGGACGGTGCTCCAGAAATCAGTATTCAGATCTAATTACGTCTTCGCAGGGAAAATTTTGGAGCTGACAGAAATCCCCCCAGAAAATCCACCCCCAATTGAGGAACATGAGAAGCAAATTTACTATTACTACAATTTTACCAAGAAGCGCCGCCGGGATAATGAATTCCTTCAAATTTCTGGGAGCTCCAAGCCCAAACCAAAGCCCATGGTTTACGATGCAAAAATATTTGTCAAAACGGTTTACAAGGGGGAAACAATGTTGGAGGGGAAAATTCTCTCGGTTTTACTGGTCATTCGGAACCCGCAAAATTTGCCCGTGACCATTCAACCCCGTTGTCTCCGGAGGATCCGAGCATTGGATACGCGATTATTTTTCTTCAAAAATTCCTTAAATGGATCAAATGTTTTAAAACCTCGAGCCGTGAATTTTGACTACCGTCAAATTTGGAACCAATCCCTGGTGCCCATGCCGCCAAGCCTTTTCGTGCTGGATGTTGTCCGCGGGGCTGTCAAAGGTAAGAAAAATTTGGGGAAAAAATTTCGACTTCAAAACGGTATTTTTTTTTAAAAAATTACCGCCCGGAAATATAATACGATGCGAAAATAATTTTCGCATCGTAATTTCCTAATTTGCATATAATTAGGTTCATTTTAGGATTTTTTGCATCAACTTTTGATGGAAAGGATTTCGCAAGAGCGAAATACAAGGAAATGCCCAAAATGCATGTAAAAATGTAAATCGTTGTGCAGATAAAAATTCTGGAAAACATTTACGTTTTTAGTTTTAAATACGTTCTAAATTTTCGGGTGCAATTTCTGGATGAAATGGAACGTTCTGCCCCATTACGCAGAAAAGTTTCAGGGGCATTTTTAGAAAAACATTCGTCAAAGGGAATTGTTTCTGAGCGCGTAACCTAAGAAATTTTAAGGGCTGGTTTTCACTAATCACTTGAGTAAAATGTAGCTACTCTCAAACCTGAAAAAATTTCCTGGGACTGTAAATCCCAGCAATTTGAACCAAAAGGTGAAAAAGTAGAAACGTGATTTTCAACTAATGGCATTTAATAATACGGGCTTATGCGTCAAATTGATGCTGTGAAGTCAATCTGGTATGAGCTAGGACGAAATGGGTTTGAACAGTGTATAACTGGAGTGTTGCAGAAAAAAATATTGGGAACTTAAGACCCGAAGGAAATGCAAATGCAGGGGATTATATCAGTTGAGCTAGGATATTTATGAGGTCTTTATCCATTTATAAAGTTAAACTGTTTGGCTCTCGTACTGATTTTACCTATTTTTTTGGCCTCTGCCTATACTTTCCATTTCGGGATTTTCAAGGAAAAAATGGGGTGATGAAAAACTGTGACAAATCATTTCCTCGCGGAGGTTTTTATCCGAAAGGGAAAAATTGGGGTGTCAATTGAATTCTTGTGTATTTTTAAACCTCGCTCTTTTTCATTGATTTCGGGATTTTTTTCTGTCAGGTTTTCTACCGAATTGGCTTTCCTAAAGTGCAAGTTTTGGACTCTGGCTTGAAAACACCAATTGACTCTTGATGAGAAATTTTAAACAAATGGCGTTCCAAATTTTACTTGTTTGTTTGGGAATTTCTCCCGAAAAATGTCTTTCTGACAAATTTTAGAAATAAATTCTCAGCTTAAAACATTTTCCTTGTAAAATTTTTCAATAAAAATATTTCCCATTTCAATTACACCTGAAACTGTTTTAAAAAAATTTTCACCCCTAAATCTTTTCCCAGTGCTTTTGCTCCCCTAAAAGCCATACGCATGCATTTGCTCGCCCTTAAATTTTTCCCAAACTTTGTACTCTCTCTGTAATTTTTCCTTAAGCCTTCACTATCCAGCGTATTTTCTCAATTCGTTTGCTGTACAGAATAATTTTCCGAAAAAGATAACCAAATTTACCTAAAACTATGTTCAGCATAAATTTTACCCCTAAAATATTGTTAGTATGCATTTTTCCACAAAACATTTTCCAGAAATATTTTGCAAAACCATTTTACACGAAAATATTTGTCAAAACGGTTTTACAAGAAAATATTTGTCAAAACGGTTTTACAAGAAAATATTTGTCAATACCATTTTATACAAAAATATTTGTCAAAACCATTTTATACAAATATATTTGTCAAAACCATTTTATAGAAAAATATTTGTCAAAACCATTGTAATCAAAAATGTCAAAACCATTTTAATCAAAAATATTTGTCAAAACCATTTTAATCAAAAAATATTTGCAGCATAAATTTAAACCAAAATATTTTCCAAAATCATTTTACCCAAAAATTTTATCTAAACCTGTTTACTGTAGCAATATTTCTGAAAATATTTACGCATAAAAAAGTCCAAAAAACAAATATCTAAATATTTTCCGCAATAAAATGCAACCCGAAATAATATCTAAAAACTATTTTCGCCCATAAAATTGGTCTCCAAAAATTTTGCCTATTAGTATGCACCAATGAAAAAAATCCCACCTCACCCTAACTTGGTCTTATTAAGTCATGGACTGTAAAACAATTTAATAAGAAAACCTTCAAGTGGGAATCAAAAGGCACAAGGTTCCGTGCTGAGTGTTTTCAAACCCGTAAAACTTGTTAGAGTAAACAGAGAAGGGTAGGGAGTCTATTTGGCCCGTCTGACACGTTCACACCTCGCACTTTGACTCATTTTTTGAGGGGTGACAGAAAAAAAGGAAAAAAAGCCCACATCATCTCATCCCTTCCAGAGAGCGTCTAATATTAAAGGAAAATGAGCATTTGAGAGCTAAGCTGATCGTTTGTCAGGGACTTAACAACAGCCTATTTTGTTTTGGCAGGGAAATCCGTGTTTAAGCAATCATAAATGTAATGACACGTTCCATTCCCTTCCCATTTTTTTTCACCCGAATTATTTACACTTGTGCTAGCATCAGTCCCTAACGAGTTTTCCCATATTTAACTCATCGGGTGAGGGAAACGGGGAATTTCTGAGGCTTAACCCTTTATACCATCAAATCGGGTATATTTCCTTAAAATATCCCTGTAGAAAATTTTTTCGCCATATTTTCCGCCCTATTTATATACAAGACTTGAACCAGTCCAGTGTAAATATTGAGGGAAGAAAAGGGGAAAAGTCAAAAAAAAATGTATTTCCCTTGAAATATGTATAGGCATATTACATTGGGATTTTTTGGGGATCGGCAAAAGTATCTGTCTCGAGTTAATACGTTCCTAGGGATGAATGTCTGCTCAAGTGTCATCGGGTCTGAGTCTACTTATCCGTTAATATGACAAGGCTATTTACTATACAAGATCCTTTTACAGATTCCTTTTCCTTCCTCCTCAAGCGCTAACTATTGCATTAGCCTTTCATGCCCGAAAATTGGGCTTGGGATCGGTTATAAAATTTTACCTATGCGAGCGCCGAGTTCTACATACTTTCTTCAGTCTATGTTTTCAACCTTATGCATGAGGTTTTTTGGGGAACGAGCCCCATTTGACAGGACTGACATGGGATTTTCTTCTGCCAGAAAAAAAAGACATTTGAGATGGGTTTCTCATCCTTCCTTTTGAACATGTTCTTTCTATGGAATTGTATCTGGTCTTGCGGTTCAAACCTGTTCCTGTTTTTTCCATATCACACTTCACCAAACAACAGTCATTTTGACTTTTGAGCCGATCCAATCTCTAAAATTTTAATTGGATATTTTACAAATAGGGTTTTCTAAAAAGTTTTATGGTTTTGTATTAAAGTCACATTTCAAATTTTTAAAACAATACAGGCAAACGCAAAGTTTTTACTGAAACATTGTCACCCATAAAATTGGGTTCCCATAAAATATCTCTCTTTGCAGTGTAAAATATTAGGGGAAGAATAATAAATTTTGCATGGAAAAATTTTAACCCGCAAAACTGGGTAAAAAATTGTCTGTTCGCGCTACAAAATTTTATGGGCAAAATTTTCCTGAAAATTTTTGCTCCACAGGATGTTTTTCCGACAGTACGGAGAAATCAATTTGAAAAATTGTCAACCTTGAAATATCAAATTGGTCAAAAAATTTGATAAAAAATTTGGGTCCCATAAAATTGCAAATATCAAATTCGCGTCAAATTTTTTTTGTTAAACGTTTTTCAAAAGATTCTGACTTGGGATTTTGCAACCTGCTCAGTGGCATAGGGGCAATATGAAACGAACTCATTAAACCTGGGCAATTAATTCTCCTGACCTTTTCCTTGCTATAAATTTGTACGCGTGCCATAGAAGGTAATGACAGCATGTTTTGCTTGACAGAGCTTTATTGCGTTACTTGGAAATTTTCCTCATGTAGTGTTTTAACATTTTTGAGACACCAAATTTTACACACTTTTCCCAATTGTACAACTTCAAAAGTGACAGTTGCTTCTAATCATCGAAGATTAATTACAAGGAAAAGTTGCACTTTTATTGCAGACAGTGATTATTGGGGTTTAGGAGACAACTAAATTTACGTGCCTACGCAATTTTGGCTGAAAATCATTTTGCATTGTGCAAATATACGGGTACCCATAAAATCGTCTCAGAGGAGCTTGCGATTTTACTAGTTTTTTGGCCTGATAATCTTCCGCCCGTTTGCAATAAGATTATATATTTTTTGTATGAATATTTGTTCTCGTGAGTAATGAATCAATTCCTAGAAATAAATTTTCTGCAGAATCCACCCACGAGTAATTTGGGCAAGTGGGATAACATTTCTGAGAAACAGTTTTACTCACTCAAATACCTGACGCAAAATATTCTTAGGCTTGGAAGTATGCAAACGGATTGTGTTTCAGGTTACGATTCCGCTCGGAAGAGAGCACGCAACTGCGGGTAACATTTTGTGAAACATTCGGGTATTTTCACTCAAAAAAATCTTACCATTTTTTCTCTCAGGTTTGATCCTTATTGAGTTACAATACAATTGGAAATATTTTCTAAGGGCAACATTTTAGACCAAAATTTGTTCAACTTCATGCAAACTAATTAGATTAAAATTTACAGCGAATGACGCAGTTGCCCGTAACAATGAAATTATCTTGGAAATATTGCCATTTAAACCAGGAAAAACACAATCGAATTTTACGCACCCCTAGAAATGGGTGCAAATCTGGAATTATGTTATAAAATGGGCGCAGTTATTTTTACATCACGAAAAGCACATTCCTCCATCAAATGTTTTTGCTTTTCATTAAAAAAGTGCATGAAAATGAGTGTAAAATTTTTTCGCCCGAAATGATTCCATATAGAAAACTTGGAGACGAGTCACGATTGCCGAGCCCAGAAATGGGTGCTGCGTCCAAATGTGCATTTAATGACGTAATTGTAAAACCATTCCTGAAACAATGAGAAAAAAACTTGTAAAAATAGGGCAATGTATAAAAAGCATCCCTATAATTACAAATTCATCAGATTAAGTTGCATTTATTAGGGTTGAGAAACTTAGAAAAAAATATAGTGTCAGTTGAGTGATTGATAACTCTCGTGAAGGATATAGGACCTGTTCTAAAGACCCAAACATTTGATCAGAGGTACTCCTGAACACCTCAAAATTAGCATTGGACATGAGGGTAAGTGGCGCTCTGGAAGGGAAAATTTTCCAGATCCATTTGTATTGGGGTTTTGGTCCTGGAAAAATGTAAATTCGTTTTTGGGAGTTGGGCTTTGAAGGCTACCAAAAGATATATGGGCGGGGGGTCAAGAAGGTTAATTGCATGTATCGCCTGAGCCGTCAAGTGCATTACACAACATTAGTTACACTTCCTAATATACGATCCTATATAGCCTGGCTCAAAACCTGGGTTTCTATTTCAAAGGTATTGGGAGCTACGTCAAATGGGGACAAAATTCGGGAAAATTTTTGACCAACAAGACTTCGCGCTCTACAATTTTTCATTAAACCAGGAAACATTTAAATAAAATATGCTTTCTGTTTATGCTGCTTAAATTTTGCATTCAACAAACCACTTGTAAAAACCTCTAAAATTTGCGCAAAATTTTTTAGTTTTCATGCAAATCATGGGGAAACAAATAAATACCCACAAAATTTCACGATCATTAAAAATTTCATTGTTTTATCATTAAAAGTTGCCCTTAAATGTTTTCCAAAGTAGATGTAAAATTTCCCTCAATTTTCATAAAAATATGCTTTGATGAAATTTTCTCATTTTTTTAAAACAAATAATTTTTGAGTATTATTTGCAGCATTGGCGAAAAATGTGACCTTACAATTTTGACTTAAATTTCTTTTTTGGCAATACCACATTTTGCCAATTTTTCTCCAAATTTATGCAACAGGTGCAAAAAGAAATGCACTGTTGGTTTTTATTAAGCAAAATTTTTGGGGTTAAAAATTTTCAAAATGTTTCAAGAAAAAAAAATTTTAAGTGAATTGGGCCCGAATGAGTGTAAAATTTATTCAGAGGAAGGTTTAAATTTGAGCGTCACCTCTGGAAAAAATTTATAGGTGGATTTGTATTTAGGAGCTGGGGATGGGAGAACATGCGGGCAATCTAAATGAGGCTGCCTAAAATGCGTGTATCAGGACCTTAATTGCGACCGTGAAGTTTGGAGCGATTAGAGTGAACAAATCCCCACAAGTTCAATTGCAGTCATAAATAAAGTCTGCATATAAGTACATGAGATGCATTAGGACATTTGTATTGGGGCGATGTTGATTTGAAAGTGCTGTGATTGAATTACTCGGGACTCAGAGCTTGTATCGGGCCGTGTATCAAAACTTGTAAATGGAACGTCATGTTTTGGGCAGACCAGCCCTTTGGACCTACGAGAGCGAGAGAGGAGGAAGAGAGAGAGCTTACTCTCCATTAATAAATATTTCCACGAGGCAGAGATAAAGGGGAAGTAAATTTTTTTGAATTTTTTATGTCCAATTCACATTAGAGTAATTATATATGTACATTCCCATTTATTTCTCTCACTCTGACAGCTCCTGGGTCCAAACCCGATCAAAGTTTTTATCCACAAGTTAAATACAATTTTGTATAAGGAATCAAATACGCAAATGCACTCAGCAAATGATATAAAGCGTTTTTTACAAGATGTTTTTTTCCCAAACCCATATCTAATCCCCTGTAAAATATACACTGAATTTTTCCCATATGTTCCCCATACATGGGAAATTCCAATTTAATTCCATTTATCTTGGTATTTTATTACGCAACCTAAATTTTTCAATTGTAAAAAATGCTCCCCTAATTTTTTATCCAGAAAAACAAATCACGCTCAAGTTTTTCCTGGGGAATATTTTATCTTTAAAATTTATCTTTAAAATATCTAATTGTACCTAGGAACAAATTTCCCCATTAAATTGTAACCAAAACAAAAATTTACGCACCAGATTTTACCCGAAAAAAATGCCCTTAAATTGTACGCAAGGAAAAATTTACCCTTAAATTGTACGCAAAGAAAAATTTACCCTTAAATTGTACGCAAGGAAAAATTTACCCTTAAATTGTACGCAAGGAAAAAATTACCCCTAAAATATCATCCAAAACTTTAAACGTCAAAATGTGTTACACAAATTTGACATACGTTTTGACATAAATTTGTAAACCGAAATTTCCACCCCAAATACGTATTTGTCAAAAACTTGGAGTTGTTGACATTTTATGACCATAAAAATGGGCGTACATTTCTTTCGAAATTTTTACTGCAAGGAGCAATACTTGTGACGCGTTTTTCTCCATCGGCCCGTAAAATTTTATGCAGAATTTCTCAAACCCCCCAATTGTTTTCAACTTGGGTGGTCCCGCCCATATTCTTTTTTAGCATCTGCACGCTTCTCTCATCATCTACATGCAATTAAATGGAAATTATGGAGTAATTATAATAAAACCTTTTTTCCCTTAAAGATTAAATGCACATTGAGGATTAGGCCTGATAAAATTGACTCGTGGATTACTGAGACATTATTTGAATCAAGTGTTTTTGTACATTAAGTTTTTTTTCACATTTGGGGCTCCATAGCGTCAAATGCTGTTTATATCGTTGGAGATAGGGAAATGAAGCGGTAAGCTTAACAGTATGAATTTTGGGCGGACACAATCTCATTGTTTCTCAAGGGCTCTAACGCTGCTTGAAACATTCCTACGTGGGGATATGTAACAGAAGGGAAGTTTTCCTTAAACTGCCCAGTACATTTATCTGGCTCCGTGTTTTGTCCCGTGATAGCAGATAAGCCCAAAACAAAAAATCAATTGCCGTCTATTGAAATTATTTAAGGGGGGAAATTTTTTCCATTAAATTTTCTCCGATTTGAAAAAAAATTATCCAGTTCCAGTAAAATACAGTCTTTGAAAAATAATCTTCAAACCTTAAAAATACGCCCTTAAATTTTCAAGTAATTCGTCTCGAAAATATTTTATCTCACATTGCCCCAATATCCTAGCAATTTCGGGTACAATTTTCTGTAAACTTTTTTAAATTCAGAATTTTTTTACCACGAAACTTAACCCATATTTTATCCAAATGAGAACAATATGTTTGCAACCCGCTTTTCAGAAATGTCTGAATAATTTAAGAGTTTTTTACAAAACGCCCGTAAAATTTTAGACAATGCAGCACGTAAAACGGTAAATAATTTACAACATACCCTGCCAAGGTTATTAATACTGGAAAATTAGAGTGATAGTATTTTATGCCAAAATTATTTGCCCAGGAAATTTGAAACTAAATTTTATGGGCTTGTGTGCATTTTTGTTGGGAAAGTGAAGTGTAGTTCTGAGAAGGAAATTTTTTTAGAGTAGCTTGCTTAAGACAGTTGGCTGGTCGTTAGGAATAAGGATAGGAATTTTGTAACAATAAACGCTGAGTATAAGGGCTGGGCCAAAATTTGGTATAGAAATGTTTTAAGGGCGAAAAAATGTATTGAGTAAAATTTTGGTGGTTTTATTTTTGTAGGGAAAAATTTTCGGAGTAAAATATTTGATTTTTTCTGGAAATTTGAGGGGGTCCCGCATGGAAGGAAAACACTGTAGAAGTAAAACAAAGGGGAAGATAAGCATCATAATTTATTCAGAACAAGCTTGAAGAATAGAAAAAAGGAACACGATTATGATGTCAGGAATGACTCCATTTATGTAAACTGAGCGAGACAGTTAAGGAGGATCATAAACGGACTAAAAGGAGAGGTTCCCAGTTGATAAACAACCCAAGACTCTCCACAGCCCTGGATGCTTGTAGCCCACAAAAGAGGGCAAGAAAGTTTTGGAAATTTTAATGAGGAGAGCTGGAGTGGTGTTTGTGTGGAGCAATCTTCTCCAGCCCGTCAGATCCAGTTGTCTTGAGAGACCTCAGTCTGGGAATAAATTTCATTATCAAATTGGGTCATCAACGTTACATGAATTTGAGCGAGAAACAATAGGAATGAGTCCTGGGCCCAATAAAGCCCATATTTGTCCAGGGTTTTTAAACGATCGATTTGGTGTGTGTTTGTGTGAGGGCTCTTGTACTGGGGCAAACAAATTGGGGCGGAATTATCGGTAAAATATGGGCAGTTCAATTTTAAACATTGGGCATATTTGTTCAGTTTTCTTGTAGATTGTTTTGTTTAATGGGGCAAAGATGTGTCCAAATATGGCTAAACGGTTTCAAGGAAAGATTTGTCTTTTTTCCGAAACTGTTTCCTGGATTTTAAGTAAAATTTGTGAAACTTTGAAAATATGCAAACCTTGAGAAAAAATTAACTAATTGGGGCAAAATTACTTGTTGACAATTATTTTCCAATTTTGGGTTACATTACGGGCGGTTAAAAATTTTGGTATTAAATTTTTGGTGACAATCGATTGCAAATGTTTTAACAAATTTAGTGCAACATTTATAATAATTAATAGCATAATAATTTAACATTTATAAATTTGATAGATTCTAAGTAGAATTTTAGTAACTTCTTCACACTGTGGACAAAATTTCGGAATAGGAAATTTTTTCAAAATTTGAGAGAAATTTGAATTTCAAGTTGAGAGGAAATTAGGCCGGAAATTTTGTTTAATTTGCGGGTGAGTAAAAATTTATAAAATTTAGGGGTTTAAATTCAATAACTATGATTTTGTTACATTTGGGATTAACGTGGTGTAATCCAAATTAGAGAAAATTGGAGAAAAATTATGTGAGGGAATATATTTCAAAATTGTGCAGTTTTTATTAATTTTTCAAAATTTTTTTAAATTAAATTTTGTGGGGAAATAATTACGTTGGGACACTCCATGTTTTAAAAATTTCTGTAATAACTTTTAATATTTTGACCAATTTCACAAATTTTCAAACGCCCTTTCAAATATTTGTACTCGACTGAACAGAGTAACCTAATCAATAACGGAAGGGAGATGCCCATATCTCATTCTGTCACATGAAAGCCCTGACCTTTGCCTTCGACTTTTCAACAAACCCATATTTCCGTAACGATCCGGGCTATCCTCCGCGCTTGGAAATACCTGGACTTGCATGTAAATAAATGACTAAAAAAATGTAGTGCGGCTTGGAAACAATAACAGACTCAGCTCTTAATCATCCCTAGACGTTAATCATCTCCAGACACTTATTGCTCAGGTCAAAATACATGACTCCAAGCTTATTGTTAGTTATGCCAGAGACGTACCTGGACCAAAATGGGTTATGCCTTCAAATATCCGTTCATAAGTCCTTACGCTTTTTCTAACGGAAACATTTTCCTCAATAATTTCTATACCCAATTTTATAATTAACCCTTTACATTTTTACACTTGACAGCCACACAAATTTTCTTCAAAATTTGCCCTCAAACTATTTTCTTGGGAATTGGGTACGTTTCAATGGATATAGTATGCATCTCTGGAGCTTGAAAATTTTTACTATTTGGAAAAAAAATTAAGCAGGGGAAAACACAGACATGAAAACGCATTATATACATATTGAGCAGCTCAAAATGTCCCTAAAATTTTCATACTATTTTCAAAACGTTTCAACAGAAGCTGCCCACAATTTTTACCCAGTTTGTCCAGACTCGCCCCCAAAATGTGTAAATTTTTTACCAAATGTGTCTAAATTGTTCTGAAAATTTGTCCAAATTTTATTCAAATTTTCAGAAAAATTCTGCAAATTTTTACCAAATATTTTTACCATAGTTGCTCTCAATTTTTACAAAATTTGCTCTAATTGTTTACCACATTTTACCAATATTTGTTCCAAATATGCCCCAAATGTTTTCAAATTTATCAAATTTGCCTAAAAGTTTCACATGTTCCCGTAATCATTGAACAAAATCTTCTTAAAAAACTTAATCAATTAAATCAAATAAACAAAACTTGTCTAAAATTTACGGGCGCTTTTAAAATTTTACGAGGAATTTTAAAAATACAATATTTTTTAAAACATTTATCTGAAAATGTTACAGGAAATTGGCCCACACTTGACGTAAAACAAATAGAAATAATTTTGATTAAAATTGCTTGAAATGTAAAGAATTATTAGTCTAAAACCTCGGAAGCATATTTCGTCGAAAAAACGTGTAAACATATTTAAAGTAAATAAATTTAAAAAATGAGATGCCCAAATGAGGAAAAAATGTGAAGACTGGGAATGACAGTAAAAAAATCCATGTAAAGTGTTGAACGTGCAAGACCTGAGCCAGGCCCAATTCACACCCATTTATGAAAAGAAATGATAAGTAGGTTGTCAACAGAGCATTGCTTACAGAGGTAAGAAAGTACTAAAGAAGGTAAATATAGCATGGGTTGGTAATTAGGAAGGAGATAAAAGCCCCCTAAAATTGACTTGGCTACCTTGTCTCATGTAATAAGCCCAAAAATGACCAAGAGCCGAGTAATTGCTAAATGTCCAATTTTTACAACCCAAACTGGAGTTCACACTGAGGAGGAATTTAACATGTGATTTGTTTGTTCTAAGACCCCAAATATTAAATATTACAATTTTCCGCACTCTCATCATTTCCACATGTTGGAAGGCATTTTCTAACACAGCCGACAAACACAACTGTCATTACAACGAGGGGAGCCAAAGTATCTTTTCTGCCTTCTCCCTTCCATCGTTACTTTCCCCAAAATTCCTATCCTTCATGTGGGCCAGAGCTCTGTTCAGGTCAAAATTATAAATGAACTGGATGAATTTTTTATTTAATTTTTTATCGACTTTCAAAATCCAATATTTCTTATGGGAAATAGGATGTGAAATTTTAGATGAAACATACCCCTCCCTGTGTCTTTAGTGAGTTTTTCTTATAAAACAAATGTTCACCACGTTTGACCCGGTATCGACCCGTTCAAATTTGACCCAATTTGACCGTAACTGAATTTTAACTTCACACTTGACCTAAATTTGGCTATAACTTGACCAATTTGTAATTTGACCAAAACATCGTTCAAAAGTGACCGCTTAATCGTTAAAATTTAACCGAAATAAGTGCTACAAAAGTGCGAAAAAGTGCTGCTTTGACCCGGAATTGACCCAATTTTGAGCTGAACATGACCTGCATTTGAATGACCTTAACAAAGCTTTATTCTCTGACCATGTGGTTTGATTCTGGTGTAAATCTGGAATTGATCTTCGCTTAAGCTCTTTTGACCTAAGTTTGACCTTATATTGACCTTTCGTGTTTAATTGACGAAATCAAACCTGGGACAAATCGTAGGGTCTAAACTTGTAGTACCATTCCTTTAATTTCTTATTTTGACCTGATGGGACTCCAAAATATAATTTTATTTACACCAACGTTGACCTTAGTGTGACCCGAAATTCACCTAAGTTTGACCCTATATGACCCAGTGTTAATTTCGTATGACAATAGTTCATCAAGTGGGAATATTTTGTTGGGAGCAAAAAATTCGGGATTAAAATTCAGATTTGACCTTGATTTGACCTGAATGTGACCTTCAATTGACCCCTGAACAAATTTTAAAAATTGTGGGTGCTTTCGAAAATTTAAAAATTTTCAAGGAAAATGAAACTTGACAAAAACTGTTGAGGAACGGTCTGAGCTTTCGAAGCCCCTTAATTTTGACTGACAATGAGAATTGGCATTTGGAAGCCCCTGTAATTACGGAGGGCAATAATAATAATAATCCATTTATTGGAGGCTTGTTTTCCAAGCCTCGGCGGGAGTTTCTCAAGACAGAAAGTAAACAGAAGGACATATGCCTTGACATGCGATGAGTGTATATTTTCCCCAAGTCTATTTTTACAGCCTCGGACGTGAGGAGCCATTATAAGGGGAATAACGCTTAAAATACATTCTCCACCTTTGGGTTTCACACTGGGAAGATCAAATCATAGATTACATTTTTCTCCACCATGGGAGAGGTACGGAGGAGTCAAGCAGCTCAGTGGCAGTAGGTTAGGGATTCTCTGCTACTCCGTACATACCCACGCACCTTCCACTATCATGGGCTTACGCAAAGATAAATACGGGAAAAAATTTCATGAATTATTCATCAGATGCGGACCAAGTCGCTTTTCTCTCTTCACAAAAAAAAAGATTGACAGCCCAAATGGAAATTGAAATTTGACCGCTATTGCTGCAGGTCCAGGAGCCCTTTGGAATGTATTTTTAAATGAGCTTCGCATCCACAGTATTTGTTCGGTTGTATTAAGCTCACACCGAATTTAGGGGCGGAAAATTTTATGGAACTTTTCTATCGAAATGGTCAAATACAAATTTAAAAACTACAACTAATTGACAAATTTTGTTAAAATGCTCTGATAAAATGATTAAGAAAAACGTTTTGAGAATTTTTACACAAAATTAAGAGAAATTGTACAAAATTACGTGACACTTTACAAATTACAAAAATTTTGCTAAATTAAGAGAAAATTTACGCAAAATTGGTGGAAATTTCTGACAAATTTTAAGTAATCCTGCAAATGATTTGGGGAAAATTTACAAACAATTTAATCAAACTTTTACACAGATTTGGGACATATTTCACAGAAAAATTTAGTGAACCTGGAAACAAAATTTTCTGCAAACTTTACACCAAATTTGGGTAAATTGCTTGCATATGTGCAGAGATTTTACACAAAGTTTGGAGTATTTTTATTTAAAATTTTGAAAAATTTTATACGAATTTTGAACCGAAATTGTACAAAAAGCGGGGAAATTTTACATAAAATTTTAAATGCAAATTTTGGAGTCATTTTAATCAAAAATTACACAAAATTTGGAGACATTTTCAACAACATAAATGGAATTTATCAATCTGGCATTAAATATGTTATTGACACAAGCAAATAATTAAAATAACATCAGAAATGAAAAAACGCTGAAAATTTTCCGATAAATTACGGGCAAAAACTGGGAAAATATTCCCACAATTATTTATGAATTTTTGTTAAGCTCTGCAGTTAAAATATTGAAAATGTTTCGCAATTTTCATAAAATTTTATACAAAAATTGTGCAAACATGTGACGCGCTGTAACAAATGTATACTAACGGTCCATTAAAATTTCCTGAAAGCCCTGTTCGTAAAATACTAAAGTCAGAAGCTCCCACTCGTCAAAAAACCCCTGAGAGGAAATAATTATTCGTGAAGAATTGAAAAGGACTTAGGTTTCTAAATAAGGGTTTACAAGGAAACCCAATACCAGAGGCAATTTGAATCCTATTACCATAAGCTGAATATGGGAAGAGTCCCTAATCCCTGATTGGGAGCCGGATTAAAATCAATGGTAATAAAATAATATGTTTATGCTCCTGTCCATTCCTCGCCCGTAAATTTTAAGCCCAATGCGCATATTTTCTCCACCTGCCCCAATGGTACACGCATATTTACACTCTGCCCGGATGTTTCCACACGTGAAATAAATGGGTCTGATCAAATACGACGAAGCAGGCGTATTTTAAGCCGTTAAAAATGCATTTGTCTTTAAAAACTCCCCCGGCAAATTTTTTCCCGCATAAAATTTCTTCCTAAATAGGTCCACAAAAGAGGTTTTCAACAAACGCATGTGTATTTTCAACCTTTAAGAGTTGGAGGATTCGTGCGGGTGTAAAAAAAACTTTCTAAGCTCCAGTAAGTGTTAATACGATAAGAGTGGGATTGGTCTGCGAGTGTAAAAAATAGGGGCAATGTGCATAAAGAAGGTAAATCTCTGAATAAGATTAACCACGAAAAATAAGTCAGTGTCGGGGAAATTCAAAAGTTTGACGTAAACAAATTATTTGGGGTTTCCTGGGCACGCGGTTCCTCACACTTTCAATTTTTTTCACTCACTTCAAATTAGATTACATGTTTTAGGGGTCCCTTTTGGACATGGGAAATGGGACGATTGGGACCTTCCGACCGTCTCTGTCTTCCCAGCTCTGGATTTTCTCCAGACCCTTTTGTCTGACCAGTCTTGTCTTTGACGTTGAGTTCCAGGCCATGAAATCGCTAATTTATCAACATCACTCACCACTCTTTACCCTTTTTATAGGACATGGGCCCCAAATATTTTACTTGGTCCCAATCATCCCTCACAGCTCGTTGAAAAATTTGGTCCTACGACTTGCGTCTATATTTTGTAGAAACAGTTTTAAAAAAAATGTACTGCCCGTATTTTAAAGCACCCCAATTTATTTACAAATCAAATTTTGTCAAAGTATAAAAAAATTGAGCTTGATCCAAATGTTTTACAAAACAGGTAAAATTTATGTACGCAAAAATTTTATGGTAACAAATTTCCATCATTCAAACTTTTTTTGCCTTGATTTGACCCATCAAAATTTTGGACGCCTGAAAACCCATTAACGAAATAGAAGGTTAATTTTGGTAGAAATATTTTTTTTAATACGTGCACTCAAAAGTTTTTGAGAAAGGGTCTAAAATAAGGGCAGTTTTTTGCAACAGTGAGTGGAAAATTTTAATACGCTTAAATTTTTAAATGGGGACTTACATTTCTTGTGGGAATCTCTGGCCAAAAAATATTTACTTCAGAATAAGCCACACTGCGTGGATAATTCCAGGTAAGAATCCAATCAGGGTCAGGATAACGTTGATGACCAAATCTTTTCCAGCCCCTTTGACTAGGAAAACTGCCAAGGGTGGCAGAAATATGGCCAGAATCAATTGCAGAAGCTGCTCCGTTTTTAAAGCCATGATTGGTAATTTTTTCCGAATCCGCTAAAAAAAAAGTACTAGTTAGAAAATATTTGAGATTAAAACACCAGCTAATTTAGAGATTTTATAAATTTCTGGAGCAAATACTTTTTAAGACATTTTAGTAGAAATATATTTGCACAGCAAATTTTTACTTGGTTGAAATTTGGGCAGAAAATTCTATTTGGTCAAAAAATATCTTAATCGGTCAAAATTTGCACACAAAATATTTACATGGTGAAAATTTGCATAGAAAATTTTTATTCAGCAAAAATTTGCGTAACAAATTCCAACCCTGTATAATTTTTCACAGAGAATTTTTTTGGTAATAATTTCCGAGTCACAAAATGTAAAATAGCTGTCGGGTATTTCCCTGCATAAATATTTTAGGGATACAATTTTCCCGTACCAGGTTTTTATAAAAAAAATTGTAAACTGTCAAATTTGACGGAATTATTTTGTGCCACCAATACCCTTTAAAAAATTTTCTTGATAAAAATTTGAGGAAACAAATACCCTCAATATTGCTATAGCGTGAGAGCTCCGGCGTAAAAATTGAGGGTCAAAAATGTTCCACGAATATTTAAGAAACAAATTTTAATTCGAAAAAACGTTAATTGAAAAAATGAATTGAAAAACATTTACTTTGCAAAATGTTTAGACAAAATAAAAAATTATTAAAAATTACTCACACAGTTTCTGAAAAATAATATTTGCTTGAGATGAATCCTCGCCCACGTCTCAAGAGATGAATGATCCGTTTACAGAAATAGCTCTGGTTCAAATGCCACTTGAAGATTCTGCTCTTATCAAAAATATTTGATCCGTAATGATGCATGTGAACCCAAACCTTATAGTTTCGTCGGAGGAAATTTAAAGTGATGCTTACATCAAATGGGTTTCCTGCCCTCATCAAATACGTACAAATAATCATACAATTATAAGGAATTGGGCCACAATGCTCAATCAGCGCATACTTGTACGTACGCATCCTCAGAGATTAAATCAATTAATTTACGATCTCTGATCCCATAATTTTTCAATTGGGCTTGTCCATTAAAATATAGCAATACCCCTGTTGTCACAATACGCTCGAACTTGCATAAAAACGCCAGAGCAAGAATGTTGACATGGAGCTGCAAATGCAGACAGGAATGATTTAACAGGCGTCACATGGGCTATAAACCGTATTATCTGGCCTGCTATGACATATAAGGGAAAATATTCCTGACTCAGAGATTTTGTCACGGGTCTGAATTTATGACTCGATTTGTATACAATTTGTTTAGCATTGACTCTTATGCACCCAGGGTTTCGGCAGGGGAAAAAATTTAAGGTACTTTTGGGGCAGCCCTCTTCCTCAAAAATTTTGGGGATTCTTGAAAAAACCCATAAGCATAAAGAACTCCCGCTTTGTGAACATAATAGCAGCAATTAAGATTACGCTTGGCGGTGAGATGACAAAGCCACACGCAGTCTTTTACATGAGCATGGGGTTTGGAGGACAAATACGATTGAAAACGTCACTGGTTTTCTGTCAAATTTACGGGCAACCTGGGTAAAAAAAATGTCATGGGAAGTTTCTTCTGTGTAAATTTTTTGACATTTTAAGGTAAATATATAGAAAATTTAGGGG
This sequence comes from Allacma fusca, assembly GCA_947179485.1. Taxonomy (NCBI): domain Eukaryota; kingdom Metazoa; phylum Arthropoda; class Collembola; order Symphypleona; family Sminthuridae; genus Allacma; species Allacma fusca. Next base: position 3,360,971 of record OX359246.1, on the reverse strand, counting down.
GAAAATTTTTGAAATCTGTCAAATAATTTTGGGTAGCTCACTTACAATTTTTATTTATCTTTTGCAGGATTTCATCCATATTTCATTTAACTGTATTTTCAGAATTTTGAGGAGCAAAAATATCTCCGTGATTTTAGAGATTTTTACCCTTTTAATTTTTACCCAAAAAGCTTAATATTTAATGTTTTTCGTAAATTTTACCCAAATTGGTGTTTCCGTGTTTTCAGTTTTTATTGAAATTTAATCTAAAACTTTTTGCGTGATTTTCTTATTTTATCTTTTCTAACTCCTGGACTTGGTTTTAAAAAATGACTTAAAAATTTCCCCAAATATTTTAAAGTTACATTAGGGCATGCAGTGCTAATTTAAAAACTCAATAGGAAAAAATTAAGGGAATTCGCAGCTTCCAGCGTGCCAAATACGAGTGAAAATTTTTTTAATTAATTTAAAATTTCCATTCGCTTGCTTTAACAGATCAAAAAATATTCTCAACCCTGATGCGACATTCTAAAGTTTTTTTATAAATGGTCCCTATTCAATTTCTACTTTGTACCAGGAGATCTGAAAATCTCGAAAATGTGTTAAAAAATCTGGGTCTGTGCTTAGCGTATTTTACAGGCATAGGTATCCAGGAACTGGGTAGAATTTCTGCGGGAAAAGTTTCCTTGTAAAAGTTCTTTTGCCCTTAAAATATCCGGTCTTGGATGTAACCTCAAAATATGTCCTTGCACATTTCCCTGAAAAAATATTTCCTCCTGTATCTTTATAAAAATTTTGTGAATTGTATCCCTTAAATTATTTGGGGCAGTATACCCTTAAAATTTGTATGCATTATAGCGCTAGAAAATTTCCTGGTATCCTTTCCTTAGAAATCTTTTGTATGGATATGAGCTTAAAAATTTCCCCCCTGCCCATATGCATATTTTAGGGGTGCATATGGAAAATTAGTAGAGGGGAAGGAAGAACAGGGGAAAATTTTTCTGAGTCAAACTTTCCCACTTAACTCCTAACGTGTGGCGCTATGCATGTAGATTTGACTAATAAAAGGGTTAAATCTATTAAGACGCCAAAAAATATGGGAAAAGTGAGAGCGCTCCGTATAAATTATATGCACTTATTTCAGTCCAGAGTCACGGACTGTGAGCAAATAGGGCGGCGGAATCCGAACAGGACTTTGTTGGGATGACGACAACCAGGGAAAAATTTCTCGAGCCTCAAAAACTTTGTTGGTTTTCCCTCCTCTTGAAGGGTAATCAGCGGAAAAGTTTTGAGAAACGCAGCAAACCAATTAGAGAAGCTTGTCACTGGATGACAAACTTGTGTTCCCTGTCCTTTCTCCCGCTGAGTTTTTATCGGGGAGTGAATTAACATATGGGCAAAAATTTCTTTAATACAAAAAATTTCAAATATTATCCAATTTTCAGAAAAGGTTTTGTCCTAGAGAATTTAGGCATTAAATTGTTACCCGTAAATTTTTGTAAATGTAAGTTTAAGGGCAAATTTTTGCGCTACAAATATTTCTTGCAAATTTAAGGGAAATTTTTTCCCCGCAAAATTCCTTCAAATACTGTGGCGAAAATGTTTTATTTCAGTTTTCGTATGAAATTTTGCATAAATTTGGGGCACTGGAACAAAATATTGATCTGCAAATAGTTTTCAAACTTTCATTGAAATTTTTTAGGGGAAAAAATTTGTTCGAAATTTGGTTAATATTTTTAAAAAAATTTACCATATTTGCCCCAATTGGGGCTGGCGCGCTTTAACAACGCTCTTGTGAGATTTTGTTTTCAGGCTGTATTCAATTAGTTTTAAAACCTTCAACCCAATTTTTTCCAGGATATCTGATCGTCCAGGTATTGGGCTGTAGAATTTTTTAACGGCCCAATTTATTCAAATGCATACAAATGGAGTGGATTCCGAGTAAAATTTTCCCCCTTGTTTTGAATCGGTGTACATATGTGGAAAGAAATTTTAGGGTGTATGTAAAATAAGGGTTTGTTGGAGAGTGAAAAGACGGAGGGGAACTTCACTGAGCAAATATCGGTTTGGTCAGGAGCTGGCTGGAATTGAAAAAAGTGGTTATCTCTCTATTCCATCTGAGAAGTCCAGATTTGGAGCTCTGGGATATTAAAATTTCCTGTTGAGAGAGAAGATGAGAGGGCTGAGAGAGGGAGAGAAGACTCGTCTTCCTCGTTCAGTATTTAGAGTTGATATTAATATTTATGGTCCTCATATATTTTGCTTTATGACTTGTTGTTATTGTAAACCCCTTTTGCTATTATTGCATTAGTGCTGGAGCAAGCCCTAATACACCCTTTTCTCATTCTTCGGACTTCATTTATTTACGGATTTCCCTCAATTTATTAACATGTGAGTGCATAAAGCATACTTTACATACATGCATGAGTGGGTACAGGGGTCCGTAAAATTTATTTAGTTTGAATAAATGTCAAACACGAAATACTACATACAATTTTCCTATGCAAAATTGTCTTCAATTAGTTTAACCCAAACAATTTATGTAAAAGTTGCATTTTTCTTGTAAATTTTAAGAATATTTTAAACATGAGTTTTCCACAAATTGGGCAATTATTTTATTCAGTTTTGTGCATTAGCGTAAACGTATGTACGCTTAAATTTGATAAAAAAATATGCTCAAAAATTTTGATACAAAAATTGTAATTGTAAATTTTAGACGCATAATTTGTTGTAGTGTAATAAATTTTACTCATAACTGTTAACCCAAACATTCTAAATCAATGGTTTACAAACAAAATCTCATGCACAATTTTCACGTACAAAATTGTACCATAAATTTTAAATTTCGAAACTGCATCTCCAATTTTTAAACTCAAAATAGTATCCTAAATTTTGAACTCCAAATAGTACCCTAAATTTTGAACTCCAAACAGTACCCTAAATTTTTGAACTCAAAATAGCACCCCAAATTTGTAAACTCAAAATCGCACCCCAAATTTGTAAACTCAAAATCGCACCCCAAATTTGTAAACTCACAAAGTACCCTAAATTTTTAAACTCAAAATCGCACCCCAAATTTGTAAACTCACAAAGTACCCTAAATTTTTAAACTCAAAATCGCACCCCAAATTTGTAAACTCATAATAGTACCCTAAATTTTTAAACTCAAAATTACATGCTAAATGTTTCAGCTAAAAGTTGTACCCTCAATTTTTATACTCAAAGTTGTGCTCGAAATTTTTAAGCTCAAAATGCTTTCTCAAGTTCATAAAATTCAGAACAATTTCAAAAACATGAAATTGTACCTCAATTGTTACACAAAATGTTACCCTACATTTTTACACCCGAAGTTTTGCTAGAAATGTCTACACGCAAATTATTAACACAAAATTTGAACCCAAATTTTTCTCTGGAAGTTCAAATTTTGAAGAAACGTTTTTACTTACAAGATTTAAAGCCTAATAATGCACTCTAAATTTTGAGCCGAATTTCGTCAAAATAGTTTTCGGTTCTAGGAACACCTAATCAAATTTTACCCGCATAATTTCCTTGAAATATTCGTAAAATGACACAATTGTAAATGAAAAATTAAAGCCTTCGAAAAATGTTATTAACCGTCCATATTTGTGTGAACCCTGTATCCAGGAAACTTAAACGTATAAAGCTATCCTTTGGGTATACACTTGAAGAAACATTAAAAGTACTCGACTTGTAAACCGATATTTTATCAAATATGTACCCCAATGTAAAATTAGCCCAGGGAAGGGCCCTTGTAAAATCCACCAGAACGAAGGCTAATGAGAAGCGTAACAAGCTATCAATTGACTATAGACACCCGCGCGGCCATATGACTTAGTCATTTGGATTTTTAAGCCCTATTTACATCCATTGACACATGGCAGGGCTATAGGAGGTCTCAAAACGAGTCCTAACAAAGGGTCTCAATGGGCTTACCTGTAAAATAAGGGCTGCTATGCATTTAAAACCCAACGTGCTCCCTTCTCAGTATGCACGTACCTCAAAAAATATAAGAGCAGAGCGTGTAAAATTTTCTATATGTACACACTCTCTCTGAGAGAAAAACTAATGCACGGAAGATATGGGGAAGTAGGAAAAAGGTAACAGGTTGTTGTTCCCTCTTTGTGGTCAATTGTTGAGCGGAGATTTTCTTCTCAGTTGCTTAACTCTCAGTGCACTAGGACAAGAGAGCTCCTTTCAAATACGCACAGCACCTCATCAATTCAAACCCATTTTCCCCGTTGACTCCTGCAAGACGGAATTTTAAGGGAAATTTACGACCACCTCCAAAATTCCACAAAATCCTCAACCGCAGAGCTTTGGGGTGAAAAGGGACAAGTCATTCTGGATTTTTTTTCAGGGGAAACCACATCAAATATTTTTCGTGTGGGAAGCACCAAATTGCCCAACTTTTTCATTGTGAACGCTCAGTACATTAAAGTACGGGTGACGGTGCCCATAAAGACGTTTTACTCCAAAGACCCAATTGTTCAGAATTGTGAGAAAACGTCCTGACAAAAAATTTTTGAAATAAAATCGCACCCATAAAATTTTTGTTTCAAATAAATTGCCTAAATTTCAACGTGTTAAAAATTTGGGGACAAAATTTTAGTGATATTTTTACATGGACGTTGTAAACCTTTTCTCTGGTAAAAATTTTACCCTTGTTTTTATCAACCTGGCTGGTGGAAGCGAAATTTGGAGAAAATATTCATATCCGAAAACCGAAAATTTGGAAAACATTTTGAGTAGAATTCCCACAAATTTGGGTCGGTTGCAAATTTTGTATGTTGGAAAATTTAGGGCAAAATTTCCCCCATAATTTGTTCTTTGTTGAAAAATCAGGCGCAAAAGTTGTGCACTAAACTTTTTTATGGTTTTGTGCTGGTTATAGTGCTTTTCAGCAAAAGTTTCTGAAATTTAATGGAAAATTTGGGGTTTGCATGAAAACCTTTTAAAATGGGGCTCATGGTGAGATGTGTTTTAGTGTTGGGGACGCTACCCTTAATTTTTCCAGTGATTAGAACGGATTTGACACTTGTGCCAAAAATTGAAAATTTGGGAGAAATTCCTGTGAATCGGGGGGACAAATTGCGGGTAAGGACGCATCGGCGCTCCGCCCGGGAAAATTGTATGAACTCTTTGGAGCTGCTAATTTCGGAGCTAATGAGGAAAAAAGAGGGTTTTATGGTCCTCACGGGCCGTGTGGAAGGACTATTGTACATTGAGTCGGATGGAATTTTGAGAACTCTCCCAGCCCACGTTGACATTGATGGATATGAGTGGGTCCGTCAAATATCCTCAGAGGTGGTCAATGAGGTTCCTGTAAGTAGGTCCAAGAGCCATTTACAAACCCCATTGTTTACAAGTGCCATCAAATTTATGGGCGGACAAAATTCGAGTGAGGTAACAAATATGGGGGCTTCGCCAAAACCAGTAACCTTGAACCAGGAAGAAATGGAATCTGCGGAAATTGAAAAGGAAGATTCCGATTATTCCTTAAATCTTGAGATATCCCCACGTCGGAAAAGATCCTCGCAATTCATCACCGGGCAGAGTAGGGCGGAGGGGAAAGAGAATTCTAACCCTGTTTTTGACAGTCCAGGTAATCATAATCCGAGATTCGTTCAGACTCAAAAATACCTGTTTTCCAATTGAGCATTAGTTGACCCTAAAATTGTGTGACCGTTACGTTGACCTAACTTGACCTGGTCAAGAACGTCATATTTAACCTACGTGCATTGCAATTTGCGCTTTTTTAATATTGATCTCAATGTATAATGACCTTACCATGGCTCCATATTTGACCTTCCCTGGTAGCTGCTGTGACCTTAATTGACGGTCATTGACCGTGACATTACCTTATACTAAATGTACTCGACCGTTAGTTTGACCTTCGTATGACGATTAGCTGAATATTGGCGTGAACGTCACATTTACCGCAATTATATTGAACCGTTAAATTAACCGTTAAATTAACCGTTAAATTGGCCGTTCAATTGACCGTTAAATTGGCCGTTCAATTGACCGTTAAATTGACCGCTAAATTGACCGTTACATGACCTTTACATAAACATTCGATTAACCGTTAGATTGACCGTTACATGACATTTACATAAACATTCGATTAACCGTTAGATTGACCTTTATATGACCGTAACATTTGCATCAGATTGACCTGCATTTGACCCTTAAATTCACCATCGCTGGATCGACCTTTACATGAAAGTTATTGACCTGACTTGACCTTGACTTGAACGTTATTGACCTGGCTTGACCTTGACTTGAACTTTATTGACCTCACTTGACCTTAACTTGAACGTTATTGACCACATTTGACCTTGACTTGAACGTTATTGACTTCACTTGACCTTGAATTGAACTTTATTGACTTCAATTGACCTTGACTTGAACGTTATTAACTGCGCTTGAACGTTATAAGGTTTTTGCTTGACCACGACATGAACGCTACATTTTCCGTAATTTATCTTCACGTTAGAGGTACAATAACTGAACCTGACCTCTTTATTGACCTTAGTTGACCATGTCAGGATCTTTACATTGACCGAACACAAATTCGACATAAACTTTGCACTGATCTTATCTAATATTTACCTGGACGTAAATTTAACCCGAATCTAGACCTTATGGCCGCTTGGACCAATGTTCCATGTATAATTGACCGGATCAAAAAACGACCCAAACTAGCACTTACCTGACCACTAATTGACCCGTTAGCGTTAGATTCCTCTGACTTCGAGTTTTAATTGAACCGACACCTTTACCACTGTAAAACTGACCCGAAACCGCCCTAACCTTGGCCTTGATCCTTAAAGGGTCAGGTAATGCTCAGACCTGAACGAAGCTCAAAAAGTGATATTTGAATGTGTCCTTATGGAACTCTCAGACGTGGGAGGAGTGAGTGGGAAAGTTGAGGATTGGAAAAATGCAGAGTCGGGCTTTAAAAATGAGGACGTCAGCAAAGATGAAGGGAAAGATGAAGAAAAGAAGGGGAAAATTTTATTATCAGAGACAATGGGAAAAGCGTATAATATCCGGATGGGTGCTCAAGTACGAGTTAAACGTGTGATTTGGGGTGATGGAGCTTTGGAAAACACGTTGATCCTCATCGATGGAATCGTTCGTCCGGACCTTAATCATCATTTGTGTCGGGCAAAGGTCCGCGTCAAAGATAGCCGCATTTTCCTTCTTCAAATCAAGCCGGACGGATGTCTCCTCCTTGCATTTCCCCCTCTGTCAGTCACACTGGACAACTTACGGGAATTCAATCAAATCGCTTTACAGCTCAAACCAGGTCCAGGAAAAAAAATTTATGTACTTAAATCCGCTTTCAAATTGGGCAAAGTACGGTCCCAAATGGGTTTTCCCGTAAATAAAATATTTGTATGGCAATTTAATGCCCTATTATTTTGCAACTTCTTCCATTAAAATTTATAGGATTGCAGAGCTCATAGTTTCCGAATCTTTTTACACACTCCTGGGAGATACTTGCAAATCTGCGGAAATATTTTTGCAGGCCCCATTCTTTAATTTTTAATCACCTGCGCCTTTTGCATATATGTATCTAATGTATTGCACATTTTGGCCCATATTTCAGCAAATTTTATCCCAATTTCTAGCAGCATTAACTCGATTTTTTAACGAATTTTTGCCGCAATAAGAAAAATTTTACGCAGATTTTATAACTAATTGAAGTAAATTTTATGGTTACAATAAGCAAATCATATCCTCAATTTATACAAAATTTGAAATAGGTTTCCGAGCATTTGCAGGAATTGGGCCCCAATTTTATGCACGTTTCGCCCCAAAATTAAACAAATTTTACCACATTTTTACGCACGTGTTATCCAAAGTTTACAAATTTTTACCCCAAATTTTTGCACAACTTGCCCGAATTTACAGCAGATTTAGGCATTATTCAGTCCGGAATTCTTGCAGGTTTGAAAATTATTTTAGTAAATTTTTCGCAGACTTTGTAATTATTTTGCGCAATTTTTAACCAGATTTTGCTAATTTTTTACACATTTTTAGGCAAATTTGCCCGAGAGCGTATTTCTAGCAAAACCCAATTAATTTATTTGATAACAGTTTTTGTACAAATTTTGCCCTAATAGTTTGCACATTTTGCCCCAATGTTTTGTGAAATTTATTGTCATTTTAAGCAAATTTGGACACCATTCATCTAAATTTTATGCAGATTTTCGTAAGTTTTGATAAAATTTTACCCCAGGTTGTTAGGTTTTTGCTGCAACATTTCCCCAGCTCTAACGATTTCACTCCGCTTTGCCAATAAAAAAATTACGGGGGGGAAATAATTAATATTCGTGTACATCTCGCGTGTTGTGCGTACAGAAAACGCATTACGGCATCGATTTTGGAACCCCAGCCTTCCCCAAAAAGAAAAAGGGGGATTTCTGGCAAATGCTCAAAAGGAAAAAGAAGTGACTGCTTAGCAATTAGCTGATTAGGACTTGTTGACGCTGCGAGTCCTCAGGCTTTTATATTTAATTGCCTCAAATCAATACTTTTCTCAGACTCCCTGTTTTTGTCATTTCAATTTTAGCCCCAATCGTCGTGTATGAAAACGTCCTCGGAAAATTCCCTTTCTCGTCAGCTCTTCTTAAGATAAAAGAAGCCCAATTAATAATGCTGACTTCAGATTCCTTCCAACCTCGGAAATTTCTCGGAAAATATTCCTTCCAAAACCACTAGGGATAAAATTTCTTTGAACTTCAACTTCCTCTGAAATCTTCCAAGGGCTCAGTTCTCACGTGTGTGGAAAACTTATTTCACACTTGGGATTCACCTTCCTTAGGAGAACAAACGCCAAAAAAATTTACCTCAGAGAAATTTTAGCCCAAATTTATCTTCAAACCTGGAAACAAATTCTTGTGTAAAGTTTTCCTGAAAATTATTTTACAATTTGCAAGAACCCGAAATTTTTTTATGTGAATTCTTCAAATTTTAATGAAACTAAATAAAAAATGAATCTCAGTAAATGTACACTCGTCCTCCCATAAATTCAGTTTTAATTCCCTGAAAACATGGAAAACGTGTTTAAGGCAGGGCGGAAATCCGACATTTACGCACCTTTTACATGACAATGATAACACGATTTATGCAAATTTCCCTGCATTAATGTCCTCGTGTAATGTAGCTGAAAGAAAAATTGGAGGAGGTTGGAAAATTCCTAAAATCAAAGTGTTTTTACGCATTTGGGAAATTCAATTGGCAGAAAAACTGGAAACCAATTTCAAAATTGAAAACATTTCCCCGAATTCAGTTCTAAGGAGAATAATCTAGCCCACAAAATTTGGGGGATAAAAATGCAAAATATTATTGGGCTTCAAACGAGTAAAATGTTTTTAAAATTAAATTTAAAAATTTTGTTAATACAGAAATTTCGAACAAATTTGCTAAATTTAAGGGCTGATCTTAATTTTTTTAGATAAGACTTTTCATAAATATTTGGCGCAAATTTACTTAATTTTCAGCTTAATTTCATTATTTTTACGTTTACCCTTTTTTCTACCAAAACTGGTGGTCATATACTAAATGTTTTGCGCAATGTTTGAAAAATTCCTAAAAATTGGGTCAAATTTACCCCGTTTGCAATTTGACGCTACAAATTTACCTGCAAAATTTTTCTTGAAAACTTAAAGAAAATAAAAACATTTTACTATTTCATTGAAATCTTTCTCGTGTAAAATTTCTCCTGAAAACTTGGCGCAGCAAATTTGATTTTTTTCGGCATGATAAAGGGGAAAACATTTGACTACAAAATTGATAAAAACATTTTTTGAAAACTTTTTTATGGTTTGATGGTAAATATGGTAAATTTTAACCATCAAATTGCACATAAAAAAATCAATATTTGATTGTTGCGTCAATTGTGGAAAATGTTTTCCTGCAAAAATTCCACGACACAAAAAAAGTCTTGGCCAGGAACTTTCCCTTAACTGACGTAAGGTCATATGCAAATGCGTAAACACTCGTATATAGAGGCACACTGGTCCATGGACGTATTTGAAAGGGGAATAGATTAAGGGCTAAGAAGCAGCAGGGAAGAGATAACTTTGACTCTGATCCCATGGCACCGTCACCTAATTTACATATTATCTCATCTCAATGCAATCCTCTCCCTTCAGGTCTTCCTCCTCTCAACAGTCGAGCTCAGAAGGAAAACTCCTCAGAGAAAAAAAAACAACTTGAGCTGAATATAATAATAATAATATTTATTGTACTTATTATATCGACCTGATCCTGCCCGATTTGAAAGAGGAAGATGCATCTTTTCTCAAGTGTTTCATTTCCTTTTAAGGAACAACGACCATAAAAAAATTTCCACCCGCTTTTAATGAGTTTTCATCTCTCTCGACTTCATTTTTTCTACCCTTATGTTAATACCCATTGAACTTCCCCACTGAAATTTTCTTGTGCAGCCAGACACATATGCAAGCCCAAGACGGAATAAAAAATCCCTCAACAAAAATGCGTAATTTTTTTCGTCCAATTTTTAAAATGCAACACAAAATCCTACCAAAATGTAATTGGGAAAATTTTTTCCGTTAAAATTTGTTAGAATTTAAGGGAAATGTTTTTAAAAACATTTGTGGGATGTTTGCGTAAACTTATTTTCCTTAAAATTTTGCGGAAAGTTTTGTTTTTAATGAGAAATATAAAAACGTAAAATTTTTGAATAGAAATTTGCCGGAAATTTGCCAATGAATTACTGGGTGAATTTTATGGAAATGTGTTTTTTGGGTTTGAGTCCAGGTTGTGATATTTGATTGAGATTGGCCTGATTTTGGGGGTCAAATTTGATTGTGCGTTTTTAGTCGGAGTACAAAACAGTTCTTAAATCCTGCGCTGACATTTGAAAAAAAATAAGGAAATGAAGCAATAAAATTTTTGGCCAGAAACTGGCTCCTGTCTTAAGGACTGGTTGTGGAGATGGAGAGCGTGGAAAAGGGCGGGTGCGTCCTGGCAAATTTATGTCATTCCATTTCATTTTAATTGCCTGCCCCGTCCATGTGCAGTAGTGCGTGGATTTTTCAAGTATAAAAACGCAAATGCAGGCGCACTCCCCTAATTCCCTTGTTTTCCCCACAAAACATAAAAACGCATTGGACGGCCAAGGATTGCAGCTGATCCGAAAGGCGCACTAAAAACAGGAGAAATTCCTGGTGCCAGTTCATGGGTTTTAATGGACAGTCAAAAGACCATGTGTCTCTGGATATTTGATGCATATTTGGGGGCTGAGGGAAGAGAGTAAAAACGCGAGGTGCTCTGACCATTAGGAAACGATTAAGAAAATCTCAACAAGAATTTAAGCCTCGCCTCGAGTAAATTTTCAGGAGGCGTTCACGACAAACTGTCCATCCAAATAATTGACTTTTCTGCTCCCAAGATTCATCTCCTTTTCTCTCATGTCTCTCTTCCGCAGACAATCCACTCAACTTTACATTGTCAATTCCTCCGAATGCCTCGGGTGTCCACACACAGACATCCACTAACGATACGCTGTCTCAACCACATTATGGCCAGGTTAAATGGGCACTGGCGCAAATTACGGGTGAAAATTTAATTAAGACATTTCCAAACAAACCACTCAGATTTCATAAACCAGGCCATTTTTTGAAACGGTTGGAAACATTAACACTATTTTTCAAAACTTTGACAAATTTTGGGCTGGAAATTTTTTTAAAATTGAGGGCTAACATATTGCAAACTTAGACGCAAAAACTGGATTGCAAAACGTACCGGTTGCAGTATAATTCAGTTTCAGAAATTTTGTTAAATTGACAAAATTTGAGAATTTATGCAAAATACTTCGGAAATTTTGCCAAATTCATTGGATTTGTTAAAAAATGGTCGGTTCTCGGGAAAATATTAAAATTTACATCAAATTTACGAATTTTATGAAAGCCCAAATTTTTTTTCGAGGTTTATGTTAGCAGTGAAACAATTTGCTGATATTTTGTAGTTTTTTGGAAAATGTTTTAAGGTAAATTGTTCTGAAGCAAATTGAGGGTTTCATTTCATATTCTTTAAAATTTCATTAAAACAATTCTGCATCAAAAATTTTGGAAAACTTTAGAAATGTTTTCAATTTTCTTAAGGATTTCAAGAAAATTTTATGAAATTTTTGATTTTTTATATATTTTTAAAAAAGTGCATATTTTACGCTTTTATGAAAATGTTTAATGTTTTATGAAATGTGATTTAATGCGATTTATATTTTTTATTTACAGTTTCTAAAAATGTTGGTTTTGAAAGGAAAATTTTTCCAGCACAATGAAGGAAAATTAATGGGTTTTAACGCTTGAATAAAATTTTTGAAGGCATTAATTTATTCACTTGGAATTTTTCATTTCCGGGAGCTATTAGGAATTATCGAGTGCATTCCAATTACAAAGGGGCTGCAATAGGTCTGATTAAATTGTTAGGATTTCTGGCTCGAGAGAAAACAAGTTTTTCAATTATGGGAGGAACTTCTGGGCATATTTGATTGACGGCTCCTTCTAATTGGGCAAAAGCGTATTCTTTAGCATTGGAGTGAGCACGTGCATAAAGGGATCCTATGCAATCAATTTGAAAAAATATAAATTTTAAGGAAGTGCCCAGATACAAAATAGATTTTCAATAATTTAATTTTCGGGGAAATTTTTTTTAAGCAGTTAAGAGGCAAGAATGCATGAAAAAAGGAATTGTGAAAAAACATTATACAGTGTATTGAGTGTGAAGGGAAATGTTCTGTGACAAAAGGGCGAGGAAAATGAAGAGCGTTTGATTTGACAGGGGATGTTAAGACTACAAAGTGACGTAATGTGAATGGAACAGGATTTGAAACGAGTCAAGTTCAAAGGCCTTTTATGCACATTGACAGAACGAGACCTATCATCCGCACCTTTTACATGGGAATAATCCATTAGAGGGCGATATGCATTGTTAAGAGGACTTTTGTACGTAGACAATAATAATTGTAATGGACGGGGTGGATCCAAATGCATTAAAACATGGGGAAAAGTGACCACACCTAAAATCCAAAGGAATCGATCCTCAGCCTGTCTTTTAATCCAAACAAGTGACAAGCCCCAAAATAAAAATATATCGCTTCCCTCCATCCCAATTTCATTGAGTGAAAGTATGCAAATTGTAAATATAAGATTTATAATGTCAAATGCATACACACTTTCCTCATATCAATAGACGAAATTGATGGGAAGGTACTGGTTCAATCCGGTTGGTTCAACAGGCAGGGGTGGGATCAAGTCCAGGTAATAATTTTAAATTTGGGGTCAAATGATTCAGGTAGTGGTCAATTTTTAAATTGCTGCAATATGAGTGCATAGTTCCTGGAAATTTTAAGAGGGTTTGTATAAACCTTCAAGGTCAAGTTTCGATGAAAACCAAGTTTCTGTAGAGGCCAGTTTCCGTGGAGGTCAAGTTTTTGTAAGGGAAACATTTTTGGGAATGTCAGGTTTTATGACTGTCAAGTTTTGATATGGGTCAAGTTTCTGTGAATGTCAAGTTTTTATAAGGGTCAAGTTATGTAAGGGCCAACTTTCTTTGAAGGTCAGGTTTTGTAAGGGTCAAGTTTCTGTGAAGGTCAGGTTTTGTAAGGGCCAAGTTTCTGTGAAGGCCAAATTTTGCAAGGGTCAAGTTTCTGTGAGGGTCAAGTTTTGGAAGCGTCATGTTTCTGTGAAGGTTAAGTTTCTGTGCAGGTCAAGTTTTTGTGCGGATCAAGGTTTGTAAGGGTCAAGTTTTGGCATGGGTCGATTCTCTATGACGGTCAAGCTTCCATTAAGCGCAGTCAAGTTTTATTCAAGGTCAAGTTTTATCCCAGGTCAAGTTTTGTACAATTTCAAGTTTTGTTCAATGTCAAGTTTCGGTGAAGATCAAGTTTCTGTAAGGTAATGCTGGGGTCAAGTCAATGTTTGTGCGAGATTATCGTAAATTCAATCAAACCACACGGGTGGGATCAACAAACTAGAACAGCTGCTTTGGGGTCAAGGTCAAGTTTGGGTCAAACAGAGCATTGTACTATCCAACATTTAACGGTCCAGTGCTCGCATGCAGCTTATAATTGCTAAATGGCAAATTAAATTCTGGTATTTACAAACCACGTTTCGCGAGCAATATGTAAAAAACATAGACCATTAAATAAAGTATAAAGAGTAAAGTTTGATCCTCAGGTCAAACATCGGTCAAGCAGTAACAGGTCAATATTGGGTCAAACACCGTCATTATTTTGGACAGCCAGCTTTATAGTTTCTGTCAATGCGTTCACAGGAACGGAAAATATCTAAATTCCAATCGCATATCTTTGTGCGGTCAAATATTGACCCTGGGTCAATTTCAGGTCAACATGGTGTCACATATTGTATGAAAAGCATTTCCATTGAAACTTAGGCGTCCCTCAAGCTAAAGTCATGTAAATCACATTGACTCCAGGAAATTAAAAACTGGGGCTGTTAAAGTCAGGTCAAAGGTCAAGAACCGGGTCAAAGGCTGGAATAATTAAAATGATCCTCGCCAACGTTAGCAGTGAGTATCATAAGACCACCTACAGAGTGCTCCGTCGAAGGGATATGAAATAAAGGGGAAATGTGGGTATAGGAAAAATAGTGGAGATAAAGAAAGCGTTTGTGGAGACGTTTGGGCAGTGTTTGGGATTTATGATGCATTTGGGGATGGGGCTGTATGTATCGTTATGTAATACATAAGCCTCGCTGTTGGCTCCCGTGTTCATGTTATTATGCTCATTATAACAAAGGCTTGGAAGTCCGAACTGTCTCCTGCTTTGTTTCAATGTGATAAGTGAACTTTCCTGTGAAATCTTTCTTTTCCCTCTCCACGCTCTCTTTTCGCTTCCAACTTTTCCCTCCCAGCAAATATCAGTGCACTTAAGTATGTCACTTTCCCTGGGTGCTCCGTTCCGGTGTATATTTAAATAAAATGTTGTCGAGCAGGAGCCAGATTTACGCGCCCATAAATCAAACCTGTCTCTTCGTCCAATGAAATTATTGCATAATAAATAAACTACTCCCGTCTCTATCTCAAGTCCCATGTTCCACTCCCAGCACCAAGTGCGAATCCTTTCCCTCCTTTTACTCCATCATTTTAGAACTGTTGCTACAGCCACACAGAACCATACGGAGTAGCTCAAATTTCCCCCAAAAAATCTTACACCCTAACCCTCGGGTCAAATTAGGGTCAACCGGGTCAATCCGTACTAAATATTCTCAAATGACAACTTCACTTAAATCTCCCTTAAACCTGCTTAATTTTCAGCCGAATTCAAGTAATTATGACCCTATGCTCTTCCGGGTCATATATGAGGTCAATTCAGGTCAAACACTCCAAACGGTCACAGGAATATATAATTGAGCTGTAATGTCAACTTCCGTACAACCCCCCAAATCTTTGGTAAAGGTAGAGCTGTAATATTGAAATTTTTTGATTTATTTACTGTCGTGACCCAGCGGTTGACCCAAGAGGTCAAATTCGTCCATTTATTGAAGGATATTAGACTATGGTCACTGAAATGCCATTTACGTTGCAATGTAAATGGATGGGACACAGGTGCTCCGAAGGTCAATGAAGCATTAGTGTATTGATTTTTGACCTGGTCATACAAGAGGTCAATTCGGGTCAAATATTAAACGGGGTGTGATCCAGTGACCCATGATGTCAAATGAGATCAATTGGTTAAACAGTGATGTGACGCAGAGACCCATGAGGTCAAATTCAAAAGTGTGTTTAAGAAGCACTAGACCCTAATATTAGAGGTCAAATCCGGTCAAACTTAATTTAGTGACCCGGTGACCCGTGGATCAAAGGATATAAAAAGTTAAGTATGCGATTATCACTGAAGAAAGGATTAAAGGAATTATACAGAACTCAGTAAAATTATGAAGGGATCAGAATAAATATTTACATGACCTTTGACCCAAAATTTGACCCAAGTATTTTTTTCGAAATATTTTTGGAAAATTGATTTCTGATGAGAAAGCAAGATTCTGCTTTCACTGAAAACAGTTCGTGTCTCCCTGCAAGGGGATTTAATCCCCATAGCAATTGAGCATACATAGAGCGAGTGGGCTGCCTATGTTGTGAGATGTGAGGAAAATTTTGGCATCCGTTCTAAAAGGGACATAAAGAGACAGAAAAAAGATGCTCAGTTGGAAGGTTTTGGGGAAAGCCCCGGACGCTAATATTTTATAAATTCCCTGAATTCCAGCCTTTCCATTCCATCTGACTCGGAGTTTGACATTAGGAAAATAGGCCATGCTGTCCCTTAAGTAAGGTCTAAATTGCCAGCTACAGCTAATACAATAGAGAGTATAGGGCCGGGAAAAAACAGAAAATTTTTAAATCCAAACTCCACTGTCCCCAGCAATGGATATAGGATTTGACTATAGTTCTTAGCAACTCCAGAATTATGAGTGTAAACAAAACATGGAGTGAATGGGAAAGAAAATATTTTCCTAATTCAGCTTCTCCTTAGACTTGACATCCTTTCAACCGGAACAATAAGCAAAGCTGGCAGGGCAAGCTCTTTTCTTCCAATTATAGAGATACGTTCAGGCAATTTTTTTCTTTTCCCATAAAATACCGAAATCCCCAAAAAAAATCGACAAAAATCGATCTTAACTTGACCGAAATTCGGGTCAACTTCTTTAACTGCCTTTGTCTCAGCCGTTTTCGCAAAAATAATCCAAATCGGGTCAATGTTGACCCGATATTTGACCGGAATTTTTATTCGACCCGATTATAATGTTTATTTTATGGAAATCTATTCGGGTGTTATTTTTGACCTGAAATTTTTGTGTGACCCGATTCGGGTCAATATTGACCCGATGTTGGAAATTGCCTGACCAGAGCTTGGGTTGGGATATGTATGAGAAAATAAATGTCCTTGGGGGACATATGCATATTTCTGGGGCTGGGAAATAATATGGGCTGGAGAAAATGGGTCGGAATTTGGAAGGGAAGTGGAGTAATTGGAAAAAATGGAGAAGAATTGGTTTCCATCATCACAAATTATACTTTTACAAGTAGTTATTGAATTAGCGACAGTTACTTCGGAGTTGCGTGTACTCAGGGAGCTCGGAACACTCTGTACGGGCAATAGATACAGGACTTGTAACAAACTCCTAATGACAGCCATTCATCCCACGACTCTTCAGTGTAGCAATTCATAGCAAACGCTAATTTACTTAACAACAACCCTCCAGTCTATTTCTCTCTTTTCCTTACAACAAATCCTAAATCTTAGTCCGGGCCTGTCAATTCTTCTGCATATCTAGGGCTATATCACACTTAACTTTCATACTTTCCCTAACTCCCAGGTTTGTTTCTCAAACTGGTACACAATGGGTGTGCTCGACATGGGAAATACGAGGATGGTTAATAAATTTGCCCTTAAAAAACAACAAAAATGCCCAGAAAAATTCGATAAAAATTTTCCAAATTTTTTTTGCGGAACCACTCGCACCAAAACATATTGCACAAAAACCTAGTGTCCGCTAAAATTTACTTTCAAAAATTTTGTCGTGAAAACATTTTTCACATTTAAAATTACGTTTTTAAATGAAATTTCAAGACCAAATTTGTCTAAAAAACAAATTGAAGTTGATTCAAAAATTGTGTAAACAATTTGATTCCAAAGTTACCACAAAACATTTTAAGGAAAATCATTTTCTGAAGATAATTTTAAGTTGACCTTAAAAAATTGTAGCGCAAAATGTTTGCCCTCAAAAATTTGCCCTTAAAAATATGCATTCAAAACATCTGGGCTGTAAAAATTTGTAATAAAAATAATTGCCCCAAAAATATTTTCTTGGAACAAATTTTGCCCGAAAACTTTGCAATACGTAAATTTGCACAGAAAAAAATTTGCTTGAAAGAAGAAAAACTGGAATTCCTCCAAATAATCATGGAAATTGACTCAGAAAAATGTTTTTAAAACATTTTTCAAAAAAGATACTTCGTAGACGATTCACTGGTAAAAAATTTACCTATAAATTTAGACTTCAGAAATTGTGCACAAAAAACATACTTGTACGAATAATTGTCAGATAAACATTTGCAACCACAAGTTTGGCTCAATTTTTTTTTCTTTAAGAAAAATTTTAGGGCGAGATTCAAATATGCTAAAGCTGTGTGTGTCTCATGTGTTGGTATACTTGGAGGAAATTTTTAAGGGGATCCTGTAAAAACATGGTAGACAAGGTTTGAGATGTTTCGCTGATAATTGCCTTTGAATAGGGCAATAATAGAAATCCGTCTTGTTTAATTTACTAATAAGTGCCCTTTTGGAGAGAATTGGGGCTTGTTAGAGAGGCTTTAGAAATACGGGGATAAGGATATGGGCTGTGTAAAAATGATGGCTAGGCAGGAGTTATCGTCAAAAAGGGAATAAGAATAAGCGCTGATGATGCTCTTGTGTCAGAGATGATCATCAATCCAATGCACCTGTTTTTACCTTCACTCCATATACAAAGCCCCATCATAAAAGCTTTCCCCCACTTTTGTCTAAGGATTTTTTTACATGAAAAAATACGGGAACAAATGGGTTCTTAAGAAAAAATTTTTTTGGGTAAAATGAAGCATTCGTGAGAATTCTGTATTTTTTACTCGTGCTTTCCCCACAATGGGCCAATTGTTTACGGAATGGTAACTCCAGACAAAACAACTCTCAAGTCCTATTGTGATTTTTACTCAATAGGGTTCCATGTACAATGTCAAAAGACGACTTAAATTATCGAGTGTTTTCAAAATCAGATGTGGCGCAAAATTTTATCTGAAAAATATATTGCACTTAAATTTCAATTAAATTTTTATCTGAAAAAAATATTGCACTAAAATTTTATGCAAAGTTTGATCTGTAAAATGTGATTAAAATTCTTCCTGAAAAATATATTGGGCTAAAATTTTTATTCAACGTTTGTGTGCAAAACGTATTGGGCAAAAATTTTTAATCAACGTTTATCTGAACAATATATTGGGCTAAAATTTTTATCAAATAATTTTCTTCGGATTTAGTGGAAATGTTCCCCAATTCCTGCCAAAATGCTCATGGTTAAAGATTCAAACCGATTTTAGCAGCTTACGCCTGAAAAACATCGTACAAATAAAATCGGGCAGTCAAATTTTTTTTTTACAAGTTAGCAAAATTTAGAGATAAACATTTTGGCGTAAGAAATAAAACAATTTCCAAAATTTTCTTTCTTAAAACATATTTGATGCCCGTAAATTTTAAACCCCCAAATGAATCTTACCTTGCGTCCTGAAGTTTCACGGTTGACATTCCATTAAGAAGGTACTTTTTGCCCTTATATGAGGATATACGAGTAAATTCATGTGCATATTTGCTCCCGCCCATATTTTCCATGTGCTCATCTCAACATATTAATTATACCTAGGCCCATGTAGGATAAAACGGGTTATTGACCAGGCGCTCATTAATTCCCACATTACTATTAAAATAATGACCATAAACCTTTTCATACTTTCCTGGAAGCCCATATTTTAAGCCAGAAAATATTTTCCCCGGACAAAGCGACAAAAGGTGAAATGCGTTTCCTAGAATCCTGCATTAGACAGAAGCATTCGAAACATCTAAAAGCATTGCAACAAAATCAATTTCGGTTGTAAATGTTTTTAAGCAACTAACGTAAAATTGGCAATTTTAGACCAAGCACATTTTCCAGAAATACCTCAAAATTTTACTAAATTTGTATTCAAAATGTATCTTTTTAAAAAAATTTGCTTAACCTTGTTTAAAAAAACGATTTGACATGTATCGCCATAAAATATAATACAATTTGTGGGTGAAAAGCCCTGAATGTGAGAAAACATAAATTTTTTGGGTTGAAGAAAATTTTCGGGTGAAATTTTTGAAAAAAATTTTAGTTTCATAAAGTTTTTGAAAACTAAAAAATAAATGATTTTGAAGAGGATTTTTGCTGATTGAGTCACTGAATTAAAAAATGTTTTCAGGTTTTCTGCCTCTTAGCAGGAGTAAATGGGGAAACAGGAAATGAGGAATGTGGAAAGCGTGCGGGGAAAGGGGTAGAGGTCTTTGATTATGCACATGTACTGTAATTATATGGGGAGCTATAATGTGGGCAAAAGTGCTCAAGTAACTACGGGAACCCGTTCCTGGACACACTAATTAATACACATGGAAGGCATACGGGAGTTAATTCAAGGTAGCTGATGTACCTATGTAAGTTGACGTTTGGTACAAAGGTCTGTGACATGAGGAAACCCTGAACTCAGCCGTGGACGAATGTTGAGACAATTCCACTCCTGCACAAGTTACATTCGATTAATTCCCGTTTGAAAAGGTTAGCGCTCATAATGAGTAGAAAATACAACGAAAGGACATGCAAACTAATCGTTCATCGATTCCGTCTCTCCCAAAAACCCAAACCCAAAACAAGTCCTGGTACAAAATCCCATACACAAAAGTCCCGTCTTTCTCTTCCGACACACAACAAATTCCCCTATTTTACTCAACTCGCCCACGTGTCCAATTACATATTTTTTACCGCAAATGTACATGAATCCCGGAAAATTTATACATTCGCGTAAAAATCCCTTAAGCAATTTTAGTTTAATTTTCCTGCAATTCCAGGTAAATGTTTTTTCAAATTTTCTCAAATTTTTTCACATTTTCTCAAATTTTCTCAAATTTTCTCAAATTTTCTCAAATGTTCTCAAATGTTCTCAAATGTTCTCAAATTTTCTATTAGCTTCATAAATTTTCGTTGAAATTTTAGAATCCCATGTAATGTTACCATTACAATTGTATACAACTGTGGAAAATAACCATAAATTTAATTACTGAGGAAATATTCCTCGGAAATTTTAAAAAACGTAAAAAACATGACGCCAACGAATGTTTTGTCTTTGTAATGTTTTTCACCCGCATGTTAAAATTTTAATCATTTGTGCCAAATTTGCTCTTGAATTTTGCAGCTAAAGCAAAATTGCCCCTAAAATCTTATGCTCAAGATTGAATTTTGCAAAAGCGTTTTACGCCAAATGAAAACGCCAAATGAATTACGCAAAAGTATTTTAACCCCGAAGTGAAAATTTTGGGCGCAATTTTAAACATTTGCAATAAATTTGCAAATGAATTTTACTTCTGAAGTGAATGTTTTTACATCGAATTCTAGTCGGGAGTAAATTTTGAGACACAATTTTACTTACGCAGACAAACATTTAGCTATTAATTTTCTGTCACGATGCAAAAATTGCTGAAAAAATTTTAAAGATTAAAATTAAACATAAAAGTTCCAGGGAAAAATTGGTTCCAGCTGTAAAATTTAAGGGCGAAATTTTATATGAGAACTTTTAGAGATTAAAATTTCAGCCCATAAGCTAAAATTTACCTCTAAATTTTCACCTGAATGAAAAACTGGTGGATAAAATTTTAAAGAATTGTGTAAAATTTCCCTGGTAATTTTTTGAAAGCTGTTTAAATTTTTGTGTAAACTGTAATGCTAGAGCTGCAAGATCCTCTGAGGGTTTTCAAAAGCGCGCTTCAATTTACAATTTCTGCTTTGTGGGTTCCCAAAATTTTGCGTAAATGGCAATTTTGAAAGAGAGTCGTATTTACCGGGAAGTAGTGTGGGTTTTGACAGTAAAATAAGTGGGTATTTGAAACGGGGTCTGCTGTGCGGAAAGTCCGGCAAAATTAATTACAAGTTTAAGATGTAAGATTGCATGTGTTTCCTAAATAACCATTTTTTCGGGCAATTTAGACCCTCTGAATGGACTTGCCCAATTATAAGAACGTTGGAGCATAGGCGTATTTGGGGGTATAGGATCAAATATGGGAAATACCTGTGACACGGAAAAATCATGATAATATTAAATAAATTGAACTGTCCAAAAAATATCTGGCGTTTCCTTTCCAATCTTTTTCATGGGGAATTTGATAACTCGGAAAATGTGTGTAATGAATAGGGTCTGGTTAAAAATGCCAGGTCTCTGGTTTTGCAAAGTATATGGGAAAAGGCATTCATGTTAATGTAACAAGGCTATTTTCCATTTCCTCCCCTCTCCATTTTACCCCAAATGCCTAATAACTTCACTGCGTGTACAAAATCATAGGAAATAATACAGTTCCGGCCAAAAGGTCCCCGAAATTCTACAAAGAACAAAATCCATCCCCATCAAATTTGTTTGGGTCTCCAAGGCCCCTCCAAATTTTTTCTCTGGATTGCACTATCTATAAAATAAATAGCCGCTTAGCTTTTATTGCAAATACAGACTACTATTTAACATTTAATCACCGATTCTACAAGCAATTAAACAATTTAGCAAAATAAACTACAAAAACTATGTAAACAATTGACAAGAAATGAGTTTTGTAAATTGATCAGAACTTTTTTTATGCTAAACAAATTTGTCACAAAAGCAAATATTCCTGAAACAACCTAACTTTTTTTCAAAATAACTACAAGAATAACTTACAAATTTACATTTTGTAAATTTACAACAAAATT
Organism: Allacma fusca; assembly: GCA_947179485.1. NCBI lineage: Eukaryota > Metazoa > Arthropoda > Collembola > Symphypleona > Sminthuridae > Allacma > Allacma fusca. Next base: position 3,338,424 of record OX359246.1, on the reverse strand, counting down.
TACGGCAAACGTAATAGTTAAACTGTATGCGTTCTTACAGGAAAATTTGCAACAAAATCCACAAGTTTTGCAACACAATTGCCCTCAAATTTTACATAACAATATCCCTCAAAATTTGCAGTACAATTTATCGAAAAATTTACATCCCAGTTTCCGCCTAATTTTGTAAAACAATTTTCCTCAAATTTAGCAGAAGAATTTCTGGCTACTTTTGCAAAAAAAAAATTTCCCTCAAATTTTGCAGAACAATTTACCTCAAATTTTGCAGAACAATTTACCTCAAATTTTGCAGAACAATTTACCTCAAATTTTGCAGAACAATTTACCTCAAATTTTGTAGAACAATGTACCTCAAATTTTACATTCCAGTTTCTACCTAAATTTGCAACACAAGTTTCATCGAACCTTGCCCAAACTTTCTCCTTAAATTTTACTAAATAAATCCCTACAAACTTGCGAAACACATTTGAAAACTCATATTGATATTAACTAAACAAAACAATTTACCACAAATTTTACAACCACGTGTGCATCAAATTCCTGCTAGAAGAACCCCAAAAATGTATTTACTGGACCCTGTACATAATTTGTATGGACCATATGGTCCTTTAAAAAGGCTCAAGTGCTATTTAGCGGGTGAAAATCAGTGGTCCAGTTATACGAAACCTGTTATGAGAACAAGCATTGAAAATACATATAATGGTTGGAAAATACTAACTATAATTAATTACTTGTACGAAGGGAAAAGGAAGGAGCCGAAAGTTGAGCGGATCATTTTATTCCGCAATTTACTTTCACATTTTCTCTACATTTCCTCCTTTTCCCAACTTTTCCACCACCACTCTTTCTTCTCCCTTTCGAGAGAACAGGTGCGTGTGAATTATTCATTTGTATGCAAATTTCCTACCTTTCTCCTTCCTTTTCCTATATTTCTGGCCCAATACTTAATCCTCCGCTTCCTTGGCCCAAAAATAAAGAAAGTGCAACCACTCAGTCATTCCAAACCTCTCCCATTCCCAAAGCAAGGCTTTGACACTTCAAAGCTAAATTTTTTACCAATTTTTGTTGGTTCAATTGGCCTGATTTTTCCCAACCAACGCATCTCATTAGTACCAGGATCTTTGTACTGTATTACTGTAAATAGGCGGCTGTAAAAACATTTTACTTTTAAATTGACGCCTGGTTCAGGGGGTTCTGCGCTGTCATTATAAATTTTGAAGTTCGTAAGAATGTCAAAAAATTATTGCTAAATGTGACCCATGTTTTTGACCCAACTGGGTCAACATGGGTCACAGAAATCGAACGCCGGAACATTTGACATTACAACCATTTGTAAGATTACATATTTGGTCGCACCTTTTACTGAAAGTTACCACAATTAAACTGCAGTTCAAGTGACAACACTGACCTACATTTTTGACCCGATTTAGCTGTTCGACTTGGTTTTTTACAATTAAAATTTGTTCGCCAGAGCAACAGATGACCTTTTTTATTTATTAATGTCATTCCTTCTTGATAGTCGATTTTCTGCACTTTTAAAGTGTCATTAAAATTGACCGTATTTTATTGGGTCAATTTTGACCCTATTTTCTAATTTGTTTGGTCGATCCGTTTGACCTATTTTACACATTGCTATAATTTGCTTCCGCCTTGACAGTTACCAGCATTATAAGGACTTGTGTATGTTAATCTGGTTTTACTAAGCATTGACCAATTTTGACCGGATTTTTTTACCTTGTTGAATCCCAAATACCTCCAACCCCAAATGTTTAATTAAAAACTTGGTTCAAAAATCATTCCAAACTTTAAGTAAGCTAGACGTGACCGGAAAACTGATCCAAAATTTTGCATTGCAATACCTGTGACCCATAAAACTAGAAAACGTTGACGAACAAACGGAACCTCGTAAATTCAAAGAAATTTTGAACCCTGCGTGTGCAAATTTGCGAAACATTTTTGACCCTTCTGGAGAGCATACTTTTGGCAAGGGGGTCTTTCGACCCGAAACTTGAAATATAATTTTGGGGTTGGACTGTATACAAAAATCCACGTGAGCCGTCCCCACGCACTGTCCCATTAACGGAAGTAATTATTTGGGGAGTGCATCGAGGCAAGGTTTAGGGCTCTTTCGCCACAGAAATCATGCCAAAGGCATTCCCTCTAAAAACACATCCATGCCAGTCTTTGTATTTCCTTTGACTGTTATTTACATAGAAAATGCATTTCATCTACAAGCCCAGCATGGATCCCCACATGGGAGAACATACGCATTTCAGATATTCATTATTAAAAGGTCTGGCACTGCATTAGGCGCCCACTTACCGTACCATGCATAATTAAAGGATTAACCCAAGCCTGCATTATATCCTTCCCCATGTATAATTATACAGTGGACCGTCTTTATCTTGGTCTCATTAGTGCTTCCATGCCATACAATTTTTCCGTGCTATATACAGCAACTGCACCGTCACGTACTCACTCATGCAGTGGCAAGTGGAGGAGACTGAAAATTGAGGGCAATTTCATCAAAAAACATTTTCGCGTCTCTAAAGAGGGAAATTTTCCTCTGGTAAATTTTTTAATTTGAAAACATTTGGGGCTAAACCTTCGAAAATAAAAAATTCAAACTTATTTTCTATTGCAGTTCAGAATAAAATTGAAAAACCCCAAATGTTTGACAATTTTACTTGCAAATTCCTCCCAAATTTGTTAAAACCCAATATCTGAGTGATGTTTTTGAAATATTTTATTGCAGGATAATTTTAGCATTTTGTAAAAAAAAATTAACGTTTTTGTGCAGAAAATTAAGGGCAAATTTTTATCCTGATTATTAAAAGCGTTTTTTTGGATGATTTTATAATTTTTTGGAAGATTTTGGAGAGAAAATTTTGAATTCGCTTTATTCGCTGGGAAATCCTACGTGGGTTTATTGGGGCCTGGAAATACACATGTAATTTGGCACATACGCTGGTAATGGTATCATGTAACAAGAAAATGAGAGGGATGTTCCCGAGACCTGGTATCTTTTCCCATTACGGTCGCACACACCGGACCTGGCCCATAATAACATACTCTTGACATACCCAGAGCTCGGAAATTCTCTCCCTTCTCCGAAACTACCTAATGTGAGGGAAAGCCAGGAGAATTTCTAAAGCTGTGCGCAAGCTGGACTTTTCTTCTCCTCTTGCTGGGTTCCCTGTTGGAGGGAACATTTCCCGTTTTTCTCTCAGTTTCTCCAAAACATTCCGTGAAGAAACCCACGCGGGCTGGAGCTCACTATCAAAACATATCAAGTTCACAAGCTTGAAACCAAAACTGCATATCAATTGTACATACTCCCAGATTTTACAGAAAATTTGAACGATTTTGCCCGCAACCCAAAATATTTCACAAAAATGCGTCATTTGTGAATTCCACTTATTTTCACTATTATTTTAAAAAGTTGGAGGAAAACACTTACGGAAATTTTTTTTTCGACCGTGTTAAATTTTAGTGAGTTTACGGTCAAAAAGGGTCAGACTACGGGAAAAGTTTCATATGGATTTTACAGCCCAAAAATACGCAACATTCTACGTGTGAACATTCCAGACGTGTTTACAGACACAAATTGTTAACGGTACAAAATTTCCAAGTGAGTTTTCGGGAAAAAATACCACAAAACAGGCAAAAACAATAGAAACATTTTATGGGTCAAATTTTGAGAAATTTCCTGTGCGAACGTTTCAGGTGCTTTTACGGGAGAAAATTTGGAACGATTTTAAAGCCTCAAGTGTATACAATTTTCGGGAATATTTCCATCAAATCTTGAACAAATTATCGAAACAAGCTGAAACGTTTTGTAGAGGAAAGTTTCAAGCAAATTTTACGGGCAAAAATTGTAAACATTTTGGCAGGAAACGTTTGTGAACTAAAGGTTTGAGGGTAAAAATTGTACAGCGGAGGTTAATCTCGACAAAATATCTGTTTTAATTTTCGGCCAGGTATCAAATGTGCTTGTAAAAAATTTGAGTTTTTCAGGAATAAAAAAAATGCATTCCGAAAACATGGTTTAATTGTTATGCGTGAAAATTTTAGACCGTATTACGTTAAATTTTGTAACTCATACAAAAGGAGTTGGGGGTAAAAACCATGGACCGGAAGTGTAAAATATTTTGAAACGTGGAAGCGTGGATGATTATAGCCGATTTTTATGGAAGAATTTTGAATATTAGTAAGTGTTGAAATCATGGTAGCGATAAAATAATAAAATTTAAGGGAATTCCTTCAAATGCGAGTAATAAAAACCAGGTTGGAACACATCAAATATTTATTGAAAACGAATTTTAGACACGAATCCAGTAAAACAAATTTCGCAAATTTTGAAAATCATTTCGCAAAACATATCAATTATAAAAACAAATTGTGGACTTGTTTGTGGGTACAAATATCCGCAGATAAATCTGACCGGTTCTCAGAATTTTTTACAAATCTGTAAAAACTCCCAGATTTGTGTAATCTATGTGTCATTTAAAGGTAAATTTTAATAAATACCAAATAATTAGTGCAAATTGAGAATATCTTTTGCCCTTAAATTTTCTGCTATATAAATTTACACAAATTTCCAAATAGAGTGAAAAATACAATAACAAATGTAGAATAACAAGGCCTGTGAATGACACCTGATGAAAACACAAAACGCAAAATGTAATTAAACTCAGCTAGAAAACAATTTAAAAAGATCAAAACATTGTGAATTTTGAAACTTGTGACAAGAGGAAAAGATAGGCATCAAAGGCACACGTGTGAAATTTGACAGGGGAAATGAGCAAATAAGATAAAAGTTACCGACGAGGTGAACTGACTCAAAAAGGGATTCAAAGCAAGTGATCTCTTTCCCTTGAAAAAAAATTTGTTTTTGTGGAAACTCATTTGCAAACCCCTTGTGCGTTAAAATTTTGTGACAAGCCTTTGACTTTGCGGGAAAGTTGTTCGGACGTGTTTCCTACACTACCATCAAAGTGTTGTTTCACAGTTGAGGAATAATCAGACGGGGTGAGTTTTGACTTAAGTTTTCTTTGATTAAAATGACACTTGCGAGTTCCGGGGAAAATTGAGGCAGGTGGCATTAAAATTCCATAAGGGGCTATATTTCTGTATGGTTTTGTGCTCCTTGAATTGCAAAATAAGGCTAATATTTAAACTTTGAAAGGTGATGGGAATTTAAAATTTACAACCGAATTTGAAAAGTTTCCCCAAAATATTTTTCCACGTTTTTATCCAATATTGCTAAATTTGCGCCAAATGAAATTTTCCTGCAGCATTTTTTAAATATAGTTGTTTTTTATGTTACATGAACAAAGAGAACATTTTACAAATTTTTTAACCAAATTTTGCCCAATTGGTTACATATTTTGCCTATAAATTGTATATAATTTGTAAATAATAGTTCTAATATTGCTTATTTTTACAACAGCTTTTGCCCATATTTTAAACAAAATTTTTTCACATTTTTCCAGTATTTGTTTATGTTCGTCATTATTTTAACAAATTCTGCTCACAATTTTACCATGTTTACATTTGGTCACAAACACAGACAAAATATTGTTTATATTTCTAAAAGGCTGACATTATTTTTGCTGATTTTGCTACATTTTTTGCTCGTATTTATACAATTGTATTGTGTTTTTAAATGTCGCAAAACTGTTTGCGTATTGCCAAATTTGTTACATATTTTCAGCAAATTTTGCCAATATTCCCAAAAATTTCCAGCAACATAATTTTCACCTGATTTAATTGCGTATTTTTCAAAATTATGTAAATTTTGCCGGTAGTAAAATGGAAAACATTATGAAAAAATATTTGAACACAAAATTGGGCACTAATTTTCCCGTGTCGATTAAACAAATCCCCAGTTTCATGCAACAAGGGTTCAAGGTTCAAATAGGAAACATGATAGGATTTTTTTCTTGGAACATGTTCATTGAGTTGGCATGTGTCATTTCCCCCAAAAAGGAAAATATTAATTCACATGTCAGGAATGATATGTCAAACGACATTTTTCTCCAGAAAATTGCGCCCATATGTACTATACAGCCTTGTGCGATTTTTCCGGGATAAAACAAAACCACCCCAAAAAATCCCTGGGAAAAATTTTCATTGTACAAGTCTTAAAGCAATCTGTGCAGCGTAAAAAATCCGAGCTGAAGGAACACATTTTACATATTTTCTGCCCATGTATTTTCGCGGGTTAAAATCTTGTCCCATAATTTTCTCATTTGCATGTTTACAGCCCTATTCCTGTCTCACAATTAAACGCCCTTATTACGTTGTAACAATTAATATGAATTACTTAATTCAATTTAATTCCCCAATTCTTGCAGCATGTAAATGGAGAAATTCCGCTAAATTTCCTGGAATATTAAAGCCCAAATTTTGGTCCAGGGCTTGAGCATATTGGAAAAACACCTTTTCACGGAAGCAAAATTGCTAAATATTTACGGGCCCTTCCGTATCTGGCCGTTTGGGACGCACATTGGAAAAATTGTTAATATTGTTTTCTGGACGTGATTATTGTCTGCCTCAATTTTCGAATCGTATTTTTCATGTACCAGAAATAATTTTCCTATAAAAAATTTAGGGAAAACATTTTCCTATCAAATATTCAAAGGGACGCTGTGTTGCCCAAATTTTCTCAGCTTTAACGCAATTCCTTGAATTTTTACCAGCTGCTACTTTCCGGATGAAATTTTTTCAAAAGAAACAAAATGCAGGTGGCGTCAAAAACCGTAAAAATATTGTCACCCACAAAACCCAAAAATATTCAGGGGAAAATGATACTAATTAGGGAAATCAATGACGCTAATGATTTTTTTTCCTGGTGCGTATTTATGAGCCCGTATTTAAATAACGAGGGAATATTGATTCTTGGGAATATTTCGGGGCAGAAAAATTAAACATGGTATTTACGTGTATATCTCCCGCACACTTACACACACACAAATAAACATTAGTAAAATACTGTCAGCCTGAAAAAGCTAATATGACAAGGCTGGACCAATGCTGGGATGTAATTTCCTTGAAACCCCGTGGTCAAGATAATTTTCTCATAATTGGATTTGAGCACTAAGCCCTGTCACCCAAATATAACTTGTCAAATATGATGATGATTTTACCCACGAAAATTTTCCCATCCATCTAATTTTTCCTCTTTGTGAGAGCATACACTAGGAAAATTAATTATCGCTGGCGTGTAAAGCCAAATGACTTATTTCCACGAATTTGTGCACTTTACTAATTTCGGAACCCAATTTTATGGGCGGAAAGAGGGTTTCATATTTGAAAGATTTTTCCCCCAATCCTTCCAATAGAAAACGTATTTTCTTGAAAACTTGCCCCAAAAATTTAAGTTCCAGGTAACATTTGAAAAACACGTGTTCCAAATTATATCAGAGAAATTGTATTGGAAATTTTTTTGGGGGATTTGTTTTTGCGGAAAACGTTTTTGTGGTAAATTTTATTGTGAAAATTTGTGAAAAAAATGTTTTTACTGCTTTAAAAACTGTATTTTGAGCAATTTCGGTCAATTTTTTCTAAATTTAAAGGCATTTGGGGGTTGCGCATTAAAATGTTGGTTTTATTCAGATTTTCAAGAAATTGGGTTAATTTTAATGTTATATTAATTTGCAATAATATTACGATTTATGGGTTTTTAAGGAATTTTTGTGGAAAACTTTAGTTTTTGAAAACACCCATATTTTACGAAAATTGGACAAATATTTGGGCGAGTGAAATAGATTTTTGACATTCGTTTGATGGTTTTTATCAATCCCTGGAATTTTCTGATAAACCAAGGACCTTAAATTTTCTGTTGGATTTTCTGTCAAATTGTAAAATGTGCAAATGAGGCGTCTTTCGGAAGAGCAGCTTCTATTTTATGCATTCATACTGCCAGATTTTATTCCACTTCACTTTGAAGTTTGTCGAGACAGAGATCAGTTCTCACAGATCTCACCCAGGCACACTAGATCCAGGAAATTAGGAGACAAAACACACTTCTCTCAGCTTTCAATGCTCTCAGGTTTTTATGCAAAAAAATTATTAAAATGCGTATTTGGAAGTGTGTGCCAACTTTCGGGAAAACATGTATATTTAAAATCTTGCGACATACTTAGAGTTGGGACAACTCTCAAGAAATTATGGGCAGGTGAAAACATCCCAAGAAATTTGCACAAGACCCATGCAAATCCAATTTTCATGTGAAAACATGATATATGAAGGAAACATAGTTTCACCATTACTAACCCCTTAAATTTTAAAGCATTTCTCATGCACGCAAAAGCACTTGGAAATGTTTTCCAATTCCTTTTGTACGGATTTTGTCAAATATCCTTTCACTTTATCCCTAACATTTTTGCATCAAAGTTCAACAAGGGAAAATCCTAACTGTGCAAACAAATTGTTGCTTTGAAATGTTTTTAGAAATTTTGCAAATTTTTGCCCAAATATCTCAAATTTCTGACTTATCCATTTGCTTCCCAAAACTTTAAACAATTAAATATTTCCCCCAATTTTTTATCTTTTTTGCATGGTTTTCAAAATTTGTGTGGCGCTTAATCGGAAAATATTTTCCCGTAAATTTGAAGGTCTGCACACATGGTTTAATTTTTTTGCACAAGTTATTTTTTCCCAATTTGTCTCATTTTTTGCAAATTTTGGTTATTTACGACAAATTTAATGAAATGTTTTAAAAACATGAGTAATTTATACGAAAATTTCGGATAAATTTCCCCCCTTTTCGGATATTTTAAAAAGTTGGAACTCAAGAGTATTTAATAGAACGCTGGAGAAGCACATGTAAAGAAATGGAGGGTTATGGAAATTCCCTGAGTCATTACACAGATGACTACCCAGATGATGTTACTCCTTGAGAAAACTTGGTTTGATCTAACTACACAGCCCATAATCAAAGAGTCGTTTTTAGGGGCGAAAGCAAGTAAAAGTCATAAATTCGGAAGGTCTACCTCAGTTTTACGGGTTATTGTCAGTCAAAACTCCCAAAAGTGGAAAACCTCCGGACGCTTTCGGTACATACAGGGATGCGTAAAATTTCCCTTAAACATTGCTACTAAAGAAAAAAAATTACGCCTGATTTCCTATTTTTTCACAACACTATCAGAATTTGTATGCAATTTTAAACCCAAACGTTTAATAATGCGGGTCTTAAACAACCGTTTTAAAAAGTTACCAAAATTACAAATGCATGTTTTCACATTGGGTAGCAAATTTTATAACCGAAAATGTTTTCCGCCCTAAAATATTTTGAGCAAAAAATTGCTGCAAATTGTCCTGGTAGCAATTTTAGGTCCACCCCAATTTTTTTTCGAAGGTCATGATATTTACGAGATATTTTGAGTCTGTTTCGAATATTTGTTTTTTTTCAGATTTCCACGATTTTTGAAAAAAATCGCTGTAAATAAAAATTGGGGCGGAAAATATTTTGGGGAACATTTCAAATAAAAATGTGTCCATGTTTTTGCAAAAGAGGGTGTAAAATTTTGTATGGGACAATGTACTTGCTCTTTAGTTGTACAGTGTCTAGTTGGCGTATTCGCAATTTACATGGAAGTAAAGGGGCTGGGATATTTTCTGGATTTTTTCCCTTTTCTCTCTCTCTCTCTCCTGCTCCCATAAGAAAACTAGGGGAATTTTGAGGGAGCGAGAGCTTATTAGTATTCTGAAGGAGCGTTGTATTCCTTCGTGGAAGGACTTTTGCCTGCCTCGTGGGGACTCCTCACAATTTTTTACATACACTTCGCCCAATTCCTTTTCACATTGCTTTCTTTATCTTTTGTCTTGAGCGAACGGACGGATGAACAACGCTGACTTTATCTTTTTAACACTGTACTTTCCCGTCCTTTAGTTCCCCGTTTACGCCGAGGGAAAAAACCCATTTCTTATGCACGTTCACCTCCATTCAAAACACAATTGCTCAATGCCTATGGAAGCAGTTCGGTTTTCTCCCATTATTAGGAGTCCCAGGACATTGACCTTCCAGTTTGCTAATTATTTAAAATTCAGGAGCGAAAAGAAAATCAGGGTAAATTTTTGCCCGATTTAAATCTGAAAACATCAATGTCGAGCGTTTGAAAGCAATTGCACAAAAATTTTCAGAATTTTTTCACAAAACCAGGTATTTTGCACAAAAACGTGAAAACATTAATTTCACAAAATAATTTGGTTTAAAAATATATTCGAAGAAAACCATTTGCATAAAATTGCTGAAAACATTTTTCAGATATTTTTTAGGAAACTTTCAAACTGCCCCGAAAAATTCCTGGCTCTAATTTTGCTCTATCTGTCTAAATAACATTACTAACAATTTTCTGTCTTTCATGCTTGCAGAACTGTCCTCAACAAAAACCCCTTTAGATTGTTCCTGACTTTTGAAAAACATTGACGAGAAAATTTACCGGACGCATACCACGTGGTGGCAGACCGATTTTTCAAAATGGATGTGACTTAGTTCCAAAGTGAATTGTGAGCTGGAAATTTAAATCCGTGATGGAAAAATACCGGGAGCATTACTCTGGAGACGTGGGCTACATCCACGAATCTTACATTGCCCCATTGCATTCCCAGGGGTCATTGACCCAAAATGGGTCAAACAACCCCCGCTCAATCCACTCGTCAAGAAATGTTGGTCAAAGTGCCCAGAACGGAGACCATATCGATCATCATCTCGAATTTGACCCAATGTCGCCAACTGGACACCAAATGGATCCTCAGCAGCCATTTGCCAGATTGACCCAAAACGGTCATCAAATAGACCCTCAAGATTCATTTGGCCCGATGACCCAAAACCCCCAACAATTAGACCCTCAGCTGAGTTACGGCTCAATGTCCAGAAACAGGCATGAAAGGCCGAATCATAATTTGGACCCCGCGTTGACCCAAAACGGGCACCAAATACCCCAACAAGGGTTTGACCCAGTGGGTCAAATCGGTCCCCAACGGTCTCCTCCGCAGAGAGAATTTTACCAAGGGAACGACCAGGACTGGGGCTATCCTATTATAAGCCGCCCCTTTGTACCCTACAATATTACAGAGCCCCATGGGAACAACAGTGACCCGATGCTCAAATACGACCATATCACTTATTACCAAAATGGGGGTCTAAACATTACACACAACCCCTTGGGCTACGATGAAATCGTCGGGAATTGCCCGGTCTTAGTTCGGGAACTTCAAGAAAAAATGAACGGAAAATTTACCACGCAGAATGGGTCAAACGACTACATGGCCAATGGGTCAGGCCCAATTCATTTTTCTGTTAACGGGTCAGGCCAGAACTTCACAAGTGCAGGATCAGCCACATGCAATTTTACGGCTAACGGAAATGGGCCAGCAAATTTTACCGGGAACGGGTCCGGGCCAAAAAACGGTCAAAAGGGTTCGTTTTACCAAGCGCATACGAACGGTCACGGGGTTTTGACCAGCCCGCCCCCAAATTTGATCCCCGCCCAGTTAAGTGACCAGGACAGCAATAGCGACATGCAGGACAACTGTGCATTAATAGAAGCATTTTTTTGCTGTCACGGTGACCGGGAAAATTTTGACCGGGAAAATGATGACCCGGTGGGTCAGCGGGTCAACGGGGGTACAAGTGGGTTTACTGGGCGGGATGGTGGGGCAATTAGCAACAGCGACTATTTAAAATCCCTCTGGATCCATTGCCGTCTTCCGCTACTAATTTTACTCGTCTCCACCCTCTTAATAATTTTTCTTTTCTCCGGAGCCCTCATCTATTTTAAATGTAAGCGCTCTAATATTTCTTAACCCAAATCTTAAAACTAATGCTTTCTATATCGGGTTTCCTTTCATTTGTAGACAATCCTTACAAAACCGGATTCGGCTATGAAGGTAATTTTACATTTTCAGGTTTTACGCTTGATTTTTAAACAAGGCGCTAAAATTCAAATCACAATTAACTTGGCTTAATTATTCTTAATTTGTTCAAAAATTAGTAATTTTATAATTTTAACGCATTTTGCCAAAATTTCTTTGAAAACGCTCATAGCCGTTTGCAGGTATTAAGTAACCTCCAAGTTTGCACATATGTATTACAGTGTGTTAATAAACACTAGTTTCATTCCTTAGTGTCATTTTGAAAAAGCATCCTTTGTGAAATCCGGAAGGATTCTAATTACTGACCTTCATTTCTAATGGGGAGTCCGTGAGGCGTAGGCACCGTTAGGGAAAGATAACGAAGGAGAAATTTCCAAAGATCGGGCACTTTCTTTCGCAAATTTTCTTCCGCTCCGAAGTAATTCCATGCTAATGATAGCACTTTCTCTTATGCGGGCGGAAGAGTGAGCAATAACGCAGCCCGCATGGAGACGTTTTATTTACTTTCATCCTACAATTCTAAAATCCTGGAACATCTCACAACTTATTTTCATAAAGAATGAGATTGAAATAGTTCCGTGGAATACAAAAAATCTGAAAAATTAAAAACAAAATTTAAAAAAACTTTTTTAAAAAAATATCATCCCTGACCCAAAACCACTAAATTTTGGGGAATATTTACTGTTACATAGGCTTTGCAAACGGATTTTTGTAATTTCAGCAAATTTTCTGAAAATTGAGACCACTTTTCGAAAATATTTTTTTCGAAATTTGTTTCTAATTTAGGATTGTAAAAACTACTGGAATCTGATTTTGGGGCAAGTTCAGATTTTCCGAGAAAATTTGATTCTTATGACGTTTTCTGAGGGTTAGGGGGCAACAGGAGTGTTTCTTGTAATTTCGTCCAATTGTTAAAATTAATTAGAGACTAAGAACCTGTCCAGAGCTTTATTTGAAGGATTCAATCCACTTAGAGAATTTTCAATTTTTTTGTCCGGGTTTTAAAAACCCGGAAATTAAAATTTGAAAGGGTACAAAGACTGGTGTTGTATTTCTTCTTTGGAAAAATGTTTTATTACTTTGATATAAAAGAGGGAAGCTTTGAAAAGTCCTTGGGAGTTTTTATAAGAAAAAAACTTTCCATTTGAAAGGAGCTTCCTCCGAAATTGTTTTCTCAAAGTTAGACACACAACGGAGGGTTTTCCTCAGAAAAATTCCTCTCTGTCTTGACTTTGTTTTGATTTTGGCGTTGAGTCGTTTTATAGAAAGTTTATTCGGGGGAAAACATTTGAGTATTTCTTATGCACTGGCCTTATAATTATATGAACGGACATATGCAAGTATATGGGCTTAAATCCAGTCATCTGGCTCCTTGGGAAATGTGCTTAAAATTCTTGGCGCATTTTCCCGTGAAACGTGAGAATCTCCTCTCAAATAAAAAAAATACAAGTTTAATCTTTTTGACATCCAGACATTGTTGCAAAATACCATGTTTTCTCAATTAAGAAAAATCCCTAAACTTTTTCTTCGGAAATTTTTGCCCCAAATTTCGTGAAACATTTTCGTATTTTTGCGGGCAAATTTTTTTTCAATGCTATTAAATTTTTTTAAAAAAGTTCACCCGTATTTTAAGAATGTTTGACATAAATTGCATATATTTTTAATGGTTTGAAATAAAATTTTGAAAACATTTGCAGAATTTTATGAAAATAACGAAATTGAAGGAAAATTTCCAGGAAATGAAGTATTTTTTGTTAGGATTTTTTGAAAACATGGTTGTTTTAAATATTGACTTGAAACGACTTTCCAGACTCATTAGTAGAGACAATGGACTTATGAATTTTGAAGGAGGCCCTGATATTAGGACGCTTTTGTTCTGGGAATTGATGAGGCCGGAAGGAAAGTGTAAAAGTCCGGAGAGAAAGTAAATTCATTTTAAATCCAAATAAGTCATTGAAGAGTTCCCCAAAGTAAAATAGCTCTGTCAAGTGGGTGAGTGCAAGTGTGCATACAAAATGGTGTATAGGGACAAAAGGAAGGAAATGCAAACTAAATGCAAAATTCATTAATCATTTCCCCTAAACTTTCCCAGGAATATTAGACTTAGGAGGACTGGCTCTTCAGTACTGCATTAGGGCTGGGGTCCAGTTCGGGTATTTTGGGAGAGTCCAGGTGGCATAATTAGGAGACAGGGTAATCGGGTTCTTGAGTATAAATTTATGTATGTTGTAAACGTGCTTTTGCGTTGTTATCGGTCGTAAACGTTTCGTGGGGTAAAATAATTTTAATTGTGTTGGGTATATCTTTGAGTCACATTTAAGGGTTTCTGGTGGTTTTGCATCAAACTTAAAATGATTGATTCGCGTTGCTATTTTCAGTAACAAGTTTTCGAGCATAGTACCTTAAGAGTTTATAATAAGGGGGTAATGCTTGGGTACATTTTGCAGATTAGATTTACATAGATTTTGTGCGTACATTTTGAGCTCATTTTTTGTGCAAACGTTTTGCGCATTTTGAGGGAAAATGGTTAACTCATTTTCTAAAGTATATTCTAAAGTTTTTGCGTAATTATTTTGCAACAGAAATATATGTAAATTTTGTGTGTACTATTCTTGACCATTTATAGGCAAAATTTTATGTTTTGATAAAAATTTATGCATATTTTGTGATAAAAATTTATGTTCATTTTGGGATAAAAATTTATGCATATTTTGTGATAAAAATTTATGTTCATTTTGGGATCAAAATTTATGCACATTTTGTGATCAAAATTTATGCACATTTTGTTATCAAATTTATGCACATTTATGATCAAAATTTATGCACATTTTGTGATCAAAATTTATGCACATTTTGTGATCAAAATTTATGCACATTTTGTGATCAAAATTTATGCACATTTTGGGATCAAAATTTACGCCCATTTTGTGATCAAAATTTATGCACATTTTGTGATCAAAATTTACGCACATTTTGCGATCAAAATTTATGCCCATTTTGTGATCAAAATTTATGCACATTTTGTGATCAAAATTTATGCACATGTTGTGATCAAAATTTGATCACAGTTATGATCACAATTTGTTCGCATTTTTTGGCCAAATGTTGTTACCACGTTTTCCGCAAAATTTGTGCACAGTTTGTGATCAAAATTTGTGCACAGTTTGTGATCAAAATTTGTGCACAGTTTGCGATCAAAATTTGTGCACATTTTGTGGACAAAATTTGTGCACATTTGTGGACAAAATTTGTGCACATTTGTGGCCAAAATTAGTTCACATTTTGTGGCCAAAATTCGTGCACAATTTGTTGCCAAAACTTGTTCACCTTTTGTTGCCAAAATTGGTTCACGTTTTGTGTTCAACATGTGTGCACATTTTGTGGCAATTAATATTTGCCCAAAATTAGTATATATTTTTTGAACGAAAACTGCTTATTTTGAAGCAAACGTTTGCATGTTTTGTAGGGAAAATTGGAAAATGAAATGTGTCCAAACTTTATGCCACAAATTATAAGATATTTTTGGAAAGTTTTAGCACCTCTGGTGTATGAGACTTTTGCATGTTTACTGTATAAAGTGTGTACATTTTATTATCAAAATGTTTGGAGATTTTACTATTAAAAATGCTAGCAATTTATGTATAAAAATTTGAATGTAGGTTGTTTAAGTTACTGCCTTACCGAACCTCTTAACCAGATCCCTAAAATTTTTACAGCAATCGTGACCATCGCTTTGAGCTGTTCCTAAGCCCTGAACAGAAATTTTTGCATAGCTCAAAGAACGTCCATACAAACCATATTATAGCAAACAAGAGAAGATTCAGGGTCATTTTGATGGCTCTTAAAATCCCCAAGGATACTAAGAAATCCAAGCTTTGCTGCCCGCTTTTGTGCACACGAAATATTGTGAAAACATATATTTGCATGCATATGTATGCACGGGCTCAAAAATACTTGAATATTCAATGCTCATAAATATTTTTATACTGGACCGGAGTCTACAGTGCTACTTCACTCCAGGGTTTTCAACTGGTCTCTTAAAACCTCTCCAGCCATAAAATTTTTAAAGTGGACAGGATGACGCACGAGAATCTAAAATTTATGGGCTAAAACCGATTTTTGGACAAACGTCAAATGTACATTTGGTGTTGTGACGAAAGTTTTTAAAAAACAAATTTAAAAGTGTAGAATTTCAACATTTTGTTAGCGCTGAGATTTAAAATTTGGGGAATCAAATTTTGCCCCAATATTACGTGTAATAATTTCCCAGGCTACTGCATAGAAAATAAATACAATTTCGAATTGCTGAAAGTGGGTTTAAAATTTTTGTTCAAAATTTTTGACCAATTTAAAAGGAAGTGTTTTCTGGAAATCTTAAATCACAGTTTTCTCGTGTATGTAAACGACATTGGGAATTTTGACGCCTTGAAGAGGAGTTTAAGGGCTTTATCCCATAAAATACATGCTTATGGCTGAAGAGGGAAGAAATAGAGACAACTCGGAAGGAGCTACATTTGAGGGATTTGGCTCAGATTTATTTTACTCCTCTGACTTATCCTTAGCACTCGGTGTAATTTATGTGACATATAAAGTCACTTTATAGCCCGCACGCTCCCTGCTTGCCCTAATATTACAACTCACGTGCATACGGCCCATAATGCACTCCGTCCTTATACACTTACCTTACCTAAAGGGGCTAAAATTTCTGGCTCGTTAGCTATTATTACATAACAAGAGTCACGCCGGGAGTGAGCTTTATGGGGAAGGCCCATTTGATTACATGCAAGAACATACGGGGTGTTACAAAATTGTCTCCGGTTGCAATGCAAAATCGACACGTTTGAAAAAACATTCTGTTCCCATAGTGAACTAAACTTCCCTGGGTATGGGGCAAAATTTTCTCCATTTTTAGGGGTATTTCTAAAATTTTAAGAAAATTTTAGCAAATGTTTGCACGATCTTATATGAAATTTTTGCTTTCGTTTTGTTAAAATTTTAAGCATATTTTCATGAAGTTTTTAGGGGAAAATATCTGCATATTATCGAGATGCTACGCACATTTTGCGGATTTTTCCCCAGCATTATGAACAAATTTTACCCGAATGCTGATAACATTTTGCCCTTATATTTTGTAAATTTTAACAAATTTTACCCGAATGTTGATAGAATTTTGCCCTTATTTTGTGTAAATTTTAGCCAATTTTGCTGGTTCCTTGAATAATTTTTTCTAAAGTTATTTAGAAATTTTGCTTGTACTTTTAGGACATTTTTCCCACATTTTTTGCCTTAGTCTTTTGAAACTTTGTAACATTCTCTAATTTTGGCCGGTATTGCGAGAAAATTTAATATCAATTTTGAGGAATTTTAATAACACTTTTGAGGAAAGTTTATTGCGATTTTCAAGATACTTCATCCCTATTTTGAACATATTTTACCCATATTTTGAAGAAATTTCGAACCAATGGTTCGTACTTTGAAGAAATCCATAAGAATCCGTAGGGATAAAAAGGCGCAGACATGCTGTCAGGATTTTCTCTACATAATGGGCTTAAAGGGAGGTAAATCCAAAGCAACCCCTTGTACAGATGCACATTCGGGTTACGTTCCCTAAAATGCTGCGACATGGCTGTTGCGGACAATTAAAATAGAAACAAAGTTACAGAGCCTGAAAAAAGGGAGAGCTAAGTGCTTGCGGAAAGTGCCTCTCTCAAGTGCCACAAATAATCCGCACATTCCTGTCTTAAGCATTTTCTGCATATTTCCCCAACAGGTATACACTCCCTATTAATTCCAGACTTTCCCCTAAAATCCCTCAGGAGAAACTTTTCCAGGCTTTACATTACCCTTTTATAGAGTTACCATATGCATAAGATATTAGGGTGCATATTCAAAAAACTTTTTTATTGGCGTATTTTATTCTGCCCCTTAATTGTTTGCGCCTCAATATTTCCCCAAAAACTGCTTCCGTAATTTTGTGCCTGAAAATTTTTAATACAATTTTTACCCTGTTATTGGGAATTTGCGCCAAAATTTAAGGGTAGGTTTTTGTAAAATTTCTCTAAAAATTTTTATCCAAAATTTCATAAAATTCTTACTCAAATATTTTCAACGGGAAATTTGGAATTTGGGGTAAACTTGATGAAATTTGAAAAAAAGTATGTATTTGTGGTTGAGTTAGAAATTGGGGGTTGGGATTGTGGGGTTTTGAACGCTTCGGAAGAGATTTGTTCTTAAGGATAATAAATGGAGGGAGTTTTGAAAGCAATAGGTTCTATCTTTGGCGTAACCTTCTACATGCGGGCAGAATAAAACAAAAGGGGCACCTGGGGACCCCCGTCCACCGCAAAAGGAGAAAACATACATTTTCCCTTTTATCTGTCCCTCTGATATTTGCGTATGTGGACGTATTTGGGAGAAGTGCCCGTAAAGTCCTTGGGTTATTAATGCCCGTTTTTCCGTTCAGAGCTAATTTGGGGCTGGGAGGATAAGAGACTGTCGGAGACAATGAATATAGAAGACACTTGACTCTTAATATAGATGTGGGATTTCTCTGGAAATCTTGAGCCCACTTATAGCTCTGGTGTGAGGACTTACGGAGAAAGTCAAGATGGCCTCTGGGGAAGTACCACGTCCATTAATTGTATTGTAATGTGGGCCAACTCACGCGGAACTTTCTTCATATATTTTAACCTTATGCTATTTCCCCAAGTGTCCTCTCCCACATTTCCACATTTCCCCCCAACATCATTCCAAGGGTTGGGCAAACTCTCAAAATCATAGTAAATTTGCTTTAACACCCCCAAAAATGATTTTGTGATAAAAATATATATGATAAAAATATGTATAAAATTTTTATAAATTTTGAAACTTTTTTTAAAAATTTTTGTGTTAAAAATATAAGAAACATTTAGAAAATGAAGTGCACATTTTTAAACTGAAAATGGAATGTTTTGTGACAAATTTACAAAATTGATAAAAAGTGAAAGGATGTTTTGAAAGGGACTTTTTAGATTTTAACAATTTTGTATTTTTGTAGAAATTGATTTGGTAACATTTTAAAATGTTATTTTGGAGAAGTTTTCAAAATGTTTATGACTTTACCGATTTTTGACCATTTTACAACATTTTGGCTGCTTTGCTGTTTTTATCGCGTTAATGTGTTTTGATGGTTTTCATTTTGGACTGCTTTACAATTTGACTGTTTTACATTTTGACCGTTTTACATTTTGACTTTTTTACGTTTTGACCGTTTTACATTTTGACCGTTTTACATTTTGACCGTTTTACATTTTGATCGATTTACAATTGGACTGTTTAACATTTTGAACGTTTTTTGTTTTGACCGTTTTACATTTTGACAGTTTTACTGCAATACGACTGTTTTAGCACGTTTTAAGCGAAATGATGATTTCCGAAAAGCTTCGTGCTTAAGGAACAAAGCTGAAATCGAAAATTTCTAAATAAAAATAAATTCTTGCTGAAAATTTGAAAATTTTGCCCAGCCCTTGGAACATCAGATTTTGGTAACATTTAGACAATATAGACATGGACTCTGAGGTGCAATTATAATTAGGGAACTTGTGAAACCCGCAGTTTATGGAATCCTTTTCAAGTTCACAGTTACACTCCCAAATCTAAAGTTAAGCTTATTACGGAAACATTACGCTTGAACTCAATGGTTTTCATACCCACCATAGTCCTATCCTATTCCGCCTTATCTCACCGCAAAACTTCCACCAAACCAGCCTTTGTCCAAATCGGGATGTAATTTAGAAACCATTTCCCTCCTCTTCAAGTCCAACCGACCCAACATCATCCCAACTTTCAAAATGTTTCCAAACTTGGAAAACCTCTCATTCTCCAAAAACAATATGGTAATTAAATTATCTAAAATAATATTTTATTGATTCTGACCCAAATGCTGCCACCAAAGTCTCGAAATTTTAAACCCATTTTTTACGCAAATCGTGTTTTTGTGAAAATATTTTCCTTATAATTTTGCAGAACACATAATTACATGGTTTTAAACAACATAAGGAAGAAAAACTTGTTGACAAAGCATTTTGTCTAAAAAACGCATTTTTGAAGTAAATTTAGGAACCCGTTTTTGCAATTGGGAGCAACATTGCCCCCTTTGTCGTAAAAATCTTACACAAATTTTCACCAGCGTGAGCGCAAAAATTTAGGGTTTTATAATAATTGGGGCAAATTTTTATACATATTTTCAAGGAATTTGGTCACTCAAAATGCTCTGGACAGAGGGAAATGTTTTAAAATTTAGGAATGAGAGTTCCCAAATTTTCCAGATTTGGTCTTGGGACGTTTATGGAAGGAGATTGCGGGCTGATTGTAAAATGGTAAAAAATAGACTGTTGCTTATTGTGGGAAGGTTTTTGGCGTGTGTATTTGGAGGACGTATCACGTTCCAAAATCAATTGTAATCTCCGTCTAAACCGCTCCTTTGGACTTAAGTAAATGTGTACGTAGACCTGATTCAGAGGGAAGTGGAGATGCGTATGCAACTATATGGGCTAGCCCGTATTTAGGGGTTCAGAGAGTGGTTGGGTGAAATACGGAATTCTTCCAGACTTTGAGCATCTAACTTTTTAATGGAAAACAAGTTGAGGGAGCAGTTGCTTCCACATACACACAAGTTATCTCCTCACAAGTTTTCTTTGTCTAGAATTTCCCCTGCTCCTGGTCCTCGGTAACCGGTTATCTTAAGGACCTCTTTCCCCTTACCTTGTCGCTGTCTCTCCTGGAAATGCACGCTGGAAATCTTGGGGTGGAAATTCTCTTAAAAGAAAACAGTCAAGTGGAACGTCAAGTTTTATAGTATTTAATTGCTCCTCCCTTTTAATTTCCCAGCCGATTCCTTCCTTCACTTTATTTTCAATGGGAACATCCGCAGGGAAAAACATCATGGGGGTTCAACTTCTTAGAAACGGTTAGAAAGTATTTACCACCGAAAATTGTACGCTAGCAAAAATTCCCGTAAAATTATAAAAAATTTTTTACTGCAAAAAACTGAATTTTGCAACTCTAAAATATTTCCCCCAAAATTTGAAATCTGTAAAATTTTAACACACAATTTTACACCTTTAAAATATTTACCTAAAAATTGTACGGCCGTAAAATATTTTTAGCACAATTTTAATTTTGGACATATATTACATAAATTTAGGTCAATATTTTACATTCGTGAAATATTTCCATAGTAAAATTTACACCGTAAAATATTTCCATCGAAATTTTCCACCTGTAAATTTTTTTCATAGAAATTTTACTTGTATATAATATATGACCCAAAATTTGACACCTGTAAAATTTTACGACTGTTTATTTACACCACTGTAAAATATTTACTAAGAAAATTAACATCTGTAAATTATTTTGCTCAAACATTGTATACTTATCAAATATTTACGCCTGTAATAATTTTACTACTGTAAAATGTTTGCTCCGATAATTATCGAGCGTAAAATATTTGCCCTAAAAATGTAAAATTGTGAAATATTTACGAATAAATTTTACACCCCCAAAATATTTCCCCTATTTAGCGCTTTAACAAGTTTTCCCGAAATTTTCACCCTGAAAACGTGACATACAAGACTGAATAGTATTTTTGCGAAGAGTCGACTTTTACATTAAACTTGGCCCCAAAATTTTAAGACATAAACGGGAAAACCATTCTTATTTTTGAAGCAGTACAACTCAAATCGTAACAACAAAATTTGTTACATGCTACATACATCAATTATTTTGAACTCAGGTCTGGCTTAAAAGCCATCTTGTGAAAATTTCCCTATTAGGAGTTTGGAAGAGACAGAAATTGTGTGAGGACTTGAGACAATTAAGGAGTAAGGAATGAAATAGGAATGTCATTTAGTCTCGAGAAGAGTTGCTTATGAATTGCAAATTGGTGCTTTCCCCAAGATAATTATTTCCATTGAGTAAATTGAATCTGCCTGGAGGAGGCAAATTTGAATTTATGTTCCAGACCCACAACAACCCAGCTCGGAATGGACCCACTGGAAATTACTGCCTCAGTTTTATTACTTCCAACACGCTGTAACGCACGCATGAAACATTATCTTCTCTTGTGAGAGTATTTTCAAGCCTGATTTCAGCACCATAAAAATAAGGGTTTTAAAAACCATTCAAAATTTTCCGTACCACTTTTTTGACTAAATTCCAAAAATTTACTTCGTTAAATTTAAAGCTATTTAGCAAATTTTCAAATAAAATAGGGGCAAAAATTCAAATTCAATAAAATACAGATTTTGGTACAATTTCCCCTGAAAACGTAATTTTGGCTTTAAAAAACTGGTTTCCAGTTTTTACCCAATTTGACGCCTTATCCTGCAAAGAATTTTTTGATGAATGAAAACGTTCAGGCTTATGTGGACCCTGAGGCTGTTGTGTTGATAAGCCCAACTTTCCTAATGATCTCAAATACAAAAACATGTAAGAATTTTCCGAAAAAATCGGATCGGGAGTATGTTTAAGGGTGACGTTTAATTTTCCCTGGTATGTTGGCGCATTGTTATTTTACATGTTTTTTCTTACCCTGGTGCTAACACATGCCATGGAAGGTTGTGGGAGGATTTTGGTTGAAATTTCCGGGTGAGCCCTTTTGATGGTAAACAAGGAGATTAGGAATTCTCAGGAGCCCCGTTCCTCCTTAACCGCCATAAAGTTCATAAACGGCCTGAAAGCAATTAGCGGAAATTGAAAGACGAAGGAAATTGGGTTCTCTCCTCTTTTGGGTAGTTAATTTAATTGCGAGGAAGAGCAGGTAAATTCCTATTCCCCTATTTCCTCCCCAACATGCTCCCAGGCCAGGTACTATCTGTCTTAACGCCCGCACTCAAACATGCAAAATCCTATTTACAAGTGAGGCGTGCATATTTGGAACCGAAAACCTTTTGTTTTCAATTTAGCCCCTAAAAGTGAAAAATTCCCTCAATTTTGATTCAACAATTTCCCCCAAATTTTGAAAACATTTTGAAATTCCCAGCACATTCAAAAAATTCCAGAATTTTGAAAAACATTTCCAACCCACTGCAAAATTTTTCAATGGCAGGTAGTTAAATTTCGGTAAAACAATGTCTTCAAATTTTATCAAGAAAAAAATTATTTTTTAATGTATAATTTGCCAGCACATTTTTATTACACAATTTTTTATATATACGATTTTCTCAAAACTTTGGGGCCATTCCTAAAATTTGAATTTTTTCCATAACTTTTTAAATTTTTGGCGTATCACAAAACATTTTATGAAAATTGAGAAAATCCCAAAATCTGGGGAAAAAATTTGATGATGATGCAAATTTATTTTGTAATTACTTATTTTTTCTGAAAATTTAACAGTAAGTTACAGGAGTTATGAGATTTTTTAAAATATAGGTGGAAATGGTTTTGTCAACATTGAGCAAAATTTTCGAAATATTTTCTACATCGGAAATTTTTTCAGTTCTTGCATACGGATTAGGGGATAAAGAGGTATGTGCGCTGGTTTTCCCCATTACATTCCTCGTGCAGAGATAATTTCTAGTGTTTCTGGTTTTTCCGCACAATATGTTTCCCCGGAAGAAAATCAGGTGGAATTAATTGAAAGTCGCAAATTTCCACTTGCAAATTTCCTGAGGACACGAATCCCTTGTAGGTCCTGCTGGAAGGCATTTGGGTAAATGGGCCCAGACTTTGGGTAGTTTGTTGATTTTAGAGGTATTTTCTGGGTAATGGAGTTTAGACTGTATTTTATCCGAGTACGTTTCACGGAGCCCGTATTTGATACTTACTTCACTTGTGTAAGGATAATATGCAAATATAAGGGCAAAACCGATTTTCTTGAAACTTGTAATTTTGTAATAGGAAATCTATCGGGTTCAATCCAGTTTTATAATTACACATTCCGGATCATTGGGTTAATATGCGTTCCTTTTCCTATTTTCATTTGACATTAAATGAAGGTAAATAATTTCTATTAGGTAACTGTTGTTAGGTTCATTTGGGGAAAGGGTAAGTTGATTTCAAAATGGATCATACTAGCAATTATAGGATTGTCAACCAGGCACTAATTGGGCAAAGATTTTGTAGGTAAGCAAACCACTGATTGATACTTTACCGGTTCAAGTATTTCAATGGTATTTAAAATACCGAATGGAAATTTAATGATTCGCTGCCAACTAGTACCGAAAATTTACATTTGGGCTATATTAGGGGCAAGTTATACGTGAATGATTTTGCAATTGTAAATAAAATATGACATAAACGTTTGCACCAAATATTTGTCAAAAGCGTACATAAAATTAACCAAGAATGCTACTCAAATTTTTACTGCATTTTTTTACGAAACGTTAGTCAAAATTCTGTAAAAGATATAGTAAAAATATTATCCAAATGTTTACCCGAAATTAAGCAAACGTTTACGAATGTTTCCAAAAACACTACCTTAAGTTTTATCGAAACACATCTACGAAAACATCCAAGATTCTTTCAAAACATTGCAGAAAACCCTACGTTTACAAAGATTATTACCCAAAATCGTGTCAAAATTACTTTCTAAACGTTTACCAAGTGTAGTTCCCAAAATTTTACCAAAATTTATATAAGATTTTGCCAAAATTATTAAAACAAAATTTACCAAAATTGATAAAACAAAATTTACCAAAATTGAAAAAAAAATACAAAAATTAACCAAGCAAGTTTTACCAAATTTAATAAAAAAAATATTACCGAAATTAATAAAGCAAATTTTACAAAAATTAATAAAACAAATTTTACCAAAATTAATAAAACTAATTTTACCAAAATTAATAAAACAAATTTTACCAAAATTAATAAAACTAATTTTACCAAAATTAATAAAACAAATTTTACCAAAATTAATAAAGCAAATTTTACAAAAATTAATAAAACAAATTTTGTCAAGACAAATTGTATCCGAAATGTCAAAATAAATATTACAAAATTGCTAAAACGAATTTTATCAAAATTATAAAAACAAATTTTATCACATTTATGAAACCAAAATTATGAAATCAATTTTTGTCCCAACTATTATTGAAATATTACCCTAATTTTTTAAACATACTACACAAAACATTTTCAAAATTATTATAATATTTATTATATTATTTTCATTATTATTATAAACCCCTTACGAAAACCTTAAACATATTTTGAAAAATATTTCAAACAAAATTGAGTAAAATGTATTTTTAAAATTTACTAAATCGATTCCTGAAATTTTACTTAATTGATTTGTCCAGACTTCTACCCTACTCTTTAACAAAATAGGTTTAAAAAATACAAAACGCTGTCCAAATTAATATAAATAATATAAAAACCTACACTCAATTGTATTTTACCAAAAGTTTTGTTCAAGCCTTTACTGAAAATATTCTGAATTGTCACCAAAAATTACACCAAGGTTTTATTTAAAACATACCCAAATGTTTTCCGAAACTTTTATTCAAAATCGTCCCCAAATGTTTGCTAACAAATTTACTCAAACTTGCCAAACAAATGTTTGCTAAAAAACGTACCCAAATTTTTACTACAATTTTTACCCGAAAATTTTCGTTCTCTAAACATTTTAAAATTTTTTAGTCGATGTTCTGAAATATCAATGTTTTTTTTATTTGCGGAAAGAAATTATATTTGAAAAACAAGTGTCGAAGAAATATTTTTGCTACGGTAAATTTTTCCCCCCATTATTACTACAGCGTTCCTGGCACCCCATAAAGAGCCACTAACAGGGATGACGTATCAACCATGTAAGGAATGTGTTGACGCATTTCCCCATCCTTCGTCTGCTCTCCAGCATGTAGACAGACACCAATAAGCCAAATAGAGACAGGCTTAATAAATTAATGTCACTCACTCATGATTTATTAATTACCCCGACGGTTCAGAATTGTGTATCGTTAAAGCTCCTCTGATTTGTGATTTCTTCTCTTTCCCTGCCTGGCATTTCCCAGCAAGCGAGTTTCCCCTCCTAAAAACACACTAATACATAGCTATTCTTTTCTCTCAAATACGTAAGCCCTGCAATTAAAACCCTATCCATAATTTGTGTGCTGGGAGTTATGGACAAGGAAATGGCAATTGGGGCTCTCCGAAGTAAAATTTCTTTATAAGCGCCTCTAAGCAAATGTGCTCTACATCCTCCAAACCCCTGTACATAACGACGTGAAAACATATACACCGTATTTGCTCCAACAGCCCCAATCGTTTCCCAAACAACATTAGCCAGCTCATGAAAATTTATTGCGGGTATAAATTCTCTCAAGTTTCCTCACATGCCAATACGTACAGTCAAACTTTTACCAACCGGCGCCACATGAAAAACCACATTTTTATTCAATTTTCCCATCAAACTGTCAATACAAACTGCAGGAAATTTTTTTTCAGGAAAACGTATCTGACATTTAGGGTGTTTTTAATCAAATTTTTCCGAGGAAATTTGGGGTTCCACAAAATTTCGGTTTAGGGATAAAATTCGGGCGGGATTTTAGGTACAGATCCCGATTAGGGAAAATTTACTGTATGAACATTCTCTTGTATTGCGGTTTCGGCCCACACTTGCTACGTATCAATATTTGGGTGGATTTTGGTTAAAACACTTGCTTTCTAGACTTGTAATGGGGCTTTTGAGGATACTTGATTACATGAGAATTGCTCAGTGACAGGGTTGAAAATCGGAGTGTTTCTTCATAGTTTGCATTTAGGCTTTAGGACCGTACCTTTGGATAATTAATGATGATCGACCACTTCAATTTTATATGCACATGTTGACATGGTTGTTGCAACTTGGGACATGGATATTTTCCCCGGTTCTCTGGTTTTATCATGGCGCAGCTTGTAAAACATTCTCGGGGGGAATTTTCTAGTGAGAATTTTTAGGGTTGACAAAATTCTATGACATGTTTTGATTTTGTGGGATTTAAGCGCATTGGTACATTTTGGGGGAATAGATTAAATGGAATCAAATACTTTGAGAATGTTTGACTAATTTTTTTTTTAAATATGAGCTAACTCTACATGGAAAAAATTGTGTAGTGTGTTCAAAATATTTTTTATACAGATTTTCAAACTAGTTGCAAAAATTTTCAAAGTCCCGCCACAATTTTTTTAAACATGCTAAAATAAAATAATCAAAACGTTAAACATTCTAAATTAGAATGCTCAAATTTCTGAAAAATATTTCGAAATTGGGCTGAAATTTTAAAAATAAAGGACATGAAAATGTGGATTAATAATTTATAAAACTTACACTAAATTGCTTTAAAAAATATGTGCTACATTTTTTGACAACTTGTTCCTATGAATTTGCCAACCTAAGTTGACAGGCATTTTTTCGGGGTGTGCGAAAATGCTATTGCAAGAATAAACCCAGCCCGCAAAAATAATTCATGAAAATCGCAAGCGTCTGTTCCAATTTTCCGGAATATGGCAATTTCGCCTGAAAATTGCGCAAACAAGAGGCGGAAAAAACAGGTGGACAGGTTTGCGGAGCTAATTAATGAATATATGTGTCAACATGTTGCACAAAAATGTTTTCCCATGGAACCTAAAAGGGTTGTTTGGAAACCTGGAGCATTTGCTTAATAAATGGGGCTTCATTCGGAGAAATATCCCCTTTTTGACTCCCGCTGTACTAAATAAACCAGGTTTGTGTAACAGCATGAGAAATAAATTGACGAATGGGATTCTTAGAAAAGAATCAAATGGGGCTTGGAGGAAAATATACGGGAAAAAATTTTTGGGGGGAAAGTATGAAAAGAGGAAAATTCTAAGGCGCATATAGATAAAAGAATTTTTGTAAAAAAAATTTTTCCCAAGGAACCCCTTTTTTTCACGCATGGTTTTACATATGGGCAATGGTTGAGCAGCACTGTGGGTGTCCTCAAATCGATTCCAACTCCCTGAATTTATTCGCCCCATTTCAAATAACTCGAAACTGAGTGAAAAGTGTACTAACAATGTCCATAAATGTAAGGGAAAGCTGGGACTCCAGAAACGTACTCCAAATTCCATATTTTTCCCCATTCAAAGAATAAAGGTTTCCATTCCCAACAACTTTACGTTCTAACAACTTCCCCGCAAACCGCAAGTCCCCGAAATCTTAAGTACACATTTCCCCAAATGCCCATATCACAAACTGATAGCACTAAAACATACAGGAAAATTTTGATATCCCGAAACCCCTTTCGGGAATTTTTTTTATCCACCCCGCAAGAACGTTTTCTGGAAAAACGCCAATAATTTCGTGCAAAAATCCTTCAAATTTCTAAAAATTTGTTTACAGCATGCATTTCCCAGATTTTAATCAAATTGTGCAAAAACATTCAATAAATTTCAAAATGTTTTCAGTATTAAATTTTTACCGAAATTTTACCCTTATTTTGAATCAAAAATTTTAACTGTGTAAAAATTTTATCTCATAAATAGTTGCAGATATGATTTTTAAGGAAAATAATTTTGATGGAAAAATTGTGGAAAAAAATTTGGGTGGTTGATACGGCTGTTTAGGACAGAGGCGTAAAACATCTAGGATATTTTGGATGCACTGCATGTACTTTCCTGGACCGAGTGGTAAAGGATGGGGGGAAACGACCTTGCCATTGAGTCTATAGCAATACAAAAGTTATTTGCTGGGAAGTGGGATCCGGTTGGGAAAAAGCATAAGAGGGAAATATAAATAACAATTGTGGGTATACACTCGTCAAATAAAGGACACGCTTTTCCAACAAAAAGAGGGAAAACGGAGAAAAACTGGGTTTCATGCCCAACAAAAAAAATTGTATGAGTTACAATGGAGTGGATGTTTTCATGGGATTGAGCTCAAATTCGATAGATTCTCATGGCACGGGTTAGTGTTCCAGGGAAAATCTTCCTTATATTGACGAACCTCCCCCACACAAAGGGTTACCACATGCTTAGTTACGTTTTATTCGTTTTACAAACAACTGGAGGGGGATACCCTGGAGAAAAATCCGCTAAAATAAAAGTACATTTTTGGGGGTTTCTTATTTAGCTTGACGCAGGCACAATTTTGGACTTTCAGAGAATTTTAAACATTTTGAATTTTTTGGATGTTTATGACGAATTTTCAAAAATATATTTAGGTGCATTTTTAAAGCTGGAATATTTATAAATTATTTAGTGTAATTTTACCTAAGTTTAAATGATTAATGATTAAGGGTTAAAAATTTGATAAAAATTTGGTTCCAATTTAGGGGTTAAAATTTGGCAGGGTATTTCAGCATAAAAATTTATATAAGAACTTAAGGAAAAAGATTTGAAGAAAATTATAGAAAATTGAATTGAAAAATATGGGGCAAAATATGGGGCAAAATTCTAAAGACCAATTTGGATGCAAAAACATTTTAACGCTGTGTTATAATCTAAGGGTAAAAATTATGAAGCATTTCTGTGCGAAACATTTACAAAAATTACGGTTAATATTTAAGTATAAAACTTAATGAAATTTTGATACAAATTTAATAGCAAAATTTTAACCTGTGACCAGGTTTAGTATTCAAGTGTCAACATTTAAAATCATTTGTACATTTGGCAAGATAAATGCAGCACTTTAGTGTTGCCGAATTTCCAGAATTTTTTTTTTCATTTAAAATTTTAATAAAAGGTTTTGCAATTTTATGAATTTTGTTTTACAATTTGCCTTTACATTTGGCTTTTAACGTTTTTGCGCCATGATTTTTGTGGAAACGAGCTTTTACTAAGTGCGTTTTTGTGGAAAATGAATTTTGTACGTTAAGTTTTTAAAACTTGATTGGTTTTGCGTCTTAGTGGTCTTTTCATCTAAAAAAATTTGAAACCTGCTGCTCGCAATTTTGCTGATTTCTTGTGGTTTTGCAAGGTGAAGATAAACACTTGAAGAAGGAAAAAGACGATATTTACCACTTGTTTTCTGTGGAACTCAAATATAGTTATATTTACCCTTTGTATATATATATTTGCTTGAGACCTTTCTATGTCCATATCATGTGGGCGGACAATTTTTGTGGGGGAAATTTCCGCTATAGGGCATATATTTGATGGATGGAGATACATATTTGGGACTAATATGAATTAGTGTGCTAGACTTGTGAAAGGAGTGAAACCACTTTCTTTAAACTTTTTCCTCTCCCAAACCTTCCCGAGCTGGATTTAGCAATGTTGAGGGGAAATATAGGAACTTGATGATGCAATGGATGTCGCAGGGCTGAGAAAAAATCTTAGACGGAGTAACCCCAACCAACCCTATTAGAATTCAAGGAGGCATCTTACAACTTGAGTTACCCACTTGTTATGGTTTCCCCAAATAAAAAAATTTG
This sequence comes from Allacma fusca, assembly GCA_947179485.1. Taxonomy (NCBI): domain Eukaryota; kingdom Metazoa; phylum Arthropoda; class Collembola; order Symphypleona; family Sminthuridae; genus Allacma; species Allacma fusca. The sequence continues at coordinate 3,308,191 of OX359246.1, read as the reverse complement.
TTCCACTGAATCAATATACGGTCGAAAATTTTTGTAACGGCCGACTCTTTCTCTCAAACATATTTTCTTCTACGCAAAAGGGTCAATACGGATTGAAGAATAAATTCTCAAAGCATTTCCTACGAATTTTACACAAAACGTCCTCAAGTTTTCATCAAATTTGAGTAATAAAATTTAACACATTTTTATACACGTTTAATAACAAAATATCTCATTTTCTTAAAAATTTTCTTAAAAATTTTCTTAAAAAATTTCTGAAACATTTTCTTAAAAATTTTCTGAAACATTTTCTTAAAAATTTTCTTAAACATTGCCCCATTTGGAGTAAAATTTTTGCAACCAAATTTTATCATTTTTTGAAAAATTTTAGCAAAACGTTTGCCCAAATGTTTATACAATTTTGGTTTAACACAATCCATTTTTTTGCCAAAATTTAGGAAAGTATTTTAAAATTGTTCTTCAAATTTTAACAAATAAATGCTTCATTTTTTGACAAAATTGTCACATTTGAAGGTTCACTTGCTTATTTATTTTTTGAGTGGAAAACATGTATCTTGGGGTGAACTTGCACAAATGGGGTGGGCTGTATCAAAAATTCCTGTAGTGACTTCTTTGAGTGGCTACATCCTCAGACCAAGAGCTATTGACGGAGCAATTTGCCCAAATATTTACTTTGGTGGGTTCAAATATACTTATGAGCTTCTTCAAATACGATAGTTTTAAGAGACAATTTTGACCCAGCCCTCAATCCCTTTGAGAGATTCACATATGTTTCGATAGTCACCCGAATGTTATTTTCGATTTTATCAATTTACGGAAGGAAAGATAAAGTTAATATTTTACAAGCATTGTTATTTAAATTGCAAACATATTACCCACTATTGATTTTTAAAACCCGCTTTCCAACAAATTTTAGTTGTCGACTTTTTTTTCAACTTTATTTTTTCAACGATTAGAAATTTCAGTTTTTTCTCATAATCATCTATCTGGGTTAAATTCTGGTTTTTAGGAATTCTTTATTTACCAGGACATACTTTAACAACATGTCCATGCACAAACAGTTTAAAATTTGCAAATCATTTTTCATTAGTTTCATATTTTCCTCTAACTGCAAAAGTATATTTCGGTTTTTGTAAAATAACATCCTCTTTAAGGCAAATTTATTGTTGGAAGTAAACTTTTTTTATAAATAATATTAAATTAAATTTACACTCATCATGTTTTGACACCCGTATTTTGGTTTTACTATAAACAATTCGGGCGTTCAGCTAAAATGTGCAGTTTACCTGAAACATTACGATTTTTAAGGTAGAACTTTAATTTTGCTTTAAAATTTCGGGTAACCTTACAATTTCAAATTTACCTCAAAAAATTTTATTTTAACTCAAATATTTGTATTTTAACTCAAATATTTGTATTTTAACTCAAATATTTGTATTTTAACTCAAAAATTTGGTGTTTACCTTAAAAATTCTGTTTGAATTACAAAATTTGGGTTTTTCCTGAAAAGCTGTGTTTACACTCAAAAATGCCAGTGGTAACTAAAAACTTTGGATGATTATATTCAAAAATTTGGTTTTTAACACAAATATTTCGGCTTAACTAAAAAACATGGTATTTAACCTAAAAATTTGGGTTTTACTTTTACACATCGGGGTATTGCCTTTTTGGGGGTTTCAAAATTTTACTTGGGTTTGCGCCCAAAATTTTTTTATAATCTTAAAACAAAATGGTCTTACTAAAGCAAAAATTGTGCGTAAAAGTAAAAAGTGGGATTTTGATCTGCAAACAGAGTTTGGCCGGAAAAAATAAAAATTCAACCCCAAAATTTGTATAACTACGTTGTAAAAAATTTTTTTCCCAAAGAATTTGGGAATTAATTGTAAATGATTAGAAACTCATATTTGACAGAAATATGTTAAAATTTGGGTTTGAGAGAGTGAGTAGTAGTTGGGAATTGATGCATTGTGAGGGAAGTATCTGGTGGAAAAGACGCATGTGTGTATAATTCTCATGTTTAATTTTTGACTCGTGTATTTCTGGGGAAATGAAAGGCTGGAGTTAAAAAGGGAGGTGGAGGGGCGACTAAGTCCCATTGCAATTAATTAGTTTGAAAACTTTCCACAATCAGCTTGTTGCTATGGATGCTGGGCGTGGGAGAGGGGACTGTGTATCTTCACAATGGTACGTACATACTTGTATATATGTACATGCAGGTGCTAGGCCCATAGCCTCATGTATGCACACCTCCCATGAATAGGAGAAATCAACTTTTAATTAAATGACTTCTTGTCTTCCCAACGGTGGGACGTATATGAATGGATGCATATGTACATACATGGCATGGAGTCCTGTGGACGGGAATCTGTACATGGGAATAATTGAGAGCCTGCGGCTCCAGGTGAAAAGCTCCATTTGTAAGAATAGGAATCCCAGTAAATTAAACTCCGACTTAACTACTGTATCATTGAAATTAATGAGGGGCAGATGAAACATTCTAATTCCTAAGAATGAGGATGGGCGGTGTCAAATCTGTTACTCTCCATAGTCCCGAATTTACTAGTATGTACATATATGCGTATGTACATTGCATGTATAAGCATGGGGAAATTCGTTGGAAATTATCCTTCAGGAACACTTAGTTTCTCACGTGCGTTGTCATATGCAAATTCTAAGGATTTGCTTCGTAGGGGAAGTAGAAATGTGGAATTTAAACTGTTTGGGATGTATGCGAGTGTTTCAAATCTATGACCTTAACTTGACCTAAGTTTGACCTTAGAACGTTAGAAGGGTGTACTTAAGCTTAAGATCATTAAAGTTACATTGATTTAATCCACATTTCATTTTCGTTTAGCTGAGGGTGGAGAACAATTTAATATTAACTAGAAATTGACCTTCACTTGACCTACACTTGACCTAAACTTGCCAATTATTTGACATTTACTTGAGCTACACTTGTCATTCACTTGAAATTTACTTGACTTAGACTTGCCATTTATTTGACATTTATTTGACCTTCACTTGACATTTATTCGACCTTCACTTGACATTTATTTGACCTTCACTTGACATTTATTTGACATTAACTTGACATTTACTTGACCTACATGAGCTTCACTTAAAATTTACTTAACCGTTTGCTTGACCACAAGGATGCAAATTCTTGACCACGGGGTCACAAATACTAGACCATGAGATCAAAATTGCAATCGTGAACTTAAGATTTACTGGACCCTAACTTTACACTTCCTTTACCTGAACCTGACAATGAGAATTATTGACATTTACGTGACACTACCGTTGACCTTCACTTGACACTGGCTTCAAGTGAACTTGACAATTACTTGATATCAACTTGCGAGTAAAATGTACCTTTGACCTCTACTTGAGATTTATTCGACCCTTAGCCAATCTCAGTCCGGCGTTTGACCTTAACATGACAGTACCTGTTGACCTCGACTTTAGTTTTACTTGACACTTGTTTAACTCCAACTTGACATTTGCTTGACCTTGACATAACAGTACCATTGACCTCTACTTGACATTTACTTGGCACGTATTTAAACTCGAAATGGTATTTACATGACCCTGACTTGACCTCAAACTGACGCAAACTCCAACCCCACTTGAAACTTTGTTGACTTCAACTAAACACCCACCTGTTTAACTTAAACTTAGCAAACTTAAACCAATTTGGACTCATCTAGAGTAAAATGAAATTAATAACTTTTGACCTGCTTTGACCTCAGCGTTGCTTTACATTTTGAATTAGAAAATTTAATTTCAGCTAATTTCTGTTGAATTGTAAACACAAGCTGAATGCACTTATCGATTGATGACAGAAGATTGGGGGGTTGAAGAAATCCCACCTTTGATTCACAGGCATAAATTGGGGAAGAGGGGAAAGGGGCCTCGAAGAGAAGTGATAAATAGATATAGGAAGAGTGAGCATAAGAAATGGGATTCCTTTGTGTAGGAAACTGAGACTGCTGCTAGAGTTGTGGGTTTTAGAGACTGCGGTCGAGTCCTTCCCTCCGTCAGTGTCACTTTGTTATTCCGTATATGTAAATGTTCGGAGTGTATATCTCCGTTTGAGTGATGCTGCGGAGGCTGGAGATCCGTTTGTTTTCTTTTGCCTCAGTTCGGATTTGCACTTGTGCGGTTTCCAGGCTTCGGTGACTCCTTCAGCTCCAGCCCATGTTATTAAATGAGGCTCCGTGGCAACCGCTCTTTACCAGGCCATTGACGAGCAAAGGAAAAGCGTGCAAATGATTGCGGCTTTTACAGAACATGTGTTCCAATCTCTAAAACTTGATTAATCGGGTTCTTCAAAACACTTTGTTTTTACCTCAAATTATTTATAACTTCACTGGTACTTTAATCAAATCTTACTCAAGGTGTGTCCCAAATTAAATTATTACATTTTTAGAGGTCACAACTTGACCTTCACACTTGACCCAACTTTGACTGTACACTTCCTAAAATTATTCCAAACTTGACATGAACTTGAACTCCAGAGGACCTAAACTTAGTCTGAACTGCTCTTGTTACAAAAACATGTCTAAGTTCACTAAGCCATAAAATGACCTCAAGTTGACCTTGAAATGAACTTAAGTTGCCCTTTAAAATACCTTGAAATGACCATGTTGACCTTAAGAACACCTTACGTTGACCTGAAGTCGACCTGAAGTTGACTTAACCATAATTTGACCTGAAGTTGACCTAAAGTTGACTTAACATTAATTTGACCTGAAGTTGACCTGAAGTTGACTTAAACTTAATTTGACCTTAACTTGACAATAAGTTGTTCTTGAAATGACTTTAAGTTAACCAAATTACCTTTAAATGACCATGTTGACCTTAAGAACACCTTAATTTAACCTGAAGTTGACTTGACCTTAATTTGACCTTAACTAGACATTAAGTTGACCTTAATCTGATCAACATCGGTCATTCCCTCCACCACAACCTTAATCATATAACTTGAACTTGACCGCCATGACCTATACTTAACTCTACACCTATTATCGTCACTTGACCTAGACCTTGACCTATGATAACTTTAAACTATAAACTTAACTTAGGTGTGCCCTAACTACATTTATTGCGTAAAATCGTCTTAAAATTGATCCAAATATCCTTTAAGCCTCTACTCAAGCTTGACCCAAGCTTCACTTGAAATTTGTTTCAGCCCTATAATTATTCTGACCTAAACTTGACCTTTAGCTTGACCGAAAATATTATTCTAAAGAACGTTGTATATAATGCAGCGTCAGTATCTATTCCATCATCGCTGGATTACATACACATATCAAGTTTTCCTAAAACCGCGACCTGTAGAACACTTGACCCGACTCTGACCTTGATTTGAAAAAAATTAAAATTTGTTCTGTTTAAGTACGACCCAAAGGTCACTATTAAAAGGATCATTGCAGGAGTTTCAAACTTTGCTTAATATTTTATTTTCGCATGCCCTGAGCTTGACCTGACATTGACCTGTAACTACTTTCCTTATGTCCAATTTATACTTGAGCACGACTTGGCTTGATTCCAGGTTCAATTCAATCCGCTTCAGGGAACAAAACGAACTACTGTCCCCCAGAAGGCAGTTGACATTGACCCTTAAATAAAGTGACCTTGACCTCAGAGGTCTAAATTGCTCTCATGTTTAGTATTAAAAGTCCTTTAGCTTTCTCACTGAGGATTCCTATTTAGGGCGTAATGAAAAAGAAGTTTTGGAGGCCAGAAATGCAAAACCACTGGTGGAATAGTACAGATGTGGATCCGCGGTATCAGTCCTTTGCAGTACATATGGTCTTTGTGTGGGTTGTATTTAGAGGGACGGAAAAAAGGATGAGAAATTAGTTTGCCTTGTCTATTTTTTGTGTTCGACAGGCCGTCTCTGTATTTTCTAGCATTGACAAAAATGTCAGTGCCTAGCTCGAAAGTTGAGCCTTTCTCTCTCGTTCGGTTCTCAAATAACGAGAGGACACGCATTGAGTGAAAGTTCATGGGAATAATAGAAAACAAGGGGGAAAAGCCATTGAGTATTTGAAGCGAACGAGAAGAGACGGTAGTCACTCAGTCAGCGAGGACTCACACACAAAATTACTCTTCCCCATAAACTTTCCCGAAATTAAACCCCAGCTCTGCCTAAGTTAGGGTCAGATTTGTCGGTCACATTTCGGACCGATCCAGATTTTCAACTTGACGTCTACTATTGGCTGCTTCATTTCGGCCGTGTATATACAGTGATGTCAAACGCAGGTCAAGTGGTCACTGCACTTAAACTTGACCGAGTTGGACTTCAAGTTGACCGAATTGTACAGTGATGTCAAACTCAGACAGTATGCACAGCGATGTTAAACTCGGGTCAAACGTACAGCGATGTACGTTGTACGAAGCGTACAGGTCAAATATAAAATTTGCTTAACCTGACCTGATAGTGACTTCAAGGTGACCAAAATGTACGGTGATGCTCAACTCAGGTCAAATGCTTAATGATGTCGAATTCGGATCAAGGCCCACTATTCTGAAACTTGACCTGAGTTGCACTTGAAGATGACAGTTGTATCTAAGGTCAAACTCTGGTCAACTGTACAGGACTGGGAAACTCATTTCAGTCAAATGCAGGTCAGGTTTACAGTGAATCCTTACTCAGGTCAGATTCCAAATTCCAGTTTGAAATGTCAAGTGTGTCGGGTCAAGTGTGCAATGATTCCAAAATCGGGCCAAACATGCAATGCCTCCAAAACCGGGTCAAGTGTGCAATGTTTCCAAAATCAGTTCAAGTGTGCAATATTTCCAAAATCGGGTTCAGTGTGCAGTGTTTCCAGCACTTCATTTTGACAAAATTTTCGAACTAGTTCCAAGTGTACACTTATATCGGGCAGGTCAAGTGTGGTCCTACTTGGGACTTGGGTCAAGTGTGGTCATACAAGGAACTTGGGTCAAGTGTGGTCATACAAGGAACTTGAGTCAAGTGTGGTCATACAAGGAACTTGAGTCAAGTGTGGTCATACAAGGAGCTTGGGTCATGTGTGGTCATGCAAGGAACTTGAGTCAAGTGTGCTCATACAAGGAACTTGGGTCAAGTGTGGTCATACAAGGAACTTGGGTCAAGTGTGTTCATACAAGGAACTTGGGTCAAGTGTGGTCATACAAGGAACTTGGGTCAGGTGTGGTCATATAAGGAACGTGGGTCAAGTGTGCTCATGTGCTGAACTCAGCTGAAGTGTACACATTTGTCTTACCCAGGTCAGGGTGACAAATATGTCAAATTAAGGTCAAGTGTACATGAACAGATCAACGATGCTTTCAAATCTAAGCAAGGTCAAGTTTAGGTCACAGAAAGATATAATGGTAGAATTCAGACCTAGAATGATCCCAAAATCGAAGTGATTTTCTAGATTTAACAAATTATTTAAATTAAGGTCAACTTCAAGAAAAATTACTCGATTGACCTGACCGGATCACTGTTCTGCGGTGAGTTCACTGCTTGCACTGTAGAAAGGTATTGGAGTGTATAGAAGCCTGTTGACGTCTGAAAATGTATCTCTTGTGGGAATGTGACTGTTGATAAAAGAGTTCAAACTCAACACCTAAGCAAACCCTGGTTTTTTATCCCTTCCCTTGAAAAGTTACGGAGGAAGAAAGGAAGAGGAATGGTAGAGAAGGCATTGAAGCCTCATATGTTAGTTTCACCAGTGTTCCACACCATTTCCCTATAAACTCACTTCATTATTCTCTCTCCCTCTCTCCCATCCTCAAATTCCATACGTTTCCCCACATCCATTTTTACCTCTCTCTCCTCCTGTCCTCCTCCTTCCCAACAACCTCTATTTCTCCCATTCCTCTTATCTTCTCCCTTTTTCCCAATGCGTCCAACCATCCCCAAATGTCATGTCATCAACAGATTTTAAGCCAGATTTATTACCCCAATTTTTACAAAAAATTACGCAAGTTTTCTGCAATGTTTTTTAAAAACTCAACATTAAAAACATCTCCTTTAAGTTTTAAAAAATTTAATGAAAAATTAGAGTTTCTGAAAAAGTTTACAAAAGTCAAACTTTCATAACAAACCAAGATTTTACTGCGTTTGAATTTTTCGCAAATTTTGTGGGCGTAAAATTTTGTGCGAATTTTACAAAGCATTTTCTGCGATTTTTTAATTTAGACAAACAGTTTTGCGAGAAATCTAAACAATCTGGTCTAAAATGCCCAAATTGTATCTGGAATTCAAAATTGCGGGTGTGCGTAACAGAATTGTGTAAAATTTTCAATTTCCAAATAAAATACGCTACAACTTTTAGTGCAGAAAATTTTTAAAAATTTTTTTCTGAAAAATTCTTCCAATCGTAAAAACAGTTTTTTGGATTTTTTTTTGCTAGAGATTGCATAGAAAATTTTGATGCTGAGTGAGAGATAAAAACGAAGGAGTTTTCCAATGCGTGCGAACATTATGGGGAAAGGAAATGGAATTTTTCGGGAGGACGCAAGATAGGGAAAAGGGCTGAGGGTAGGATTTTATAAATAAAAAAATTCAACGTATCGTTCTATTCAACGGCCTTGTCCCCTTGTACTAAACGAGCGTCGTCTCTCACGCTCCCAAGACATTGACAGTTCGTGCGATTGTGGTCTGGAGATGTGACTTTTGGGGGAGCTCTCCAAAAATACCCGCTTTTCCCCCAGGTTACACCCTCAAATAGGAAAAAGCTCAAGTGCTTGGTTGGAAAAATGTGAACTTATGGCGCAAATCCGAAATTTTGGGGAAAATTTGTAATCACCCAATTTTTCCGAATTTTATAAAATTTGCCCGTAATTTTGTGTCCCGAAACATGTTAACTTTCTAGAAAAAGTTTAAAATTTGCCGTTGAAATTTTTGCAAAATTTTTTAAAATAAAATTTCTGAAAAAAATAAAACTTTGGAAAATAAATTTAAAAAATTTAAAGAAATTTTTTTGGATCGCGAAGTTTAGTTATTTTTTTAACTGGATTTTTTTTCAATTATTTTTTCTGAATTTTCCCCAACCCTGGTAAAGTGTTGGAACTTGAAGGGTCCGTAAATTTGTGGGAAGAGTTTTGTGAGGCGATGGAAAATAAAAGGGAAAATTCAAAGGAAATGAATACAGAGTGAGTCTAAATGTTTAAATAGATAAGGATAAGGAGATGCTTCGGATAAAAATGGGTTGCTCCGAGCGCTTTATTTACTCGAAAAAACACCCTGTTAGATATGGGCGCTGTCATACTTATGTATGTATTACTAGCAAACAGAAGAAAAGGAAACTACATCAAAATAAAAAACTCCAAGGAATTGACAACTCCCATTGAAATATTTCTCTCCTGGAATTTTCCTTCCAATTTATTCTCCTCTAACAACTATGCGCAGCCCTAACTTTTTTCCAAAGTAAATTTTCTACGATTACGATTTATTTGTTGCACCATCATTCAGGGAAAAATTTAGGGTTTTAAATTTCATATATTTATTTTTGTGAATTGTAAATAAAAACATATTTGTGGGTTAAATTATTTTTTGCAAAAATTTAGTTGCACTAATTTTTTTAAATTTTATTTTACTATGCATTGTTTTTTTTGTGGTTTTGTAAACAAAATTTGTTTTGAGTTTTTACTAATTTTACTTTGTTTTTGTTGATTTTCAGAAGAGCCTTGTGAGCAAACGACGTGTGCCTTTGGAGCCATTTGTTCTGTAGAGAATGGGCGTGCAGTTTGTAACTGTCCAGAAAATTGCCCTGCAAATTATGACCCACTTTGTGGCACTGATGACATTACCTATTCGAATGAGTGTCTTCTACGAATGTATTCCTGTCAGAATCAGAAATCCGTCAGGATTCGGCATTCAGGAGAATGCGGTACGTTTCAAATTTAATGTATTTACAAATGAGCGCAACTGTTTTTTGAAATCTGGGTTTGTTTTGATTTTAATGGAATTTTTATTAAATTTTAAGGGAAATTCAGAAAAATTTATTGCAATTTTTGCTAAATTTTAGGGAAATTTCTGTTAAATTTTAGGGGAATTTCTGTTAAATGTTACGGGAATTCCTGTTAAATTTAAGGGGAATTTCTGTTAAATTTTAGGGGAATTTCTGCTAAATTTTAAGGATATTTCTGTTAAAATTTCTGTTGAATTCTAATGGAATTTCTGTTCAAATTTATGGATATTTCTTGTATTTTTGTTAATTTCAGGGGAATTTCGGTTAAAATTTAAGGGAATTTCGGTTAAATTTTAGGGGAATCTCGGTTAAAATTTAGGGGAATTTCGGTTAAAATTTAGGTGAATTTCGGTTAAAAAATTTTAGGGGCATTTCGGTTAAAATTTAGGAGAATTTCTGTTAAAATTTCTTCTCAATTCAAGGGGAATTTCTGTTAAAATTTATTTACATTTCTTTTAAAATTTTTGTTAAAATTTGGGGGAATTTCTATAAAAATTTAGGGAAATTGCACTTAAAATTTTGGGTAAGTTTTGATAATTTTTTTTTGTGGGGGGCGGTTAAAATTAAGGGAAGTTTCCGTTAAACTTTAGGGGAATTTAAGTCAAACTTTACAGAAACTTTGAGTAAAATAAAATGGAATTTCAGTTTAAATTTGCAGAAATTTTGTTTAAGACTTCTCTATTTATTTCAAATCAAATATTTTAAGCTGAAAAGATTTTGAGTGCAATATTATTTTACCAAATTCAAAAATTATGTCCCGAAATATGGAAAAAGTTTCGGAAGTGAAAATAATTAATACTGTTAAATGAAAGCAAGAAAATAAGCCAGATGTACCTTAAAATGTTTCCCTGGAAAAAGACGGCAATTAGAAAAGCAAGCGGTTTGGAGAAAAATCATCCGTTAAAATATTCAGTTTATCACTCATATGTATCTCGAGACTTGAAGTAAAGCTCACTCAAATTTGTTTCCAGTATTTTTGTGCATCGAGCTTGGGAATAGGTATTATGTGTGTGTGTGCGTTAGATTGTATGGAAGTGAATGAAGCAGACCCTTGCATTAATGATTAATGTATTTTTGTCGTCGAGTGGAATTGTGAGGGAGTGAATTGTAAAACACGCAGCGGATTTTCTTTAAAAGGTCTCAGCGTTTTGTTGCACGAACAAAAGCGATTAATAATGATTATGTATTGATTATTGATTCCATGCTCAACTTCCCGCTCCCTTTTTATTCCCTGATTCTGCTTCTTCCTCTTCTTCACAAAACACTTGAGCTAACTACAGTTAGGCACACGAAAATTCATATAGGGCTTCGCTCAAGTCAAAATTTATTCCAGCTCACTTTAAATTGATCAAATGTCGTACCCACATTTGTTTAATTTTCTAAAGTTGAGAGAAAATATTTTTGCGATTAAAATCTAATAATTCAGGAAGCAATTTATTGTCTTTTTATCCCAATCTTAAATTCAAATGGTTCATTTGAGATTGCATCACAATTTTTATTTTTTATTACAACGCGAATTGATGTGGATATTAGAAAATATAACTTAATCTCAAACCTTGTTTTCGACAGATTTTAAATTGAGAACTATTTTTAGGGCTCGTAATTTAAACTATTGGAAATTTTATTTGGCTCTCAAATTTGGAAATGGGGCAAATATTTTCTGGGTCGAAATATTTTAATGAGGCAGAATTTTTCATTCGCGTTCAAACTTTAAAATGAGGTACAATTTTATTTGGCCTACAAGTGTTCAAATGAAGCCACAAGTTTGTAATTATTTAAATGCTGAAATTGAACATTTTGTTTTTATATTTCGTTCAAATTTTTAATTGTTACAAAGGCTCTTTGACGTTCAAATTTTAAAACGAACGACATTTCATGTGGCATTCAAATTGTTAAATCGGATGCATTTTTTACCTCATCCAAAATTTTGAAATGAGGCAGAAAATTTTCTTTTTGTCGATCAAATTTTGAAAATTGTCTTTTGCGCTGTAATGTCAAAAAGTCGTAATTTTTTTTTGGGAAACAAATTTTGAAATAAGCAAAATATTCATTAGCTATCAAATTTTGAAATGGGGCAAAAATGTTATTTGACCCTCAAATTTTGAAATGAGGCAAAAATTTTATTTGACAAATTTTAAAGTGCAAAATTTTTCCGTGGCGTTTAAATTGTAAATTGAAATAAATGGTTTTGGCGTTCATATTTTAAAATGCACCAAACATTATCCTTTCCGTTCCAATATTGAAATTAGGGAGCACAATTGTTTTGCACTCGTAATTTGAAATTTGTCAAGAATTTTAACTTAACCGGTTTTTTGCGATTTAATAAAAGATTACAATGTGCAGCAAATTTTTATATTGAGCCATGAATTTTATTGACCCAAAATTGTTATTCAAAAAGATTTTGGCAGACGTGGTATGTACATTTGTGTGACCATACCCGAACGGACCGCATATGTTTTGTTCCAATGGGGTTTTATATAAAAAACGAACCGGTTAAAGAAACTGGAAGAACCCATACGGAGCAAATGTTTTTGTGCAATATCCAGTCTGGCTTGTTGTATGGGAAATTGCTGTCTAAAATTTATGAGTTGTGAGGCATAGAATGGACTTGGTTTAGTCAAATGCATTCGTTTCCGAAACTAAGGAAGTTTTCTAGTGGAAATTCCCGCCCTTCATGTGAATTCAGATTTAGCGTGCAGCCTTTATTTTGCCTCATGAATTCTTTAAAAATGCACTCTTCCCATTGTAACAATAGATCAATTTAAATTTCCCCCTTTGGATTTTTATAAAGCCGTATCTTTTTCATGAGCACCCGTATTTGATTCAATTTCCACTAATTTATTTATGCAACACACAAAAAACGTTCCTGTAAAAAATAGACAAATTTCTTTTTCGAGTTTCCCCAAAATTGTTGAAAACGCTAAAAATCAGTTGATTTTTAAAAATTTGAGGAAAAATTAGGTACAGTTAACAAATTTTGAAAATGTTTCCAAATTTTGTGCTTTCAGATACACCTGACCCTTGCGCCACAAAAATTTGCCACTACGGCTCCCGCTGTATCCCGACATTGGACGGGCGCTACGCCATTTGCGACTGTCCCACTTCCTGTCCAGAAAATTCTCAAGATCGGGAGGATTCCCAGGCAGTTTGTGCATCGGACGGGAAATTATACAGGAACAAATGCGAGCTGGACAAGGAAGCGTGTCGACTGAGGCGAAACATCACGGCCAGATACTACGGCAAATGTGGTAAATTATTTCTATCTTTTTCTGCGTCATTCCTCAGTAAAAACATTCGGAACATTTTGCAAACCCATTGGCAAACACAACATAACATGTTTTTGCCACGTTTTGACACACCATGGTAATGTTTTCCGATGCAAACATCCAATCTACGCAAGGTTTCCCAATAGACACTTGTATAAAAGCAGTGCAACTTTATTTCACTAACAGGGCTTCCATCGAGCTCGAAAATTTATACATTTCCATAAAATACACAAATCGCATCGGTTACAATCGAAATCACCGGCGTTTTTGCATGTAATTTTTTAAAGACACATTTTTGACCCGATTTTGACCAAACTCTGATCACTTTGTCCGCAACAGTTTCATTGAATTTTGCACAAATGCTCCAAATACGTGTACCATGCTCACAAATTGGAATGTAATCCGACCTAAAATTGAACCTGAAAAACTTGATCGATGTGACCCAGTTTTGATTAATCGCTTCGGTCTTCGAACATTCATAAGTCTAATGAACTGTTCGTCTGAAATTAATAGAAGATTGAGCAATGAGCAGTTGAAATGCATGAGCAACAAAATTTACGACTGGGTTCAACAAGTTCGACCCGATATTTTCCCTAGTGTGACCCTTTTTTGGTCTTATTCTGACCGGTTTTAGGGACCTTCTTGTAAAATTACAGTAGTTTTAAAAACATTTTGGGCAAATTTGCCCAATTGTCGTTCCCGCCGAAGTAAAAAATATTACCGTTTGCTAACGGACTTTGACCTGGGCACTTTGACCCTAAAATGACCTAATATGTTTGGCCTGAATTCCACTTTCTTAACGCTGTATAAATTATGTTTGCCCTGATTTAAAATGAACCGTCAATAAATTTTCGGGCCAAAAACCAGGTCAAAATTTGACCCGAATTGTATTTCAATCAGGGTGAAGTGCTTGAACGCATCCCTAAAAAAACAATTTGTGTTGACGTTTATGTAAGACCATGCTAAGACGGAGCAGTAGCAGGAACCATATGTTCATACGCGGATGCTAGAATATTTGAAGCACAATCAGCCCAGTTTTACGAGCGAGTAAACATCCACCGTTGACAACTAGCAACTTCCAGGAGGAGCCCATATACCCCAAAAATTCCGTTTTTTTCTCGGAAGGGAGAATCGCAAGATCAAATGCGGGTCCTCGTAATAAGACCAAGTTTATTGTTACTTATAGGACGTTGTAGTTGTTGGTGTTGTTGTTGTGAGACATGGTTCGCATTTCCTTCCTTTTTTCTCGCACCCGTATTTTAGCCCGCATTGTCATTTCCGTCCTTGACTTTTATTCTCTTCCCTACTTGAGTAGTCTGCCGTCCTCATTTTACCCTATTTTCTCCCTGGCCCATAAACCCTTTAATACTGTTGTTTGCAATCCGGCCCTCTTCCCTACATTTTTACCCGCTTCCTTTCAAATGGGTCCATTGACCCAACTTTTAATTTTCTCTTTTTCTCATCTCCACTTCCTCATTTCTGGAAGATTTTTCTCCCGCCCTAATTTTTCCTCTCATTCAATTGGAACATCCAAATTTTTTGTAATCTTCCATCGTATTAAAACCCCCGCAAAAATTTCATTAGGGCAGAAAATATTTTCAAGTAAAACGCAAGATTAGTTTTTGCAAGCGTTTTCGCAAAAATTTAAATGGTATATTTTTTTTAAATTTCAATAAAAATTTTTAAAATTTTTGAAAAGAGGTCCCAATTTTGTGTCCAGGATTTGCGTCTTATTTGGTAAAATTGACCCTAAACTTTGACATACTTCAAAAAAATTCGGTCTAATTCAAATTTCGTGTTGCAAAATTGGGAGGAAACTAAATGTTTTCTGTTTTTGGAGGCGCAGTCAATTAATTTTGACACATTTGGGCCACCGAAGAAAATTTGTGACTTTTTTCAGAAAAAATCACAAATCCGAGTTAATTACATGAAAAGAACATTTTTAATTTTCTTGACCCTGGGGCTAAAATTTGTTTTACGTAGGTCAATTTAATTGATGTTCAAAAATTTGAATGTTTTTGGAAAATGGTGAGAAAATTTTCGGGAAATTTTTTCCAAGAGAAAAATAGTAAAAGGAGGGGAACAGCTCACTGCTTTGTGAATGATGTAAAACCCTGACATTCCAAATATGTTTGCGTCTAAGTAATTGAAAATGACATTCTATTTTTCCATTGAATCCTGCCGTTCTCTTAATATTTACCGAATTCAAAGGGAAGTTTTGACAGAAACGTACAGCTGAAACAACATTTGGGTTTTACAAAGTTCCCAGAAATTTCATTTCAAGTTCTGATTGCAATGCTATAAAAACATGAAGCCGAATATTTTTGTTTTAAAACGAATCCAAACATACTCATTTGATCGGTGCATTCCTTGGGGTAGTATCTATTGAAAATAGTTTATACAGTTAGTCCCATTTATAAAATATGTTCAGCTGGCCGGAATTACATATTAAGTTGATTTTGACCTTTGACCTTGCTTTGATTGACCACTTGAACGTCCAACCTTTGCCCCTAATGTTAACTATGACCGCTTTTAAACACACGCCATTAAATTTAAAAATGTGATTAAATGCATCGATTTTAACTTGAGCCAACAATTGACCCGAAATTGACCTCTAGAAATTGGCTTTTAGTTGACCTTAAAGGAAATTCGTCAATTCATTGCTGTTTTCTTAAAATTGTGCCGATGTTTTACGCCCAAACTTCGGGATTTGGTTAAGATTAACCTTAGTTGACCCTCCCATGACCTTTCAGAATCTTTGACCTTAAATTCCAATTGACCCTATTTTGACCTTTCCTCAATTCTTAAGCTTTAGCAGATCTTTGATGTGAAGATTCCTTGGATACAGTTGCGTTCAGTTGACCAATCATTGATATTGATAATGAAATGACCTGAAATTAAAATTGACCCATAACTGACCTTGACCTAATATTGACCCTTAGTTGACCTTCGACAAAAAACCACCCTTTTGCCACCCCAGTTACATTTTTTTGTAATTACTCATCAGTTCAAAAATTGACCGTAACATAACCATTTAATTGTTTGACCCCTGATGACCTTTCCTTTAAATTTGACCCAATGTTGAGCTTTATCTTAGATTCCTAGTTATTTGTTCTACGATAATAAATTTATCGAAAATTTTCGCCGTAAATTTTCGAATATATATATATTTATCCCTAGAAGATTTCGAACGTTATTTTTGCATCGGAAATCCCCAAAATATTGAGGTTGGACTGTATAAAATTGCCTTTAAAAATTTGGAGCAGCTGGAAGATGAAATCAAAACTGTTGCCAATGTGACGTGTGTCAGACAGATAGTCAGTTTTCCTAGTGTCTGTTTTGCTTTCAAAAATATGGAAAGGTGGATTGGGACTGAGAATTTATTCATGTGTTTATGGGTGGGTTGTAAATGTAATGGGGAAAACATGTGGGAAATTGCGCCATGTAAACCATGTGGAGTGAGAGTTTTTAAATGATTGTGGTTGGAATTGCAGATCCCTGTGAAGACATTTTGTGCACCCCGCCGCAGGTGTGTCATTTGGATGAGGAACGACGCCCTATTTGCCGCTGCGGGGAAGTGTGTACCATGGATTTTAACCCGGTTTGCGGCTCCGACGGCAAAACCTACGCTAACGAGTGTGTCATGAGAACTGAGGCTTGTCGCACTCAAAGAGACCTCCGGATCATATACAGAGGCAAATGTTCCTCCGGTAAGCTTCCATTAATTCATCAACACTTTTTGTTGAGGTTTGAAAGCAATGTAACAACTCGATGTTCTTGCAAATTTCAAGTGCTAACAATAAACACCATTTGTCTTACCAACTTCTTTACCAACGTTGTTACCATTTTCGTAACGAATTTCCTAGCCAGTTTTGTTACCAGTTTTGTTACCAGTTTCGTTATCAATTACTTCACAAATTTTTTAACAAATTCGTTATCACCTTTCTTACAAATTTGCAACCAATTTCGTTACCAGCATTGATACAAGCTCGTTACCATTTTCGTTACCAATTTTGATACCACTTTCGTTATCAGTTTCGTTGTCAATTTAGTTACCATTTATCTTACCAAATTTGTCATAATTTTTTTAACAATTTCGTTGCTAAATTTGTCACCGTTTTGTTACCATTTTCGTTACCATGTTCGTTACCAATTGTGCTACCATTTTTGTTGCCAATGTTGTTACCAATTTTGTTACCAAATTTGCTTCAATTTTCGTTACCTTTTTTGTTACCAAATTTGCTTCAATTTTCGTGTCCACTTTTGTTACCAAATTTGCTTCAATTTTCGTTACCAATTTTGTTACCAAATTTGCTTCAATTTTCGTTACCACTTTTGTTACCAAATTTGTAACCTTTTTTGTTACCATGCTTTAATTTTTTATCATTCCTACAGGTGCGTCCGAATCAATTACCCAAATTAATATTCAAACATTTTTACAAATTTTTAAAATTAAAACCAAAAAAATCCAACAAATAGTAACCCATATACCATGAAATATCGCGGCAATTTGAAACCACTGAGAACAGATTTGCAAGAAAAATATTCGAGCGTAGAAATTTTAGGGGAAACGTCAGGAAACCCTTTGAAAACCCGTGTGTGTGTAAAAGTGAACAACCTCAAAATTTTTGAGAACTGTCAAGTCCGGAAAGATTCAGAGTGAGATGACAACGTCGTTTCCTAGCACTCCCTCAAATTTTCCCCTTTCCTCTCCTCATCATCCTCCGCTTCCTTTCTCTACTCCTTACCTTTTTCCCTCACATCTCCGCTGGCTGTTTTCATAATGTCAAGCTCAAAGTCCTTATACGTACTGCCCCCCACAAACTCACTGTACTCAAAATTCTAATCCTCTTCGAAACATTTTGGGCTCTTTGCATTTGCAACTGCAAAAATTCAAACAAATTTAACCTGCTTGGGATTACAAAACATTTACTATATATTTGGGCTAGAAGATATGACACCCATTTTTTTGCAAATTTTAAAGCTCTTAGATGCTCAAAAGATTTTTCGAAATATTGTTCCAAATTTTGCCCCAATTTTTGCTCAAAATTTTGCTTCAATATATGCCCAAAAATTCTGTCGGAAATATTGTTCCAAATTTTGCCCCAATTTTTGCTCAAAATTTTGCTTCAATTCATGCCCCAAATTCTGTCGGAAATTTTGATCAAAATTTTGCTTTAAATTTTGCCAAAAAGTTTTTATCGAAATTTTGCCTGAAATTTTTCTTAAAATTGTTTTGCGTTTTTTAACAAATGAGTAAATCATGAGAAAAACGTGCGAAAAATTTCATGTAAATATATAGGCAAAAATTTCCCCAACCTTATGAGACAAAAAATGGGCGGTCATGTAGTTTTTTGGGACTTTTTGAACCTAGCGTAGAAACATGGTATACATTGTTTTGACACTTGCAAGTATTTTTATGGGCTGGAGCTGCAGCGTGAAAATTTTCTCCTATTTTGGCTTCTTCATATATTTATACAGTCATCCGGAAAATATGTACCAGAAAATAATGCAAATATACATTTCCAGGATATTTGATGAGTTTCTTTTTTTGTGTGTTTTCCTATACGGTTTTCCCCTCCACATATGTTTTTATAGCCAGGTTTTCTCCCCCTATACGTTCCCTCTATTTTTATTTATATACAGTCACGCTCATTATTTCAAATTTTGCTCGGAGACATAAAACCATATGAATAGTGCTCGGAGATAGGAAAATAGGCAACTATTTTTTTCCTCCCTTGAAGAATCAACCAACCGAAAATTTTACTTGGTTTCTTGCAGCTGGAGGGAAGGAGGAGTGAATGACTTTTTTTTATTTTCCCTTTTGGATATTAGAATGATGACTCTCTCCTGATTTTCGGGTTTTTGGGTGCTTTATGGAAATTTTTGGAGGAATGATGGGATCATGTTACCTTTTGTGTGCGCAATGGTTGACTATAGGGGCTTGTGGGGAAAAACGTATGACAAATATATGTTTCCCTTTTGTTTTTATCCCTTTTACGTCGTCCCGTATTTACAAGAGCTCTTGTGTTAAGCTCGTTTGGAGGCTGCGGCTTCAAAACGAGTTCCTGGATTCATTTCAGACGCAAACAATGAGATAGGATCAAAACATACCTTCAATTTAATGGGATGTGATGTAGATTTTTGAGGGATGCGTGGGTTTTTGTTTATGAGCTTTTCCTTTCCGCTCCTTTAAACAAACAGTCAAATAAAGGTTCCCTTGTTTTTACATGAAATCAACCCAAATTTAGACCAAATTCGAGAAAAACAAGACGCACCGGGGATGCAAACAACAAGTTTATTTTTGTTTTGTTTCCAGGAATCGTAGAAAAATTTACTCGTGTTCGAGGCGTACCTTTGTAAGAAGATGTTTAGTAGACAACAAGGTTTACATACAAATGAAGCAATGCTCACCCTAAACATTTTAAAATTTTTTGAGGCAAAACGACAAAATTGCACTGTTTTAAAGACATTATCAAAACTTGTGGCGGAAATGTGCAACAAATGGCAAAATTTGGGAAAAAAACATAATTTGTGACATTAGTTCGTAAAATTCGAGGGTACAGATAGAATAAATATCTGGGTAAAATTTTTAAAGCGGGTCAAAATATTTTCGCTGAATGCTCAAATACAATTTGAATAAAAACAGTGAAATAATTTTGTCCCAAAAATTTTTTTAAGAGACAAATTATTGTTAAAACGTTTTAAAATTGACGTCAAAAATCAGACATATTTACTTCAAAAATTTACTAAAATGTGGTTCAAAATTTATAAAATAGAGAAAAAAATTGCAACATTAATTTAAAAAATTTATAGAAGTTGCCCCGAATTTAGAGAAAACGTTTGCCTAAAAGTAGGTCAAAACTATTGAAAATTTACTGAAAAAATATTACAAGTTTGGTGCAAAATTTACTCAGAAATAAGGACGAGAATTTGCCACGTTTCTGTGCATTGTTAAAAAATCAGTGCAAAATCTTTCCAAATTTTTGGACAAAATTTGCCAAATAAGATATAAATGTGTACAATTTGTAGGCAAAATTTAGCAAAATTTTAAATTAAAAATAGACAAAATTTGAGGGCAAAAAATTCACCGTTCTTTAGAAACATTTTGTCGCCGTTTAGCAAGAAAACATGAAAAACCAGAAAAAGGAAAATATGGTAAAAATACTTAAAAAGCATTAAAATAATTTTTAATAACTGGATCTTATGCTGCTCCAGCTCTTATGGAAGCAAAGCAAAACTAATAACGTGGATCAAGTATATGGGAATCACTGAAAGTAATTTGACGTGAATTTGTTCAGCAGTTGATGAAAAACATTCCCACATAATTGACAAATCGTAATAATATTTTGTGAGCAATTTCAAGAATTCCACCCATCTCATTTGAGGAAATATTTGGTTTTCATATGCCAGTATGAAAACATATCCTTGCAACATTGAATTTTTTGTAATAAGGGCGAAGCTGGGAAAGAGAAAACTTGTAATCACAGTCCCCATGAATGGCACTTCTCGTATAAAATTTCCTTATGCAAATGCATGTGAAAATGCGCTCGAATTTTATTCCCTTCCTGCAAATATGCAAACGCTTGTATGTCCTTGGCCGTACTAACGATTCAGGGAATACATTGCGTTCCCCTGTGAAAACTTGGAAATCTTTTGGGGAGAGCTTCAGCTCGGAAATCGATCATGTACCAAAGTATGCATCCATACGTGCATTGGAACAAAAGGAGGAAAAGAGGGAAGGGAAAAAACGTCTGGGTTTCATGCCACTCAAAAATATTTGACAATTGCAACTCCCATCGGAAATTTAATTAACAATATTTCCTCCTCTCCGTAATTACTTTTGCAAGATTTGGCGTAATTAAAACCTTCAAAATTCGCACTATTATTTATCCACCACTTGTACATTTTATGGAGCCCGAATTTCTCTTCAAATGCAAATTGCGCTAATTAT
This sequence comes from Allacma fusca, assembly GCA_947179485.1. Classification (NCBI taxonomy): domain Eukaryota; kingdom Metazoa; phylum Arthropoda; class Collembola; order Symphypleona; family Sminthuridae; genus Allacma; species Allacma fusca. The sequence continues at coordinate 3,287,021 of OX359246.1, read as the reverse complement.
TATGGGCGGGAATGTAATCACGCATGCATTTGCCGAGACATGGTTCGAGCTTGTATCAAATATCGGACTTTACTCTATCAACCCGGTTGTTTCCAGCAAAATTTCGGTTGAAACACCGGAAATGCGCAAATGTTTTCATGCAGTTTTAAAACATTTGCTTTTGTAATACTGGAAAATAAGTTTTCATCAATTTTTTCTGAATTGAAATATTTTTTGCCTTGCGTCATAAAATTGTCTAAATATTTCGCAAATTCACTCGTTTCGCAAAAATTCCCATTTACAGACCAAATTCCGGAAACGAATGTAATATGTTTTAAGAAAAATCAATTTTTTTCATCCATAAAATTTTTTGCGATATTTTACACAAAATTGTGTTTTTTATCAAAACGTTTAATCACACCCTAAATTTTCCGTGTAAAGGAATATTTTTGAGCAAAGCAATTAATTGGGCAAGCTCGTTTTTACATAAAATTTTATTGGATGGGCCTAATTTTAAATGATTGTGAAAATTGTCCAGAAAAATTAGTTTCTCCGGAAAACGCACATTGTAACACTTGAGATTTACTATATTGGGCAAGTTTTTTAATAAGGGATGGTATGATACAATTTATTGGGGGAGGCTGTTTTCAAAAATATTTGATATTGCCCAATTCTCAGGGAATTAACTAATTTTGGCAGAATTTCCTCATCTTGCAGAAAATATGGTATGGTCATTGGACTCGGGTGATTTGAGCTAAAATGAAAATACGTACTGTGTGGGGACGTGGGTCTCATACAAATGTGTATAATTTTTGACAGAAAATATTTTCAAGGTGGTTGTTGTTTTTGTGCAGGCGTGAATCCATGTGAGAGTCGGACCTGCCGGGGATACGAAAGTTGTGCCATAAATCGGTTCGGCATCGCTCAGTGTACTTGTGCTATGAAGTGTGACCCGGTGGTTCAGCCCGTTTGTGGCTCGGATGGGAAAACTTATGACAATTACTGCGAACTGACTTATGCTTCCTGTCGGGAAGCTCGAAATATCGTCATGGACTACCGTGGAACTTGCGGTAACTTATGTTTTCTATTTTTCCGCTTGTTCTGTAATTTAGCTAACTCATGTAGTCTTTGGAATTGGATATCCCACAATTGTGATTATTGATGCAGAAGTTCGTCATTGAAAGGATTAAAATTACAAACTATATACAAAATTGTTTTTCTACGTAATTTGCTGGGTAAATTATTTTGAGCAAATTGTTTTTAGTAAATTGTTTTGAACGAAATTTTTAAAGTGTGACATTTTTTGTCACAAGTTTTAAAGTTCAGGACAAAATATGTTCCGGTCTAAATTTTACGGGAGAAAAAAATTCAATCAAATATTGTGAGAAATTTTTTTCTACCCAAATTTTTACCTGTGAAATATTTTTCCACAAGTTTGTTGCGAGTAAAATTTCTGAAAAAGATTTTTAGGGTTAGCTTAGTTTACAAAATGTTTGAGGACAAAATTTGTAGGCTAAATTCTTGAGTGCTAAATTTGTGAACACAATTTTTGAGTGAAAATTTGTAGACAAACGTTTTGAGGTCAAAATTAGTAGATAAACGTTTTGAGGGCAAAAATCGTAGACAAAATTTATGAGGGCAAAACTCGTAGACAAAATTTTTGAGGGCAAAATTCGAAGACACAATTTGTGATGGTAAAATTAGTAGATAAAATTTTTGAGAACAAATTTCGTAGACAAGATTCTTGAGGGCAAAACTAGAAATACATTTTGAAGCCCAAATTTGTACGCAAACGTTTTGTGAGGGTAATATTTGTAGGCACACAATTTTTAGTGTAAAATGTATGGGGACTATTTTGGGGTTAGCATTTCCTGGTGCACAACGTTTTAACGTAAAATATGCTGGGGGTTATAGTTTTTGGTGCACAATTTTTAGGGACAAATTTTTGATACAAAATTAAAGCTGCTAAAAACTTTTTTACTAAACTTTTAATGGCAATATTTGTTGCAACTAAGATTTTAGGGGTAAATATTTTGTAAACAGTTTTCATGGTAGTATTCATTGCAAGTAAATATTTGACGGTAAAACGTTTTTTCCAAAATTTACGCGGATATAATTTTTCAGCACAAACATTATGCGTCTAAATGTTTTTGTACACAATTTTTAAGGGTGATATTTGTTCGAAACAAATTTTTTTGGATATTTGGTTTTCCCATTTTTTTGTGATAATTGATTTAGCTAAATTTTTTGAATGTCAACATTTTGACTGGCTTTTTTGAAGGTAGAATTGTTGTGTTGAATTAGTTATGTGTTTGGTCTGCCAGGTTCAAAAATCTGGCCTAAATTAGCCATTTAAAATTCTGGTCATTCGAAAGCAAAAGCAAAGGGAAAATTGTGAAAAAGCAAGGCTAAGTCAATCCAAGAAGATCAAGTCAAAAAGGCTTTGGTTACGGATTGAAATTTTTGCTTGGAAATCTTCCCCGTCAGATGATTAGTATGCAGGGGAAAGGAATATTTCGAGAGTCCAATTTTTCCTTGCATTTGTGACAATCCGTGGGTTTTATGATATTTTGGCGAAACCTTATATTTTTCATACCTACCCATAATTATGCGTATGTAGCTGACAAAAAGCCCGCCCATAGGCAGAGGCAGAAGTGGAAATGAAGAAAGTTGGGTCGTAGAAAATGTAAATTTTACACTTTATCTTTCTCATTGAATATATTTTCTCCCGATTTTTTCCCTCCTGTTGGAAAGATACGTCGAAAAAAAAATTTCTCGGGTTTGAAGGTGAGGAATCAAAGGTGACATTTGGTGACACCTTTACAAATTCTACTAACGATCCATTCAAATTCTGGGCTAACACTCACCTTTATCGTTCGTACTTGCGTCCTTGTCTTATATAACGATTACGATTCCAAATCCGATCATCGGCTCAATCCTTTCCTCGCTCTCTCTAAAAACGCCCTTTTTGTCATTCCTACCACGCGTCAACTTTCAGGCTTCCAGCTCTCACATAAAAATTACAATCTTGTCAACGGAAGCGCGTTTTCCCCCCAAATAAATGTTTTTTTCCAGTGGGACAAAAAATCACGAATAAAATATCTGATCAATATTTTGCGTACCAGGGTTTTACAGCATGAGTCTGCAAACCTAAAAATTATTCCCCCTGAAAACATTTGATCATAAAATTTTATTCCGCCAAAATGTGTCAAAAAAAATTTCAAGTAAATATTTCCAGCCCATAATTTTCTGCCAATGGAAATTCTTGGTGTTTGCGCATTTTATTTTTAGGTAAATTTTTGTTTTTAAATGTTGTGTTTTTTGGAATCTGCAGAAAGGTGTTTTTGGGTTCTTTAAATGTTTTGCCATTTTTTACGTGAGTTTGGAATATTTTACAGTTTTGCGCCTCACATAAAGAAATTAGCGTTTTTAATGAAAAAGGTGTGGAAACCCATGTGGAATTGTGCTCGTTTCCGGAGCGTACTTATAAGCGAGCTCATCAAAAGTATTGACTTTGCAATTTTTGCAGCATCTTCCCAGGTTTGCCCAATTCCCAGTTTCACAAATGGACGACCAGATATGATACCAGGGCACTAAAACCCTGTTAGTTTCACTCGACTCTTATCCCCAGCTCAGTCAGTTTTATATTCGTGTGTAAATAATTACGTCCTATATTTGGGCATCCCTGGACCTCCTTTTTCCGCAGATTATTTCCAGGTTTTGGGCTTCATGGCGTATCTACTTAGCTTAAGACTATTCATTAAATTTTATATCCATTGTGTGCTTTATGTTGTTTTCACCGAATCATTTGCGCATCGAAATTTCGGGATTAAAAGGGACATTTTAATGTGGCGCAAATCATGCGCTCGTTTAAAAATTCCGTTTAGTAACAAAATTTACACTTCAGAAATTCCTAACAATTAAATTTTGAAATTTGACCGAAAATGTTATTTCGCCTGAAAATTGTATCCAAAATTTAAAACGTTTTTGCAGGTGGCACTGCAAAAATGGGGCAAAATTTCGATATAATTTTACAAAATACTGGGAGGAATTTTTAAGGTGGATTTTAAAAGGCGGAAATTTGTCAATTGTTTTAGCATTAGGGGAAATGAATTTGCGGGTTTAAAATTTTTGCGTTAGGATTTGGACGTTTGAAAAAAAATATTTGACTGGCCCTAATGAGAGGATGGATTTGCTCCGGGCTGGGCCTTTTGCAGAAAGTTACCTGGAAGTTGGGGTGTATTATAAGAGCTGGCCTATTATTCGGGCAGTAGTGTTTAGGAAAATGAAGTTGGTAAATTGCATTTGGAAGTTTCTATTTAGCACGTAAACCCCAGTCGTAACTTGAGCGCTTTTATATTGACTCCAGGCTGATGTGCAGGGGGATAAAAGATGAAGACAATGTCTGCCTCCGTTTTACACTGCAAGGTACAATTGGGCTAAAATTTGGTAAATATAGGAAAACACACGGACTAACGCTCGTACCCTGCATGTATCCATAGATGCTCACATTTGGGTGGAAGAGGTTTCCTAAAGAAAAGTGAGTTAGGGAAATCTACTTAGGCTCAAGTGCCTTTGCTAAAGTGTACACTCACTTGGTTCGAGTGTGGAGAAAATTTACTTGAGTCCTTTTACATATTTTATGTATGGAGTGGTTTGGATTTAGATGTTTTCCTTTCTCTCCCTCCCCTTCCTAATTCTTTCCCAACTGAGTTCACATTTTCTTGCTACATTCCTCAGTCGTTCCTCTGCAATTAGCAGGACATAACGCGGACTTTAAATACTAAATGCGTTTTTTGAACAATTTCTGGCAAAGTTTAACTATTTTTATAAATTTTCAACAATTTTCTAAAAATTAGCTAAACATTAATCGAATTTCCTCAAATTTTCAAACAATTTTCTTTAATTATTGATACTTTTCAATTTTGTTTCCAAATTTTCAAAAATTTTCAAAAATTTTCAAAAATTTTCAAGGATGTTCTATAATTTTCTATATTTGCCCGTAAGTTCGCACACTTTTTGTGGAAAATTGTCAGGAATTCAATACTTTCTTCAAATTTTCAACATTTTCCTTTTTTTCAGCAAAATTCTATATGGTTTAACTATTTCTTTGAAATTTCTACAATTTCATTAAAATTTCAATAATTTCTTTAAATTTTCAAAGGTTGCCCCAAATGTTCAACAATTTTCTTCATTATTAGTTTGAACCAATTTTATTAATTTTTTCGAAAAATGTTTGCAATAAAAAGGACTGCCCTCAAATTGAGCTGTAATTACGAAAACGTATTATTTTTTAAACAATTATTTGAGAAAAATTAGAAAAAAAATCAAAGATTTTAACATCCAAGGAGAAAATTTTCAGGAGCAATTTATTGAGAGAAACACTTAAACTACAAGGGAGTCCGGGTAGAAATAAGCCTCGTAAATTATGTAAGCTATTTTTGAGGATTTATGCGCTCCAATCCTTTATAATGGGATATCTAGGGAAATAAACAGATTTAACAGAAACGAGCAAATCAACTTTTTGTTCTCTTGCCGGGATTTTTGTGAGCCTTAAATGGACTCTTAAAAGTAGAAGGTACGAGAAGATTTGCTCCATGATGACAAAACACATTTCCTTATTTTGCTCAGAGCCCCTACTATATTAAATAAGGATGGAAATAAACAAGACCCATTGTACCCCGCACAATGGAACCGGGCGAGAAAAATTTTATCCGGAAACTTTCTCATATAAAGCATTTTATTCCCTTAAGATTCCGGCGGATAGTTTTACAAATCCAGCAAATATAGCACTGAGACTAAGTCTTAAGTTTCTCCTACAAATGCGAATTTTGTGCCTAGTTATTTTCTTTAAAATACGGGTAAAAATTTTGGGTGCATGAATTTGACAGAAATATTAAGAACCCCAATATTTTTGGAATTGTTTAAGAATACGAGCAAAAAAAATTTTTTTTGAATCGAAGGAAAAAATTCTTTTTTGACAAACCTTGAGTAAAATTTAAATTTAGGCTCTTGGGAAATTGCAAGAGCAGAGCATGCAAGGGGGTCTGACATTAATTTCCGCATGAAGAACTATTGAAATTCTGCAGGAAGATATTGAGCATTTGGATATATGTAAGTGACTGTGGTTGAGAGACATGCGTTTGTCAGAGCGAATGTTTGGGAATTATGATTAGAAATTTATTAACAGAATGACTCCGCACTGCTGGCTCGTATTGCACTTTGCAGAAATGAGGAGGAATTTTCGGAAGTCAAGGTAAGTTGAGCTCTCGAGTCGGAAATTAAATTTTGGCTAGGAAATGAAAACCCTTCTGGAGCTCCAACTTGCCCTTATTGCCTTCCTAAATTCTTCATTTCTTCAATTACAAGTCTCAAGGAGCATTGAAGTTAGTCTCTCCACCCACGTTCAACTAGGATTCTGGTTTGAGGACATTTTCTCCCAATATGATTTCCCGATTAAAGTTTTTCTTAAATAGGTTTTTCTGGTATATTTTATTCTATGGAAAGGTTCCATCAAGTTATTTCCTCTAAATGTCATTTTGGGGGCGAATTTTCGTATACCATGTTTTTGCATTGAAATATTTTCGAAAGAAGATTTTCCCTTAAAAAATTTACCAATGCAAATTTGTTACGCAAATTTTGCACAAAAAAAATGTCCTAGTACAAATTTTCCCAGAGCAAATTTTTTCTCAAAAATTTATTTGGGGTAAAAAAAATACCATTGTATATTTTGGAAGAACAAATTTCCCAAACTCATTTTGAGTCAAATATTTGTAAAATCAAAATTTGGGGTACAATTTTCCCCGAAGCAAATTTGCGATTAAAATGTTTCTTCGGAAGTAAAATTTAGGTTAAAGCTTATTTAAAAGCATATTTTAAAACCAAATGTTTTCTAAAGCAATTTGTAGAATAAATATTATAAAGCCAAAGTTTGACACAAAATTAGGTAGAAAAATAGCGTAAAACATTTTTTGGAATCAAATGGTTTTTCAAGTAAACGTTTTGGTAAAAATTTTTGTTTAACAAATTTTATGGGAAGAACGTTCCAGTTGCATATGAACTTTTTACAGCTGTATCTATTTGGTATGTTAAATTCTCCTGAATATTTGAATCAGGTCTGAGCCCGCTTGTGTTTGTGGTCAGGGGAGGAGAATGGAGGATATTGTCATTCATAGCGCGTGAGAGGTCCATTTTATCTGCGTATTTACTTTATCAAGGGATGTTTGTGGAAACGGGACGCCGGAGCACGTCGATATCTAATGGCTGTTATTACGACTTTAATGTCATATGCGGGCGGGTACATTAATATCCATATTTTTCCATAAAAACCCATATGTTTTCAACCAGTCAAATATGTGGGCGCCAATAGGCATCCCCAGATGTTTCCCATTGTCAGGGGTATTTGGGGATTTAAAATGTGAAGCATTACCAGGGTCTCCTGTTTTTAGCATATGTGAAATCACTTGTGAAATATAATCCCCTAAATTGGGCAACGCAAAAAAATTTGCATACGCCATTTTGGCAAAAGGAACTTTTCATATTATAAATTACCTGGAGATTCTGGGGTTTAGCTCCTGCAGCATTTGAACCTTTGCAAGTACATTCGGTTCAAATACGTTTCAAGTTACAAAAATTGGTAAAATATTTCACATTTTTTTCTGGTTAGTTTCGTCCCCGAAAATTTTGAAAACGAAATATTTCACAGATAATTTCACCAAATGTTTTCTGCAAACGTAATAAAATTTTTCGAAATTGTTTCTAATGAAAACAGGAAACATGAAAAATTACTGAAAAACATGTTGTGTAATTTTACCCTAATTTACGGGCTGTAACAATAAATATTCTAGCAAATTTTTTAGTCACTACAATTTGTTTTAATTTTATTTTACAAGGGGATTTAAATATTGTATTGGATTTTTAACGAAAAGTAATACCATTTGTCAACACGGGAGGGATTTACGGCCTGTTCATTAATCATGCAAATTTCTAATGTTTTGTGAGTAAGTGGAAATAGAATTCCTGGAAAACTCTGGAGCTCTTTTGACGTCTTGATTTCCCAGTAAAAATGTTTGTGTAAAATGTTATGACGTGAAACAAGGCTTGTATTATGCATGTAGCTCAAATGGGTCTCACTCAATGTTTCACATAGTAATACGCTATTAGTTGGGAAAGTGAAGGGAAAAAGGCAGTTCTCTGACTGGGATAAAAAAATTCTGTGGAGGTGCGTGCCAGCGTTGTCTTGTTCAAAAGATTAGAAAGCAATACTTTTTTTTACTGACTCCTGGCCTAGAGCTGGGCTCAAGTTCAAATTTTTTAAACCGGATTTAGACAAAATTCCTTGAAATTTACATAAACACATGTCAATTTCATATATTTGCTACGTTTTTGATCGATAAAATTTCTGGCTTTAGAAACATTTTAAGCCTAATTTTAATTTGCATTCAAAAACGCGGCTCAATTTATTATCGGGATCTTAAACCCATTTAAAAAACATTTGAAAACGTAAATTTAGAAAACAATTGGTGGAATCTTGATTGACAGTTTAAAAAAATGGCTGGTTTTCAATAAGGTTTTACAAAACGCGTGTGATATTTGACCAAATCTGATGAAAAACACCGATTTGAACTAAATTTCACTAAAATAGTTCAAAAATGACAATTTTGCAAAAAATAGCTCCCATATTTTTTAGAGGTAAAATTTTTAAAATTTTTAGGGTAATTGGGCTTAAAATTTGTACAAACTTGGTTTAAAATGGTTTTGGTGTACAAAATTTTTGAATGTCAAAAAACGTGTTCGTTTTTAAAATTCACATATGAAACAAAAATCTGGTTAAAAATTTTTGCTAGTGATTACCCGAAATTTGAGGACCAAATACGAAAACACTACCCCGAAGGAGCCCCAAATTTCTTATTGGCCATTACATTTGAGACGGAAAATATAGGTGTTTTTTTTCCTGGGAGAACTGACGTAATAATAATGCTTACTCAAATGGTATTGAGTAAAACTTGCGGGGGAAATTTTATCCATGGAGCCCCGTTTGTTCGTATACATTTAGTCATGTAAAAATACATGAGGGAGCCCCATGGACTTGAAATGTGTTGTGTGGAGACATTAACCCCCGCTGATTCTCAATCTGAGCCTCGGTTGTTAAGCTAAGTGGGGAGTTATTTTGAATGCAGGGCATTTTTTCCGGGCTGAATGAGACATTTGATGGGGAGGCTTTCCTGGCTGCGTATCGGATCACCCAATATTTTATCGATTATTGCCTCTAATATCCCCTGTTTACGTGTGTTTCCCCACATTTCCCGATTGTTTATCACGTTTTAATCCCCCATAAAAATCATCAAGCGGATTATTGTCGTGGTAAATATTTAGCGTGACATTTTCCTCTTGTTTTAATGACGCCTGGAAAGTCCCTAATGCCCCTTTGCGTTTTGCATTTTTTTCGGGCCCCTAAAATGGCTCTTCGGTGAACACTCCAACGTTGTGACGGGAAACATTCTCAACGATAAGTACCCATGCATAATGCACGTATTTGTATCATAAGCAATTGAGGCCAATAACCTGCACATGATCAAATACGCGATTAAATTTTCTGGCCGAAAAATAATTGTAATTAAAAACATTTTCCTCCAAAAACGTATAACGAAATTCCTGAAAATGTCATCGAAAAATTTTCCCACGAGTGGCGCCACATACTTTGAAATTTTATTTGCAAAACCTTTGATGTTTTCGGCCAATTTCCCGCAAATTGCGCAAAACATTTTCCCGAATAGTTTCTTTTCACTATAAAATTTTATTATTTAAGTGATTTTATACGGAAAATTTAAAGAATGTTTTCAACGAAGATATTGTATCTACGGAAGTTCATCAATTTTATGAAATTGCGCAATTCCTGGTCAAATTTTGAGCAAAACAGAGCGCTTAAATATGGTTGGTCTAAATTTTTTTCTAAAGTGAGCGCTAGTTTTAGGGAAGCTTGGAAAAATATTGGTGTGTAAAATTTTTAAATATATTGGGCCAAATTTTGTAGGGGGACTGAGAGTCTTGAAAATGGTGTTTTTCTGCTGTAGAATGGATTTCCAGGGTTTTAAATATAACAGTATTGATCATATTCACAAGACCTGAGTCAAAACTTCGGCATTCATCAGCATTTTCCAAGAGTATGAGAAAAACTCTCATAACAAATAAGGAAACACATGTGCCCATATGTTAACACAAACATTCACCGTATTTGAAACTATTGGGGGAGCGTACATATGTTTCTGGTTTTTTATGGGTGTGCAGGTACTTTTCCCTTTTCATGTGTTCATGTGTGTGTGTGTGTATGTGTGTATTTGCTGGAGGAAAATTTTGTGGGTTTTTTGGTAGTCAGCCCGGAACACCAGAACCTCACACTCATTCAAACGCAAAAACTTTGACCTGTCTGTCTTTCGACACGCGAAAAACTTTTCCCACTTTCCCCCTATTTGTAGCCAGGTTCCCCAGGAAAAAACGGAGTGTATAGTCATAAGCAAATTTCCTAGTATGCGTCACATGTGCCCGTAAAATATACACGTTTTCCTGTAGGAATTCACTTACAGCAGTGTTTTACTCCATCTCGATTTTATTTGTTGTATAGCTCCCGCTATAACAGGGAAATTTTAAGGAATTGCCCATATTTGATGGAAAACCCGTATATGAGGAATTAAAATCCATAACGTTAAGGATGTGGAGCCCTCAATTACAGTTAGGGGCAAATGATGAAAGCAGAATTTCCCGTAAAATTTAAATACTATTTGCGCAAAAAAATTTACGGGTGAAAAATTTGACGAAAAAAAATTTCTAAGGAGGTTTGTTTTTGAAATTTTTGCGATTCATGAAAAATTCTCTTGTATTTGAAAACTTTGACGTATAACGCCTGGTACTTGCCAAAATTAAATAGTAATTACGCGGTAAATTTTCGCCCGTAAATTCTGCAAAGTTTTTGGAAATAATAACTTCATTTTTAAACGCATCAAATCTCATACTACCAGAAAATTACTAGTGTGGGACCCATGTGTGAAAAACATGGGGAAATTTCTGCATTGCGTTTTCTAAATTAATTGCGTGGCTTCAAGTTTCTAAAAATAGAGGGTTTAGCAGTTGCAATGGTTATAGAAAATTTCAACCCTTTTGATACAAACGAGTTGTGATGTTTTGAGGGTATTTGGGGATATGTGGATTTTTCGGTGGATGTTAAAGAATTTTTTTCATTGGGTAAAAGGCGGCGTTTTCCCTTTCATGTCGTGACAGATAATGGTCACTGTCATTACGTCCTTATGCTTTTAGTCCAGAAAAACTTTCATGTATTTTCCGCCCGGAATTTTTTCCCTCCTTCGTTTTGAGCTTGTACGGAAGGACATTAATTTTTTCAGGGGAATCGTGTTTTTTTGTGGGATCAAAACGCTCAGGCTAAACATTACGCGTTGGTTTTTAATGATGTGGCAGGGCAAAGCCCAAGTCAAGATTGCGTGTCTTAACAATTGGAGAGTGGATTTCGGGCTTTAATTCAAAAAGTTCATTTTCTATTTTCCAGGGTTTTCTTACAAAAGAGAGTAAATGGGGCTCGTATGGAGTAAAATTTTATAATTTTACGGCAATTTCATTCCGCAGAAAAAATTTAGCCATCAATCTTATTCTATATTTTCTGACAGTTTTAATTAACCATTCACATAGGGGTTAGACATTCATTTGGGGTTGCAAATTTTCCTCAATGTTTTCCTATTTTTGATATTTAAAGAAAACAAAATGAGAATTAGGGATCTTTGAAAAAATAATTAGCAAATTTTGGTAAATTTTTTCCGGGCTGTAAATTTGATGTGATTTTTTTTCAGAAGCAGCAAGTGCGTGTGCAAAACATAGTTGTCCTCCAGAAGCGACATGTGTCGAGAAAAACGGGGAAATTGTTTGTGAGTGCCCGGTTTGTCCGTCGGACTATGAGCCTGTGTGTGGATCCGATGGGGTTTCCTACCAAAATCAATGCAGGCTGAGAATGGAGGCTTGTCTCACGAACACAAATATTAAAAAAATTTACGCGGGACTGTGCAGTAAGTATTACTTTCCAGAAAATTTCTTCAAAATTTTACCCTTAATTATATGTACGCCTTAAACCATATTTGCTAGTGCTTTTGACAGAACACATGACAAAAGGTTTTAGATTCTACTTTTCCCGGTTAAAATTTATTTACACATTTCATATTTTTATTTACGATTTATGTTTCCAAACCCACTTTTCATTTATGAGGCAAAACAAAATCAGCGTCAGGAGATTTTTACATTTGTTTTAATGCATGTTTTACCCAGGAAATTATTTGAAGGAAAAAAACTAAAGCGAATTTAACTGTAAATTTTGTACAAAATCAGATATTTTAAAGAAAATTTAAGTACTGATTGTAGACTAACATGGATTGCTTTTTAAAAAACAGTTTTAGGTTCATTGTGAGTACCGATTTTTGCATATTTAAGGGCAAATTTTGAAGTAAAACCAAGGGCTAGTTTTATTGACAATTTATGGGAAAATTGTATTATAAAATTATTTTAAGATTGAAAACCTTTAATGCATATTTGCAACTTAGATCAAGATTAGATTTGAATAAAAGATTTCGAGCAAATTTTGAAGCATTTGAGGGCAAGTTGGAGAATTGGAGCAAATTTGATGGTATATTTGATTAGAAATTTAGACCAACTTAAAACTTTAGCTGCAACTTTATCTGCATTTAAGGTCAAATTGGGTAGTCAGTGTTAATTTAAAGCAAAATTCGAGAGTCTTAAGTGAATTCACGGGTAAATTCGAGAGCTTCAGCAAATTTCAGGGCGTTATGTAAAGACAGTTTAATTAGAATATTGGGGATACAAAAAAATGCAAAGAACAGAAACATTCAATGAAAAGCTTGAAAAAGTTTAGAGGCAAAGTGTTTAGACAATTCAAGTTCAATTTTTGCAGAAACATTATAGGCAAATTTTACAGAAAATTTAAATGCAAATTTTATAGAAAAAATAAGCGCAAATCTTGAGAAAATCAAAGTGCTAATTTTTTAGAAAATTTAGGTGCAAATTTTGAAAAAATTTAGGTGCAAATTTTGAAAAATTAAGGTGCAAATTTTGAGAAAATTTAGGTGCAGATTTTGAGAAAATTTAGGTGCAAATTTTGAAAAAATTTAGGTACAAATTTTGAGAAAATTTAGGTGCAAATTTTGAGAAAATTTAGGTGCAAATTTTGAGAAAATTTAGGTGCAAGTTTTGAGAAAATTAAGTTGCAAATTTTGAAAAAATTTAGGTACAAATTTTGAGAAAGTTTAGGTGCAAATTTTAAATAAAAACATGTATTAAAGAAAACTTAAGGGCAAATATTGTAAAAAATTGCCAGGCGATCGTTGAAACGCATTGTTAAGTAACCTTAATTGCCAATTTTAGAGCAAATCGTAGGGACATTTAGATGAATTCGAAGTTTGCATTTTAGATCAAAATGCAATACCAAATTTAGACTAAAACTGAGCTAACACAGTAAGGAAATTTTCCCATTTGTTTGAAGAACTGCGATCAACACGAGACCAACAAATACGCATTCCTTAAATGTCACGGGCCTAATACAATGAAAATATTTCGAATTGCTTTTTTGAAACAGACCTATTTGGGTTTTATGAAATTTAACTTGCTCAGTATCGCATCAGCAATTCGTATAAAATTGACTTTAATTTTCAATCAAGGGTATTGGGTTTTATGATTTTATGTTTTTATAATTTCTGAAGGAAATTGCTGCAAAATTGACGGTGACAATTGCATTTAGGTTAGGGCAAATAACTGCTTGTAAAACAATCGGGTAGCTATATTTTCTGAGAAAGTTTTCCAATTACTTAGTACCACTTGGGAATTCATGAGGAAAACTGTGACCCGAGTTTGAGATAGATTACCCTAAAATTTTTCCAGTAAAATATTCCCGTAAATAGTACCTTTGCATAATTAAACATAAGAAATTGAAGAACACTGATTGGGATTCCTGGACTATTTATGGGCTGAGACTCATCAGAGAAAAGGAAAGTTTATATTTAGCTTTGGGGCTCAATTTAGCAAATTGCATCTTCCAACATTTATGGCTTTTAAAAACTCAGCCGTATTTTATTGCCCCATTTGTGTTTCAACATTTAGACAGGTTTTCAGCAGTTGGGTTTCGTTCAACACGTTTTCCTGCATAGGTTTTACTCTAATATTTTACTCGAAGACTTCCAGATACCATGTGCAGAATTTTATGTCTTTTCTTTCCCTCACCTGGGGACTTGAGGGCAAGTTTTAATTATTCCACGGGATTCAGATTTGTTGCAGGGCCCCTAGGATTAAAGTGTTAAGTTTTAAGCCTCAAATTTGATGCCAAATGCACGTTTTATCAATCCCCCTTTTTTTTGAATCTTTCAGATCTTATTCGCGATTTTAACCGTGCTGGTAAGAACATATTTTTGAGAGGAATTTTTATCCCTTGATTCATTTTCTTGCACATTTCATTAAAATTCCCGTTTCTTGATTGAGCACAAAATTTACCCCAAAATTGCACTCCTGCTGACGTTATTTAATATCCCTCAACGTAAATCAGATTTGAATGTTTTCATGGTAAATTTCTTAGGTCAAAAACTAGATTCACATTAAGGGTCTGAATTTTCAGCAAACGTTTCAAATTTTCCAAAAAGCGGGGTTTATACAAAATTTACAATGTTATTTTTTACGTCAAAAGGTAAATTTATGCTTCATTTAATAAGGGTTTTAACGTGCTTAAAGTTTTTTCACAAAAATTTTAATGTTACAAATGTTTACGAAATCAAAGGTATTTCATGAAATTTAAAAAAATGTGTTTTTAAGAAAAATGATTTTGCTAAAAATTTTACGATTTACCTTAAAAGTGCAGAATAATTTTTTACAGACTTGAAAGAATTGTTTAATAGGTTTTGTTAAAATTTGCTAGAATTTACGCTAAAATGTTACAAGGAAATGCATGAAATTTCTCCTTCACGCATTATATCTCATTTGAGAGTAGAAAATTATATTTGGGGCGAAAAAGGTTGAAATAGGGCGGAAGTAAATTTTGAATGGACGTGAGAAAGTTTGAGGCTATAAATTAGATGGTCCATTTGATTCCACTATCGTAATGAATGGTTGCACTTTTGTCTCTTGCCATTAAAAGCCGAGCATGTTTTTGAGTTTGAGAGATTAAGAAAGTAATTATTATGGAAAACGGCCTTGCATGGTTTCCGTATATACCTAATGTGAATAATAATGTCCACTGGTCATAATTTCTCCTCACGCACCCCTCACTGGCTTCATATGATAGAGTTTCTGGGTAAAATTTTATAATGCCACTGGAGAAAACATCCTCAGATGTGAAAAATATTTTTAAAGAATTAAAAAACGTACGCATTCAAAAACTAATTTGTTTCCTGCAAAATTTTTAAAAAACTATTTACAGTTTGTTTCCATTTTTGATTCTAATACCCTAAAAAAAAAGAAAATTTAGTGACTAACATTTCAGGCGCTTACCATCAAAAAACATTCCCACATTTTTGCATTATAAAAATTTAGCCCATATATCAATCAAATATTTGCACATTTGGGGCAATTTTAATTTCATAACACTAGTCAAAATGCACAAGCATGGGAAATGCTAGCAATAAAATATGTTCTTACTGTTTAAACTCGCTAATAAATTTAAGCACCTTAAAATATTCTACTTTTTATATTATTTTAAAATACGCATTTGCAAAAATTTCCGAACTGAAATTGTACTAGCCCCTAAAATTTTTCCTGGGTAAAATTGATGGAGATTTTCATTTTGAGAAATTTTTGTTTTTGCGTTCAAAATTTCCAGGAGCCAGATTTTAGGCAATTTTCGTAAAAACTAGAAAATGTTTTATGATTTTGAATTTTTTAGACGGGTGCGACCACATGCAATGTGACTTTTACTCCGTCTGCCAAGCGACCATGGAGGAGGCGAAATGCGTCTGTCCTGAAAACTGCACAGTAAGCATAATTTAAAGAAAGTACAATTTTTTTTAAACCTTGAAATGGCTTAAAGCGGGCATTTGTACAGCTACATATATTTTATGGACTTGATGCAATCATATCAATTGCTTTTCTTCATTTAAATTTTATCCCGCCCCATTGCCAGGAATGAATCACTTTTACGAGCAGAAAATCAATTAAAATTACATAAGGGTTGGAAAATCAAATGCAAACAATGCAGGCGTAAAAATATTCCCGATTAGTTAATTTGTATACAAGGGCTTGCGCATTTTATGGGAAAGTTATCCAAATATTTGCGAAAAACACAGGAAACTTTCCAAAAATGTGCGTTGTATAAAATTTTTGTTCAAAAATATTTTTTATAAGGGAATTTTTCCCGAATTTTAATACAAATTCTTGCCTTTTGCACAAAAAATATTTAATTAGCTGATAACTCGTATTTTGAAGAAATTCCCTTAAGATACGTAATTGAAATATAATTTTTGAAGGAAAATTCTATGTTTAAGTTTTGTCCCAACAAATGGTCGAAAACAGTAATTTAATTAAAAATTTAAGCGTGATTTAGCTAGGGGCGGGAAATATTTGTGGGTACCTGGTCCATAAAATATGTAAGAAAGCTTAATTTGTCTAAAGTGCGGAATTGTTGGTTATCGATCAAAGGAAATGATATTTACAGAGAGGAAATATAACTGTGTGTGTGGAAAGATAGGAGAAAATAGAGAATATTTGATGTTCATTACTTCCCTGTTTCATTTTGTTTGCTCGGGAAAAGGTTTCCAGCTCCTTTGCACCCGTTTGTGGGACCGACGGAGTGACGTACAGAAGCGAATGCCAACTTCAAAAATCCGCCTGTCGTCTGCAGAAGTTTGTCATGGTCGCTTCCAAAGGCCATTGTGGTATGATTCTTCTCCCTTTGTGGACAATTTCATTATTTCCGCTTGTAATTTATGAAATAAGTGTTTGACCTATTATTTGCATAATTTTACTTATCTTGATTACCCGTCCTTGACGCTTCTTCATATTACCTCCCACGCCCATAATTTTCGTCGAAATACTTCAAATCCTAAATGGGAAAAAAATGAAAAATGCGCATAAAGTTTTGTTTTCCAAATTTTAACTTTTCAAGTTTTAGAAGCCTACATTTATAAACTTTTTGCAAAAAATAGGGTCAATTTTTAGTAATAATAGGGTAAATTTTTAGTAAAAATAGGGTAAATTTTTAGTAAAAATAGGGTAAATTTTTAGTAAAAATAGGGTAAATTTTAGTTCAAATAGTGTAAATTTTTAGTACAAATAGTGCAAGTTTTTAGTAAAAATCTGGGAAACATTTTAGTAACAATAGGGTAAGCATTACTCAAAACAGAGCCTTTAGGAAAAATAGGATATGTTTGTACAAAAATATAATCAATTTTACTAAACACGGGGTAATTTTTTAGGAAAAATATTGTAAATTTTTACAAGCAGTGTAAATTTTCACGCGAAATAAAATAAATTTGTACACAAACATGAATACGTTTTCAAGATTTTTTGACGAATTGTTCAGTAAATTTTGACAAAAATTGGACAAATGTTTACAGGAAATTCCCACAATACACAATACACACAATTTTTACACACTACTAGGCGACGTTGCGGAAGGCATTTAGTAAATTTTTGCAAATTTGTACAAAAATTTAGCAAGTTTGTAAAATAATTAAGTAAATTTGTGGTAAACATTTTTATAATTTTTTTTTTAAATTTTCAGACATGTGCGCCAACGTCCAATGCAAATTTGGGGCAAAGTGCGAAAACGGAACTTGCATTTGCCCAACGGACTGCCCTGAAAATCGCGAGCCCGTTTGTGGCTCCAACCTTATCACTTATGCTAATGAATGTGAGCTCCAAAAGGCATCATGCACACTCGCCCGTCCTCTTACAATTCATTTCTACGGGATTTGTTCTGACGGACTTGTCAGTCTCCGAATGGATGGTACAAATTTTCCGTTAATCTTTGACACCAATTTATTTACGCAACCCCCTAAACTATTAGGTAATCTCAAAAATTGCAAGCGTATTGTAGCCCTTTATGCGAGCAATTTCTCACCTGTAATTTTTGTTTCAATCCCAAATTCAATTTGAATTATTTTACCAAATACAAAATTGGGTAAAATTTGTAGGAGCAAAATTTCCTAATTACGTAAGAAGTTGACGAAAAAATATTACCAGAAAAAGCTACTTCTGTGAGAGCCCATAAGTGTTGTATTTATTTTACAGGAAATTTTTAGTTAGACCCGTGGGAACGGACAGAAAAAATATTCGGAGAGAAAGCCCATTTATCAGGGAAGAAAAAATTTGAGAGGCATAATATGTACCAGATGGGATTAAAACGTGGGGAAAATTGGAGAAAGTTGAAATGTTGATTTTGAAAAGGGAATTGAGAGGTCTGAGTTTCACTCAAGAAAATTTGTTGGGAAAGTTATGTCGTATATTTCTTTTAACAAATCAGACACATGTAGCCCAGCTTACTCTACAACAACTGAATCGGAAACAACTGCAAAGTTGGGAAACTTTTTTCCCCTTGAAACAAGAAATGATTTCAATCTGGTTTTATTGTTATATGCTTGTCACGCCCGTAAAAACTTTCCCGGATATCCGATTTCTTCTCTCCCGCCCAATTCAATCCTGCCAACTTTTTAGGACAAAAGTAAATTGTATACAAATAATTCTCTAGAATGTAAAATTTATTCCGGGTCTCTTCACCTTCCCAATCCATGTCGAACAAGTTTTGCTCTTAAGTTCAGCTCTATTCCCAATTTTACACTTGTACCGGGGCCTTTCAAAATTTTACCGTTTCTTTCCCTTAAATTAAAAACAATTCCCTGAATACTGACCTGGTGCGTTCCAATTTCAATTGCTTTCTCATTTTATTTTGTTTTTTAACTTACACGCAACTAAAACTTATAATAAAATGTTTGCAAAACATTTTCCTCTTCGAAAACGTTGTAATCCCCATTTTCGACAATCTAATTAAGATATTCTTTATTTAACAAATATTAGCTCTGATTTGCAAATTTTGCGGCAAAATTAAGAAAATTTTACCTTCAGTTTTAAAAATATTACTCCCAAACTTAGCCAAATTCACGCTTAAGTTTTGCAAATGTTAGCCCTATTTTTAGTGAATTTTACGCCTAGGTTTAAAATATTGTACTGTAAGTTTTGCAAATTTTGGTCCTATTGTTAGCAAATTTTGCACTTAGACTTAATCAAATTTACCTGTAAGTTTTCCAAATTTTGGCCCCATGTTTTAAAAATTTCACTCGAAACCTCAGTAAATTTAAGTAAAGTTAGGGGACATCTGCCTCCCAAATTTTGTAAATTTTGCCGGTATGCTTAAAAAATTTTGCCCATAAACTTGAAAAAATTATTTGTGAATACAATCAAATGAGAAAATATATTTGTCACATTGTATTCTTCAAGTGTGTACAATTGCAGAAATCCAAGTAAATTTTATGCATAAAATTTGCTTCCACCCGAAAAGTTGTTAATCCTAAATAAGTCCTTTTTACTTATTTCACCGTCAAGTAGGAATTAGAGGCGATGCGGGTGGCTGGAAATGTGGGGTGTTTAAATTTAGCGCAGTTTTGCCCCGTTTGACGTATTTGCAAGCAACAATGCTAATTGGGGCTTCATTATGGAAATTAAGGTCCGAACCCATTTGGAACATGGAAATTTGATGGGGTTTCTCCAACCCAGCCCATGGGTCAGGGGTCGTTGAAATTTGAGGACCCATCATTATCCTCCTCATCGAATAGGGAAGCCTCCTCATTAGGATTTAGCTCCGAATATTCAAAGGAACAAAAATTGATACACCGTGAATGTGAAAAAATACGCTGTGACTTTGGGGCTGTCTGTGAGTTGGCAGGGGAAATGTATCCCCGTTGTACCTGTCAATTTAACTGCACTTCGGCCGCTGGGACGCCTGTCTGCGCCTCAAACCTGAAACTTTACTCAAGTGAGTGCGAAATGAGACGTGAGGCCTGTCACCGACAAACTGAGCTTCGACCGAGACCCATGGAGCTTTGCGATGGTAAGTAATTCCATCAAATTTTAAGGGCAAAAATTGGTAAACATTTTTATCAATTTTTGTCACTATTTTAAAATTCCCACCAAAATTTTAAAACGAAATTAGGGTTTTCAAATTTTAGGGTAATCTTAGCCCCATTTATGCAGCTGATTTTGAAAAACTTTCAAATTTCAAAATAACGTTACGAGTGTTTTTTTTTAAATCCGAAGTGTTTGCAAAATTGTATTTGCCTAATATTTTACTAACTTTGCACAATTTCCCAAAATATCCCTAGAAAATTTTATAAGCGTAACGCAAAATACCTGGGTATTTTCTAGCCAAATGTTTCTCTATTTGCTTAAAAATGTGTCTGAAATTGTTGCAAATGTTTTCTAAATTTGTTGCAAGCATTTTATGAATTTGTTCAAAACGTTTTCTGAATTGGTTGCAAATGTTTTTTGATTTTTTTGCAAGACGTCCTAATGCATTTTTTGCGTCTTATGGCATCTTATAATTTTTATTTGCTTGGATATCTTTGTGGTAAACTTTTTGTGGCAGAATTCTACCCCGCGGCAAAATTTTCAGAAACTTTTCTGGAAATATTTTTTGCGGATTAAATATGATAAAACAAATCCCTAAAAAATATAAGAGGATTATCTTTGAGTAAAATTGCAAATCCTGGCATATATTCCTTACGTGAGATGTTTTCGCTGCAATGATTCGACATACGAGGTATGTAAGGTAAAATTTGCACTCGTCCAGGTCGTAAACGGGCGGAAGTGAAGAGCTTAATAGAACTAATCCTAAATGGACGTAACGTCCCCATAAAGTTTATCTTTCAAGGGGAAAATTTGCCCTGCAGACCATTAGGGGCATAAAACTCTCGAGAAAAAATTCCGTCCTGATATATAGACAGGATTGATGGGGAAAAGAGTCTATAGCCGAGGTTCTGAGGTCAAAGACATTTTTTATGGGCAAGGACTCCATTCCGTTTCTATGCACACAAATGGGGCAAAAGTTCTAATGGCTTTTTTGACAAAGGACGATTAGATGTTCCAGTCAATGCCATTGTTTTCGAGGGAAATCATGTTGTGATTTGTAATTTAGTTCCGTATTTGACGCTCCCCTTATGTTCATGCACCCCTCATGTGGCATTTTACTCAAAGGAGCCCCAATGCTCCAATAAATGTTTTCATGTTTGTGCTTTCCCTATATCCCAGATACCACAAAAATTTACCTTTCCCCCAGACTAAAATATTAGGAGCAATAAAGTTTTCCAATTTCAAAACTCCAATTTTAACAATTGGGTTGTAGAACGCAACATAAAAAAGTCAGTGTTTTAAGAAAACTGCTAAAAACATTTTGCGCGTTCTAAAATTTGAATGCAAAAATTTTCTGCTCGCAAAATTTGTAAAATATTTTATAGCTCCGCCCTTAATTGTTTTTTAGAATTATTACTTGCGCCAAATTTTTTAATAGTAGAAAATACAAATGTGGATAATTTATTTCCAAATATGAAACCAAAATTTTTTAGCCAGGAATTCATTTGCGTTTTGAGCCAATGACCAGAATTTTTTTACCATTGTGGGCGCATGAAATTTTAAAAAGTTTGGAACACAAAATGGTTTGGGGTATCCGCAAAATTTTTTCGAAAATTTGTTTGAGGTCTGGTAAGGGGGAAGAAATATTTTCAGCGTCTCACGTACATATGTACACCTTTATCCATGCATCTTTGCCCAGGAATAGACACATCCGTCGAAGCTGGAACCAAACCTTGTAACGGTGACGATCCATTAAAACATCCGGACACCGGAGAAGACATAAATTGTGGAAATGGTCCGACCAGAACTAATTGCCCCACAGGAAGTTTCTGTCATCGGAGTCCATACTTTGCTAAATGCTGCAAAAAATGTTCGTAACCTCCACGCATTGATGCCCCACGCGAAAATTTTTATGTGCTTTTCTCTTAAATTCCTTAAAATAATTTATCCAATTGTTTTGGCATACCCCAATTTCCCCAATTTCGCTTCTTATTTTGGGCATTGTATAATTTTAATTTTGTAATAATAGCTTTGCTTTTTTATTCAAGTAGTTTCATTCCTGCGTTTTGTGCTTTTTTGCCGCTAAGCTTTATTTGTCAATATTTTCCTATTTTAACTTTCATGCTCTTATTTCAAAGTAGAATAATTTATTGCAGGAATTTTTACAGGAACAAAATTCGTTCACAAAACGTTTTACGGATAAATTTTTAGCTTGTAAATGAGTCACCCTTCAAACGTTTTACACATACAATTTTGACTTAAAAAATTTTGGAACAATAAAATTTAACGTAAAAAAGATTGATGCAACACACCTTGACGTATCAATTATGGGCACCAGGAATTTGCGCAAAACATTTTTACGCACGGTTTTCTACGCTGACAAATTGGAGCGTAATAAAATTTGTTAAAAGGAATTCGGACGCAGTACGTTTTAAGGCAGAGAATTAGTGTTCAATACATTCTGAGACGAAGAATTCGGGCGCAATACATTTTAACTCAGACAATCCAGGCACAATAAATTTTTACACACACATTTCTGGTGCAATACATTTTGAGCCAAAAAATTTGAACGCAGCACATTTTTTGAGTCTAAAAATTTGATCTGAAAACATTTTAACGCTGAAAATTCGAGCGCACTAAATTTTCAGTCGAACAATTAAGGTACAATACATTTGGTCGCACAAAATGCGCTTCAAAAACAATTTTACGCACAGAATTTAGTAGGAATACATTTGAGCCAGAAAAATTGAGCCAGAAAGAATTTTTTTAAACTGAAATTTCAACATAATAAATTTTGAAGCAAAAATTCAGATTCACTACATTTAGACTGCAAAAATTTGGACTCACTAAATTTTGAGCTAGAAAATTTGTGTGCAATAAATTACAACAAAAATATTTGATGCAATAATTTGGACGCCAGAGATTCTAACAGAGAAAATTTGACGCCAGGGTAGTTTTTCCAGTAAATTTTTTAACACCGTAAATTTGAATAGGACGTAAAATGACTAATAAGATACGAACCATAAATATGTGACATTTGCTAATATGTGACTGCATGTCGAAACCATAATCAAAGGTTACCCTAAATTTAGGGGCAGATCCATAAAAAGGAGTATGATATTTGCTATAGGAAAAAAATGTCGGGGCTACCCCCTCATCTTGGGTGCTCCGTATGATAATGGTGATGGCATTATATTAGTGCTGAGCACTCCCGTGTGAGCAGTCTTAGTGGTTTTCCTCCTCTTTCCTAATCACCACTTCCCTCCTCGTCTTTTGCCCATGTAAATTTATGACGACCACTTTTTACTCCCAGCCCAATATATGGAACACACCGACACACACACACACATACAATATACACTAATGCCCTCGTATGCCTTTTCCATTAAGGACTTTGTATACGGACGTATATTTTCCTCGCGTATTTTCCCTATACCATTATTTCACACCCACACCGCACATAAAATTTTACCACATGTATGCGCATTACGTCCTGGAATTAGCTCCCCAGAAAACATACACAAATCCCATTTTTCCTATCTCCAGGCCCCTGCATTTTAAGGGCTAAATGTTATTAGCCTCATCATGAACTGCACTTTAGCCAGTTATCAAGAGCACTATCATTTCCTCCGACGCGGGCGGGTATTTATGCCAAGTGTATTTTAGCCTCTCTATAATCCCCTGGTAATTCCTATACCCCAAATATCCTCTCCTCAAAAGCGGGCAGAATGAACCAAATTTAGAAACAATGTACTCCCTTACACTTGTAAAGGCCTTTTTTACTCGTTTAATTGCTCCAGGATTTGGGGCGGACCAGGTTTTATGACGCTTATACTTTCCTCTGCCGGATTCTACTCAACCCACTTTTAAGCAACCTTAAAACATTTACTCCTTTGCATATTAGCGCTACATTTCCATCTCGCTCAAAATGATACCCGAAAATTGTAAAAATTGAAAACATATTTGATAAACAATATTTTCCTTACCCGCAAATTGTTTAACTAATTTTGCAAAACAAAATTATAGTTCCAAAATTAAAACGCCACAAATTTCATCCTAAAATTTTTTGCCCAATATGTTTCCAATTTCACGTCGGGTTTGTGTGTTCAAATTAGATGAAAATATTCTCGCCCGATTATTTCTGGGCGAGAAATCAGAAAACCAATGTTTTGCCAGAAAATATTTAATGCAAAAGTATTCAAATAATTTTTTTGCGCCCACAAAAAGGGAAAAGGAAAAAATTTCAAGGGAGACATTTTCATGATTTTGAACCTTAATACTGGTTATTTAAAGGGAGGGAAATCGGGATATACAATTTTTTGGGGGAATTCTACGAAAATTATAATTGGGTTGAAATTTTGATGAAAACTACAAATTGTGGGTAAAATTCGTGTAAGTTCATTGGCTATTAAGGGGCAAATTGGTGAGAATCAAATTTTTTTGCCGTTTTTGACCGAAATTTTGGGGAACATTTTAGGGGAAAAATATTTCCCGGAAAATTTGTTCGAACACATTGTAGGGAAGTTTTTCTTAGACAAATTCACAAAAAATGTTTTCCTGGACAAATTTAGCGTGGGAAAAATTTAGCAAAACAAATGTTTTTCTGGAAACGCTTAGCTTAACAAATTCCTGAACAATTTTACCGAAACTTTTTTTCCTGTAAATTTTCAGCAACCGATTTACGTTTTTGCTGTAATCCTGGTTTTCTCAAGTGGGTTGAGTAAAACGGGCGGGTTTAAAAGGAAGACTAGAGGAAACCATGGGAGGGAAGTAGGTGGTTTGATTGGCTGATGTATATGGGAATTGGGTACATATGTTTCCCATTGTTTTTATTGTGAGGGCGCTGTAAATATGTGTGTAAAATTTGAGGGATTAAGCTCGAAAAATTAGACCCGTGTGTTTTGTGACCCTAGGGCTATAAGCTGCGAGGAATTAAGTGGAGGTTAGAGGATGTGCATAAAGACTGGTCCATAATGATGATGAGGGACTCCGGTAGTAGTTCATAAATGCTAGTTCATCACTCATAGCCATTTGGAAGGAGCAGACCCGGAAAGTTTCCCCATAAAAGTGTCACCCGGTTAAGGAATGTGAATTGATGCCCGTCTTCCAGATTGCTCGTAATTATTGTAAAACTTTTGGACAACCATTATTATATGGGCTTGTCCAAATATCCCTTCCGTATTTGACTCCACAGCCCCAATATATGCGGAGTTCCGAGGTTAGGAATTAATGTCAGGCTTTTGTGTAAACGCTGGGGTGCAGGGACCCCTTTTTAAAGCTCTGCGTAAAATATTTGTAGCCACAGAATTCCCCTGTATGTAAAATCATATAAATCAAATTAGGGCTGGGGAAGGTCATAAAATCCGTCTAGGAATATCTATTTCCGCTTCTTGCCACTCTGTATCCACCATATATTTGACAGGTTTTGGGGCCAAAGACGTATTAAAATATTGGGCTGTACGGAACACTTTACTTTTAATTCCTGCTAAACGGCCTCCTCAGGGGATACCATTTTGAAGATTGTCATTTCTCAAGTTCGTCCTTAAAATTTTAGGAATTCAATCAACATTTGGACAACTGAATTTTGTACGAGCTACATTTTGTTGAAACTAGTTGAACAGTTTTGACAGTTTTATTTGAAGGGGAGGAAACTATTACATAAGTGAACGCAAGCTAGACTCGCGGAAGCAGATTTTAATTGAGGTCAATTAATGTCATTTAAGGTCAATGGATATTTCGGGGACAAATTTGCATAAAATTAAAAAGGAACTTTTTGTGGATCTACGCTTTAGGTTAGGAACTTTCGGATTACTGGAAATTATTGATCTGGAAATTTAATTTGACCTATGGGAATTGGCAACGCGGGGTCAACTTCAAATTGTAGTATTTTGGGTCTACGAAATGATTATTGCAAGGAGTTTGAATAAGTTCAGCAATTTTTCAAGCTTTTTCGGTCAATCTCATTCTCAGGTCAATGCCATTCTCAGGTCACTGCAATTCTCAGGTCAATACCATTTTCAGGTCAATGCCATTCTCAGGTCAATGCCATTCTCAGGTCAATGCCATTCTCACGTCACTGCAATTCTCAGGTCAATGCCATTTTCAGGTCAATGCCATTCTCAGGTCAATGCCATTCTCACGTCACTGCAATTCTCAGGTCAATGCCATTTTCAGGTCAATGCCATTCTCAGGTCAATACCATTCTCAGGTCAATGCCATTCTCAGATCAATGCCATTCTCAGGTCAATGCAATTCTCAGATCAATGCCATTCTCAGATCAATGCCATTCTCAGGTCAATGCAATTCTCAGGTTAATACTATTCTCATGTTAATACTATTCTCAGGTACATGCCATTCTCAGGTCAATGCCATTCTCAGGTCAATGCAATTCTCAGGTTAATGCCATTCTCAGGTCAATGCTATTCTCAGGTCCAAGCCATTCTCAGGTCAATGCAATTATCAGGTCAATGCAATTCTCAGCTTAATGCCATTCTCAGGTCAATATCATTTTAAATGAATATGATTTTCTGGTCATTGTCACTTTCAGGTCAATGTCAGTTTTGGACCAATATCATTTTCAGATGAATGTCATTTTAAGGTCAATTTTGTTTTCAGGTCAATGTAATTTTCACGTCCATGTAATTTTCACGTCTATATAATTTTTATGCGAATGTAATTTTCAGGTAAATGCAATTTTTAAGTCAGTGACATTTTCGGGTCAATGTCATTTAAAATCAAGGTCACTTAGATTAAATATTAAATTCAACCTCATTACATTGGAAGATCGAATTAAGGTCACATTGAATATTAATTTTTAAATTATCAAAGCCACGCCAAACGAAATGTAAAACCCACGCTTTGTCCGATCGAAACTCAAAAACGTCAAACTAAGGTCACACAGATCACTCGGCTTGAATTTTTTTTAAATCTAATTTATAATTTCCCCTAATGGCTTTCAAATGTTGCTTTTTGAGACAAGAAAATTTTCCTGCTTGCTTCGTAGAACTATACGTAAAAATATTTGGAGCCAAAAGTACATGAAATATTTCCTGCTTCTACGCAATGGTATTTGGTGCTTAAACTGGGTAACAAATTGGTAAAGATTTGCGTAGGTGAAAATTGAATAGGGTGGGAAGTGATGAAATATTTGGAATTACTTGTGACAGACGAGGATCGGGGGACAAGTATTTCTGCACCAGTGGGTTCAACTGAGGCTGGAACGCCAGTCTGTGAAATCTCTACAAATGGGTGTTGTCCAGACGGACTCACACCAGCCTTGGGTGCAAATCAACTCGGATGCCCTTCCACTATCTGTCAGTGTAACAAATTGGGCTCCGTCAGCGAAATTTGTGACCTCGTCACCCAGGAATGTCAGTGTCGGACCGGTGTCGGAGGTCCTAAATGTGATCGATGCTTACCGGGTTTCTGGGGTCTCACTAAATCCTCCGATCATGGCCACACACACGGATGCAATCGTACGGTTCAATTTACTATTTTTACACAACCTAATAATTATCATGTTTTTAATTCCAATTTAATTTGCAGTACTCTAAAGCCATCATTCGACTATAACTTAAGTTTAAAATATTACTGAATCTGAATTTTTGAAAATTGTACAAAATACCAGGTTTTAAAATTTTTTCGAGCCCCAAATTAAAAAATTTTACCAAATCGCAAACTTAAAAACTAACTAATCGTCAAAGATTACCATTTTTAATGTGAATTCTAACATTTCACCAAGCTTCATGTTTTCATAATTTACCAAACCCGAAAATTCAAAATTTTGCGAAACTTCAAATTTCAAAATTTTACAGAACTTCAAATTTCAAAGTTTTACAGAACTTCAAATTTCAAAATTTTACAGAACTTCGGGTTTCAAAATTTTACAGAACTTCAGGTTTCAAAATTTTACAGAACTTCAAATTTCAAAATTGTACAGAACTTCAAGTTTCAAAATTTTATAGAACTTCAAATTTCAAAATTTGGTAAAACTCCAAATTTTGACAATCTCTCAAACCCCAGCTATTAAAATTTTACGAAACCCCAATTTTATAAATTCTATCAAACCCTAAATTTTCTAAGTTTTAACCAAATCAATATGTCAGTAGTTTTTTTAATCCTTAAATTTGCAACAATTTAACAAACCACAAAACTTAAACCTCATCAATCACAAAAGTTTCCGCATTTTAAAAATTTTCATTTAAAAAATTTCATTAATGGTCGGCATAATTTTAGAAAACGAAAAACTTATTTCCCTGCTTTTCTTCCAGAATGTGGATGCTCCAGGTTTGGCTCAGTTCGGGAAGATTGTGAGCAGATGACCGGGCGCTGTGTGTGCAAATCCGGTGTGCTGGGTCATAAATGTGATTCATGCCCGGAAGGAGAGTATCTCGGACCTTATGGATGTACAAGAGGTATGTAATTTTACCCAATATTTTAAGCGTCACATACCTTATTCCCAAGTCCCACTTTAATCGTATTTTCTCCATCCCTTCTATTTCTGCTGCCCTTGCATTCATAATTTATGGGAGAATTTTTCCCCAATAGGGGCATCTTTAGCCAGAGTCAAATATGGAGTCTGCTTTCTTCGCATTTAAAATTTTTACAGTCATGTTTTCATGCATACCTCAACTTTTTACACTGAAAATCTTTAAAATCTTTAAAACGTTTCAGGCATATTTTCACTATTGGAATTTGATGCAAAAACATTTTTTGTCCTAGCAAAACGCATATAGAAAAATTTCCCGTAAAAAATTTACTCCAGCTTTTTTTTCAGAAAACGTTAGTATTGCGACAATTAGTAAAATGAATGAAAAAGTTGGTGCAAAATTTTGTCCGGGAATAACGGCTGTAGGAAAAATGAGGGAAAACTTTTTTAGTGAAAATGTTTGGGTTTTTTTGTATCAAATATGGGATTTATAGGGTTGCGTGTATTGGGTTTTTCTTTGACCACAAGTTCTTGAGTGTTTTCAGAGGCACTCAAATGGGTTTGGTGGGACAGAAGAGAGCAAATACAAGTTTCTTTTTTTGTGCGGGTGCTTTCCCCAATATTGTGTGACTTGGGTTTAATTTCGATATTTCTTGACTTTTGCAACTTGTTCAGTGTCTTTGTCGCTTCTTTCCTCATCTCGTGTAAGTTGTATCTCCCGCACATTAGTTGCCGTTCTCCCAGGTCACTTTTCCCTCTGGTTTTATTGCTTTCTATAAATCTGATATATTTGGGTCATAAGTTTTCCTCTTTGTTATTGTTTAACTCCGGGCATGAAAAAGTGCGGAGCGGATGTATCTGGCCAGCAACTGTCACATGTATTATTGACTAGGTGGAATTCGATTTCTTCCTCCGAAAACTCTTTTTTATGGTCTTTTTTTCCCTAAGCCCGAATATGTATACAGTATTCCTTTCAGACGCATTTCAGGGGTTTGCTCGGCTTCAAAAATTTCAACAATGTGGCAAAAAAAATTTACGAAAAAATTGTTTTTGCAAATATGAGGCCTAAATACTAAATTTTTGTCTTTATGATTGCTTTCGTTAAAATCATGGGAAGATTGTGTTTAAAAATCAGAAACATACTCAAAACGTTTAACGGCAAGGCATTTTAAAAGTTTTGGTGTGTTTCGCAATTTTTTTGCAAAAATATTAAAAAATGTGCAAAATTCAACCGAAGAGTATTTGAATTCTCGCAAAATTTGCCCGAAAAAATTGGTTATATTTTTGTGAATTTTATCCAAAACTTTTATTTCTTGCCTAATTTTACCTGAAACTAAATAAACATTTGGGAAAATGATTTCACAAAATTTCACGTTTGGGTTATTTCAAAATTTGAGGAACATTTTTCGCGTTTTAACCATTGTGTTTTGCTAGATTGTTGGAAATGTGTTTGCAAATGTTCCGAATACCCATGGTCCAAGTTTTTGATGAAAATATTTTGCAACCATTTTACCCAAACATTTTTCAATACAATTTATTCTAATTGGGATCCAAGATTTTATGACATTTTCGTAATAAAATTTGAATCAAAGCTGAAAGTGTATTTTGTGTTCAAGTTTTTGCCCCAAATTCTGGAGCACAATTATTGATGAAACTAACAGCAGTTTTTGAGGTTGGAGAAAATTTTCTGTTTCAGAGAAAATTATTCCCCTGGGCGAACGCGATTTGAAAATTCATACACTTGGATTGTATTTCGAATGTCCTGTGATAAACTTTTGACGGGACAAATATAACTTGAGCACATTCTCAGCCCTGTTTGATATAAAAATAAAAGCACTTGAAAAAAATTCCCAGCCTCTCCCGTCCCACTGACAATACCATGTACGTAATGTCCCCTCAGAGGAACATATCCCAGAAATATTTGATCATGAATTCCCGCCCTTATATTTAGCAAACCCGTTTTAACGCTCGTTTGGAAACCCCCAGTAAAAAACGTACTCTCTGATAATTGGGCTCTTGTGTGTGATATTTTATGGACAGAAGGATCCTACTTTTAAGATTAAAATTGCATTGACCAATCCATTCCCATGGTGTCTTATTTTTAGATGCCCTTAATTTGGGTCGGTCCTGTGCGGAAATCTCATGTAATTTTGGGGCGGATTGTGAGCAGGATGGGGGGCGGGCGGGATGCATTTGCAATATTCAATGTCCGGATCTGCCTGAAAATGAGGTAAATATTAAAATATTTCACAATTTTTTACAATGGGGCTTACAATTTTAGCTCTAACGGCTTGCCCCATTTGTCAAATTTTAGGAAGTCTGCTCTAGTGATGGATTTACCTACGAATCTGAGTGTCTCGTGGGACGCCAGTCCTGTCGGAGTCAAAAATCTATTTTTGTGGTTCATAATGGTCCTTGCGTCGCATCTGGTAAAATTTTTGCACGCTTACTTTCTACGATACCCGCAAATTGCGCCAAATATAAAAAACAAGTATTGTTGATCAAAAATATTTTCCCACAAATTTTCTTGAAAAAAACAGAAAATGACGTTTTTCATCAAATTTTGTTAAAACAGACCAGAAATTTTAGCTAAAAATTATTTTCTTAATGGGAAGTTTCTATTTAAATCATTTTGTAATTTTTTGTTGCAAAGTTGATTTAAAAATTTCTTCAAACTTTAAATTTAAGGGTGTAAATTTTGTTGAAATACGGGAAATGGATAATCCTGAAAACATTGAGACTTTCTGACCTTGCACGGTGAACCACTTTGGTGGAAAATTTTTTCCCGCAAATCTGCCTAAATTTAGAGGCATATTTTGAGGGAAATCCACATTCCAGGCATATGGGCTTGTGAGCCAGGTGATAAAAATGCAAGTAAATTTGTGAGTGTGTGTGTGTGCGTTAAAGCGGAATCAGATGGAACGGAGAGCCCGCTCCAGCATTGGACTGGTCCCCACTTCACCGAACCAGGAGATGACGGAACGGACTCCCTTGCACCGGATGACGGAGCAAACCGGGCTAATGGAGAAATATGGTCTGATAAAGGAACCTTAGGCTTGAGCTCCTCAGGCATGAAATCAACTAGACATCTCCCACCTCAGTCCAAATACCACGAGACTCCCCACAAAAATTTATACACGCATCGTGCGCCCACTTCCGCCACCGTCCAGGTTCCTGCATTTTCCTTATTTTTTTCACTGAACATGTCTAAACGATAAAAATGCGTCAAATCCGCCCTAAACCAGCACTCCTGCCATAAAAACCCGTTAATGTTTTCAATGGTTTGAGTATTTAAAAGAATTTTCTTTAAAATTTCCCGGCGAAAATAAATTTTACAGAAAACATTCAACGGGAATATTTTTTTGTGTGCAGTAATTTTTTGGATTTTCTTTTTAAACACAATTTTTTAAAGTTTTATTGCTTGACCTTGAGGTCAACTCAAGGTCACGAGGTCAACGGGAGTTGAAATTGGGAGGAAAATATCTTTGGAGATTTGTTAGACTTTTTATTGATCTATACTAAAAATTTTGACCTTATTTGACCCTTGTGACCTCTGCGATTTTGGTGACCTAGGTCAAGTGACTTTTTTGAAATTTTCTTACCATTTTGGGCTTTGAATGGGAAATTTGATAGTATTTGTGCATTTTTAATGGAAGGAATGGGGATGCCGATAAAAAATGGTAATAATGTGGATTTTAACGGGATTTAGTGGTTATTAGAAAGCTGGGAGATAGGGCTGAAAATATTGACGCATTGTGGTGAGATTAAGTTGTGGAGGGAGATTGTGTTTGGGATTAAAGTGTGACTTTGTTTGGGATGTTATGAATTTGCAGATGAGGAGTTATTTGGGTGACTCGTGTCAATGGACTGCAGACTGCGTGACGGCCCATAGCATTTGCCTCAGCGGGTGGTGCATTTGTCGAGAAGGATTCTACGAAGACTCGGAGCGGATTCAGTGCAAACCTATCCGTAAATATTCTCTCTGCAAATGTCACTTGTCTCTTTCAACATACGCCTGTAAATGGGGGCTGAGTGAGCTGGGAGAAGCTCTTATGCAGAAAGAGGAGATTGACTTCCCAGCATGGGCTGACACGACCAGTCTCCTCCGAACATACAATTTTAAACACTGCTCAATTTTCCACCTCAAAACTTTCCCCAACTGAACATCGCCTCAAACTTTGTTCAAATACGGGGAAATGCCAGGCTGGAATTTCAAATTCGAGCTCTGTACACGCAAGGGTTATGTGGGATTGTTTTTACGTGTGGGGTCAAGTTGAAGGTTTAGGTCGAGTGCAGGGGTCAGATCAAGTTCAGAAATGATATCAGTTTTTTGGATGAGGTTAAATTTGACGATTAGGTTAATTTGCCATTGAGGTCAAGATCCGAGACGAGATGAAGTTCGATGGTGAGGTCATTTATGAACGTCAGGTCAACTTTTAGCTCATTTTTTAAGTTTAGATCATGTTTTAGGTCATTTTTAAAATTCGGTTAAATCTTTAGGTCATTTTTGAATTTCATGTCGGTTTTTAGTTCACTTTTGAAGTTCAGGTCAACCTTAACGTCATTTTGAAGTTTAGGTCAATTTTTAGGTCATTTTGAAGTTAAGGTCAATTTTTAGGTCATTTTTGAAGTTTAGGTCAATTTTTGAGTTGATATCATTTTCGAAGTTTCTTCGATTAGGATACGAGATGGATTTTGTGAGATGAGTTCAATTTATTGCATAATATAAGGTTGGAGGTCAAGTTCGTAGATAAGGTCAACTCTGTTGGTCGGGCAAATTTTGGGGACGAGGTAATTTTTTAAGCTCAGATCCGTTTTTAGCGTTCGTGTCAATTTTGGAGTTAAGGTCAATTTCGGAGAGAGCTCATTTCCTTTAAATTCAGGTCAATTTTGAAGTTAACGTCACTTTTGGAATTGAGGTCACTTGTGGAGTTCGCGTTCTTTTTTGGAGTTCAGGTCACTTGTGGAGTTGGCGTTTTTTTTGGAGTTCAGGTCACTTATTGAATTCGGGTCATTTTTGGAGTTCAGGTCACTTTTAGAGTTCAGGTCACTTTTAGAGTTCAGGTCACTTTTAGAGTTCAGGTCACTTTTAGAGTTCAGGTCCCTTTTGGAGTTCAGGTCACTTTTAGAGTTCAGGTCACTTTTAGAGTTCAGGTCCCTTTTGGAGTTCAGGTCACTTTTAGAGTTCAGGTCACTTTTAGAGTTCAGGTCACTTTTAGAGTTCAGGTCACTTTTAGAGTTCAGGTCACTTTTAGAGTTCAGGTCACTTTTAGAGTTCAGGTCACTTTTCGATTTCAGGTCACTTTTAGAGTTCAGGTCACTTTTAGAGTTCAGGTCACTTTTCGATTTCAGGTCACTTTTAGAGTTCAGGTCACTTTTAGAGTTCAGGTCACTTTTCGATTTCAGGTCACTTTTAGAGTTCAGGTCACTTTTCGATTTCAGGTCACTTTTAGAGTTCAGGTCACTTTTCGATTTCAGGCCACTTTTGGAGTTCAGGTCAATGTTTGAGATCTCAACTTATAGCAAGAGGTTAGGTCCAGCAATGAGGTCAACTTCAAAGATGAGGTCAACTTATGAGATTAACTAAAACTCAAAAAAAAATACTTCTGGCAGAATTTAGACCCTAAACTGACCCTCCACGTTCGAAGCTCGGCCCCCGGTTAGCGCACATATTAAAATTAAATGCATTTTATTTAAGCTCCCCAGTGAAGGCAGGAGCTACGTTTAATAAAATATTATCTGGGGCTATTTTGAAGGGAGATTAGAAATTTGAGGGAAAGGGGCTCGTAAAAAATCCCGTTAAAATTACAGCCAAGTGCATATTTTATGGGGGGATCTATTCCTCTAAAAACATTTGAGGGCCAAGAGAGGTGTTTGAGAAAGAGAAAAGTGGAATATTTAAGGACGCTTTATTGCCCCCAGTATTTTAAGGCCGGCTGTAAAAACAGTTTTCAAGGCTAATCTTGATATTTTATCCCTCTTTCATAAACAGACTCACATTTAAGTGGTGGAGCGGTGAGTTGCAGTAAATCTGTCACATTATGCGAACCCCCCTCAACTTGCTTTGACCATCGAAATACCAGTTACACTTGTGTCTGTCCAATCGGAAAATCCAATCCCAACGATGGATGCAGTGGACGAGGTGAGTCGGATTTTTTTTTCGCTTCACCAGTACACACAATCTACCCACAAAATTTCATATATGCTTCCCTTCATATTTGTTTTCTGTGCTGGATGCGCTTTCACGAAAAAAAATTTTTACAAGCAAAATTTTTCCCTCAAATATTTTTGCCCTTAAAATTGTTCCCTCATTTTTTTTGCCCTTAAAATTTTTCCCTCAAATATTTTTTCCCTTAAAATTGTTCCCTCATTTTTTTTGCCCTTAAAATTTTTCCCTCAAATTTTTTGCCCTTAAAATTTTATACCCTTAAAATTTAACGCCACTATTTTTTTACATTTTTTATGGGCCTAAATATTTTTTCGAAGTAAAATTTGAAATAATTGTTTTTTTTTCGTGAAATTTTTATGGTTGGAAAATGAATGCAAATTTGACTGGATTTGATAAAATGAGATGGATTGAGTTTAACCGGATATTTTCGGATGGAAATTTTTTCTGGGTGGGAATGGATTGGGTTTAAGCAGAGCAACTGTATCCTTTCTTTAATGGACGTTCCACGATTTCCATGGACAAGCTGGCGGGCTACCACAAGCTGAGTTTAGAATTGGAAATCACCCCGTATTTGAATTACCAACACGGGATCCTCATATTTTCCTCACAGCATGGAAATGGATCCGGTGATTTTCTCTCCTTGGCCCTCGTCGATGGGTAAACACTCTATTTTTTACTCTATTTTTCTTTTTTTTATTCAATATTCTCCAAAACTATTTTCCCTATCAGTCTCAAAAAAAACTTCCGTGCTTTTCCTGGGTTGTGGGAACTTAATCTCCTGGATGTTTTCAAGAGATGGATACAAAAGGGGGGGAAATTTAAATAATTTTCTGAACAAAATTTTGCGAAAATTTTCCAAGTAAATTTGTAAAAAAAATTTGGAAATTTTTTTTGTTTTTTAGAATTATGTCAGAAAGTTTTGAGAGAAAATTGGGGTGTAAAATTTGTAGAAAATGTTTAAGGAGTTTGATGCATTTTGAGTGTATTTTCCCAACCCTGATCGTAGCCCAATTCACTGAGTAGATTCCAATCCCATTTGAGAGATTATGTAAAGAAAGAAGACTTTTAACCTGGAATTTATTGGATGGGGAAAAGGAAGGAGTGAGGGAATGGGCAAGGTGCTTCAAACAACTATTTACATGGATTTATTTCCTCCAAGCACGTCCTTATATCATTTACAAGGTCCTGGAAGGTCTTACCCCTACCCGATTCAATCGTATTGGGGAAATGTGTTCAATTACAGGGTGTTATGTAGTAATTGTTCGAGATTTTATCAATTTTTGGGTTGAACTTTTGGTAGAACATTTGTAGGATTTCGTGGAAATAATTTTGCTTCTTATTTTAATTAAAAATGTTCTATAAAATTGTGCAATCAATAATGTTAGATATTTTTTCGGAGATTTTGCAGCAATTTTTGTGTCCAATTGTTTTACAAATTTAACGTCAAATGTTATTTTAAGGTTTGCTCCAAATATTATGTACGTTTTGAGGTTGTATATACAATTTTTTTAATGTTTCTTAATATTGTTCCCAATTGTCCCACTAACTGGTGCAAAAAATTTCGGCAAACTTGTTTCCCATAATTGTTTTCAAATTGTGCTCAAATTGTGCTCAAATTGTGCTCAAATTGTGCTATATAAATATGTTTAATTTACGTGACAACACCCAATTGTGCCATTTTTTTCTCAAAAGTTTGTACCAAACTAGTTTGAAGTTAGCTGGAAGTTTTGAACAAATTTTGTAAAACAATTTTACCCAAACTTTGCGAACCAATTTTACTCAAATTTTGTGTAACAATTTTACCAAAATTTTGCGAACCAATTTTACTCAAATTTTGTGTAACAATTTCACCAAAATTTTATGTAACTATTTGGCACATAATTTGCTTTAAATTTTGGCCGAACTGTACTTCAAATTTTGGCGAAATTAGGTTTCAAAATGTGTCCCAAATTGTGCTTTAAGATTTTGCACAAATAGGGTTAACAGTTTTGTCAAAATTGTGTCTCAAAATTTTATGAAAATTGTGTCTCAAAATCTTATGAAAATTGAGTCTCAAAATCTTATGAAAATTGTGTCTCAAAATCTTATGAAAATTGAGTCTCAAAATCTTATGAAAATTGAGTCTCAAAATTTTATGAAAATTGTGTCTCAAAATTTTATGAAAATTGAGTCTCAAAATTTTATGAAAATTGAGTCTCAAAATTTTATTAAATTTAAGTCGCAAAATTGTATTAAATTTGAGTCTCAAAATTTTATTAAAATTGAGTCGCAAAATTTTATGAAAATTGATTCTCAAAATTTTATTAAAATTGAATCTCAAAATTTTATCAAAAGTGAGTCTCAAAATTTTGTGAAATTGGGTCTCAAAATTTTATTAAATTTGAGTCTCAAAATTTTATTAAATTTGAGTCTCAAAATTTTAATAAATTTGAGTCTCAAAATTTTATTAAATTTGAGTCTCAAAATTTTATTAAAATTGAGTCTCAAAATTTTATTAAAATTGAATCTAAAAATTTTATGTAAATTGAATCTCAAAATTTAATCAAAATTGAGTCTCAAAATTTTATCAAAATTGAGTCTCAAAATTTTATCAAAAGTGAGTTACAAAATTTTATGAAAATTGGGTCTCAAAATTTTATTAAATTTGAGTCTGAAAATTTTATCAAAATTGAGTGTCCAAATTTTTCCGAAATTGTGCTTTAAAATGTTATACGAATTGTGTTTCAAAATTTTCGCCAAAATGTGTCTCAAAATAATATCAAAACTGTGTCTCAAAATTTTGGGTAAATTTGGTTTCTAAGCTGTTTTAACAAATAGTGCGCAACCGTTTGACCCCATGCCTGGAAATATTGGCCAAATTCTGTCCTAGGTTGAATTTGTTTAGTTAAATCGTATCAAAATCATTCAAATGCGCGAATTGGATCTGCATCAATGTATGTTTCTGCGAGGGGGGTTCAAAAAGTGCTAGGCGTCTATGTATGTATGTATATATCAATGTGAATTAAGGTTCGTGGAATTCCGCTACGACTTGGGTGATGGTCCAGCAATTTTACGGTCTTCAAGCCGCGTCTCATCCGGCTCCACTCATCACATTGTGGCAAAACGCTACAATCGAGACGGACTCCTCCGATTGGATGGGGAGGACGATGTCAAAGCCACTTCACCTGGAACCATGAAGTCACTCAATTTGGACCACGGTGGCTACATGGGCTTTGTCCCTTTAAATTCCACCAAGTAATCCCAACTCATTTCATTACTTTTCCACGCATTCCCTCCCAACTTCCTTTCAAATACCAATCCCAATTTCTTACCCCACACTAAATTACATATATTTTCCCCTAAGACGCAAAACGGTCTATAAGCATTTTCCACCACAAGCAAAATGTTCCACACACACACTGTCACTCTATATCAAATTTGCCCCAAATTCCCCCATTAACATAAATTGTAAAACCAACTTAAGAAAATTATCCCTAAAATCAAAACAATCTAAGTACATATGCGTTATTTAGACCATTTGTATTTAGACCATTTTGCTTTTACTGAAGCTACATGCAAACCCTATTAATTGTACTGTCAAATGTCCCAAACCGTTTTGCATCTTCACGGACAGAAAATTTTGTTAATTAAGAAAATTAACATGGTTTTAAATGGAATTGCATCGGAAAATTTCCGATGCAAAAATTATTTTTTAGGCAAATACGAGCCTTATAGCAAAATCCTATTGTAAATCCTTTGGCACACATGTGAAGTTTATTTTAAGAGTGGATTCGGAATGCATTGCAGGATCTGGGAAGTGGTTGGGACAGCGGAGGGATTCGTGGGGTGCATCCACAAATTAAGAGTTGGCCGTCGTCCAATCGAATTCGAGGACAGGAAGGATCCCCTGATTAGGTCAATAAGTAAAGTGCTTCAATGTCCTGTTTCGAGCGGGAGGTCCGGCCAGAGTCCCAGCACCACGCCAATGTACACCTTGTACGAGGCCGAGGAACAGCACCAAGAGCAAACAAAGGATAATCACATCGACCCTCTCTTCCCCGATGGCTCCCGCATCGGCAGTATTTCCAGCAGTAG
Organism: Allacma fusca; assembly: GCA_947179485.1. Classification (NCBI taxonomy): domain Eukaryota; kingdom Metazoa; phylum Arthropoda; class Collembola; order Symphypleona; family Sminthuridae; genus Allacma; species Allacma fusca. The sequence goes on along the minus strand of OX359246.1, from coordinate 3,248,262 downwards.
CACTGGCGGTCTCAGCCCCAAAATTAATGTTTGCTCCACCATCACGAATCCTTGCCAAAATCATGGGATTTGCTGGAATGATCGGAGCAGCCCCAAGGGTTACAAGTGTGTTTGCCATCCGGAGTTTAGCGGTAACATTTTTTCTCCAATCACCTTAATTCCTATTACTATGGTAAAACTTCCAGTGGTCCTTGTAAAAAAAAAGTGTAGACAGGAGTCAATATCTACAGGATAGCTGTACATTTTTTTCCTGCCCAAAATTCCAAAAAAACGCACCCCCAGAAAATTTTTTTACCATGGTAACCTAATGGTAACACGGTCTCTCTTATTTAAAAACTTCGACGAAAGAGCGATGCATTTTGTAAACGCGCCCCAGAATACATTGCGCTTTGAATTGGCAATGGTAAAATTACCAGAAAAATTTACCATGGTAAAATTATGGTAATAGAGTAACCCCTGCTTTTTTTGGGAAAAAATCCTCTAGACTTGTGAATAAAATTTGTGAAAGTTACCACAATTTTTTTTAAAGGATGAGTTTAAAGTGGGAACTGATATTTTTAGAATGGTAACAGTTACCGGATAGTGGGAACTTTTGAGGTTTGGTAGGAATAAGCAGGAGTGTAAAAATTTTAAGAGGGTTTTTATTGTTGGGAGAATTTCTAGGGGTGGGGGGAAATTTTTTGGAGGGACGCTGTAGGTAAATAAATACGGAGGCACTTGATCTGGAGCTGAATGCCAATTAAATGCATGAATCTTATTTGTGTTTCCACTTGTGGGCTCTTTTGCTTTCGCAGGGGAGAATTGTGAGTCAAGGACCTCGAAGATGGAGGAGTCTGGAGCAATGTTGGATTTCCGGGGCTTCTCTTATCTGGAACTGCCCAAGATTGACAATGCGGCAAGACACGTGTCCATTGAGATGTGGTTTATGCTCAGGGCAAAGAACGGACTCATTTTCTACAATGGACAGGAAATGGGCAAAGGGGATTTCATTACGCTTCTTCTCACCAACGGCCAAATTCAATTCTTATTCGATTTGGGCAGCGGAATGGGGAATATTACGTAAAATTTACTCTCACTTTCCTATAACATTTAACGCCCTCGATTTTACAGTCGAATGAATATTCTAAATTTTCTTAGTCAATTTACCTTCCAAAATATTCTTGCCCCATTCAGTTTTACAAAAAATGTTACCCCAGTTTTACATAAAAGAATGCTCCAGTTTTACAAAAAAAATTTGCCCCAATCATTTTTACAATTTTTTTTGTCCCAATATTTTTTACAATTTTTTTTGCCCCAATTATTTTTTAAAAAATTTTTGCCTAAATAATTTTTACAAAAGTTTTGCCCCAATCATTTTTACAAAAATTTTTGTCCCAATAATGTTTAAAAAATGTTTTCCCAAATCATTTTTACAAAAGTTTTGCCCCAATTAATTTTACAAAACTTTTTGTCCCAATAACAATTACTAATTTTTTTCCCAGATCATTTTTACAAAAGTTTTGCCCCAATTGTTTTTACAAAGTTTTTGCCCCTACCATGTTTATAAAATTTGGTCAAAATTGTTTTTCATAAAACTTGTCGTTTCACTTTGACCGACGAAATTAATTGTTTTTCAAAAATTGACATTTATTTTGTAAATAATTTTTTTACTAAATTAAAATTGAATTAGGTTTAAAATGTTTGAAATGTAAAATTTTGCGATCAGCTGGACTCAACCCGTTTCCCTGAACAAATGGCACTGGCTCGTGGCAAACCGGGACGGACGAGAAGCGTCTATTCAAATTGACGGACAACCCCCTGTTTTCGGGAAATCCCCTCCAACCCTTTCAGAACTGAACCTTGAGCTTCCATTATACGTCGGCGGAATAAGGTTACAAAAATTCTACACTAAATTCCAATAATAATACAAATTAGAATAAAAAGTGGAAAATTTTAGGGGGTAAAATTTTTGCTAAATATTTTATTTGAAAATTATGTGTAAATTTCAGGGATATGAATATCATTCATCGGGAATTGGGGCTCCTGACACCTTTTGACGGCGTCCTTCAATTTCTCAGAGTGAATGGGGAAACATATTATAGGGAAATTGGAAGCTCACTCCGACAGAGGCTCGTTCATCGCTACGAAGGTCCTCCGTGTGGGACGAGCGTCTCTCCGCCTTGCAGTAACGGTGGAACTTGCTTCCCAAGACTGGAATCCTTTGTTTGCTTATGTCCGACACAGTATTCGGGCAAAACTTGCGAAAATCGTGAGTCAAATTTTAAAGTGGGGCTAAATGTTCTGCTGAGTCAAATTTATTTTATTGGATCAAATTTTCTAGATGGGTTAAACTTGGGTTAATATTTTCAAAGGAGTCTAAATTTTCAATAGTCAAAATTTCCAAATGGATCAACATTTTCAATTGGGTCACAAATTTGGACATGGGGCAAATTAGAGGTTTGAGTTAAATTTGGAAATTTTGACCAAATTTACAATTGGGACAAATTTTTTACAAGGAGAAACATTTGTAATTATAGGAAAAAATTTAATTGGAGAAAACTTTTTGAATGGGGAAAATATTTTAATTGGGGAAAATTTGACAATTGGAGAAACGTTTTTCCTTGCGGAAAACTGCCCAATTGGAAAAAAAATGCAATTGGGGCAAATTTTTCAACTGGGGCAAATTTTTCAGCTGGGGCAAATTTTTCAATTGGGGTAAATTTTTCAATGTTGGCAAATTTTTCAGTTCGGGCAAATTTTTCAATAAGGAAGAAAATAAGCGTACAATTGTGAAATTGTACGAAAAAATTGTACGTTTAAATTGAAATCGACTAAACTGTGTATTGTTTCAAAACAAGATCATTTAAATTGTACTGTAAAAAATTATAAGAAAACAAACGTTAATCTTTAAAATGCGTAGAACATGCGTGCAAATAATATTTTTTTTATTTCAGGGAAAGAAACTCCTGGACCCGTCCGTTTTGATGGTCAAAGCTACATCAAGTTCCCCCGGAAAATTGCCAAACAGTGCGTAAAGTATACTTTACACTAATCTGATTTTTTCACTTAAATTAACTGAACTAACACTTATTTTGTGCTTTAACGCTGCTTTCACGATAATTGAATGAATTCTGGAAACTGTTACGGTAAAATTTGGTAAACGCCTGGTTAAACATTGTTTCAAATTTATCATTTAAACTTGTAATTTATTGTGCATATTCAAATTCAATTTTGTTCTTGATTTCTCAAAACGTTGTTTAAAATGTTTCGAACTGTTATTTTGTTTAAATTTGAACTGAAAATTTGCGGGAAATTTTGATACAAATATTTTAAAATTGTTTTTTTAATTTTGAAAACCATTAGAGAGTCTTTCAATTTTACTGACTATGACGATTTTTACAATGAGCATTTTGACTCACAGCTGGATGAGCTGTTTGGCCTGTCTTCACAATCTAATTATAAAATAGATACAAATGAGGGAGTAGATAATGAGGAGTATTTTAAGGAGGAGGACGAGTACGGGGAGGATTATGATTTTGAAGAGGTGCTTGACTTCCATGACTTTATTCCCGTAACGGAACAGGAAGTGGTGGAAAGGTTACTAACATCTGTCTATTCCTTTAATTTAATTATAACACTACATATATTACGCTTTATAAATAAATAAAATGTCGATTTACATGCATCTGAGCTGAAAAGTGTTGCCTATAATTTTGGGTAAGAGTTTTGCCCATAATTTTGGGGAAAAATTTTGCCCATAATTTTGGGATCAAATTTTGTCCGTAGTTTTGAAAAATTTTGCCCATAATTTTGGGCCAATTTTTTCACATAAGTTGGCGAAAAATATTGCCCTATTTTTAGGTAAATATTGGGGGATTTTGGTTCTCAAATTGTGTCCCCTACTTTGGAAAAAGATAAATCTCGTTTATTTTAATGAAAATTTAGTTTCATTTTTAATAATAGTTTTTGCATTTTTACCACAAATTGTGCTCCATGTTTTAGGTTCCTATGTTGGGTAAAAAATTAATAAAATCATGTGGGAATATTTCAGGTCGAAAGCCCAGCGACGAAATAGAATTGAAACTGTCTTCCGTACCACTAGCCAATCCTCTGGCGTGATTCTTTGGACGGGTCGAAATTCCCGCGCAAGTTTGAATTCCCGGTCAAGGAAGGGTTATTTAGGGATTTTCCTCGTCGATGGACACGTAGAGCTCAGAATGGATTTAGGTGCTGGGAGGAATAAAAAGCCCACAATTATACGCTCAAAGGTAGTTACGCACATTTACCACAATATATGCATGACACCTAAAAATTCTAGTAATAACAGTCGAAATTATAATTGAGCATTTACCAAAATTTTGTAGAAATTTAATCAAATAGACACCGCTCCACATCATGGGTTTCAGTGTGAAATGATACGCCTATTTTTTTTTGTTTTCAGGTAAAAGTAGCAGACGGACGTTGGCATCAAGTGCTCATAGCTCGGCAGAGACGCCTCATAGTGCTCCAAGTGGATGGTGCCATTCCTCAAAGGGCCACAGCTCCTCCTGGTAGTAACGTTTTAGTCTCGGACGGACGTTATTGGATAGGTAACTTTGTGCTGATATTTCAAATTCTCCAAGTACCTTTTTTTAAAATTGTATGCAAAAACTCCTGAAACATTTTACGCAAAACATTACTGGGACATTTTGTGAAAAATTTCTGAAAAATTTTCTGCAAAACATTTTCTACAATACATGTTCTGCAAAACATTTTCAAACATTTCATGAAACATTTCTGAAAAATTGTCTGCAAAACATTTTCAAACATTTTATGAAAAGTGTTTGAAAAATTTTCTGCAAAACATTTCCAAACATTTTGCGAACAATTTTTGAAAACTTTTCTGCAAAACATTTTCAAACATTTTACTCGAAAGTTCCTGAAGAATTTTATTTAATACTTCTGAAACATTTATGAAAAAATTCCGAAAACATTTTATTAAAATATTTCTGAAACATTTCATACAAAAATGTCTGAATATTTTTTGCACAAAGTCCTGGTCAAATTTAACCAAAATCTGCTGTAAACGTTTTTGGAAAAACTTTTTAAAATTTTATGCAGCACATTTTTGAAAAATGTTGTGACAAAACTGCTGAAAAAAATTAAACAGGTTTGCGCAAATTCTACCCCAAAATGTATTTTTTTTAAATGCTCAATCTGTGAAAATTGCGTAGGTGGGACTGTGCCATCCATACTGCCAGCGGAAATTCCAAACACCCTCCATGAGGGTTTCGTTGGTTGTGTAGATCTCGTCCGAATAGAGAAGCGAAGACTGCCTTTATCCAAGATTGCTTACTCCACAGGGATACCTCTCTGCGATGATGACGACTAAAACCCCCAATTCTAGCCCCTAAATCCGTTTTATATACATATAACCCCCAAAATTAAAAACAAAATATTTCCTCCAAATTGTCTTCCCTAAATTTGTCCACACAAACGCACCGAATCACAAAAAAAATTTTAAATCACCACAAAATATAAAAATTTTCTCCAGCTTGAAAACCAAGAAAATCCTATGCAGTTCTAATTACAACATGTGCTGCATTATTATAAAAATTACATTATATAATGGGAAAAAATTACATTATTATAGAAAATGTTTTTAATAAGCACTAAACTTAATTTCACTAACATTTCTAGTCACGTGAGGCAGCTTTGAAATTTATGAGCCAGAATAGATGTACCAATTGATTTTGCCTGAAAAAATATCTCCCTTAATTTAAGGTATAGAAATTTTATGGTTAATAATCTACCTAAAAATTATTTTTAATCAGAAAAGCATTAACCCACTTTTCACATGGACGCTCGAAATTTTTTGTTCAAAAATTTAATTGCCTCAAAATTTTATGGGCAAAAAATTGTGTTCCTTAAAAACGCAACTTGTAGTACATGTAACTCCCATGTTTTCCGATAAAAAGGAAACTTTTGCAAGGTACTTTTTTGTGGAAAATTTGCACCTAAAATATGGGTTTAAAAAAATTTGATGCTTTTACACTTTCCGATTTCCCTTTTGAAAACCTTTCAGGCGAGATGGTAGAAAGTTGTTTTTTCTTTTGATTTTTATCGAAGGAAATGCCTAATTTTTTATGTGGGGAAGAAGTAATGCAAGAACAGATTGAAGATCTATTTTTTTTACCAGGTGCAAATTTCTCTATGGTACTTTTTTTTTGCAAAAGAAGCTTTCAGGTCATGTGGAATAAAGCAGAAATCTGGGTGGAAATTTGTTTGACGTTTTGGGGGAAATTATGGGCGGAAGCAAATTTTGAGGTATTAATCGGTGCAAAAATATTTTCCACACGTGGCCCCATTTGAGAGGGACAGAAAACATTTTTTATACATATAATTACTATATGCAATATTATGGAAGCTTTTCCCTAGGTATTAATTACATGTACATATTTGTAAGATTTTTTTCCATGTTTTCGCGAAAGTATGCAAAGAAGGCGACAGTTTGCAAATATTAATTTTTTGTGTGAACTAGGATACATATTTAGACAATTAAAATGTACATAAATCTAGAATCAAGATTCAAATGTTGAGTTCAAAAGCGTATAATGTAATCACAATTGAGAATGACAATGGTATTTAAATATACATCAAGTACATATATATATATAAATGAGATACGATTATTATGGTTTGAGAATAAAAAACATTTCAAGAAAAACTATTTTTCGCGTAATGTTTTCCCCAATTCGTTACAGCGTAATTTAAGTAGAACCCTTAAATTTTTCGGGATGTTTACTTAAAATTTCCTGCTCAGAAATGTTTTTCTTAAATTTATGGAAACACAAGTCGAAAAATTAAAGGGTTTTATTTATTTTTGAAATTTCCGAAAATATTAAGGGTAAATTTTTTAAGCGTATTTGAAGGGAAATTTTCTGGTGCAGTGAAACGAGTGTACATAATTTTTGGGGGATATTTACTATCCTGTGACAAAAATATATTTGGGGTATTTTTTGGCGTAAATTTTTGTTTTGGGAAATTTTTTGTGTTTCGGGGTGAAATTTTTGTATAGAAAACGTTTTTGTACAAATATGCGTTTTGTGGGGAAAATTTTTACACCGCAACTGCAATCCTGTTCGGATTGAGAATATCCAATTTGAAAATGTATAAAGTCCCGAAAAATATTAAAGGGAGTCCCAGCATGGAGCAAAAAAGCTCACCGCTGTAAACCGGCATCCAGACAAAAACATTTTGACTAATTTGAAAGAAGGACCACCAGAGTCCAATTATGGGGAAGCCGAGACAACTCACGCAAACGGCAATTAAGGAGGAGCGAATGAGGAATATCAAGTAGGTAAAGGATTGGGAGAATACAAATATTGAGATTATCAGCCACCAGGAACAGCCGTCATGGAAACATTTGTCGAAGCTGGACCATACGGCTGAAGGGAAACTTGGGGGCTCCGCTGGACCCTGTAAATATCCAAAAATTATAGTTTATAAAAACTTTGCCAGTTGCAGGAACAAAATATTAATTTAGTATACATTTCAAAATTATTTTTCAACAATTGCTATTTTGTTCCTCATCGAAACAATTTTCCTAATGGAAGTTTTCTAGACATGTGCACTAGTCAAAAATTTCGGTCAATTAAAAAATCTAGAATTTTTGAAGATCTTGATTCAGTAATAAACTTGACCTAAATTAATTATGAAATTTGACCCTTTAAATGGTTCTGCTTCAATAGGAGATTTTTGCCCCCATTGAATGTTTGACTCTAGTTTTAAGTTATTCGACAATTTAACAAGTCATAATTGAAAATTGTGACTCAAATAAAAAATTTTTTGGTTTTGAAATTTGCCCGAATTGCACAATCTGCTTAAAGTTACAATTTTACCCCCATGAACAATGGTGAAAAAAATTTTAAATTCAAAATTGCATACCAATTCTAAACGCTGACCAAATAAACGTTTTTATTTCATAGACTATTTTGACCATATCGAAAATTTTGTCCACTTTGAAAATTTTGCCCCCTTTGAAAATTTTGCCCACTTTGAAAATTTTGCCCCCTTTGAAAATTTTGCCCACTTTGAAAATTTTGCCCACTTTGAAAATTTTGCCCACTTTGAAAATTTTGCCCACTTTGAAAATTTTGCCCACTTTGAAAATTTTGCCCACTTTGAAAATTTTGCCCACTTTGAAAATTTTGCCCACTTTGAAAATTTTGCCCACTTTGAAAATTTTGCCCACTTTGAAAATTTTGCCCACTTTGAAAATTTTGCCCACTTTGAAAATTTTGCCCACTTTGAAAATTTTGCCCACTTTGAAAATTTTGCCCACTTTGAAAATTTTGCCCACTTTGAAAATTTTGCCCACTTTGAAAATTTTGCCCACTTTGAAAATTTTTGCCTCACTATTAAATTTTCCTATATTTTGACATTTTTAAACCATTTTGAAAATAATTCAACATTTTGAAGGTTTTGTCCTATTTTGATAATTGTGACCCATTCTGAAAATTTTGTCACATTTTGATGGTTTTGCCCTTTTTTGACAAATTTAACCCATTTTAAAAATTTTGCACCATTTTAAAAATTTTGCACCATTTTAAAAATTTTGCACCATTTTAAAAATTTTGCACCATTTTAAAAATATTTACCCATTAAATATCTAATATTACAAATGTCGAAACGGTCAAGTTCCCAAAAACGCACTTTTCAATTTAAAAGTCCTTTGTAAAAATTACCTTGCCAATGCCAAAGCCAGGGATGAATTCAGTCCAAAACAAGGACGCAATGAAGCCCCAAGTGGAGACTTGAAACCACAGCACGGAATTGAAGACAGTCACGTAAGAGATCTTGGAGTAAGGGTTATAATACACTGGAGAATTCCTCCGTCCACTACTACTCCCATAGTTATTATTGTTCGCTAGGAAATATTCCGGATCCTCAGAAGTTACCTCCGCGTCTTCCAAATGAGACAGGGCTTGACCATCTGTCGGTTTTACCCTCAAAATAGTCATTTTCACGGCATTATTTTCTTCGGGACGTCGACGTCGGATCTAAAATCCCATGCACAAATTTCCTTTTTAAAATATTTTAATTAATGGGAAAAACTTGTTTTCATCTCTTGATTTTTTTAATCCACACAGTATGCGGCAGTAAATAAAATGTCAACAAAATATATTTAAACGCCAATGAAAAATGACAGTCTGACGTTGTATACTTTGGGAAACTGTAAATATAAGCAAGTGTGTAGCTCGTTGGGAAAGTGAAATTGTATAAAGAAATTTTCAAGAACAAGTTCTTGACGACACGCAAATGTAATGACAAGCAGCGGAGCAAGAAATTTTTTTTGCGACTAACTCCCATTATGACTACTTACTGTGGGAAAGGGGATGGCTGACTCGAGGCAGAACATTGCTACGGTCCAGAGCCAAATGGCAATGACAAAAGCTAATGTCCAAACCAAATGGACTTTCCAAGACCAATTGTCCTTGGGAGGGTGAGCATACAAATGGCCTCGACATTTACGCTCGTCCAAAAGCATGTAATTCACACTCACAAATACTCCGGCCACCACTCCCAGCAATGAAAATGCTCTTTTGAACCCGAAATCTATGCAAAAAACAATAACAATTTTTATCCATAATTTTGCAGAACCATTTTTACCATACTGTTCATAGTAAATGGCATTCTGGGCTGAAATTTTACCCAAACTTTCTAGCACTCCCTAAATTTTTACCTTTACAGATTGCAAATTTCAGGGCAAATATTTACCTCTAAAAAAGAAAATTTTACTGCAAATATTTTACCCTGAAAAGTGGTAAAATTTTCTGAAATATATTTCGGCGTCAAATTAAGAGATGACTATTCACGGTCTTAAAGGTTGTCAAAATTTCGGGTAAATTTTGTCTCTTTTGAGCGTCAAACCTTTGTGGAAATATTTGTCTAAAAAATGTAAAATTTTAAAAAATATTTGGAATAAAAATGTGTAAAATGTGGAAAACTGAAATTTGTCTAATTTAAACGCAAATATTTATTTATATTCTGCAGATTTCCCCACAATGTTTTACCTTCTCTAAGGGCAAATTTTCCTCAAAATATTACCTGCACAATGATTTTAGTTTTTGCCCCTAAACGGGATAAATTTTAAAATAATTTTACCGCAAATAATGGACAAGTTTAACTGAAACATGGGATACATTTCAGCCAAAAAGTTTGTAAAACTAAGAGTAAAATATTAATGAAAATCCTTTGTCCTAACAGTGAGCAAATACGACCAACAGTTGTACATATAAAAAGCGTAAAATTGTACTCCGAATGATTTCCTTACAAAGGGACAAACGTGATTTTAAATTTTGACAGAATAAGGGTACACTTTTGTTCAAAATTTTTACCCCAAAATGGCAAATGTCCTTAATAATTTTGCTCCACGTAGGGTAAATAGCACGCAAACATTTTACATCAAATAAAGGTCAAATTTCAATTAAAATATTTATGTTAAAAAGGGGCAAATTCTATGCAAAATCTTTATCTCAAAAAAGATAAATTTTAGGCAACATTTCATATCAAAAATGGTCAAATTTTGTCCCTTATTTTTACCCGCATGGAACAACTGTCCCCCAAATTTTATCCAAAATAGGGGTCAATTTGTTTTCAAAAATTGTATCTACATTTAGGGGCAAACACCGTTCAAAATTTTACCTTAAATAAGTGTCCCAAATAGGGGCAAATTTCACCGTAAATATTTCCTCAGTTCATAGTTAAAGTTTACATGACATCCCTATGGAAAATATTTTACAAAATTGTACGCAATCAAAATTAAATAAATTAAATAGTCCCTTACGTCTCCATTTGCTCACAGCATGCGTAATGACCGCAAAAATAATCACTAGCCCCAGAAGGGAGTCCTGGAAATTACACGCGACTTTATGGTCCTCCCAAGATGAGCACAAAGTGAGGAGGCTGAGACCAACGGAAAACCCAATTTTTAGAATATTTTTCCAACTAATCCTCGGCTTTATCACAGTCGCTTCCATCTCCTGAAAATAGTCATCGTCCTCGAAGACCCCATTCCCCTCAAATTTCGTGCTCGCCCAGTACACAATCTTGACACCGAAGGAGCTGAGCAAAAATAAAACCACCAAAATTGTGGATATCGCAAAACAAGCGGAGAATCCATCACTACCCTCATCCCCCGTCACAGTCTCCAAATGGAGCGGGAAGGAAATTAAGCACCCTGCAGATGAGATCACCGTTAAAACACTCCCCACTATCATCCGCCAATGGAATTGGAAAACATCTTTGGCAAATTTCACGGAGCGATTCAGTCTTTGAGGAATATCTTCCGCCCCAGTAGTACTCCTAGGCGTATTTGATGAAATGTTATGGAAATTATTGGAAATTGTGGAAATTCGTTCCGAAATAGAATTCCGGTTCCCGAAAAGTCTAAATTTTTGACCCCTTGAATTTTTAACATTGGGGCTGCTATGGATTTTATTGTGCAAATATGAGGAATTAGGGTCCCGGGAAAAATTTAAGGCCGTGGTTGTGGTACAATAGGGTGAGTCCGAGGGTTCCAGCTCAAAATCGTCCAAAGATGGGATGATTAAAACTTGCTTGTCGTCCATTTTCTAACCGTCAAAATTTTATTCAGCCCTTAAAATCTTCTGCGCTAGAAAATTCACAAAACGCCCGTTTCACACCAGGGCGTCAAATTTTGCGTCTTGGGTGAGAAATGTTTCAAAATTCAGGTCACTAATATCGATACAATTGGTCAGGCAGTGCTGTAAAATATTTTCCGCCCTTAAAATTTTTTAATCCCTCTGTCAGACTTGAATCACCAAATTTACCTGTGAATCAAACCCAATTTTTTAAAATTATTAGGTAATTGTTTACTTACAAATTTTAAGAAATCATTTTGTAAGTACCTTAAATTTGTGTGCAAAATTCCAGCGAAGTTCCTTTAAAATACGGTCCGTCCAAAATCTTGAAGCAGGGATGTTTACCTGGTGATAAATTTGTCTTTAAAATGTACTATAATACAAATGAATTTTACATAAAATTTATTTGTTCCATAGAACAGCAGTCTCTGCGCTGTAAAATTGGTAGAATCCATCCCAAAAATAAGCAAATCCTTATTTCATTTTGATATCATGGGCTTTAAAAATTTATCGTTTAAAATATTTACCTTAATATTTTTATCGTTGGGGAATGTTTTCCAAAATTTTAGTGCCCCTCAAATATTTTCATGAGTACAAATTTTCGGCGCCCATAAATTTTCGAAAAGTACTTGTTGTTTTCACCAAATTCCATTAGCAAGTTTGCAGAAAGTTTCCCGTCAACTACTTTTACAAATTTTGCCCTTAAAATACACTTGCAAATTTTGCCCTTAATTTGTTTTTCAAATTTGCTAAATATTGTTTTTCGAAAATATTACCCGCAATTATTTTTACAGATTTTACCCGCAAATATTTTCACAAATTTTAACCGCAAATTTGTTTACAAATTTTACCCGTAAATATTTTCACGAATTCTACCCCTAAAATGTTCGACTTGACTCCAAAAACACTTTTTACCCTTGAATTTTGCTTAATGCCCTTAAATATCCCAATAGGAACAATAGTTATCACTTGGTTCCATCAAATATCCTTCGGAAAATTTTACCCCTCGACCTAGTTGTTTCAAAAAATCTCTGTTGTCGACACGGAGTGACTCAACATTATTTCAGATTATGATGTAACTGTGTTAGTTCTAGCGGAAAATATTTCCCAAGCGCATTTTTGCTCTTGCTTCAGCACTCACAATGAGCAGCAAATTTGAGGGAATGCTTCACTTCAGACTCCTTTATTCACTGGCAAATGTTTTGGTTTGGAAATTCCGAGGAGGAAAATATGTGTACATTGCACACAGCCAGAGCCCTTATGCACAAGCTGTAAGATCAAGTTTCTCGCAAGCGATGCAGAACAGCTTGGAAGCGAGAGTCCACTCTTTGACAAACAAACGTGGAGAGAGAGAGAGAGAGACTCTGCCTAGTTCCTCTCTCATCATCTGCGTATGTGTTTGCAGACGGGAAGACACCTCTGCTCATATTTTACGTCCAAGTTTATATTTGAGGAGTTTGCAGGAGTCCCAGGTATACAGTAATTTTCTCTACATAGAGCAAGTTCAAAGAACTCCCAAGCGATACGGTCAGGTTCACTTCCCCCTTAATATTTTTTTCCCTTGATGGAAAATACAGAAAAAAAATCCTGTACATATTTTCCTGCCACTGTATAACAATTGGGTATAAACCCACATTTGTGAGGGAAATGCAGAGCGCGTTTTTCATTCATAATTCCTACTAACACTATATGGGCATGATATTTACCCCAATGGAAATTGCCTCTCGGCAAAATTTTTTTTGCAGCCCTTTTCTCACTACTTGTAAGTACCTGGGATGTTTTGTGCAAGATTAAACCCTGCTTTGCATATATTTGATGCTTACGTTATCTATATAGGGCTTATTTATGTTCACATTGGGTACATGGTAGCGACACGGTGGAAATATTTAGTGCATATGTGCATATGTATCTGAGTGTCATTGCAGAGTTTCCCACAACTGCGTACAGAATGCTTAATAAAATTTGCGGATGACAAATTTCCCTTAATTTTGCCTGAACACCAGACATTTTATGGGAATTTGTCTAAAATTTGAAAATGTCGGGAAAAACATTTAGGGGCGTAAAAATGATTCATTTTTTAAAGTGTTTTTGTACAAATTATTGGCCAAAGATTTTGGTAAAATTCCAGCATTTACTAAATAAATTGCGGGTTAAAATTGCGGGTTTTATGGAAATTTTAAAACGTTTAGGGCAAATGCAATTGTTTTTCAGCAAAACTTCAGCTTTGATCAAAATAATCAAAATTTTAGTTTTAACGCCACCTTTTTCGCTAAAATTGGAGATTTTTTTAACGCAGTTTTTTTAATTACATTTTTTTAAATTTTCTAAAAAATCTACCGAAATATTTTTAACGGGCGAAAATTTTTTCCCGGGAATTTGCAAACCAATAGGAATTCCCCACGTAATTAATAATGCGGCTTCCGCGCCTGAAACATTCCCGGACTCCGTGTAGCTCGAGTAAAGATGGGTGTAAATTTTGGAATATATTTTCAGTAGCAGTCCACTTAACTACAAGAGACACATTCAGGTGCGAATCACCCTTTATGGTCCATTAAAATACGGGTAATTTTCTTTGCAGGGCTAATGGGCAGTTCTGGCAAATACGTGTAATTTAATACGGCGAGTGCAGTGTGCAGACCGGACGGGGAATTTTTTACGAGCGTGTAACCTTAAGACAAAGGCTTATTATCACAGAAGGAAGAAACAAAGAAAACATTTTACAGCCATTCAATTATATCCCACGTACATATTTGACTCTGCCCGTAATAATTACATGCCTCTGTGTAAAAATGTGAGCCCGTAATTTAGTCCCGCTTTCTTACGACCTGAAATTATCATGAGCATCCTCACATTAATTGAAACGCTTTGACAGCAATTTGCAAAAATGCTCCCCATTTACTCCCGTAACCAACTCATTAGCTCCTGGTCTACTGTAAAAAAAATTAACGGGTGTACATGTAAATATAAATATAAATAAGTTAATTATTCCTTTTGGTTTCTATACCCCACAAGTCGCTCTGTAATGGGGGTTTGAAAATTTCGCAAATGATTTAATTGCATGTTAATTGTTTCCGTATTTTCTAAACCTGGACTTCGTTCTCAATACCCGAGTGACTGTCCAAGAGAGGTCACTATCACGGGAAATTATTTGCGTCCACAAAGTTTAAAAATGTGACTCTACCATGCATCCCTGCTTTAAGGGGTAAACCTGGAAAATTTGGAAATATAGTGCAAACCCTAAGGCATCAAAATTTTAATCCGGATTTGACAACGTTTTAGCAATTCTTAGTTTCTGCATATTTTAGTTTTTGCATATCTTAGTTTTTTGCAGATTTTATAGCTTTTCATATTTTAATTTTTGCAGATTTTATGGTTTTTTCAGATTTTACATTTTTGTAGATATTACGGAATTTGCAGTTTTTGTAAATATTGTAGATTTTATAGTTTTTATCGTTTCAGCACTTTTATGAAATGCTGGATGATGCACTTGGCATTGTAAATTTAATCCACGCTAAGACTTGGTTGCACAGAAAACTACAAAATACAATCAATACTTTATTTTACTTCTATTCTAAAATACAAAAAAAAATCTGCATGTTAAAGATCAATGTTTCTGTCTTGCAGGTGACAAATTCAGACTGGCTTGCGAAAAGGAGAGAAATTTTTGAAAAAATTCTCTCTGGGAAATGTTGCATTTTTTTCTTAACATTTAATTAACGGAAAAATATCGCATGACTCACAATGGAATAGCATTTGCATATTGATAGTGTTTAAATTCATCCACTCAATTAATTATTCAACCTTAACACGAATTTTATTTAGGCTTTCTTGGACGAGCAAATGCTCCATACAAAAAGTCACCGAATTGTGGACACCACGCAAACCCGAACATAGACAGGAGCATCAGAAACATCACACTGGTCTGTCTGAGACTCAGGGGCTCTACAGAACCATGTGCGCGAGCCGCCCTTAAGGCTACTTCGTCTTTAAAAAACATCTTGAGCCAAACCATGTCATACAACTTACGGGAGAACGTATCGTGTATCCCCTGGAACAGTTGAATGATCCCAGTCGCCCGAAATTGATGTGTAATTGCATAGAGCAAAGCTGCATTCGGATTGTAAAATGTCCACACGATTGGTCCCAGCCCAATGGGCACCTCCCCACCAAAAGCGTACAGGCCAGGTTTAAGCAACGACAAATGCGCATTCACATTTTCGACCAGAAACGCTTCATCCAATCCGCAGGATTTCTTCGTTGTCATTAAAAACTCATAATATTTTTTCTCAACCGGGCTTCTAAATTGATAGAGCAATTTTGTCTTGTTCCTTACAGCTTTGAGGTAGGGGAGATCCCAAGGGACGTACCGATTAGAAAAGAAATAAGACCGAGATGTCGAAGCTGGGATCATCGGTGTGTAGTCCTTATTTAACAAATCCTTAAAATCCGTTATTTTTTCTGGGACTGACGGAACGACCAGGAGACTCTCAATAGAGCATGAGTAAACGTTACTGAAAATAATTGCCACGTAATTCCACAATGTCAGTAGAAAAGCAAATTTTGATGGTGTCCTGGGTTGGGAGAGAAAAGCGACCATAACTGTGAAGACGGGTTGATTGAAGAGTGGCGTCAAATATTTGAGAAAAAGGATCAAAGAGCAGCCTGAAAAAAATACGCAAGCCCAAGAAGGGGCA
The DNA here is from genome assembly GCA_947179485.1 of Allacma fusca. NCBI lineage: Eukaryota > Metazoa > Arthropoda > Collembola > Symphypleona > Sminthuridae > Allacma > Allacma fusca. The sequence goes on along the minus strand of OX359246.1, from coordinate 3,231,944 downwards.
TCAATGGGGCGAAAAAATGCAAATGGGTTTACTTGTAAGCTGTTGGTGTCGTTTATGAAATAGTAAAAGTTGAAATATACATTATTTTCAAAAAATTCCAATGCGTATTTTGAACGCTCCTCCGATTCGTCCATATAATTGTTCCCGTACATTCCACCCCATTCCTGGTCCCCCACTATGGGCACGAAACGCCAGGTGGCGTTCAAAGCGTTCACAATTGAAAAGTAAATGTAAATTGTATCCCCATCGGTTATTGGAACCGCCTGTTTCCTGATATCATTTAATCTCATGTGATCCACCCCTCTGCGCCGAAGAGTGTCTTGGTGATCAAGATAATCGACGCGTGTGTTATAACGGACTCCTACGGAGATCAGGTTTTGATTGTAGTTATAACGTCGCAGGGCGGATCGCTTAAATTTCGCATCGAAGTAAAATTTCAAGTTGTCGGAGTCAGCGCGGGGGAACGCATCGGCGAGATCGGGGCGTTTGAGACAAAGAACTTGCATCGGTAAACAGTACACATGAAGAACGAAGATATTTTCGATCCGCGAGGAATCTGGTGACCATTCTATGAAAAGCATGTTTTCTGGGAAAGCAATAAGGAATTCTGACAGTTTCAAAGGAACTTGTCTTTTAAAGATTTGAAGGTGCATTGGATTGAAATCCTTCTTCCGGGCGAACAGTAACATGGTGTAATCTCTCTCAGGTTTGGAGACTTCAGCGATTTGACTTGCAATATACTGCACATTTAGAGTTTTTTCCTGGAACTCCTTCACGAGTAGGTACATTTTGCAATTGAACTTATCCAACTTGGGGTCTACGGTGAGGGGTAAGGAAGTCGCATCGGTGATAAATTTAATCGGATGAAGGAGTCTGTTAGTTAGGGCTAAGACTGAGAATCCCTGATTGTGTAGATCTTCGTCGATTTGGGTGTCATTGGAGAACACCATAGTTTCGCAAGTTCTCAACGGAACGAATAATTGGGAAAGAAAATTTTCTTGAGGTTTGAATGAATCCACGTTATACAATGACGATATAATAATGAGGATTGTGAGTCGTACAAACATTACTGAATTCATTTTGAACCTAAGAAAAAATTAGGTTGTTCATAAAGCTCAGATTCAACTGACGCAGATAACGTTTGGAATTCGTGTCGGACGTGTTACACTTATTGCTACTGATCGCATGCACGGAAAAGGCAAATATGTCTAAAAGAAGTAACAGCGTACTTTATTTGAGTTACACTATGAGTTGCTACTGCTCAAACAATCTTGTTTTGAGAGCAAATATTCGTGGATTTGAGTTTGATCATTGTGGCGGTCCGTATACTCGGGAGTTTTTGAAAGTCCCAGGGAGTGCCGCAGGTTTGAAATGACACGTGTTGGAAAACACGAAGCAGTAGTTCTGATTCGCTAACCAATATTCGAGGAGGACCTCAACCCGATCCTCTATTGTGGTTGGTTTAACTAAATTTTGCTGGTCGTACAGTTGATTAGACCTGGTCAAGATGGGAAGGGTCAAGATGTTCATCTGTTCCATATTCTGCAATTATACTTTCAGACAAGGTTGTGCAATCGGATTGGAATTTGAATTAACATGGGTATTCGTATTCAGTTCAGTATTTAATATCATACATTCCGTACTTTTTTGTATTATAATTGTATCGCTGAAAATATTGAAAATTTAGCTAATGATCAACCACTGCAACTTGTGAGTAGTGGTAGGATCAGTTCAGTTCAAAACTGAAAATTTCAATTCAGTTCAGTTCCGTTCAGTTCAGTTTGGATCATACAAGTTTTGGTTCAGTTCGATACACAAACTAAACTGAGTGGTTCGGTTCCAGGGTAAAACGGAAATGAACTGCATGTTTTGAACTGATTGTTACGCACGGACAAAAAAGCCTGTTTCTGTCATTCTATATGACGCACTTCTCATCTCTGACTGTTACTTTTTAAGGAATATCTGCATATTTAAAATGTGATTGCATTTGCAGTGCTAGAACAGTACTAGATTGAACATATTTAAAAGCAGATTAAAGTGGGATACAAAGAACTGTATACCATTTATTTAAAAAATCTCTCTGTATATACATGCATATTCAGTTCAGTTTCAGTTAACAGAGAGCACTGAACTAAACTCAACCGAAGAATACCTAACTGAATTGAAATTTTGATTTTCGATTCAGTTCACTTTGTAAACCGAACTAAACTGAATTTTACAAACCAAACTGAACTAGTCCGACCCCTACTTGTGAGTAAACCAAACTTGAATGACATGAATAGTCGTGTTTTTCAATAATAAATCAACGAAGTCTATTTATTTGTGTTAGGAAACGATGCAGAAGAAAACCGTACGGCAAAAATGACCATAATATGTTTTTAGCAGCATGATGTCCACAAATTTGACACAATTTGCCGCACAAATATATTATGCCGCTATGTCTGTTCACAGAGCATACTTAAAACGATAGTAAATTTTTTAGGATTGTAGTCCATATTTTGAGCTTCCTCATGGAGCACCTTAATCATGGAGGCCAAAGTTTCAGATTTCCGAAGTTGAAATTTTGCTCAAGTCTTTTCCCCCGACAGTAGGCTCAAAATAAATTGCTTGCAGTGTAGGGCTCCTCACAACTTCAAGTAGTAGTTGCAACTTACAATTTCAATTACAACTTCAAGTCAACTTCAATTTATTAAAAAAATTAAATTGTAAATTGAAGTCAACTTCAATTTGAAACAAAATATTAGTTGAACATTCAAGTTCAACTTCAATTCAACTTACAAATAAAGCTCTTCATTTGAGAAGCATAGTCAATTCAACTTCAAGTTGCTGAAGTACAAATAGTTGTCAGTTGAAGTTGATCAATTGACAATTTCTGAACGAATTAAACAAGCGCGTTCAGAAAAGCTTTGCAGTAAATTGAGGGAATCCACTGGTTGTCTTAATGAACAAAAGATACTGGGTCACGCTGCTGGCAACCTAAAATCTAGTTCATACACAATATAAAATTATTAAAATTAAAAAATGCGTTAAAATTATTCTTAAGTTTAATCAACGATAGTAGTTATGAGTGCGGAAAGGGAGAAAATAGTTAATTTAATTGTTAGTTGATACTCAGTTGATGGTTCAAGCATTCACCTAAAAACAAACAAAATCCTCTGACAAATATGCATGTATTCAGCGACTGAGTCTATTTGTTATTTACGGTATTTAATTTCAGCTGAAATTTGAAAACAATTTTTTGGAGTTTTTGAATCAAAAATCATTTGCGATGTCTAAAACGCTTTTCGGGAAAACTTAGTTTTACCCATTATACTTTTTTATTTTGATACTATTAGGTAGTATTATTTAATAACACGTTAAATTGTTCAATCCAATTTGAATCAACTTCAAGTCAATTTCAATTCAACTTCAATTTGTACAAATATTACAACTTGAAATTGCTAAGTTCAAATAATGAAGCTATTAGTTGGTTTCCGGTAATTGACTTTCAATTAAAAAGTTGTTTTGCAATTGGTCAAATACAACTACGAGGCCAAAATTGAATTGAAAATTCAATTTCAAGTGCAACTTCAAGTTCAAATAACGTGATAACTTGAGTTGTGAGGAGCCCTATTGCAGTGAAAACTCTAAATTTAAACAAATTATTGCAAGGTTTTTCTAAAACGTAAAACGTTTTCATGTAGAATTCAATTATTCAAGAAAATTATTGAGTTCTAAACCAACCAAGTGTTTTCGATTAGATACCAAAAATTAACTTACATACTTGTAGATCCATCAAAAATTTATCAAAAACTTGTGGTGATGAGCTCCAGTTTCCTTTTTTATGAAATGGGTTCAAGACGCAAAACTGTGCATTCCTTTTCATTTTTATATAGGTTCAAAAGTTTAATCAAGATGGTGAGAACAGAAAATAAGTAAACATGCTATTTAAGTTATAAATATGTTTATATATATATTTGTTATGTATGTTTATATTTGCATAACAGCACTGTGGTACTGAACAGAGATGTGAAACCCTTTTGAAATTCGCTTTAGAAAACGGTCCGAACGGAGAAAATGGGTGAACCGTCAGTAATAACGAAAACGCTAAAGGAGTTATTTAAACAAATTTATTTTAACAACAATACAAACACATAGGCCTACCGTTCGCCTGGTTACCTCACATAAATCAAGTATGTTCCGTTATAAAAAAAACTAAGAACAAAGGTATTCATAAAAATTTGATCCGAAAACATGAAATTAAGTTATACTATTAGGCACAACGAACTAATACCAATAAAAATAATTTAAGGCTGTTGATTTTAGACGTAAACGGACTTCCGCCGAGTCTTAAATACAAAAACGTATACTCAAACTGAGGATAAAATTTCAAATGCAAGGACGTTCAAACAAAAACCGAATGTTTTGGTTTTCCAACCGAACCAATCCGAGTAATCGAAGAATTTGGGAGCAACTAATATTCATTTGGAATTTCTTCGTCGAATAAATTCCACGTAGCAGCTCGCTCATACAATTGACAAGCTGCAGCAATGACGTACAATAATAGATGCATCAGAAACATGACGCTCATCTGTGTCAGTGACAACGGTTTAGAAGGATCATGCGATGCTCGGAATAACCTTTCTGTAGCTTCATCCTTGAAAAACTTCTGAAACAAAACATACTCAAAGGTCTTGTGTGAAACCATTTTGTGTATTCCCCGATATAATTGGATGATCCCGGCCGCGCGAAACTGATGCACAATAGAGTACAAAAGAGCTGCATTAGGATTGTAAAATGTCCAAACAATAGGTGCAAAAATAATTGGCTTAGTCCCAGCAAAACAGTACAAACCCGGTTTGAGCAATGACAAATGCAAATCCGCAATCTCCGCAAACAAGGTCTCTTCAATTCCGCAAGATTTCTTAGTTGTCATTAAAAACTCAAAATATTTCTTGTCTACTACCGATCTAAACTGAGAGAGGAATTTTGTTTTATTCTTCAGACCTATAATGTAAGGTGGATCATAGGGTACGTCCCTATCGAAAAAGACGTACGACCCAGAGCCCGTGACTGGTATCATCGGTGTGTAATCCTTCTTAAACAAATTCTTAAAATCAGTTATTTTTTCCGGGATTGATGGCACAGCCAGGAGACTCTCAATTGAACCTGAATATACGTTACTCAGTATGAATGCAACAATATTCCATAAAGTCAATAATGCAATCATTCCAGATGGCGTTGTTGGTTGAGAAAGGAGAGCGGCCACAACTGTGAAAATTGGTTGATTGAAGAGGGGTACTAAATATTTGAGGACAAGGATCAAGAAACATGCTGTAAAAAATATGCACGTCCAGGTAGGGAGGTCAATAGGGTTAAAGAATGCAAAAGGTTCTACTTGTAAGCTATGAGTGTCGTTTATGAAATAGAAAAAGTTAAAATACTCATGATTTTCCAAAAAAATGCATTGTGTATTTCGAGGATTCGTCTGACTCTGTCAAGTAGTAGCTTCCATGCATTGAGCCTGTTTCACGGTGTCCTAATTCTGGTGTAAATGCCCAGGTGGCGTTTAGAGCGTTGACAATTAAAAAGTAAATACGAATTGTATCCCCATCCGATATTGTATGCACCCATTTCCTGATTTCATTTAATCTCATGCGATCAACCCCTCTGCGCCGAAGATTGTCTTGTTGATCCCAATAATCAACAAGTCTGTTATAAGCGACCCCCAGGGAGATTCTGTGGCGATTGTAGTTATAACTTCGCTGGGCAGATCGTTTGAATTTCGCATCGAAGTTCAATCGCGAATCCTCGAAGTTCCTTCCCTGAAACGCATCGGTCAATCTGCGCACTTCAAGCAGAGGACCTGCCTACGCGTGCAGTACAGATGAAGGACGAAGATGTTTTCGATCCGTGAGGAATCTGGTTACCATTCTATGAAAAGCATGTTTTCTGGGAAAGCAATATGGAATTCTGACAGTTTCAAAGGAACTTTTCTTTTAAAGATTTGAAGGTCCATTGGGTTGAAGTCCTTCTTCTGGGGGAACAGTAAGATGACGTAATCTCTCTCAGGTTTAGAAACCTCAGCAAATTTACGTGCAATAGACTGAATGTTTTGAGTATATTCATTTAACTCTTTTCGAGTAAATACAATTTGCAGTTGTATTTACTCAATTCTGGGTCTTTTGTGAATTGCAGTAGTTTCTGATTAGTGAGGAATCTAATTGGATGAAAGATTTCGTTTGCTGTCTTGAAGATTATAAATATCTGATTGTGGTGATTAGCGTTGATTTTAATGTGATTCGAAAGCAAAATAGTTTCACAAGTTTTCAATGGAACAAATATATGTTTAAGAAAAATCCCTTGAGGTAGGATTGAAACGGCATTATAAGTCAAGCAAATGATAATGAATGCAGGAAATCATAGATAGTTTGCTGGTTCCATTTTTAACCTGAGAATGAGATTTCGTTTATTAACAATTTTAAATAAATTCAAGTGTCGAAGGTTTTCTAGAAGCGGTGATCATTTCATGCTTATGAAAATTGTGCTGTATGTTATAGCAGGACAAGTTATATCCTTATTTGTATATCATTCATGTCAAACATTTTTGAAATCAAAGACGGCAAAAAACGTTCCGTTTGATTAACTACTGTTTGATCTGAAACAATACGGTAGACTCGTTCGGGAATTTTAATTCACATTGGAAAAGGAAATGTAAATATTCAATCATGTCGAGTAGTGGTCGGACCAATTCAGTTTAAATTGCAATTTTACAATTCAATTCAATTCAGTTCAGTTCAATTCAGCGATTTTTCAATTCAATTCGATCGTAAACTAAACCGAATAATTCAATTCATCTGTTGAATCGAATTGAATTGTTTTCTTTGAATTCCAATTCAAAACAATTTCAGGCTGAATCAAAACCGATATTGTAAGGATAAGTTAAGCACCATCTTTGCGTCAATGTAACCAGCATTTCAAACGTATGTGTTAATATTTTTAGGATGTCCGTTGATCCTGTTGTCCGTGGAGTGGGACTGTTTGTCCCGACGTATTCTTTCGAACCAATTTAGTTCAAACGGTTTGTGAAAATTTTTTAGGTCACTCTCTTGGAGCAGTTCGTTATTGGTTGAAATCGTAATGCGTTTTCTTATGTAAAAAACGACAAACTGTGGCACCGATTTCAATGGAATTTTTTACACTTACCAGTCAGTACTACTAGCCTAATTTTTTCACAAATTATCAAAATTTTATTTTTTTACAATTTTGCACTTTTATTTTTTAAATGAGCTCAATATAATACTATAAAAAGGGTAAGGACAGATGGACTTAGCTGAAACGCCACCCTAGCCACCTTTGCAGTATTTATTTGCAAATATGCTCGGCGAACCAAATGGTTTACAATTCAGTTCAGTTCATAGAGTGAACTGAATTGAATTGAATTGTTTTTACTGAACCGAATTGAAACCCTAATTTCAATTCAGTTCAGTATTCAAACTGGATTGAATTGTAAATTTTGAATTGAATTGAATTGTTCCGACCACTAATGTCGAGCATTCTGTTTCACACGTAACTTCCAAGTAGTCACGTGGAACGTCTTCTGTTTAAATTTTATTCTAAAATTTGCTTCCTGTGTTGTGCAGAGCCGAACCCTCCGAGAACCGCATACGGATTTTAAAGTTCCAGATATTGTGCGTATATTTATATATGTGTGGAACTGCACATGAGTAAATAGACTGAACACGAAGATACAGGAGTGACCCGCGCGCCGACATTCTGGGGTTTGTTTGACCAAGTTCACAATACGGGCTGTAAGATGGTTAGTGTAAACTGAATAAACTGTTACTGGCAGCGGGAGTACCCGGGTTATTTATTTAGATTTTCTCGAATAGGAAAATGCTGGATATGACGCACACTATGAGCTGCGAGTTCTCCAACAATACAATTGTTTTGAAAGCAAATATTCGTGGATTTGCGTTTGTTCGTTGTGGCGGACCGTACCACCGGGAATTTTTGAAAGGTTTTTTCGAGGTTTTTGAAAATCCCAGGGAGTGCCACAGGTTTGAAATGACACGTGTTTTAGAACACGAAGCAATACTGCTGATCCGCTTGACGATATTCGAGGCGGAAATCAACCCGATCCTCTACAACGGGATGTTTGATGTGGAGGGGTTTAACTAAATTCTGCTGTTCGTACACTTGATGGGACCTGGCCAAGATGTGAAGAATAAGGTTGGAGATTAGTTTGGTACAATTAACCTTAGCATTTAAAAGGACAAAATAAATAGTAATTTAGAGCATGTGTAAATTGAACCTGCTCCCAAGACTTGAAGCAAAATGGTCGAAAACCTTTTTTATCATGTAAAATTGTAGCTTGCTCCTAAAAATAATCACAAGGTAACGAGCACCCAGGTGGATGTAAACTTATTCATAATTCACAAAAGAAAGGTACACATATTTCTCATCGCGTCACAAGCACAGAATAAACAATCCAAATGTAAACGTACATGACTTAAAGCTCAATACTATCAGCTATGAAATATAAAGAGATACATATTCGTCCGCGAAATGAATAATTTTATTATAGGCAAGATAAATTACTGATAGTAGGAAAATAGTCCTTATCTCCCAAGCCAAGATGTATTCAACTACACAATTTCTAAGCGGTTCTTTGCGGATGATTGGAATTTTGATTTTTTGTTTCTTCTTAATTCATTTAATACTCATTTCTATGTTATCATAACTTTAAGTTAACTTTAAGTGTTGGATTTCTACATCCTTTAGAATCCGATTTTATTTCGTATCATTTGCGCTTGCATGTACTATAAGGAATAACTTTAATGGCTCAATACTATTCCCTACAAATGCGCTGACTCCAGCTGAACAACAACAGTATTTATTTGCACACAAATAATAATGAGAACGATATTCAACAATAACAGTTCTAACGCTAGGGTAGAATACAATAATAGCTAAGCGCACCGCAGAGCTGAAAGTGGTGAAGACGAGGAGAGGTTGAAGCGTAACGCTATAGCTAACCAGGCCTGAAAGCAATAATTATTATTAGTGACCTTTGAAGAAAACGGCTACTGAGAATCTCAGTAGACCGCGACTCTATCGTACGTCAGAGAACCTCCGAGGTCAGAAAGAATCTGCTTCGAGATTCTCTCACCCTCCATTCTCAGACCAACACGTACATTTCATTGGCCAGGACGAATCGTTTCAATGAAACATTATTATTCAATTGATTGATAGAAATGATTTACAATAAACTTCAAGACTCAAACTCTCGTTGCTATGACGAGGAGTAAAGGAGAATAAATCCTTTACACAATTCTCTCTCAAAAAGAAGACGAAGCTGTCGGAGACCTGTTTAGCTTTAGCTTCGCCCAAGCAAAGGGAAATACAGTACAAGGGTTTCTTCAACGTTCCAGGACACATGAGTCGTAATGACATGCACTTTCCGATCACGGCTGCGAAAAATCCAAACGCTGTTCGAATTGTCCCATGAGCATGTATCATATTCTTTACGAGGCCCACCTTCACGTACTTGAAGCCATACAACCTTCATTCTACCAACGTCCTGAGTTTTGATGTGAATTCTGGCATCCAGTACTATTTCGGTTATAGTGCTACAGTCTACGCGTATCGAGGCAGAAAGGTCTGGAGAAACACATAATACGCCAGTTCCGCTCTCGGTTACCGGCGCTGGCTCTGAAGGTTTCTGGAAAACTGAAGGTCAGGTCATCCTGTGCAAATGAGCATAAAAAGCTGCAGATCGAGCCTTTTCTCTTAGCTTTTTAGAAGAGAGTTTGTTTATCCCGGAATCTTTCTGGGTTTTCCGAAGGAGCTGCAAGATTCGGGCCTCCTCTCTTTTAATTTCGGACTTTGCTAAAACAATACGAATTAAAGTAAGCAAAACATGAAAACAAATAGAATCCATAACTTTACCAGTTGCTTTTGCCGCAGTTATAAAATATAATTTTAAAGACATTAATATGGCTCTTTGATCGAACCTTGTTCACTTTTGAAGTCCTTAACTGAGTTTACTCGAGAAGTAGTAGCCATAATCACACGTTAAATCGACACAATTTGACAGTTTTCAACAACAAAGTTTCTCAGCACAAATATCTTGCTCCGTCGAGAAGTGAATTGGTACTACAATATAAGCAGTAGGTAGATACAACCCATTAAAGACATGCGCCACTAGTGCTTATAATTATAGCACCGGCCAACAATGCTTGTAGTATTGCATATCAAAATCGATAAATCGTATTTCATTGGTCGAGGGAGTTCTTTACTATAGCCAATGATAATAGAAATTGTAACTACGGCAAAATATTAGTATCAACAACATAGATAACGCCACAGTCGTGTCACTCTCCCCAAAAATAAAATTGAACACCGGGTTTATGTGCGGAAATATATGGGCACGACAGTCATAGTTAAGAAAATAGTAAGCTAAAGTATCTATACAAATAAACTAGGCTAGGTGGTTCAATTACCTGGAACTCACTCATACAATAAAGTGGTCACAAGACTTTCATGATTTTATACTTGTGACCCCATAGAAATTTTGCTGCCGTGGTTCAGCTACCATTTACTCATTCCAGCTATGCAACACATACATACACGTTTACTCTCTCATGGTTCATTCACTCCTACATTTTGTCTCACTCGCCGCTTACTACAACGACAGCAACAAACATACTACAGGAAATCCAAGTTATTGCAAACTGGGAGCCAGCTTAAGACGCAACACGTGAACTCGGCCCAGAATTTTAGATGTGTCTAGACATCTTAGCTCACAAATATTGCTAGAAATCATTTTATGAATAACGAAGGGTCCATTATATTTCTTGCACAGAGACCTGGTTATCCCTTTCTCTGAGTTGGAAATATTAAGGGCAACAGAGAAAACTACATCCCCCACTTTAAACTTTGAAGCAACCTTATCCTTGTTGTAAATGCTCATATATTTTTGCTGACTATCGAGCAAATTCATTTTGCTAATATGCTGAGCTATGTAGAGCCTCTCAGTAAATTTGTCCCTTCCAATGTCCGAATTATCAAGTTTGAGGGCATTATCCATTGGGGTTCTCAATTCACGACCGAAATTTAAATATACAGGGGAGAAACCCGTTGAATCATTCACAGAGGTATTTATGGCGAAGGCAACTTCATCCAACTTTCTATCCCAATCGGAGCATAAATCAATTTGTGTCACGATTCTTTCCTTCACAGTTCTATTCATGCGCTCACATGGATTACTTTGAGGGTGATAATTTGGAATTTTCCAAGATTTGACACCCACTGAGTCACACCAAGATAAAAACTTCTTGCTACTAAATTGTTTCCCATTGTCAGTGGTTAAAGTCTTTGCAAAGCCCCATTTCAAAAATACAAACCAGAGTTTTTAATAATACCTGCGGGAGTAGCAGCTCGTAGACCAAAAATCTCTACGTATTTAGTAGCATAACATGTTACTACCAACAGATACCTATAACCTTTTTTTCCTTTGATATATGGGCCAAGTAGGTCACAGCACACATTTTGCCAAGGCGAACCAATATTCGGGGACGTTCCAATTCCAATTTTGTGTGATTTTGCAGATTTTGTGCGCTGGCATATTTCACAATTCCCAACGAATGTAACTATGTCCTTTCTCATTCCCTTCCAATAAAATCGCTCTGCTATTCGTAGGTAAGTTTTTCTAACGCCCATGTGACCAGCTAAATCTTTGGAATGGAAATATGTAACCAAGGGAATTACTAGTGAGGAAGGAGCCCACATTTTATAAAATTTGTTCTCGCTTTCCCACGGTTTCGCAAGGGGACCTACATATTTGTAGAGACAATTATCAGTGGTTACAGTAGCATCACGTGCCAATTTGACAATCATATTATCGGAATCTTCCTTAGGATCACGACAATATGCAATTATTTGCCCTAGGAACTTGTCATTTTGCTGGGCCTGAATAAATGACTTCCGACTAACAACTTCTACTTTGTCTACGGAACATATTTCGAACATTCGAGATAAGCAATCAGCAGCCTCATTGTGAATACCACGCCTATATTTGACGTTAAAAGAGTATCCCTGGAGCTCGATCATCCACCGTGCTATTCGTCCTGTCGGATCTTTGATTGTTTTCAAATAAGTGAGTGAACGATGGTCGGTCTCAACAGTAAATGGAACCAATTCTATGAAGCCTCTAAATTTCCGGATTGAGTAAATTATTGCCAGCGCTTCTTTTTCAGTAGTGGAGTAGTTTTTCCCGGCCGGAGTCAAACCTCTACTAATGAACCATACCGGATACCGCATACCATCTCGTTCCTGCATGAGAATGCCTCCTATCCCAGTCTGACTAGCATCTGTCATTATAAGAAATGGCTCATTTAAGTTAGGCATGTACAGACATGTTGCCTCAGTGAGCCCCTTTCTCAATGTATCAAAAGCAATTTGACAATCATCTCTCCATATGAATTTCACATTTTTCTGTAGCAACCTGTATAGGGGCCTAGCAATGGTTTCAAACTTCTCGAAAAACATACGGTAAAAACCTACGAAGCCCAGGAACTTTTGAACACCCTTGGCATTAACTGGTACTGGATAGTCCTCTAATACGCGTATTTTTTCTAACAAAGGTTTGTATTTCCCATCGCCCACTTGATAACCAAGAAAGACAACTGACTTTTGAGCTATTTGGATTTTTTAGGGTTTATATGAAATCCGTTTTTCGAAAGGGCTGTAAGTACCCACTCAAGGTGTACAAGGTGATCTTCGACAGATTCACTCCAGCAAATAGCGTCATCAACGTAAACCACCACATATACCCACAGACTATCACTCAACGCGATTTCCATTGCTTCTTGATATGAGGCACCTGAGTTAATCAACCCAAATGGTACGACTTTAAAGCGGAAAAAACCTCGCGGGCCTCTAAAGGTAGTTTTATCTCTGCTACCTTCATCAACTTCAATATGGAAGTAACTTGAAGGTTGGTCTAATACCGTAAAAATTCTTCCATTGGAAAGGGATACGATGATGTCCTGCAACCCTGGAGCACAATTTTTATTTGGCACAGTCACTTGGTTTAACTTTCTATAGTCAAACGTGACTCTATACCCCACCGTACCATCGCCATTTTTCTTTGGGACAATGGCGGGTTCAGAGGACCAGGCGCTCTCACAGCGTTCAATTAAATCCATACTAAGAAGCTCATCGACGGCATTTTGAAAAATTACTCTCTTGGCAGGTGACATAGGTCGAGCCTTACAAAACACCGGTTTGGCATCACCTGTTTCGATTTTGTGACGAACAAGATTGCACCGTCCAGGTTTCTTCGAAAATGTTTTTGAGAACTTCCGAAATAATGCTTTAAATTGTTTTTATTTTCATCAGAGAGATCAGTATTGCTATCTATATGGTCGTCCGTGGTCTGATTGTAAGTGCCGAAATGAGTACCATCCGCCATTGGTCCAGTTCCTACCACATTGCTCTCTGTACTATCTAAATTCACAGAACAAGTATTACGAATCTCACCCTGCAAAGATTCTACAAGATCAAATGAATTGCATTCATCCAGATCTAGTGACGCAATGTGGTAACATTCTACGTCCTTCACACTTGCGGTCCTGCTATTGATTCGCCACGAACTTTCACTAACGTTAATACTGATTTGATGTGGACCTAGGAAATCTCTCCCAAGCAAAATATCCTTGTTGTATGTAGAAACAAGTTCGAACCTTACTGGGATATCTCCTAACGGACATGTCATACAAAGTTCAACGGAACCTTCAGAATTTCCAACACCACTAACGGTTCTTATTGGTACTGCATTTGGTATGGTTGGAATACAAAATTCTTTTAATAATTTTATAAATTTTGGACCTAGAAGCGAAATAGCAGATCCAGGATCTAGGAGTGCTGTTACTGGGTGCCCCAGTAACTCGATTTGCATACACACTGGTGGAAATTCATTCGCAATGGCATAAACGTGAGGTGAAACGAAATGAGTCTGAACCTCCCTCACTAATGGTTCAGAGCTGGGCCGTTTCCCGAAAATTGAACTCTTCTTTCACTGGAGCCCTCACGACTTCTAGTTCCATTGGAGTTATTTCCACTATAACTAGCTTGACCTAATGGCCTACCTCTATCAGAATTTGACCTTTCTGAGCTATGTACACGTTCAGTCTCGGCATTACTGATCGTATCTCAACTCCTCTCATTAGAAGGAGTTCGCTCATGGAAATTGGAGCCGGAGTTGGAACCTCTTGTCTGACTATTTTCCCGCTTATTATTTCCAGCATAATGACCATGATCTCTACCACGAGGATGAGGACTGTCACTACGAGAGAAGTTTCCTTTGGTACCACCATTCGATTTACGCCAGTTGTTATCATTGTCAGATGGCTTTGACTTGTTGAACGGCTTTGGGTGAAACGATCCATATTGGTCAAAAGAACTTTTCTGGATTTCAGGAACATTTTTGCCAAAAGAGCTTTCCGACACCTTACTTTCTCTATAAGAAAGAGATGGTTCCAAACCAGTATCCAAATTAGGCTCTCTATATTCCCTATCTAGTGCAACACTATTTTGGGCTTCGTAAGCGACTTCCATTAACTCCCTGATTTGAGAAAATGACCGTCTAAAAGACAACCTTTGCCCTATAGTGAGGGTGCATAAGCTCCATGATTTTTCCTATCCTTGTACTCTCTGGAATAGAAGGGTCGATTCTTTTATAAAAATCATCGATAATACATATAAACTTGGATAGTGGCTCCTCTTACCCTTGATAACGGCTATCAAGTTCCCTTAACATCTTCTGAGCATAGTTTCCACTCTGGAATTCCCTACGAAAGTAAGTTGTAAAACCACGGAAATCAGTAAAGGAGAACATTTTTGCCACCCTTCTGTACCACAGGTATGCATCATCTACCAGTGCGTATGGAATGACTAATTTTAGCATTTCCTCATCATTGTAACCAAAAGCCACTTGATATTTCTCCAGTTCCAAGAGAAAATCATATGGAGTCCTTTTTTCGTGGGCTCCGGCATACTTCGGAATAGAAACGTCCTTGGCTCTGAGCTTTTGAGGAGTTGATTCTCTATTCCTACCTGCAACTCCTTGCAAATAACTATGAGAAGAATCATTGTTAGGATTCTCATTAGTATGGGGACTAAATCTTAAAGTTGGTCCAGGATGAATTGGTTCCATAAATTGGTGACCCCCGGTACCAGAATACCTACGATTCCAGTCAAACATACCTGCATGTCTAGGAATTCGTTGTGAATGAAGTTCGGGCATGCGAGCTTGACCTTCACCATCTTCAGTACACAAATTGATAAGCTCTGGCCTATTGAAGCTAGCAAATCTACCTGGGGAATTGACAAATCTATCATTGCCGTTGTTTACATCACCATGACTACACATCTCGTTAGGATCAGCACCAGCTGTTGTGTGTACTGTAACCATGGAAACACGCTCCTGATTTTTTCCATCTAATCTTGAATTAAGCTTCCGTTCCATATCAGCAAACTTAACACTCATGAGCTCAGCCATTTTACCATACAAATTCTCGCATAAGCTATCTAGCTGACTCTGGTCTTTCAAACTTTCATTGACCCGACTTTCATCTTGAAAAGACGACATCATTCCTACGCTCTTCCTATTTCTCCTGGGCATGATCCCGGTTGAGCAGATTTATAAGGAATAACTTTAATGGCTCAATACTATTCCCTACAAATGCGCTGACTCCAGCTGAACAACAACAGTATTTATTTGCACACAAATAATAATGAGAACGATATTCAACAATAACAGTTCTAACGCTAGGGTAGAATACAATAATAGCTAAGCGCACCGCAGAGCTGAAAGTGGTGAAGACGAGGAGAGGTTGAAGCGTAACGCTATAGCTAACCAGGCCTGAAAGCAATAATTATTATTAGTGACCTTTGAAGAAAACGGCTACTGAGAATCTCAGTAGACCGCGACTCTATCGTACGTCAGAGAACCTCCGAGGTCAGAAAGAATCTGCTTCGAGATTCTCTCACCCTCCATTCTCAGACCAACACGTACATTTCATTGGCCAGGACGAATCGTTTCAATGAAACATTATTATTCAATTGATTGATAGAAATGATTTACAATAAACTTCAAGATTCAAACTCTCGTTGCTATGACGAGGAGTAAAGGAGAATAAATCCTTTACAGTACTTAAAGATGTTTCAACAATATAGGAGGATTTTTTTAACTGAACTACCGCTAAGCAACGTCTCAATAATTGATAGACTTGTCGCCACTCACAAAATATTAGGGAACATCTCTCGTACAATTTTGTACAAGCCCTCTGCTTTCAATTAACTTTTTTGTGGATGCTTGGTTCAAAAATGACAGCTTAAAAATGTATCATCCTCAATGTTGAATTTCGCTTCTGAAGCAATTGCTTGAACATTGCTTAGAGTCTTGTTTTGTCCTGTCTACAATCTAGAAGTATAATAAATAGCTCTCTGAATAGCCTCAAGCCTCTACACGCGATTGCAAAATATATGTTTTAAAACGCGAGGGAGTAAGTAATTTCTAATTTATTATAAGTGGACACTTTTTACTATGTTTCGCGTTTCTTTAATTAATAAGTAAAATTTATTAGACCCGATGTTGATGCCCTTTGAAATTGCAACTGAGAAGCCCGATGAGGTTACTCCGCCTGTGGTCGCAAAATCTCGACTTTCCAATTATTCTTATTCTTGCACTGGAGTTCACCTAATGTCAGCTGACACTGCGAGACTCAATCTCTCAAATTTTATTTTTTCAACACAAACTGAAATTTCGCATGTAAATTCCCCGTAGGATAGAAAATTTTTGCACTGCGACGAAAAACAATACAAATTTTAACGTCTATGAGACTATACTAGAGAAAATATATTATTAAAAAATATATATTATAAATAGCGGTTATTTGTATATAAGGGAATCTTCAGCCCTCCCCATGAAAAATGGCAAAATTCAGGAAATTTTTCTCAAATGTCTTTTTGCCCTGAAGCAATAATTTCTTAACCTTGCTCTTCGTTCTTAAAGTACATTACTCCCAATTCTAAACGTAAGGACCTTTCGGATCGCTCAGAAAGTTTTTGAAATTTAGTGCATCCAGCGTTCAAATAAATTTGATGAAAAATTTGATTTTGAAACAAACAGCTATATATTGTATTCAAAATAGTGCCCTTCATGAGCACAGGGATTAGCCGGGTATTTGGGTACAGGTAGAGGTGCGTATTAGCTATACGCATTTTTTGCGTTGGGTCAGGCATGGGTACTGTAAATTATGTTTTCTGGTTGACATGATTTTTAAAGTATAAAATTCATGAAAAATTGACAATCTTTTTACGATTTAGGGCTGGTTTGCCCTGCAAATACGTTTAAAATTCCAATTCATTGGTAAAAAGTGTCTATCTTCCTTATATTTTGAGTTTTGGCGAAATGGAAAAATTTCAGTAGTCGGACTACAATATATTATTTTGTGATGAAAACAATTCTGTCAATTTTAGTATCGACAACAATTTTTAATTATAATCCGTGCAATGGCTCAGAAAAGGACTATTATTGAGCAAAGCCTTCGTAGTTCCTTAACTTTACACCAGTAATATTTAATATTATGGCAAGCAAGCAGCATTCATCAAATATAAAGCTCAGGTAGATTCCTTCTTTCTAAATTACCAAGCCTCACCGACATCTTAAAATGAAAATTTATTCTAGAGTTTAGCATGATAAATTTAAACGTGAACGAGAGGATCTTCAACCTTTTTGAAATTAAATCTTTTAATTTTTGCGCCGGGCATGACCCAGTACCTAGCTCATTTAAAATGTCATCCTATCCCATGGAGAATGGGGAGACGGTTAACTGTAAGATTACTGTGAGTGAAGTTGGCGTTATCGAGTTGGGCTTGCTACTGCTACATGTCTGAAAGATTCTCGTAAATGAGTTTTGCTCATGTATTTATACATACATGAATTAAAAATAATTTAATAATATCAAATTAAGTTTAAAATTAAAATTATTCGTTAATTCCCATATCTTAATTAATAATAAGAAATTACTGGAAGTTGAATAAAATTATGAGACATCAGAACATTGCGGATTGTAAGCTGTGTCGAATGATCCAAAACAGTAATCACAATGTTATGACGAACGTGTGCATATTTTTCACGTGAGACTCCGCTTCACGCAATACAACGTTTCAGTATTAACCGGTTTCGAGCAATGATTAATCGTTTGGACTGAAATTGAGAGCAAACAATTCAATTCAGTCCAGCAGTGTGAACTAGGGCTCCTCACAACTCAATTTATTGAGCTAGTTGAAATTGAATTTGTAATTGAAATTGGATTTTCAATTCAATTTATAGTGGTAATTTGTTGTTGATTATTTGTAAATCAAATACTTGAAAAATAATCAATTTGTATTTATCAAGTAGCAGCGTCAATAGTTGAATTGTCAATTACAACTTTCAAAACTTGCGCAAGTTGAAATTGACTTGTAATTGGGATTAAATTGAAATTGAAATTGAATTGAAATTGAATTGAAATTGGTTTTTTAAAAACTTCTTACCCGTGTGTACCAAAAGAAAAGCTTGTTGTGAAAATAAATTCAACTAAAATAGTGTTGGCTACATCTGATCAATTTGATTGCTATGAAATTAAACTAAACTCATTCACCTCCCAACTGCAAACTAAGAACACCATTTTCAGGTCTGTCGATTTTGAATGGTGCTCCGAAAGATATCGCTCGAATTTGTCATTGGAATCGTATTTACAACTAATCATTTGAATATCAAACAGATTTTCAGATTCGGTGATTGTTGGTGCCCCATTAGGTTTGGATTGGAGTTACTTTTTCAGTGTTTCGTTACTTTTATATGGCATGAAATAAGCAGCACATTAAGGTGTCATTTGCTTTGGGAAGTTGAGTAATCTCCGCGCTTCGATTACACATTCCTGCCTTTGCGCGCATGCTTGCCTTAACTTTTACCAGTTGTCAATTATCAACTTCAACTATCAATTTTTGGCAAGGCAGCTATTTGAAATTGAAATTGTGGAAGTTCCCAATTATAATGACTAAATTGATAGTTGATTTGTAATTGAAATTGAATCAACAACTAAAAAGCCATTTTTATTTGAAATTGTTTTCAATTTACAACTTGCAGATTATCATAAATTGATATTGAATTGAAATTGCATTTGAGATTAATAGTCGCAATAATTACTACTTGATATTGTGAGGAGCCCTAGTGTGAACTGAATCGTTCGTTCCGGTCCCTAATTTATGCGCTTAAAAATCAATGAGCTGGAAAGAATGATAACACGGCATTGGCCCTTTTCAGGAATGTACGTTTCCAGTTGGGGAATCAACAACCAGCAGAGGATAAATTTTTCCTACCAACCAAACTTATTTGGAGCAGACATCTCCAAAGGGACCCTCTCTAAATATGTGGGACAAGAGATAAAACAAATTGCCACAAATTTGTCCTCAACCGTGTAACGTTATCACAATTCAACTAATAAGTAAATAAGAAAGTTCTGAAAACATGGAACGTTAGGGTAATAAAATGGGTTGATCAGCATGTAGTCAGAACAATATCATACTGAATAATGCGTTCGTGATCAATGTTATTCACTGTGTAACAGAAATGCGTAAGCATTAAAATAATTATATTTAATCCTCCTATTCTGCAGCAAATTGGGTTTCAGATTTTTTAAAATTTCTTCTATGCCTGGAGCTTAGAAACTCTGGATATAAGCGTTTATGGAAGTCAGGATTTTTTTTAAACTAAGTTTTGATCTGGAGATCAGTTCCTGTCTTGGCTGGTTTAATATTACTTGGTGGGCCCAGAACCAAAAAGAAAAATCCTTTTAAACTAACAACTAGCAACGGATTTGACATGGCCGGATTTGATCATAGGTTACACACTTGCAAGCAGTACTCGGACTGGGTACAGAAACCGTGCACCCGTACCCATACCCGTACCCGAATATTGGGTGCTACAAAATTATGTAATTACCTATACCCGTACCTATACGCGAGTTTCCGGGTAAATTATTTCAGCACCCGTACCCATACTTGATATTACAATGTAATACCTGTGCCCACAATTTAAATGTACCCAAATACCTATTGTTTGTACCCGGGTATTACTCGGGTACTGTAAGTTAGGCCGATGGATAATTCCCGAAGATAATTGCCTGTCCAGCTGAAAATTTCCAATTAGTCAATATTTTGACCCCTATTAAAATGCCCGAGATTTTTAGCATTTTCCATAGACGTTAAGGGTATCCTATTTCAAATTGTTTAAAAAATCAGTTAAGTTCATATAGGATTTATTTTTAATAAACACTGCCGAAATTCAGATGATACTACGCCAAAATAATAAGTTCCTGAATGAAATGTGTTCTCGCGAATTGGTTATTGAATAATTCTTGCATGGAGTAAGGATAACCAATTGGGACAAATTCTTTAATACTAAACTCACCTTACCCGAAAACTTGCTTTTCAACTTTCAGAACATGAAACAATGTTGCTCCCGTCTAATCGTTTTCTCAAAAATCTTTTAACACAATTCCGACGTTAACAATTGTTGTCAATAGGACGCAAAGTTAGTAAAATACAAAACGAAAGTAGAATTTTCTGATCATGGCATTTTTCCCGTCAACGATACAACGTATTTGCAAAACAATATATTTGAACAATCATTAGAAGCGTTAGATTGCAATGACCACGTAATCATAAATCTGTCACTAATGCAAGTATCATTTACAAAAGAAAGTTTACATTTTCAATCACACCGCACATATGGAAATTATCTTTATAAAGAGCATTTAAATAAATTTACGTGGAAATGGTTTTGTCCGATAGTATGTCTAAATCGTGGAAGCTTATTTTAAGAGCAGCGCTTTAAATAAACGGACAGTTAGTGCTCCTTAATAATAAGGATTGCTTGGCATGACACCGTTGTGTGACTAATATTTGCGCATCCACCAGAATGGAAGCAAAACATTCTTCAACCTTGCTCCATGTGTTTGTCCGGTAATATGTCTCGATTCAAGGGGATATATTTTTTTGTAAGTCGGATTTGCAAACAGGAACAATGAGAATACGTGTTTTTGGATTTTGATAAATCTTCCTTTAAGAAGCACCTCTTCACAGAGTCCTCCATTTTTGTTGTGTAATTTATTACAACCTAGCATTTTATGCCCAATTATGAGAGTTTTTACTCCTCGCTCCATGTTCACAACAAACTGTCTCAACGTATAGAGCCATTGAATAACTATAGCTTGTGCTTACGAGAGGATGTTTATCATATCTTCATTAAGTTGCATTAGCCATATACTACGTAGAATTCAAATTTATTAACGTGTTCATGAAACAAATTATGGGAAATATTATTCTCAAAATCCATGTGTCTGCCGGTGCACTGAAAGGTATAGAGTACTCTTTCGATAATTTTCGCTTGAATTACAAAAGCCGGAGATTATTTTGTAAAAGAACGATAATAATAATTGCTAATGTTATTTTCTAATAGAATTTTTAAATATTAAAAACTCATTTTTCAAGGAAATGATGTGGTTCATAATGTGAATGTACGTGCAATTTCCTATTCTTATGATTTGTTTTGCTATTAAGCTCATCCGAAATGTATTTCAAAAACCTTGTAAATGAGCCAAAGCCTAAGCTTTGTGCGAATTAAGGATTAAAGATTTATATTAAAATAGTTTCGAAAATTGTATCCAAGTTTATTAATACTTTGATCTTGCTGGAAAAATCATTAGCAAAATAATACTGTACATATCCCGTCCAAAAATATATTCAAATATGTTTTGAGTGGAAGATTGGAATTTTGATCTTTTGCTTTGTAATCCATTTAATTCATTCCAATCCTGCTTGGAGCATTTGTTTATCTTGGACTCGGGGTCACCATTTCTTGGTAACACCTTCTGGAAAACTGACAAACCTTGTATTCTAAATAATCACGTGAGAATACATGACTTCGAGGACCTCAACTTGCTTATTAGACCCAGTGATAGAACTTCTTTGAAGGAAGTTATGGCACTGCTACTGAAGTTACCTCGTATAGCCAGCCAAATTAATTGGGAAGTATTACTCGTTTACAAAGTACAAATATGACATGACCAGGTATACTCGTGAAAGCTTTTCTTTGTTGTTCGGGATTGTCCGCATCTTTCCGTCCTACTGTTTTCCAAATAGACCAAACCACGAAACCAGCAAACTGATACTAATTTGGTTGTCCTACAAAACTTATAAAACCAAACCGTGAAGCAAATATCAAAATAATCAAATCATGCAGCAAACAAACCAATTTCAGTGGAAATTATTCGAAGTATCAGAGTTTGCAATCTGACAGATTTTTCAAATTCAGCTTTGCATACCTATTGTCTGCAATACTTTGGAGTTGAGGAAGGAAAATTGTTTTATTCCTCAGTCCAATTAGTGGGAGAAATTTTGAGTTTGCACAAGAGTTGACATACTTTAGGGTTCATTTTAACGAATCTTCATAACCAAGATAGCTGGCGATTTTTGAAAACTTTGATTGTGTATAACCCGGAAAAATTTCTAACGTGAATCACAAAACCCGATTTTCTCGCGAGATTATCCACGCCTTTTGAAAACCAACATCGCATATTCCTTACATGGCCCCACGTGGAAAAAACTGAAAATGTTTAACTGCGACTCAATATCGTTACAACCTTCCTTGAAGGTGCATTTTAACAAGCAAATTCTATGTCTGCAGAAATTAAAACTGTATCCCAACTTTAGAAATACATGCAATATTTTTTGTTTTAGTACCAAGCAGAAAAAATTTGGAATATGAAGGAAGGAAATCACAGGCTCAGCAAAATTATGCTCCGGATTTCCCGTTAGTATCTATAGTAGATTTGTTTGCTTTTTTAATTTCAATGTAAAATGAAACAAAAGTTGGTAGTAAAAAGTCTTGTTGTTAGCGTGGCAAACCAGCAACAATGAAGTACTAGGCGGAAATATGAAACCCTTTTGAAAGCCGCTTTTGAAAACGGTCCGAACGGAGAAAATGGGTAAACCGTCCGTAATAACGAAAACGTTAAAGGAGTTATTTAAGCTTTATTTTAACAACAACACAAACACATACGCCTACTGTTCTCCTGGCCATTTCACTTAAATCAAGTATGTTCCGCTATAAAAAATCATCACTACGCGATAATTTGCGGCTTCGCGTAGACTGGTGTCAGTTACCGCCTTCAAAGTATGACGAATTTTGATTTTTTATTTCGAAATTTAAGATTTGTTTTCGGAAAAACTCCCTGGCTGATTTCAACCACATAATCAATAACTATTACTATTTGCATAAGCAATATTCACAAAACATTTCATTGAAATCTGACCAGAAGTTTTGGAGATATCGTGCAGAATTACACATGGACGTACGGACAAGGCCATTTTACTAGGGGCTGACGCCGCATTAAAAACTTAGCACAAATTTTTTCATAACACGTTGATCCTAAAACATGGAATGAAGTTATACTACTAGTCACAACGAAATTAATACCAATAAAAATATTTTCAGGGTGTTGATTGTAGACGGAACCCGAATTCAATCAAGCCTTAAATACAAAAACACATACTCAAACTGAGCATAAAATTTCAAAAGCATTGACCCTAAAAAAAACAGAACTTTTCGGTTTTCCAAACGGAACAATCGAAGCAACTAATATTTATTCGGATTTTCTTCGTCGAATAAATGCCACGTAGCAGCTCTCATACAATTCACAAGCTGCAGCAATGCCGTATAATAGTAGATGCATCAGAAACATGATGCTCATCTGTGTCAGTGACAACGGTTTCGAAGGATCATGTGATGCTCGTAATAACCTTTCTACAGCTTCATCCTTGAAAAACTTCTGGAACAAAACATACTCAAAGGTCTTGTGTGAAACCATTTTGTGTATTCCCCGATATAATTGGATGATCCCGGCCGCGCGAAACTGATGCACAATAGAGTACAAAAGAGCTGCATTAGGATTGTAAAATGTCCAAACAATAGGTGCAAAAATAATTGGCTTAGACCCAGCAAAACAGTACAAACCCGGTTTGAGCAATGACAAATGCAAATCCGCAATCTCCGCAAACAAAGACTCTTCAATTCCACAAGATTTCTTCGTTGTCATTAAAAACTCAAAATATTTCTTGTCTACTACAGATCTAAACTGAGAGAGGAATTTTGTTTTATTCTTCAGACCAATAATGTAAGGTGGATCATAGGGTACGTCTCTATCGAAAAATACGTACGACCCAGAGCCCGTGACAGGTATCATCGGTGTGTAATCCTTCTTAAACAAATTCTTAAAATCAGTTATTTTTTCCGGGATTGATGGCACAGCCAGGAGACTCTCAATTGAACCTGAATATACGTTACTCAGTATGAATGCAACAATATTCCATAGGGTCAATAATGCAATCATTCCAGATGGTGTTCTTGGTTGAGAAAGGAGAGCTGACACAACTTTGAAAATTGGTTGATTGAACAGAGGTACTAAATATTTGAGGACAAGGATTAAGATACAGGCTGCAAAAAATACGCACGTCCAGGTAGGGACGTCAATAGGGTGAAAGAATGCAAAAGGGTCTACTTGGAAGCTTTGAGTGTCGTTTATGAAATAGAAAAAGTTGAAATACTCATAATTTTCCAAAAATTGCATTGTGTATTTCGACGATTCGTCTGACTCTGTCAAGTAGTGGTTTCCATGCATTGAGCCTGTTCTTTGGTCTCCTAAATCTGGTTTAAAGGCCCAGGTGGCGTTGAGAGCGTTGACAATGGAAAAGTAAATATGAATTGTATCCCCATCCGTTATTGTATGCGCCCATTTCCTGATTTCATTTAATCTCATGTGATCAACCCCTCTGCGCCGAAGAGTGTCTTGGTGATCCCAATAATCAACATGTCTGTTATAAGTGACTCCCAGGGTGATTCTGTGCCGATTGTAGTTATAGCGTCTTTGGGTCGATCGCTTGAACTTTGCATCGAAGTTCAATCGCGAATTCTCGAAGTCCTTCCGCGGGAGCTCATCGGTCAGAACCGCGCGCTTCAGACATAAAACCTGCGTACGCGTGCAGTACAGATGAAGGACGAAGATGTTTTCGATCCGTGAGGAATCTGTTGACCATTCTATGAAAAGCATGTTTTCTGGGAAAGCAATGTGGAATTCTGACAGTTTCGAAGGAACTTTTCTTTTAAAGATTTGAAGGTCCATTGGGTTGAAGTCCTTCTTCTGGGGGAACAGTAAGATGACGTAATCTCTCTCAGGTTTGGAAACGTCAGCAAATTTACGTGCAATGGAATGAATTTTTTTAGTGTATTCATTACGATTAGGCTGGAACTCTTTTACGAATAAATACAATTTGCAGTTGAATTTACTCAATTCTGCATCTTTTGTGAATTGCAGTAGCTCCTCATTAGTGAGGAATATAATCGGATGAAAGATTTTGTTAGCTGTCTTCAAGATTATAAATATCTGATTGTGGTGATTAGTGTTGATTTTAATGTGATTCGAGAGCAAAACATTTTCACAAGTTTTCAATGGAACAAATATATGTTTCAGACAAATGCTTTGAGGTATGATTGGAACGGCATTATAGGTCAAGCAAATGAAAATGAATGCAGGAAATCCTAGAAAGTTTGCTGGCTCCATTTTTAACCTGATAATGAGATTTCGTTTACTAATAATTTTAAATAAATTCAAGAGTCGAAGGTTTTCTAGAAGCGGTGATCATTTCGTGCTTATGAAAATTGTGCGGTATGGTATAGCACGACAAGTTATATCATTATTTGTGTATCATTCATGTCGAACATTTTTGAAATTCAAGACAGCATAAGACGTTCCGTTTCATTAAATTATTGTTTGTGCTGTAAAAATACGGTAGACTCGGTTGGGAATTGTAGTTAACATTGAACAAGGAAATGTAAATATTCAGTCATGTCGAGTATTCTATTTCCCATGCAACTTCCAAGTAGTCATGTGCAGTGGTCGTCACGGGAACAGGTAAAACCCGGGTACATGGGAACGGGAACGAGTACAGGAACGGGTACGGGAACAAATATTTTGTTCCCAGCCAGTTTGGGTACGGGAACAGGAACACACTCAGGTGCACCCGATCACCGGGAACAGGAACAGGAGTGGGAACAGGAACAGAGATTTTCAATTTGTTCCCGTTCCCATTGGGAACGGGTACGGTCTGCGCATGTTCCCGTTCTTATACCTGTTGTTCCCGGGATCAAGTGGGTACTTTTAGCATCTTCTAGGAACACACTCGAAATTGATCTAGGAAGACGTAATAGTATGTATGTAAACAATTCAATTTGCATATTCCATTGTATTCTTTTTTTCTGCAATTTCTACACACATATCCTTGCCTTAAAGACAATAATAATAGAACTTCTTTTTCAGTCCAATTGAGATATTTCCTAGAATAATTCTACAAATAAATATTTTAATATAATAGATATTAAAATAATTATTTTTAGTTTATTCTTTTGTGACAAGTTTTACTCTTGAGAAATTTATTGCTCGAATTAATATTTTTTTTCAAATAAGACTAAGAAAGGGAAACTAATCCACATATTTTTCAGATATTTTGTGTATGCAGAAAATTATCTATGGGCCAGCTATTCTATTAAATATTAAGTACCATTTTGAAACCCTCATCAACATTCAATTTTATTGTTGGAAAAGCAACATCACTGCTCCTATATTTATTTGGAGCCATAGCCTATATCCGCGCCTATGTTTCTCATTTTTATTTTGCACCCCAGATCTGGGCCTATATTCTATCCTAGATGTAGGATAGGGACCCATCTTTGGTTCAATGCAAGTCATTATAACATTCGCAAAGAAAGATATTTATAGGTGAAAATTATCTAAATGTATTTTTCATAATGACACAAACATTCAATTGCAAACAAATAGAAACTGTTCCATATTTCCATATGTTAGATTTTATTTTACGTCTTTAAAATTAATTATTTAGCGATTAATTTGACATACATCTTCAGTTACAAATTGAAAACAACAATTACTTCATATTGATTTTGGAACAAGTTGCCATTTTACGATTGATCGGAAATGGGTGCAGACTGCTTTTATTGGTTTCCCACAACTTATTTATTCTGAAGCTACTTGGATGAAGTCATATTATTGTTTGCTGGGAACAAACGTTTCGAAGACTTTTCGGGAATTAATAAAAGCAATTAAAGGCAATACTAGTGCTAACTATTATAACAACCGTGCTTAATGAAGCTTTAGATTGGAGTAAAAAAATTCAAAAAAATATTTTAATCAACCGTATTCATTATTGTTAGTATAAACCGTTATTAACCGATTAACGCTATTGAATCTAGCTGCTAACCGTTTATAGCCGTATTCGAATTCTTAAAAAAACCAATAACGAAAACGAAAACCAAATTCAAACTGCTATTAACGTTTGAGCAGTTAACGTAAACCCAAACTTTCGGTTTCCCATCACTGATGAAAGCAATGCTTGAACTGCGCAACGTCAAATATGCATGTCACCTATCTGTCCTAAATTCTATTCCAGTAGAATTGTCTGGTCATTTTTAATTTCTGGCCTGCCCGAAACCCGAACGGACAAATATATGCGGTCCCAAGCCCGATCTTAACCCGGTTTCATTGTTTTAGTGCAGACCAAACCCGTTCGGAACCCGAAGTAAGTTCGTATTTGCAGCCCGAACCCGGCCAAAAAGCCCGCTTCGGGCCCCACCTCTAGTCTGCACAAGAAGATATAGGAGTGACCCCCCTGTCGACATATTGGGTTGCTTTAACCTAGTTCACAAAGTGGGTTGTAAGATGGTTAGTGTAAACTGAATAAACCTCTACTGACAGCGGGAGTGGCCGGGTTTTATTCCCTCGGGTTTGGTAAATATTGTTAACTTGCTCTTTGTGGATTTAATTTTTTATGGCCCTCCAAAAACTTACGTTTTTAAATTTCTTCGTTTTTTAGCCTTTTATTTATATATTGTGACTTTTGAATATGTAGAACAGAACAGTGTGATGACTAAATTGGGTAAAAAGCATTACAAATTCCCAAAAACCTTTTGGCGATAGTCATTATTCCCGAAGGTCCTCATGAACTCTTTAATATCCAGTTGCTTTGTAATATCTGGGAAGCAGTGAATGACGCAGCAGTGATTTAGCCTTTCCTGTCAATTACGGATCTTACATGTTTTTTTCGCCCAGAGTGGAAAACGATCTCTCACAAGTAAACATTTTTTGGTGTCCCCTCCAGATTTTCGAAATTCCATCAAAAACAAGTTTGCTCATACCCTGAGTACAACTTTAAGTCACACCTGCCACCTGAAAAATCCTTCGTAGTTTTTTTTAAATTTGGCGCGAAGTCAATTTATCTCGAAATTCAAAACTGCAAATTTTAAATGACATTTAACATGGGAAATTACAAGTTTCATGTACCCCGACCTTCAAAAAGTTGTATTTTTTTGTCAAACGTTTTCCGTACCCCAGTACTCTATAATTCAAGATAAATTGACTTCGCGCCAAATTTTAAAAAAAAACTACGAAGGATTTTTCAGGTGGCAGGTGTGACTTAAAGTTGTACTCAGGGAATGAGCAAACTTGTTTTGGTGGAATTTCGAAAATCTGGAGGGGACACCAAAAAATGTTTACTTGTCAGCCGCAGCTGATCTGATTGGGAGCACGATTAGAATTTTTAAAACGATCTTAACTCCGGAGAAAATTTGACGAACTTCTGGGTCATGGGCCTAAAACCATAATAAAAATCCTGTTATAGAGCTTCTCTCTACTCCTTCAATCCAACGAATCATAGTCAATTGAAAAATCGGTAACTCAGAATTGAACTGGTACAAATCCGATGCAGCAACTACTTGGTGCTCCCAGGATTTTGTTTCTAGTTAAGTTAAGCAGGGGTCGGATTTTTGTAAATCTCCCTCGAACATCATTTCTGATTTTCCTGTGTTTGGGGTCACGGCAGGTTGAGTTTCATTTTCTACAGTTTAGTAAATATTGTTAACGTACCTTTTGATGGTTAAATTTGAGATGGCCCTCTAAAAACTTATATGAATTTTTAATTGCTGAAGAAATTTGATTAGAAAATATTTACCTATAGTTTTTAAAAACAATGAAAAATAAACCATAGTTGAAAGCCGAACAACTTTCTTGATCTTTCATTTGCTACATAAAAACTAGTTGTGAAACTTCATGGGAAACCCAAAAACCTTAGAAATAATTCTACCCCAGAAATGATAACAAATTAAGAATAATTTGTGTTTCTATACGTTTTTAGGGAAAAACCTTCAAAATTTTCGGATTAAATTGTAAACCCCAAAAGCAGAAAACGTTTAGATTCGACAAATCGTAACAACATTCACGAATTTGCCGGGCATAGTCAATACTTGGAACTAAAAAATTCCGGCCAGCAATAACTTGAAGCAGGTTATTTATTTAGATTTTCTCGAACGTGAAAATGCATGATACCAAATCTCCCAGAATTGGTAAGACATCGCAATGCCGAACAACGGTAGAAGCATCAAAAACATGATGCTGGTCTGTGTTAGCGACAACGGTTGCACAGCATCACGTGATGTTCGCAATAACCTTTCTGCAGCTTCATCCTTGAAAAACTTTTGCATCAAGACATACTCAAAGGTCTTGTGTGAAACCATTTCCTTTAATCCGTTAAACAATTGGATGATCCCAGCCGCCCGAAACTGGTGCAATATTGAGTACAACAGCGCTGCATTGGGATTATAAACTTTCCAGGCCATAGGTACCAAACTAAATGGTTTCGTCCCCCGATAGCAGTACAGATCCGGTTTGAGCAAGGACAGATATTTCTCCACACATTCCACAAACAAAACTTCGTCGAATCCACAGGATTTCTTCGTTTTCATTAAATACTCAAAATACCTCCTGTCACCAACGCTTTGGAACTGAGA
Source organism: Allacma fusca (assembly GCA_947179485.1). NCBI lineage: Eukaryota > Metazoa > Arthropoda > Collembola > Symphypleona > Sminthuridae > Allacma > Allacma fusca. The sequence continues at coordinate 3,201,937 of OX359246.1, read as the reverse complement.
GAGGATTTTTGTTTTATTCCTCAGTGCATCAATGTACGGTAAATTCCCAGAGACGTATTCTGGGCTGAAAAAGAAGGAACGAACACGGGATAATGGTATACTAGGAGTAAAGTCTTTCTCGAATAAATCCTTAAAACCCTCTATTTTTTCCGGCATTGATGGGGCTACCAGAAGACTCTCAATCGAACCTGAGTATACGTTACTGAGTATAATCGCAAAAAAATTCCATAGCATCAATAATAGAGCAAAGTTAGATGGCTCTCTTGGTTGAGCAACAATGGCTGCCAGAACTGTGAAGATCGGTTGGTTAAATAGAGGAGTGAAATATTTGAGTACCATAATCAATAAGCAGGCTGCAGTAAACAGACATGCCCAGGTGGATGCTTCAATGGGGCGAAAGAATGCGAACGGGTCAAGGTGTATGCTTTGAGTGTCATTTAAAAAATAGTAATAGTTGTAATACTCATAATTATCCACGAATTGCATTGTGTGATTTGATACCTGGGACGCTGTCAAGTAGATGTTCCCATACATGACTCCCATTTGTGTATCCCCCAAAACTGTTGTAAAGGACCATGTGGCGTTTAAAAACTTGGTAATTGAAAAGTAAATAATATTGGTATCACCATCTGTGATTGTGTGCGCGAGTTTCCTGTAATCGTTCAATCTCATGTTCTGGACCCCTCGTAGCCAAATTATTTCTTCGTAATCAGAATTCGTGTATGGATTATTGAGTCTTCCCAGCCCGATTTTGTGATGGTTATAATTGTAATGGCGTAAGGACGAGCGCTTCAACTTTGAATCGAGTTTCGACCGTAAATCCTGAAAACTAATCCGGGGCGGCAAATCCGTGAGACATGCGCGCTTTAGACAGAGAACCTGTGAACTCGTGCAGTAAAGATGAAGGACGAAGATGTTTTGAATCCGTGTTGTATCCGGTGACCAATCAACAAAAAGCATATTTTCTGGGAATGCCACGTTGACTTTAGATAATTTGACGCGAACGTTTCTGTTAAAGATTTGAAGCTTCGTCACACTGAATTCCTGGCTCTGGGTGAACAGTACGATGGTGAAATCCCGCTCAAGTTTGGAAACCTGTGCCAATGTGCTTGAAATAGACTGAACATTTTGAGACTCTTCTTTTACATTAGTTATTCGGAAGTCCTTTACGAGTAAATACAATTTGCAATTGAATTTACCTAATTTCGGATCTTCTGTGAATCGGAAAAGGTTCTCATGGGTGATGATTCTAATTGGATGATTGATTTTGTTAGCCAATTTCAAGAATGACAAAGCCTGATCGTGCGGATTCCGGTGGGTTTTAAAGTGAGTGAAGAGGAAAATAGTTTCGCAAGTCTCTAGTCGAACAAATAAATGAGAGAGTAAAATGTCTTGGGTTTGGAATGAGCCTACATTATAAGACCAAGAAATAACGATGAGTGCAGTGAATCGTACATAAGTTACAGGATTCATTTTTGTACCCAAGACAGAAAATTAATTTTCCCACTGCTCAAATTCATATGCCAAAAGTAAACGAGAACCCGTTATCCTTGAGCGGTTACCAAACGTTTTACATTCTGCTTCTGCTAAACAGTGTTAACTAGTCAGACTCTAATCGTTTGATATGCAAAAAGTAAATACATGTACAGTTAAACATGACATGTCAAATTATTTGTTAGGCCAGGAACTGCTTGTGCTAATACAATATATACAGCAGGTTTTCGTCGACTAGTTAGAATTAAAGTTTCTAATCGTTTGCTGTTCCGGAAAAGGGGAATATTCGTACAACCAACTACGGCGTAGTACTATTTGAATTACATTGAATTGCTTGTAACCAAACAATACAATCGTTTTTACAGCAAATGTTTGTAAACCACCAGGAGTAATGGATAACACGCCTGCAGTTGAAACTATAATTATTAATCACCCAAGGAAGCATTTAGGTTGGTTTATTCCTAGTTTGTACTCAAAATATATTTTATCATGCTGAATACGTGCTCATGTATTCGATCAAGAATCATTAATATTTGTAAGCCCTTTCTGTATGTTCATTTAAAGTTCCGCGCTTTTATAGTTTCATAGCCTCACACAGGTCCCAAAAGGTGGCGTGCCAAGCAATCCTTATTAATAACGAGCACTACCTGTCCGTTTGTTTAAAGCGATACTCTTAAAATCAGCTTGCACGATTTAGGCATACAACAAGGCTCCACGACAGGGCTTGATTCGTAACCCTTTTAGATTCAAAATGTACACTCAAAATAAAACATTTCCAAGTAACTGTCCCTGTTTAGTACAGGGTTTTTACTAGTTTATTGTACACACTCGATAGGATAAGAGTAAACACGTCCATTTGTTTTGAACAATCCGCTTTTCACGAAACTTTCTTGCAGAGGCATGTGTGTACAATAACCTCTGATTTTGTGACCGTTTTTGCAAAGTCCCTGACAGCTGCTCATGTCAGTAAATTGCCGGAAGATGAAGCCAGGTTGCGATGTGACACCGTGCCGAAATTTGGAGCATGTTTATAACCTACACTTCAGTATATGTTTTGGAGGGTGCTTGTAATACTTTTCACGAATTGACAGAAAATTAAGGGTAATAATTTCCGAGGTATATCACTCCAAAAATCTTATGCAACAGCGGCACATGAGCGGTAAAAAAATATTGGAACATTTTGTTATTAGACAAGGAAGTGGCTTAGGAGAAATTTATTTTTTAAGATTTTGCACATTAATTCCGTTACCGAAAATCTATCACTTCTGGAGAATACGATTTGCTACGACTTGTCGTCAATATAATACGAATTCATGCACTTATTTAACAACCGGCATGAATCAAAAGAATTGATCGCACAAGCCAAAAATTATAGCATGACTCGAATATTTTGCGACAGTCGAAGAAAGGTGGTAATAGATTACTCATGCCTTGTTTTATTTTGCTTTTATATATTTAATTTCTCACTGCTCAAGTCAGTCACAGTCAGATTAACACCCAAAAGCGTATCAATCTCATTCCGTCCCCTTGTAACTGTTTACACCATCTGCCGTACATGTACAAAGTGCGTTCCACAAGGGGTCAACTGTACTTCACGGGGGGTCAAATTGAGCTACTCATTTACTTACTACGCATTTCTCATGGAATATTCATACGACATTGAAATTTTTCATAACGAAAACATGGGAAAACACCTGCCGAGCCAGGTGGATATGTTTTTTAAAGATTGTAGGTTTCATGTATAAACAGTACAGTCCGCATTGAGAGGGTGAGGACAATACGTTTTCGAAAAATACGGTTTTTGGTAATTCTTGTCAACCACCGCCCTAGTCTAGTCAGGCTTCACTAGGAAAGTCTAGACCTCACAGACTAGGAAACAAAATGCACTTAAAATAATAAACTTGACTTGACTACACATGGCGTATCTACTAGGGCAACTGGCGAAATCACCAGACTAGATAAGACGTGACTGGCATTACTTCATGCAAAATTTAGCCAAGTCACAAGTACTTGAGGCTCTCACATGTATATAGCTGAAAATCAAAGCTACAAAGTCTGTAAAATTTAATCATCAGTACAGTTAAGTATGCTTAAATGCATGGTTTCGTTTCGAAGGCTCAAAAATCAAAGCTTAAAATGGTCCGCTGAGCCACGTTGAAATGTTTAGGAAAAATCTAGTTATTACGAAGATGCTAATTATCAAAAATGATAATTTCCAACTATTGAAAATTTATCTAACAAAACTCAAAGCGTATGTTTGCGTTACTCCTAATCTAACTGAAATAAATGAGGATAACTTTTACATCCTTTGACCAAATTTGAATATTAAGTGTTTAAAGTCAATGAAAGAATTTGTACAACGTGCCATTGCTTAACACATCTCTTTAGCATGTAGTTTACGATATCTGAATCTAAAACTAAATGAAATTGTTATTAATTTAAATTCGGAGCTATCGAAACTATCGTAAAACTCGTTAGGATAGGTATCTACACTTACGATAGAACACGAGACCATATTTTATTGGGTTGGAAAATGTTTAAATAAATTATTATTTAAAAAACCAAACCAAGATGTTTTAAAGCACTTAAAAGGAAAAAGAACGTGTACTGGATCTTAGCGGGTTTTGAACAATAATGAACGAAACAATCCACATTGAATGTAAAATTACATTTTAAGGTTAATGAGTAAATTATAAAAAACCCAGCAATGCTTCGTTTCCTACATTACTGTTCTAAATTCGTTCAGATCCAGTACTAGTTTGTATTTCCAAGAGCTTAAAACCATATTCGATTGTTTTTTAAAACAACGATTTCTTGTTAAAAATGCAATTGCTAATACGGAAAACTAAAATAAATAATCAACTATTTTTTAAAATTATAAGTATCGAATTTGCAAAACGGTTTTTATTAATACTCTTTAAACTGCAAGTAAATGTACAACAAGAAGTTGCATAAACTAACTATTTCATAGACTGATATTTGTTGATTGCGTTAAAAATCTTGTGGAACATTATTGTTGTATTGATGCTGTAAACCACGTTTTTTTCATTTGTACGTAGTTTGATGCAAATAAACATGAACCAGTGGCCGGATTTTCATAAATCTCCCTGCAAAATATTTACAAATTTTCCGTCTTATATCCCAGCAGTGTCGTCAGGGAGGTCTCAACGATTTTAAAAATTCGTGCTTTCAAAAGGTCAACAATTTCCAAAATTCATCTTAGCAAAAATAATTGTTCGACAGTTCTTCAAATCCCTGTCAAATATGATCAATCAATCTAAAAATTTGTTTGAATAACGAATTTCCGAAAACACGTCAAGAATTTAAAATCCCTGCCAAAAGAAGTTCAAAGATAATACAAATTTTAGCTAGCAGAAAATACGCTTCCTTTAGAGATTTTCTCTGTCAAAATTATTTTTTCCCTGAAAATAATTTTTGTCTTCCTACAAAAATTCCACTCCACACATGAGCTATAGTTTTGTGTTAGAGATATGAGATAAAATCTTAAATTTTGTAACTTAACGAGATAATATATTTCACTCTACAAATATTAAAAACCCCATTTGTTGTTAAGTCAAACAAATATTTTATAAAAAAAATACAATGTGACTAGGGGAACTGACTAGACTTTACTAGGGCACCAGCTGCAGAATCAAGACTAGGACTAGACGTGACTATTGCTACACAAACATTGAAACGATATGACTAGACTAGACTAACGGATATAAACATTCAACTGACTTGACTAGACTTGACGAGCGGCTGTAAAATTGCAAGAGTATTCTAGACTAGACTATCTAACCTGACTGGCAGCATTGTGTTAAAATATGGCAGGTTTTTTCTGTCATATTTTCAATGAATTTGAGTTTTTAAGGCTTTACAGATTTGCAAACTACTGTCTAGTCTACTTTATTTCACATAACTTTAACGTAAAACGTCATGATATGAGAAGACCAGAACAGAGAAACCAAAATTGTCAATAAAGTAACCTTCGCTATAAGCTATACCCTTACAAGGGATTTTTCGATATACAGAAGCAGTATAGATAAGTAGTAAACTCCAAGATTATTTAGACCCTGAGTCTCAGAGTTTAATTTGTTCCAACAATAAGGGACCCCAGTGTAAGGGATTGTGATTTATAGTCCCTGTTCCCATTTACACAATGTGTTACACTATGTTTATAAGAGATCATGTTTATAAGGTACACATTTTGCCGGTTCCATGAGCTTCCCTTAAGCTGAGAGTTGACTGTAACATTAGCAAATTCGAGTGGCATATCCTGCTAATTAATTTTCCCATTATTACTATTAGGCACAACAAAATTAATGCCAATAAAAATATTTTTAGGGCGTTGATTGTAAACCAACTTTTAAATACAAAAAAGTAAACTCAAACTGAGGATAAAACTTCAAAAGCAGTGACTCTTAAACAAATACCAAATGTTTCGGATTTCCAACCGAACTAACCCGACTAATCGAAGAATATGGGAGCAAATAATATTCATTTGTCGAATAAATGCCACGTAGCAGCTCTCATACAATTGACAAGCTCCAGCAATGCCGTAAAATAGTAGATGCATCAGAAACATGACGCTCATCTGTGTCAGTGACAACGGTTTAGAAGGATCATGTGATGCTCGGAATAACCTTTCTGCAGCTTCATCCTTGAAAAACCCTTCCATCAAAACATACTCAAAGGACTTGTGCGAAACCATTTCGTTGATTCCCCGATATAATTGGACGATCCCGGCCGCACGAAACTGATGCACAATAGAATACAAAAGAGCAGCATTAGGATTATAAAATTTCCAAACAATAGGCGCAAAACTTATTGGCTTCGTCCCAGCAAAACTGTGCAAACCCGGTTTGAGCAAAGACAAATGCGCCTCTATATACTCCGCAAACAAGGTCTCCTCCAATCCGCAAGATTTCTTCGTTGTCATCAAAAACTCGAAATATTTCTTGTCTGCTACAGATCTAAACTGAGAGAGGAATTTTGTTTTATTCTTCAGACCAATAATGTAAGGTGGATCATAGGGTACGTCTCTATCGAAAAATACGTACGACCCAGAGCCCGTAACGGGTATCATCGGTATGTAATCCTTCTTAAACAGATTCTTAAAATCAGCTATTTTTTCCGGTTTTGATGGTACAGCCAGGAGACTCTCAATTGAACCTGAATATGCGTTGCTCAGTATGAATACAACAATATTCCATAAGGTCAATAATGCAATCATTCCAGATGGCATTCTTGGTTGAGAAAGGAGAGCGGCCACAACTGTGAAGATTGGTTGATTGAAGAGGACAACGATCAAGGTACAGGCTGCAAAAAACACAAGTCCAGGTAGGGACGTCAATTGGGTGAAAGAATGCAAAAGGGTCTACTTGGAAGCTATGAGTGTCGTTTATGAAATAGTAAAAGTTGAAATACTCATAATTGTCCAAAAATTGCATTGTGTATTTTGACGATTCATCTGACTCTGTCAAGTAGTACTTTCCATGCATTGAGCCTGTTTCTGGGTGTCCTAATTCTGGTGTAAAGGCCCAGGTGGCGTTTAGAGCGTTGACAATTGAGAAGTAAATATGAATTGTAAGGCCATCAGTTATTGTATGCGCCCATTTCCTGATTTCATTTAATCTCATGTGATCCACCCCTCTGCGCCGAAGAGTGTCTTGGTGATCCCAATAATCAACATGTCTGTTATAAACGACTCCCAGGGAGATTCTGTGGCGATTGTAGTTATAGCGTCTTTGGGTCGATCGCTTGAACTTTGCATCGAAGTTCAATCGCGAATTCTCGAAGCCCTTCCGCGGGAGCGCATCGGTCAGAACTGAGCGCTTCAAACAGAGAACCTGTGCACGCGTGCAGTACAGATGAAGGACGAAGATGTTTTCTATCCGTGAGGAATCTGGTGACCATTCAATGAAAAGCATGTTTTCTGGGAATGCAATACGGAATTCTGACAGTTTCAAAGGAACTTGTCTTTTAAAGATTTGAAGGTCCATTGGGTTGAAGTCCTTATTGTTTGGGAACAACAAGATGACGTAATCTCTCTCAGGCTTGGAAACATCGGCAAATTCACGTGCAATAGCCTGCATTTTTTGATTGTGCTCTTCTGTATCAAGCATGAATTCTTTTACGAGTAAATACAATTTGCAGTTGTATTTACTCAATTCTGTGTCTTTCGTAAATGGCAGTTGATCTTCATTTGTGAGGAATCTAATTGGATGAAAAATTTTGTTGGCTATTTTCAAGACTAAAAATACCTGATTGTGAGGATACTTGTTGAATCCAGTGTGAATCGAGAGCAAAATAGTTTCACAGGTTTTTAATGGATCAAATATATGTTTGAAAAAAATGTCTTGAGGTTTGATTGAAACGACATTAAAAGCCAAGTAAATGAAAATGAATGCCGGAAATCGTAGACAGTTTGCTGTTTCCATTTTTAACCCGAGAATGAGATTTTACTTGCTAATAATTTTAAATAAATTCAAGTATCAAAGGTTTTCTAGAAGCGGTGTGCATTTTATGGTTATAAAAATTGTGTCATATGTTATTGCATGACAAGTTATATCCTTATTTGTGTATCATTCTTGTCAAACATTTTAGAAATTCAAGACGGCAGAAAACGTTGCGTTTCGTTAACTATTGTTTGGGCTGAGTCTCGATCCGGAAGTTTAGCAAATATTGGAAATGGAAATGTAAATATATTCAATCATATCGACCATTGTGTTTGCCACGCAACTTCCAAAAAGTCACGTGGAACTTCTTCTGTTTAAATTATTTTCAAAAATGTGTTCCCTGTGTTGTGCAGAGCCGAACCCCCCGAGAACCGCATACACTTTTGTTAAGTCCCAGATATTGTGCAAACATTGATATGTATGGAACTTCGCATGAGTAAATAGTCTGAACACGAAGGTATAGGAGTGACCCGCTTGCCGACATTCTGGGATGGGATTGACCCAGTCAGTGATGCGCCCGTTACGTTACTTTTACCTAACAATAACGCAATAACGTCGTTTTTAACGTAACGGACTACATTTGCAGCAGATAATAACGTAACGGTAACGGAACTAGGGTGTGCTAAACATTTATTGGTATAACTATTACGATTAAGTGTGTGTGAACAGAAAACGGTATTGTAACGTGACGTAACGCTATCAAATCAATATAAGCACGCACATACGTATATATTTTTGCATTACGGATTGGCATTATTGGATTTGTTTGGAGTAACTGCGCATGTAAATAAATGTGGGATATGTTAAAAACTTCAGTTGGATGTGAACTAGGCATGATATTACTCTCGTTAATATCGTTATCGCTTATTCAAAAATTCCCGATATGAATTTTTAGGAACGATATGAATGATAAACTTTTATGCAGTAAAAACATGGTGGGTACTATAAAAAACAATGCAAGTGGGTTTCTTAAAGTGGTTCCACGTACCTGTTATATGTACAATTGACGTGAATTTCATTTTTTGGTGTATTTTCAAGAAATATTATTCCGAAACCAAAATTTACTGTTATGGTAAAAATACCTAAAATCTATTGATATTAACAGTTGTCATTTAAATATAAAAACTCCACGTGCTACCCCGTCACTGTATCCTCGTTAACAATTTTCTCAGCACTTGTCTCACTTTTATCTCCTCATCCTTAGTTAATATTTATTATTATTAATAAATTATCTCAATAATTATTGGACGAACTCGTTTCGGCATTTTATAATCTTTTTTTAATGTGTCAGGAGTAATGCAGATATGCCATAAAAAATTTCCAGCTCTGCACAGGTAAAATGGTACATTTGATTCATACAAAATATGGGCTGATGGCGGCTTACGGTTTGCTAATATGTAATTGTAGGCCGGCGAAATATTTTTGCTGTTCTTAAATAAAGTACCGAGCAACGAAACCCTTTCCTTTGCATAATACACAAAATTTTGATCACAAAAAAGCACGTGTGATCGGCTTACGAATTAATTGGTGTTTCTACCCAAGGTTTAGTAAATAAGAACAAATCTTGGAGAATACTGTCACTAGTGAAGTTAGAAAAAATGATTTTCATATTAGGTCAAATGACGAGATTACCACATTTGGTAGTCGAGAAGCGGATCACATTTCAGGTGAATCAAAAACTGCAGGAAAACCGTAATAATTGCCTTTTCGCCATAATTCTGGTTTACCAGGCACGTCTAGTGTCACTAGATATTTGTTATTTTAATTTGTAACTTTTGGAGAATAATTACAACAATAACGAAAAGTAACGACAATTTTATATTTTTTGATGGTTACGAATACTAACGCTGGAGTATTACAGTTGTTTTGTAGTAACGGAACGGTAACGCTGAATTTTTCGTACGATATTTAGTAAAGTAATGAAAATTAACGTCAATTTTAAAACGTGTAGTAATAGTGTAACGTAACGAAAATGTGGATACTGATCTCTGGACCCAGCTCCCAATGCGGGTTGTAAGATTGTTATTGTAAACTGAATAAACCGTTACTGACAGCGGGAGTGGCCTGGTTTTATTCCCTCGGGTTTGGTAACTAATGTTAACTTACCCTTTGTGGGTTTAATTGTTAATGGCCCACAACAAACGGTGTCTTTAAATTTCAGAGGGATTTTTTAAATGAGATTTTCTAAATTGATCACATTGTGTTAAAAAATTTAAATCTTAAATAAATCGTTTATTTAGTCGGGAAATAATTTTTGCCAATTGGTATTTTGAAAATCGTTGACCTTTTTATCAGCAGGGATGCTTGAAAGCGTTAATGACCTCCCTGCAATGACATAAGATTCAGCCCAGAAACTCAGAAATGATCTTCCAGGGAGATTACAAAAATCCGCCCCTTTCTAAGGGGACTAGAGTAATCTTTAACTTGTGGTTATTTGAATGGTACATGAAATGAAATTGAACAATATGTTTGAAATCAGTGAAATTCGGGTACCGTAATGCAATACGTTTTATTTCAAAGGTATGTAAAGCAATTACGGTTGTTCCGGTGTAAAACAGAAACCAGAATAGCAGTAAAACGTGACTAAAACATAACTTGAATAAATGCTGAAGAAGTTTTCAAAATGAGATTTCATAAAATATTTACCTTGTTTTTAAAAATAAATAAAAGATGAAACAAAGTCGAAGTTAAATGAACTTTCAGTTGCTTCATAAATCTAATTGTGAAACTTCATGTAAAAAATAAAAAACTTAGAAATAATTATACTCTATATAAGATAAACAATTAACATATAATATAAATAATTTGTGTTTCATTAAGGTTTCAGGGAAAAACATGCAAAATTTCGGATTAAATTGTAATAATTTTATAAACATCAAACACAGAGAAAGTTTAGATTCAACAAATTCAAACAAAATTCACGAATTCGCAATGCATAGTAAATATGTGCCCTAAAATTTCCAGCAAGCACCAACTTGAAGCAGGTTATTTATTTGGATTTTCTCGAATGAGAAAATTCATGATACCAAATCTGCCAGAATTGGTAATACATCGCAATACCGAACAACGGTACAAGCATCAAAAACATGATGCTGGTCTGTGTTAGTGACAACGGTTGCACAGCATCATGTGATGTTCTCAAAACCCTTTCTGCAACTTCATCCTTGAAAAACTTTTGCATCAAGACATACTCAAAGGTCTTGTGTGAAACCATTTCCTTTAATCCGTTAAACAATTGGATGATCCCAGCCGCCCGAAACTGGTACTTTCTTGAAGACTTGAATTCATTTTCTGCAATGTCCTAATTTATTATGAAATTATTGAAAAATATATTGCCAAAATAAATTTTTCGCATTTTTATTGTTTGGATTAGTGGAATTGAATACAATTTTTTACATTCGGCTGTTGAATATTACAAAGAAGTACCGTTTATTTTACTTCGATTCCTGCTTCTAGTCCGTCAATTTCTGTATCCGATATCGCTGTTGCATTTATATGTTATAAGATATTGTTCACTTAATTATTTGACATTACCTTCTGTTGTGTTATAAAATTTTAAAATATGTTTTTACAATTTACTCCACATATTGCTCACAAATGTGAACGGAAAATGAACATATTATACTAGTACACTATAGATTGCATCTGAAAATAAACTTGAAATGTATGGTTACCACATGTTCTTACGTGTACATGGATTTTGGAACTATACATTATTATTTCTTCGTTGTAGATCAAAACATGACAATTAAACAGTAACAACAATAACTCAAACAATAATTGATATATCTGTGTCCAAGCGCGCAATTACAACATTAAATTTCTGCTTGAAGCAATTTAATCCAAACAAGAGATTTAGTAGGATACTCCTCGGAACGAAAGGTGAGAATTCAACAATAACAGCAATAACTCTACAAACAGAAACACGCTACTACGGATTTGAAAACGAGTTTAGTTTTTTATAATTTTAACGGAAATTAGTCGAAAAGCTGACAATAATCCTTGCAATAAACATTGATATATCTGTGGCAAAGCGAGCAATTACAATGTTACATTTCTGCCTGAAGCAATTTAATCCAAACAGGATATTTAGTCGGATACTCCTCCATGAATATTTGGTTGTTAGCACCTCGCCTAATTGAAAAACTATAGCGATGCTCCACAATGACAGAAGCATAAAAAACATTATACTGGTTTGTGACAGTGACAAGGGTATCAAAAGATCATGTGAAGCACGTGACGATCTTTGTGCAACTTCATCCTTGAAAAGTTTGTCCAAGAATACAGATTTAAATAGCTTATGCGAAACCGAATCGTGTACTCCCTGAAATAACTGGGTGATCCCCGTGGCACGCAAATGATGCGTAATAGAGTACAAGAGGGCTGCATTCGGATTATAAAAGGACCAAATAATGGGCACAATATTTAAAGGTTTTGTCCCTCCAAAACAGTACAGACCCGGTTTAAGCAATGACAGATGCTTTTCCATAAAGTCCACCCAAATGCTCTCTTCCAATCCGCATGACATTTTCGTTCTCATTAAGAACTCAAAATACTTCTTTTCAGTCACACTAGTGAATTGAGACATAACTTTTGTTTTATTGCGTAGTCCATCAAGGTAAGGTACAGCCCCGGGTGTGTTTTGGTTTCTAAAGAAGATCGAGCGAGAACTAGTTACGTATACCATGGGCGTGTAATCCTTCTCAAATAAGTTCTTAAAGTCAGTTAGTCTTTCTGGCATTGATGGGGCAACTAGAAGAGATTCAATGGAACTCGAGTATACGTTATTGAGTACAATCGTAACAAAATTCCAGAGCGTCAATAACAGAGCCAATTTAGATGGCGCTCTTGGTTGAGAAACCAGAGCGGCCAGAACTGTGAAGATGGGATGACTGAAGAGCGTAACAAAATATTTGAGGACAATAATCAGTGAAATTGCTGCAAGAAAAACACAAGTCCACGTGGGAGCGTCAATGGGGCGAAAGAATGCCATTGGGTCTACTTTTAAGCTGAGAGTGTCGTTCAAGAAATAGAAAAAGTTGAAATACTTATAATTTTCCAAAAATTTCATTGCGTATTTTGACGATTGTTCTGATTCTTTTAAGTAGTGGTTTCCAATCATTGAGCCTGTTTCTTGGTCTCCTAATTCTGGATTAAAGACCCAGGTGGCGTTTAGAGCGTTGACAATTGAAAAGTAAATATGAATTTTATCCCCATCCGTTATTGTAAGTGCCGATTTTCTGATTTCATTTAATCTCATGTGATCCACCCCTCTGACTCGAAGAGTGTTTTGGTGAACCCAATAATCAACATGTCTGTTATACTCGACTCCCAGGGAGATTCTATGGCGATTGTAGTTATAGCGTCGCTGGGCAGATCGCTTGAACTTTGCATCGAAGTTCAATCGCGAATTCTCGAAGTCCTTCCGCGGGAGCGCATCGGTCAGAACTGAGTGCTTCAAGCAGAGAACCTGCGCATGCGTGCAGTACAAATGAAGAACGAAGATGTTTTCGATTTTCGAGGAATCTGGTGACCATTCTATGAAAAGCATGTTTTCTGGGAAAGCAATATGGAATTTTGACAGTTTCAAAGGAACTTGTCTTTTAAAGATTTGAAGGTCCATTGGGTTGAAGTCCTTCTTTTGGGGGAAGAGTAAGATGACGTAATCTCTCTCAGGTTTGGAAACCTCAGCAAACTGACGTGCAGTAACCTGAATTTTTTGAGTGTGTTCTTCTGTATTAAGCATGAGTTCTTTTACAAGTAAATACAATTTGCAGTTGTATTTACCCAATTCTGGGTCTTTCGTGAATGGCAGTTGATCTTCATTTGTGAGGAATCTAATTGGATGAAGAATTTCGTTGGCTATTTTCAAGACTAAAAATACCTGATTGTGACGATACCTGTTAAATTCAGTGTGATTCGAGAGCAAAATAGTTTCACAAGTTTTCAATGGTTCAAATATATGTTTTAAAAAAATGTATTGGGGTGTGATTGAAACGACATTATAAGTCAAGCAAATGATAATGAATGCCGGAAATCCTAGACAGTTTGCTGGTTCCATTTTTAACCTGAGAATGAGGTTTCGCTGACTAATAATTTTAAATAAATTCAAATATCCAAGGTTTTTTGGAAGCGGTGATCATTTCATGTTTACGAGAATTGCGCCGTATGTTATAGCACGACAAGTTATATCCTTATTTGTGTATCATTCATGTCAAATATTTTTGAAATTTAAGACGGTAGAAAACCTTCCGTTTTGTTTTCTATTGTTTGGGCTGAGACTCGATCGGGAATTTTAGCAAACATTAGAAATGGAAATTTAAATATATTCAATCATATCGAGCACTCTGTTTGCCACGCAACTTCCAAAAAGTCACGTGGAACTTCTTCTGTTTAAATTATTTTATAAAATGTGTTCCCTGTGGGCAGCATGAGATCGGTTCGGTTTAACGCGGTTATAATAATAATAATAGGGTTTTATTGGTCGATATAGTGGCCTCAGCCGTTACAACCTTTAAATTTCACATCTCTTTTGGGAGTCAACTTACACATTAGAGTAATCTTCCTTACAATCGTAAGGGCGTCTAGGATTAATTATTTTATCAATTAGTTAGTTTTTGTCTATACATTCAAAGAAGAAATTTCTCGTTCTTTGTACTTCACACCAGAAATAGTAGTAATTCATCAGTTCCTCTTTTTGCACTTTGGGCGAGAATAGTTGGATAATAAAGTCTTCTCTTGTCACTTTTTCAAGGTTAGGTAGGAAGCGGCGACGGGGTGACTTGTAATGATGACATTTAAACATGACGTGAAAGAGGTCTTCAGGTTCATCAAGGTTACACAACTCACAATTAGGGGATTTCTCCGACCCTTTCCAATAAAGCCACATGCCCCTAAGGTTGAGACTTTTACCCTTTACGCAAATGTATGGGAATCCAGTACGGAGATTTTGTAGTAGCTTTACTGCGTTCCACTGTATATTGGCCAGGTATATTTGACTGATATTTACATCCCGTTTCAGGATTCTGTAGTGTGTTAGACTTTGAGATTCTAGCATGTCCCGCACATCTGCATCTATTAGTTTCTGACCGTATTTACCTATAATGTTTTGGAAATTGGTGTTCAAGTACTCCCCACTTATTTTGGAGAATTCATCTTGCAGTCCATTCTCAAGGAAGAGTGTGGCTACTTTATTAATCCAACTATATTTTCCGCTCTTGATCTTCAGTATCTCTTCCATAGAGCACCTCAGTATTGTTGCCGGTTGTTGGTTAAGGGATTTTCTCATAAGAGACAGTGTAGCTTTAAATATCCATTTCTTGATATTAATGGCCCCTGTCTCGAGCCGAAGTATGTATCCTGGCACTAGATTACACACGTTGCATAGTCTACGGAGAAATGCCGTTTGGAGTTTTTCTAGGTCGTCCACGAAGTCTAGCGCCCATATTGGTGAGCAGTACAAAAGTGTAGAGTTTACAAATGTTGTGAATAGTCTAGTGATTATCTGCACATTGCTAGTTTGGCTTGAATAGATCAGCTTAACCAATTCTGCTTGGGCGATATTTGCCTTTTTCTTGAAGTGATCTTTTGCTACTTTAAAATTACCCGTGTAATAGAACGGAAACCAGATATACATAACTTTTTACTACTTCGATCTCTTCATTCCCCCATTTAAAAGCAATTTTGCTACTTAACTTGTGGCCCTTACGGAAAACTATAACCTTGGTTTTTAGAAGGTTGATTCGAAGGTTGTTGCTTTCAACAAACTCTTTGAGCACGTTTACTTGTTGTTGTAGCTCAGATGCTGTTTCAGCTACCAGTACTAGATCGTCTGCGTACATTAATATTTGAAGCTCTGTGATTGCCAATTTAGTACCTTTGATTCCACTGTTTCTAAGGATTTCCACTATTTCATCCAGATACAGGTTAAACAAATTAGGTGAACAGCTTTCACCTTGCAGAATTCCAGACTTAATGCTAATAAATTCTGTATACCCCGTGTTAGTACGAATTTTGGTTCTGGCTACATCATACAGGTATTTAATCCTTGCAATACACTTACTACCTAGCCCTAATTTTGACAGTCTCTTCCATAGTTTTTTCTGCGTGATAGAGTCGAAAGCCTGAGATAAATCTACGAACAAGGCGAATAATTTTCCTTTAGGTTTACTAAGCTGCTTACATATCAGCACATATAGGTTAAAGACTTGGTCGGAGCATCCTTTTTTACGGCAGTACGCAGCTTGGTTGTCTGACAGGACATTTCCCATTTTACTGAACCTTCCAATTCTGTTGGATATTATAGATGTAAAAATTTTTGTTATGGTGTTTACTAGGCTGATTGTTCGATAATTACTAGGAGTTTCTTTGCAAGATTTTTTGTAAATAGGTGCTGTTATGATTTCTCCCCATCCCTCCGGGATTCCTTCATTAAGCACATTATTTAGTACTTGAGTAAAATAGGTAAGGACTTCTCCTGTAAGAGCTTTGTATACTTCGTTCGGAATTCCATCCGTGCCAACCGCTTTTTTATTTGGGAGACTTTTGACTGCTGACCAGAGCTCTTGTTCTGAAATTTCACGATCTAAAATGAAATGCCATTGTCGTAAGTCTTCTTTCCCCATCCATAGTCATCCTCATCGTCTCCATCCGTTAAGTGCTTATCGTAGACATTTTTGAAATGTTCATACCTGCTGTGTTCTGGAATGTTGTTTCTGACTGAGGAGTGCTTACTGCGCCGAAATGAGTTAAATGCGCTCCAGAAGTTTTGCGAGTTCTTACAGTTGTTAATATTATCCCTCAATTCACTTTAGTATTTGGTTTTCTGTTGGTTACAGGTGTTTTTGTACACATTTTTGGCGTTTTGCAGATCAGTTAATATACTTGTTTCAGCAATTTCATTTGAGTCATGAAGCTTTCTAAGCTTCCTAATGATCCTATTTACAATTTTCTTTTTTTCTTTGCAGACTGTATCGTACCATTTAGCATTATTAGTTTTTCTATCAATAGTCCAGCCCTTACATACCATTCCACATTGCTTGGCACTTTCCCGTACAAGCTTATTGAAATCATTGACATTACATTTGTTAAAATCTAGGTACCGACTTGCCAATTGCGACATGTGTTTTCTGAAATTATCAGCCTTTAACGCGGTTATCCGATCATCGGTTAACCGATACCGACGGTTCGGGTAGAAAATTCATAACCGAATTAAAATAACCGATCGGTTCGGATACGTCAATGACTAACCGGATATCGGTTTCGGATCGGTTTTAAATATGATTTTATCCGTTCGGTTCGAATCAAGTGAATGTATCCGCTCGGTTAAACCGACGGATAACCGATTGTCAACTTTGTTCCTAAAATTTGTAGCAAATCGTAATCGAGAACGGCTGTAACATGAATTTCTCTAGACAAACGATTGTTTTATTACGTATCTGCAATACATTTAGAAAGCACAACGCATGGACCACGAGCAGGCATACATTTGTTCATCACGTCGCAATTATTTCAAACACCATTATTTAAATTTTGGCTTAAATTAAATAAGTGCCTTGTTACTACAACTAATATGCCATCAGTGGAAATCTCAGACTCCGTAATAAGAGCAGAAACTACCGAGAGTAATGAGCCTTCAAAAAAAGATGAAAAGAGAGGTTTGGGACCATATGGTCTTACTGGAGATTTGGTCCTTAGATTTTTAGTTGTCCTTGAAAGTTAAATAATTCAATTTAATAAAAATTAGTGTAATAATTGTTTTAAGTTTGAACGAAGTTTTCACTGGTAAAATGTGTAATATTGTTTAGGCTATTCGGATAACTGACAAACGGTTCGGTTATTATAAAAATCATCCGAACCGATGTTTGGCGGTTCGGTTTCGGATAGGAGTATTTTTATCCGAACAAAACGGTTCGGTTCGGATTTTGACAAAACAATAACCAAAAACTTCGGTTCGGTTACGTTGCGGATTTGTGTTTTATCCGAACCGATCTCATTCTTAGTTTGGGCTGAAACAATCGGTCGGGAATTTTAGCAAACATTGGAAAAGGAACTGTAAATATTTAATCATGTCGAGCATTCTGTTTCCCACGCAACTTCCAAGTAGTCACGTGGAACGTCTTCTAAAATTTTCCTCTAAAATTTGCTTCCTGTGTTGTGCAGAGCCGAACCGCATACGGTTTTTTAAAGTTCCAGATATTGTGCATATATTTATGTGGGTAACACTAGATGAGTAAATAGACTGAGCACGAAGATATAGAAGTGACCCGCCTGCCGACATTCAAAATACATTTTTCGCATTTTTATTGTTTCGATTAGTGGAATTGAATACAACGTTTTACATTCGGCGGTTGAATATTACAATGACTCTAGAAGGTGAGTCGACTGTACATTTCATTTGAAACTGAACTTGAACTGCATAGTATTATTATTTGTTCGTTGTAGAACAAAAGGTGAGAATTCAACAATAACAGCAATAACTCTACAAACAGAAACACGCTACTACGAATTTAAAAACAAGTTTAGTTTGTAATAATTTTAACGGAAATTAGTCGAAAAGCTGACAATAAATCCTTGCAATAAACATTGATATACAGTGAATTTCCTATATAGTGGTTTCCAAGGGAGTGGCAAAATCCTGCCACTATATAGAGATGCCACTATATGGTATTAATGCCTAACTCTATACTATTAATGTTTATAACTAATAACTGGCTAAATATATTTATAAAATAATTTATTTGTAAATAATACGTAAAACTATGAGGTACAGTAAGTTTAAAATATTCAGTAAATATAAATACCCTCACACTGGTAATATTGTAAGTAGTAGCAAACTTTTCAACTGCAGGGTCACCATTCCAGACCGATTGGTCGGAGCTACTTGTGAAGAAATCCACATTTTTATGGCATGTACACTTTCTAAAACATCATCAAAATAATACAGCGTCCTTCCAGAAACCCAATTTTGGCTTCAGATTATGGAAAACGTTTAAATTACTTTAAAAAATAAATACCGAATTGAAACTTATTAGAAGTGGGCCAAGGTAAAAATACCAATGCTTTGTTGTGTAACTGTTCGTTTTACCTTTTAAGTCAATGACTAACTTCAGCTAATCATACTAGAGCTTCAGTATACCACAATAAGAATTTCATGGTAAGCAGTAACATTTAGAATTAAAATTGAACCAACCGACACAAACATTATTTACCTACCGCACGTTTTATAACACCGTGTTATACCATTAACTAGCTTATTTTATGCCAACTGCCATTATAATTTTCCATGGCGGAGCCACCGTAACAAATACTGGTGCCATTATAGAGGGAATACCATTATAGCGGGTGCCACTATATAGTATACCTTTAACATTGCAAACCTCTAGGGAGGGTTTTTTGATGCCACTAAAGAGGAAATACCATCTAAGAGGAAACCACTATATGGGAAATTCACTGTATCTGTGGCAAAACGAGCAATTACAATGTTACATTTCTGCCTGAAGCAATTTAATCCAAACATGATATTTAGTCGGATACTCCTCCATGAATATTTGGGTGTTAGCACCTCGACAAATTGACAAATTACACCATTGCTACACAATGACAGAAGCATAAAAAACATTATACTGGTTTGTGACAGTGACAAGGGTATCAAATGATCATGCGAGGCACGTGACGATCTTTGTGCAACTTCATCCTTAAAACGTTTGTTAAAGAACACAGTTTTAAACAATTAATGCCAAACCGAATCAAATACTCAATGAAATAATTGGGTGAACCTCTTGGCACGCAAATGATTCGTAATAAAGTACAACAGGGGTGCATTGGGATTATAAAATGACCAAATATTGGGCACAATATTTAAAGGTCTCGTCCCTCCAAAACAGTACAGACCCGGTTTGAGCAATTGCTGATGCTTTTCCATAAGGTTACCCAGAAGCTCTCATTAACAGACGGAACCAAAAATAATGTCCCGAAATTGGTCCGTTCCGTTTCTGAACATGGAACTTCAGGATTTCGAAAACCCGAAGGAAGCTCTACCATATATACAGCGGGGTTTCGTCAACTAGTTAGAATAAATATAGAAATAAAAGCTACAAGTTTCTAATCGTTTGTTAATCCGGAAAACGGGGAAATTCGTACAACTAACTACGGCGTAATACTATTTGAATTAGACCGATTTGCTTGTAATAAAACAATACAATCGTTTTTAAAGCCAATGTTTGTAAACCACCAGGAATAACGGATAACCTGCCTACAGTTGAAATTATAAGTAATCACGCAAGGAAGCATTTAGGTTAGTTTATTCCTAGTTTGTACTCAAAATATATATATTATCATACTGAATATGTGCTCATGGACTCGATCGAGAATCCATATTATTTACGAGCACTTTCTGTACATTTATTTAACGTTCCGCGCGTTTGTAGTTCAATGTAGTGCATCGCATGGGTTCAAAACAGTCGAACCTGTACGTGAACCTGGTCCCAAATTTTTTTACCTCAAAAGCGTGAACCTGTACCTGAAAATGTACCCATTAAACAGGTTCAAATATTTCGATCCAATTGTGTTTTTGTAGTACCCGCACCTGACTAGTACCTTAACCCGAAAAAGTACCCAAAATACGACCTGAATGCGGGTAATTTTGGACCGGACCTGAATATGTTTGGGTACTTGAGAATCCGTACTTTTTTTAATTTTGTCTTGTATTAAAAGTACAATTGGATATTTGTAGCACAACATATATTCAAAATTAATAAGAATGCAAGTTCACTGGTTCCTGGGAGACCCTGTTATTGCTTTTGCGATGTAAATCAATTTGAAAGTCTCAGTTTTGCGGCCTTTAACTTTCAATGAATGAACCCAAACATTTCAGGTCTTTTGTGATCAGGTTCAGGTCTTTCAGTTGTTACACCTGACCCTGGCAGGTAAAATAAAAACGGGTATTTCTCTGAACCTGGCCCTGAACCTGTACCCAATTTCACGATTATAAAAGATTGTACCCAGAAAGGAACCAAAATTATTGGGTCCAAAATACATGCACCCATACTGAACCTGGACCTGGACCCAAATACCCGGGTGCGACCTGATCCTATGCGATGCACTAGTTCAATGGCCTCACACAGCATGCCAAGCAGTCCTTATTATTAACGAGCATTACCTGTCCGTTTGTTTAAAGCGATACTCTTAAAATAAGATCGCACGATTTAGGCATACAACAAGGCTCCACGACAGGGTTTGATTCACAAGCCGCTTAGCTTTAAATTTCTACTCACTATAAAACATTTCCAAGTAACTGCCCCTGAGAAGCGCAGGGTGTTTACAAGATTTCTGTACACACTGGATCGGATAATAGTAAATACGTCTACTTGTTTTAGACGATCCGCTTCTCATGAAAATTCCTTGCAGAGGCATATGTGGACAAGAACAGCTGATTTTGTGACCGTTTTTGCGAAGTACCTGACAGCTCCTCATGTCTGTAAATTGCCGGAAGGCAAAGCCAGGTTGCGATGTGATACCTGGCCGAAATTTGGAGCATGTTTCTACCCTGCCCGTCAGTATGTGTTTTGGAGGGTTTCGGTTTATCTTATACACTCACAAGCAGTGAAATGGCGGTTTAATTTCATGATAAACAAAATTTAAAATATGCTTGTCGAATACTGTTCACGAATTGGCAGAAAACTAAGGGTAAGAATCTGCTAGATGCATCTCTCCAAAAACCCTTTGCAACAGCAGCACATGAGCGGTAAGAAAATATTAGAACATAACATTAGTAAACGGAAATATTTAATTGTGAACTTTCTGAACAAAAAAGACCCAACCTGGGTATATATTTTGGCAAATATATTTGCCAGAAAATGCTCCCGAAAATAATGAATTTATTAAGACATCTTTGATTTTAGTATTTATCTTTCTCAGTTTGTCTTCGTTATACGTTTTGCCTTTGGAAGAATGTTCAATTCTTTTTATTTAGAGCCACTTTGTTTGTAAGGTAGCAAGCAAAAAACAACATTTACATCCCTATTGAAAGTTAATTGAAAATATTCTACGAACACGTACGATAAATTTCATCATTTCAGTAGGACTTCTTTTTGACGGTTTTTGAATGAACAGCAGAAACATTGTCATCATTAAAATCGTTATGATCTGTGTATTCACGTATCGCTGTTTAAGAACGCGGGAAACGTTCTGTGGGAACATACAACCACGCATTGCTTTGTATATTTGAATATCTGGTAGTCTGTCAAGTAAATGCTCGCATACATTAATCCAAATCTTTGATCTCCCAAACTTGTTGTAAAGGCCCATGATGCATTTAGAAACTTGATAATTGTAAAAAGAATAATATTGTTATTGCCATCTGTGATTGTGATCGCTTGTCTTCTGAAGTCGTTTAATCTTAAGTGATCGGTCCCTCTCCGCAAAATATCTTCTTCGTAATTGGAATCCTTATGGGGATTATAGAGTCTTCCAAGCCCGATTTTATGTTGGTTGTAGTTGTACTGTCGCAGGGACGATCGTTTCAACTTGTCATCGAGTTTCGGCCGTAAATCCTGGACATCAATTCCTGGCAACAAATCCGTGAAACATGCGCGCTTTAGACAGAGAACCTGTGAACTCGTGCAGTAGAGATGAAGGGCAAAAATATTTTGAATCCGTGTGGTATCCGGTGACCAGTGATGCGCCCGTTACGTTACTTTTACCCAACAATAACGGAATAACGCCGTTATTTAACGTAACGGTCTATATTTGGAGCAGGCAATAACTTAACGGTAACGGAACTAGGGTGTGCTAAACATTTATCAGAATAACTATAACGCTTAAGCGTGTGTAAACAGAAAATATATTGCATCGTAACGCAATCAAATAAATATATAAATGTACATACATTATTATATACTATAATATTATATATATATATATTATTGGCTTTGCTTGGAGTAACTGTGCGTGCAAACTAAACGGGGGGAATCATAACAACTTGAGTTGGTTGTGGACACCCTGATCCCTGAGCATCATGTATGTACGTTATTGAAAACATGGAAAATTTCAATAGGAAGTTTTTGAACCTTCATTTTGCTCAATCCACACGCTTTTGCTCACACAAAAAAGCGATGTGTGATCGGCTTACGAATTCCGTTTTGGTTCTAACGAAGTTTCTAGTAGATAAGAGCTAACCATGGAGAATATTGCTGCTAGTAAAAGGAGAAAAATGATTTTAAAAAAGGACAAATGTTGAGATTACCACACCGGGTAGTCGGGATGCGGACCACATTGCAGGTGAATCAAGAACTACACAGAAACTGTAAATTGCCTTTTCGCTACATTTTCTGCATACCAGGTACGTCTGGCAACACTAGTTGTTTGAGATTTTAGTTTATAACGAGCGGACAAAAATGGTAACGATAACGGAAAGTAACACCAATTTTATATTTTTTAATGGTAACGACAATTAACGCTGGAGTATTACTGTTGTCTTGTAGTAACGGAACGGTAACGCTGATTTTTTCATACGCTATTTAGTAATGTAATGATAATTAACGGCAATTTTAAAACATATCGTAATAGTGTAACGTAACGAAACAAAACTGTGGATGCGCATCTCTGCCGGTGAACATTCTAAAAAAAGCGTATTTTCTGGGAATAACACATAGAATCCTGTGAATTTTAAGGGAACGTTTGTTTTGACGATGTTAAGATCCATCACGTTGATGTGCTTGTTCTGGGTGTAGAGTACAATAGCGTAGCCTCGCTCAAAGTTGGATGCCTCAGCTAAAATACTAGAAATATCCAAAAAATCCTCGGATTCCTTTTCAGTATTGTTTAGCCGGAACTTCTTTACGCGTAAGTATAATTTACAGTTAGTTTTAACCAATTTCGTGTCATTTGTGATTTGCAGAAAATCATAGAATTCTTCTTTAATGGTGAGGATTCTAATGGGATGGAAGATTCTATTAGTTAATTTCAAGATTGAAAAGGCTTGTTTGTGCTGATTTTTATTTATTTTAAGGTCGCTGTATAACAACGTAGTTTCGCAAGTTTCTAATCGAACCAATAAATGGGAAAGTAAAATGTTTGGGATTGGAATGAGCTAGCATTATAAATCCAACAAATTATAAGGAATATTTTCAAGCGTAAATATATTACTGAATTCATTTTGTAATTAAGAAAGTAAATTTGGGTTTTCTCACAGCTCAAATTTATGTAACGGAGGGAACGCGTTAAAAGAAGTTACCCTTTGGTGGTCAACAAAAACTTGGAATTTGCTACTGATAGTGCACGTCGAATAGCCAATCTTAAAGCTTTTGATTATTTCTTAGTCAGTAAAAGGGGAATATTTGTGCATTAAAACAAATAATGTTACATTATTTGAGTTAAACAATAAATTGCTTGTGCTGAAATATTACAATTGTTCAGAAAGCAAATGCTCATGGACTCGGTGATTGCTCATTGTGCAAAACTGTTCCACAATGTAAATTAATTACATGATGCTTTTATAAACCTCCAGAGGGTTCATGTTTGTGTTTACTCATCTGTACTAGAGCACGAGGCTAATGTCGTGATCCACTTGTTTTTAACTAATTTTACTGGTCGGACAGGGATTGGAACTCCGGTATGAAGTGTTGAGAATCAAATTCTGTTCTGCACGACTGATATTGTAGCGGAATTAAAACTAGAATCGATATTTCTAGCATATTTTCTGCTGTTAGTATTGGGAGTGAGCAATGTGAGTCAACGAGACGATAATATCTTTTCGTTAAGCAACAGGGAAAGAAAACGAGACGTCGCTAGTAACCAAGAATATCGCTTGAAATTAAATATGTTTGAAGTATAAGTATTTGGTTTTGCAGTTGAATCAAATGGATCCATTCAAGGAAGGCTTAAATTTATTTTCTGCAATGCCCACATTTATTGTGCAATTTAATAGAATAAAGCCAAAATAAATGTCCCAGATAGCACAAATGGTCTTAAAAATATACTGAGGATATCTTCAAATAAAATCCTCTTTAGGTCTTTTAATGTCGGCAACATCATGGGGAAAATCCAAAGACAGCCAAATGTCCGCCAAAAACAAGTACTAAGTATGTCTCATGAGCATCCCAAACGGACGCTCTGAGGATATAATGAAATGGCAGTCTGCTCAGAATGTCCTTCGGATGTTACAATTAACTACCATTTTGACTAAAATTAAGTACATTTACTCTAACAAATATGTGAAATAAATTATAATTTGAAATTGTTGTAGCCAAGTAGTTTAATAATTCGTTAAAAAGTTTTATACTAAAACAAAATAAAAATGTGCATGTTCAGTGATAAATTCTTGCACTACAACCACTATCTACTGGTCAATTACTCCCATTCAATGTCTTCACAATCCGGAAGTGGGTCCGTGACAACAGATCTAAGACAATATATACAAAATCAAATATCATTGTGTTGTAACACTTGTAGCGTGGATAAAAATAACCAGATATTTCAGGTTGGTCAAAATTTACTTTCGTCTCTTTGCGATCAGTCTATCATTTGCATGTCTGAGCCAACTTTCTACTGATTCTTTTACATCGTTTCTGGTAATAGTAGCTGGATTCTTAACGGAAAGTTTAACAGCAGCTACAGAAAATAATATCGTCGAGATTATATTAAATACACAAAATGTGTCTTCGCATTCGGTGTCCAATATAATTCTAAATAATTTTTACACAAAATTATTACCATAAAAGTGTTTCTGAAACCCTAGTTCAGAAAAGCTCAAATTCCCACGTCCACGTTTTTCTCAAGTCCAAGCCAACTATAAGATTTTGCAAATTCCTCTGACATTAAGTCGGACATCATTGCTGCCACATGCAGCGATGGCGTTCTACCACCAAGTGACCGAAATCGTTCAACCTATAAAAAGTACCAAAACGACCCATAATAGTTATATCCAGCAAATGCAGATTGGCATGCACAATTGGCATTAGATGTACAATGGTATGCCATTGGAAAAATCAATATTATGGTCAATGGGGAGTACCCAAATAATTTTACCAGTATTGCATAGTACACATTGACTAATAAGTTTTAGGACGGCGAGAGAGCATTATACAATTTTTGTAGTTACACATTTTTGAACTCAAAAAACACATGCTCTAATAACCAAGTAACTAACAATGATGGTTGACATAATGACACTAACATCCGTTAACATAAGATACCAGTGTACCCAAGTGCCAAAGGTAAAGCTTTTTGTGAAATCTTACGAGTTTTTTCTTCAGAGTCTTGCTTGATTCCACTAAGTTTTTAAATTCAGACAAAGATTTTTCTGAATTAAACGGCAAATCATCAAAATCTGCATCGTCATAAAATTCCTGCAGGCATGATGATTTAGACATTGCATCGATTTTTGCCTCGAGCCGATCCAAACGAACTTTAATCTCCGCCAAGTAATCAATCGCAACATTCTTAAATCCTGGAACAGAATATGTAAAAGTTATTGATTTTAAACCAGTTCTAGTTGATTCTTTAATTTAGGAGTTAATTCAAAAGTAACCAATATTAGATGCCGGCTCGGGAACAACAAGTATCTATGAGGAGCGAAATTCTTTTTCAGTTCCGTCATCTGCAGTAATAGTTGCACTAGAAGTTGTTGGTATTGGGGGCGACAAATTTTCTAAACAATTTTCCTGTGGAGGAAAGACTGTGTAGAAAACTACTTTTGCAGCACAGACCTTCTTTGGAATCGTATGAGTATGGAATGTTTAGGCGCTACATGGGTGTCTCGGTTGAAACGACTGCTTGATTTATAAGCTGGCTCTTCTTCCGTGTCACTTAAATCGGATGTCGTAGTAGATCGTTGGAGCTTCTTACGGGCATCAGCATAACTCCCTATATATTAAAACAAATAAAGTTAACGAATTATTAATTGTGATTAATAATTTGCACGTCGAACAAAACATGTGCTTACTACCTGTGCTCATGTGGAGCTTTTACTTAAGATTATGTATGTAATCATTGACTTGATTTTAACTAAATCATGTATAAATACACTTACGAAAAAGTTTTATAACTTCCATTTCGTGCTTAATCCAATCATCAATGTTGATTGGAATTTCAGAATTCTGGACCGCTTTCTTGAATTTATCTGAATTTACCCCATATGGTGGCCATATGCACAATGCTTGATCAGTTATCCACACTCTTGGTACTACAGCAACGTAGTCTTTATCTTTTAGAAATTTCACTATACAATACATTTTATCAAATACAATGAAGTAATGGGAAACACACTAAATATGATTCTTCAGGAAACACTTGCAATTTGCAGGCGATGTCAACTACTGGAAGCGATTGAAGGAACTGGGAA
Organism: Allacma fusca; assembly: GCA_947179485.1. NCBI lineage: Eukaryota > Metazoa > Arthropoda > Collembola > Symphypleona > Sminthuridae > Allacma > Allacma fusca. The sequence goes on along the minus strand of OX359246.1, from coordinate 3,174,640 downwards.
TCTCGAACTATCTTGAATATTCCTAAAAGAGAGGAATTACACGGAAGACAAAAATAATCAGACTTTTTATATTTTTTTCTTATTGCAATGACCTCTTTATCGCTGTTCAAACAGAAATTCAAAATTTCGAAAACACTTCCGTTTCTTAATATACAGAATTTGTCCCAAGTTTCAATATTCCACGTAGCATTTGCATTTGAATATACTTTGTATTGCGGACCGTTCAAATGAACTAAAGTTGGGCCGTTATTATGTTCACGATGTACTACTTCCATCAGAGCTATAGATTTAGCATGCCAAAGCTGATTTCCATGCTCTTCAACACGCCGGTGAATTTGTTGTAAAGCGTTGTGAGGCTTGCGCAACTGTCTTTTAAGCACATCCAGCATATTTTCAAACGGAAACGCGCTGAAGGATTGCAGAGGTCCCAAGGATTTAACATCTTCCACAATATGAAGTAAACCGTGGAAATTCCATGACATGGTTTCTTTACCTAACAAAACTCCGAAAATTTTTACAAATTCAAGAATTATTTGCTTTGCATAAGAATTGTACTTCTCGCAAAACTCTTTTGTTGCTAATAGTCGGCAGCTTATATGCAAGGCCAGAAAAAGGTCATAATGTTCTTTTGGTAATATATTTCGAAGCGCCACATCCCCCAGTATAAAATAATATTTGACGTAACCTTTATAGCTTTTGTACCTATCAATTTCTCTCAAAGACCTTGGTTTTCGGTTAAATTCGACACACACAAAATTTTTGTAAGATAGAAACCTATTTGATAAATCGTCAACTTGAGCACTACATAGGCGCAGATAGTGTATTTGCCCCTCATCCATAGCAGAAACAGTTTTTTAACAACCCCAATAAAAATGAGATGCATGTACTCATAAGGAAAATCCTCTGTGATCTTGATGTCAACATTTTCAATACAGCTTGTTCCATTATGGTGTTCTTCCTGTTGACGATTTCGGAAACTGTCTTCAGTTCTAGGTTCAGTGTTGAATTTACCAAAAATTACTCTATTTTCAAAGTACTCGCCGCGTATCATACATTTTAAGCAAGAGTAATACACACTGTGGCCTTTAGTGCAAGTAACAAAAGATCTAGCAGGAGCATCACAGATGAAGCAAACTCTTTTGATGCCAAAATGTTTTCCGTCTTCGAAAAGCCCCTCGGTACACACGCTTTTTAGTTCCTCAATCAAATGTTTCAAAAACTCGTTTACATCTCTTGGTTCGATTCTCCACACCAAATTCCAACTATGAAAGGATTCCGATCATTTGTAGCAATTTTTAAAGTATTGGCCAGAACTGCCGGTTTGAACTTCTTGAAATTGGCAGGCCATCAATGTTAATTAGTAAAACAATTTCTGTTGAACTTGAAAATTTTATTTCATATTTTAGATTTTTCACTAAACCAAAATGAACATATTCACCAGGGGGGGTAGATAAGATTGGAGTGCTTTGAGGTGTTTTTGGAATTGTTCTAGCGTCATTTGGTAAATCCACAGTGTCTAGATTTTTTCAGAATTTTTAATAAATCGCTTAAAGCACATTGCGATATATTATTACTAATGCTCCAAGCTTGAAGCTCTAATTGCAGGTCACTCGCAGAGAAATCATCTTCTACGTCATCATTTAAACTGCTGTCACTGTCTATTGCCTCACTTTCACTGTGATTTATGTTGTACACCGGTGTGTTTATTGATACTGGTGAAATACCATTTTCTATATCGTTTGAATTAAACTGAGAGTCAATTGATGACCCTTCGTTTGTGCTGTTATTTATGGAAAATGTTTCATTTCGTGATGATGGGAAAACATCTTGCGAAGCTAAAGTTAAAAATTGTATCTCTGCTTGTTTTTTTCTATGGAACTGACGTTTACTTCAATTTATGTCAGTTATTGTTTTTTCATTTTTACTTGAAATATTTCACAATTTACATTAATGCTAGTATTGAAAACACACATGAGGTTCCCAATACATTACAAAAGTTCCCGCGCCAGAGAAAAAATAATGACAAGTTAAATAAATTCATCCACAGGATGTAATTGTGAGCTTTCCAAGGGAGTGAATTTATTGACAAACATTGTAGAACAATATTGCACATCTTCTGGAAGTGAATTAATGACATCCAACCGACGTTATGGTGACATCTGGTTGATCATCCTGGGTTGGTTTCTAATTGACAACCTCAGAATGTTAGTGTCCAAGTTTAATGTATATAGGATATTTGTACGACAAACAAACGCTTATGTCAAAAATAGACGCAAATATGGATATTACTGATATCCTCCCAACCGTGTGTGCTATCTGGGGTTTTGAATTTTTATTGTTTCGATTTGTGAAATTGAATAAATTTTTTTGACATTTGGTGGTTGAATACTACAATGAAGTACTGTAAATCTTATTATACTTCGATTCGTGCTTCTAGTCCGGCAATTTCTGTATCTGACCTCAACTATATATTATGATTTCTTGGTTGTAGAACAAGACGTGAGATTGCAACAATAACAACAATAACTCCGGATTTGAAAGCAAGTCTAGTTTTTAATAATTTTATTCTAGTGGAAATTAGTCAAAGAGCTGGCAATAAATCCTTGCAGTAAACATTAATATATCTGTGGCAAAGCGAGCAATTACAACGTTACATTTCTGCCGAATTAATCTAAACATGCATATGATATTTAGTGGGATACTCCTCCATGAATATTTGGTCGCCTAATTGCCAAATTCCAGCAATGCTCCACAATGACAGAAGCATGAAAACATTATACTGGTTTGTGACAGTGACAAGGATATCAAAAGATCATGTGAAGCACGTGACGATTTTTGTGCAACTTCATCCTTGAAAAGCTTGTCCAACAATAGCATTTTAGATAGCTGGCGTGAAACCGAATCGTACACACCATTAAATAACTGGGTGATCCCCGTGGCACGCAAATGATGCGTAATAGAGTACAACAGGGCTGCATTGGGATTATAAAAGGACCAAATAATGAGCACAATATTTAATGGTTTCGTCCTTCTAAAACAGTGCAGACCCGGTTTGAGCAACGACAGATGCTTTTCCATCAAGTCCACCCAAATGCTCTCTTCCAATCCGCATGACATTTTCGTTCTCATTAAGAACTCATAATACTTAAATTTTGTTTTATTGCGTAGTCCATCAAGGTAAGTGTTCATTCGGCATTCACAGTGTTATTTGATATTATATGACCTTATTTGTAAGTTAACATTTGCTATAGCACACTACGTGTAAATTGTCATTTACCACTGCACCCTGTGTAAGTATGTCCTTTGCTACTGCACCCTGTGTGCGTCTGTCCTTTGCTACTGCACCCTGTGTGCGTCTGTCCTTTGCTACTGCACCCTGTGTGCGTCTGTCCTTTGCTACTGCACCCTGTGTGCGTCTGTCCTTTGCTACTGCACCCTGTGTGCGTCTGTCCTTTGCTACTGCACCCTGTGTGCGTCTGTCCTTTGCTACTGCACCCTGTGTGCGTCTGTCCTTTGCTACTGCACCCTGTGTGCGTCTGTCCTTTGCTACTGCACCCTGTGTGCGTCTGTCCTTTGCTACTGCACCCTGTGTGCGTCTGTCCTTTGCTACTGCACCCTGTGTGCGTCTGTCCTTTGCTACTGCACCCTGTGTGCGTCTGTCCTTTGCTACTGCACCCTGTGTAAGTTGTCCTTGACTATTGCACCCTGTGTAAGTTGTCCTTTACTATTGCACCCTGTGTAAATTTTCATTTACTAGTGCACCATGAAATTGAGGTTTTGTATCATTTTAAGTAATTTACAAGTATGCTTATACTCAACTCCTGTTGACCTACTCTTATATTTTACCTACCTTTCCGTCCTCACTCCTATTATCTCATTCATGCAAAATGACGATTCTGAGTTGGGATACCTAAATCCTACTACCTTTCGAAAGAGGATTTTTACCTGTTTTGACTAATCAGTCAAGCTTTCCAGCAATTGACATCTCCAACGAGGACTCTGCCTACTGGTCTAGCTTTTCGTCCACAGAACACTACATTTTCTGAGGTTTTAAATAGCCTGCTTCCTCCGGGAAGAAGACAGATCAACGCCGACTTTTGGTGAGTGCAGTTCTCCAAAACAAGCAAGTTTTAGTTCACCAAGGAATTTAACTCTGTTTGCCCTGCTGGTCTCAAGTTGCACCTGCGGCAAGACTTAATTATTGTTCTTACTCTTACAGTGTGTTGGGCGAATAGAAGTCTATCTGTTGCTGGATTTAACCTGAACGAGGTCAGGGTCTCAGATCGAAGCAGTTACCTTCACCCCAATTACTTCCTTACTTACATTCCTAGAAGAGTATTAGTTCGATTCATTTATTTTATTACGGGTTTACATTCAATTTTCAAGATTCAATAAAGTATCATTTTTCCCATTATTATTAAACCCAAACCACCAGATTCGTGTGTAACTCCTCATTAAACGACACATAATTTACCATACATAAAATCAACATTATTTCTCTCTCATTCTTAACAACAATTCCCCATTGTGACCATAGCACACTTCAGTAAGGTACAGCCCCGGGTTTGTATCTTTTTTGAAAGAAGATAGAGTGAGAACTTCTTACTGGCACCATGGTTGTGTAATCCTTCTCAAACAAATCCTTAAAGTCAGTTAGTCTTTCTGGCATTGATGGGGCAACTAGAAGAGATTCAATGGAACTCGAGTATATGTTATTGAGCACAATCGTAACAAAATTCCAAAGCGTCAATAATAGAGCCAATTTAGTTGGCACTCTTGGTTGAGAAACCAGAGCGGCCAGAACTGTGAAGATGGGATGACTGAAGAGCAAAACAAAATATTTGAGGACAATATTCAGTAAAATTGCTGCAAGAAAAACACAAGTCCAGGTGGGTGCGTCAATGGGGCGAAAGAATGCCATTGGGTCTACTTGTAAGCTGAGAGTGTCGTTCAAGAAATATAAAAAGTTGTAATACTCATAATTTTCCAAAAATACCATCATGTGTTTGAATGCCCCCCATGAATCTGTCAAGTGGACGTTTCCATTCATTCCTCCAAGTTCTTTATGTCTTAAATCATTGGTAATGACCCAAGTAGCGTTTAAAAACTTGACAGTTGAAAAGTAAATAAAAATTGAATCCGATTCCATTATTGAATACGCCCTTCGCTTGATATCCCTTAGTCTCATGTGTTCGAGATTTCTGTTCTGAATTTCGTGTTGGAAATCGTTGAGATTCTGGTGTCTATTTGGAGTTACGCCAAGCGCGATTTTGTGGTGATTGTAATTGTACCGTCGTTGTGATGATCGCTTCATTTTAGCATCGAAGTTCGCTTTCAAATTCAATGAATCAGTCCGCGTGATCAAACCCAGGAGGTACGCGCGCTTTAGACAGAGAACCTGTGTATTCGTACAGTAAAGCTGCAGGATGAAGATATTTACGAGACGTGTGGAATCTGTTGACCATTCTACAAAAAACATATTAGCACATAGCAATTTCATTTTAGCTTTTGTTTTGAAGATTTTAAGTTCCATCACGTTGAAGCCCTTTTTATGATAGTATAGAAAGATAACGTAGTCTCGCTCAGGTTTGGAGGCCACATTTAAAAATTTTTGAACAGACAACAGGCTGAGCGTGCCTTCGTTTTCATTAGTCATTGTAAAATTTCGTAAGAGTAAATACAATTTACAGTTGAGATTACCCAATTTTGGGTCTTCTGTGAATAGTAGAAAATTCTTTTTGGTGAGGATTTTAATTGGATGAAGGATTCTGTTTGTTATTTTAGATTGAAATTGCCTGATTCTGCCTTTTCCCTTTGATTTCCAAATCACTGTACAGCAAAATAGTTTCGCAAGTATTCAGCGGAATAAATATGTCGGAAAGCAAAATTGCTTGGGATATAAACAAATCAAAAATATAAGTTAAACAAAAAATTACAATTGTAATTATACTTGGACAATGTAGTTGTCTCATTTTAAAATGAATAACAGATGTGGCAAATTGTTTCAGCAACTCCGGGAGTGAGAAAGCCGGAAGACTTTGGAGAATTAGTTTTGTGATGGTTGTGGCAAACTCCATCCGCACTTAAATGCATGTTCTGGCCTGCAAACATTCCCATAGTTAAACACGGTGGAACACGTTTGGTTTAGTTTGCCATTGTTTTTACTGTAACAATACGACTGTTCCTAAACTTATATATTCATGGACTCTGTCGAGGATTCAAAGCTAAAACACGTTATGTACATTTAAATATTCCATGATTTCGAACATTCAGCGAACTAGAAAGTGCACAAAAATCAATGATTCTTGTTAAAAAATTGTCTTCGAAAAATTTGCTTATCATGTGGAGCTGTACCGCTGAGAATTGCATTCAACGTTTGTAAAATCATATATTTACATATTCTGAAGATTGTGTAAATCATATGAACATGGACGGAACATGAACATGAACGGCTTGCCGATGCAACAGCTTGTCCAGGTTTTGAGACACTTTGGGCTAACTAAATTTGATTGCTGCGAACAGTGTAACAAACCAGCTGAGATTTAGTTTTCATGGATAGCGAATTGAGTTTGCATTGCGCTCTGCGTATACGTTTTGATAAAATCGGGATTTTTAGTGAAGTAAAAAAAGGGGAAGAATAAAATCCTAGCACGTATAGCAATATGTGTCAACGCTATTGAGGGGGTTGAATATGAAAAAACGGACATGTCAATTTTAGACAAAACTCGAAGAAGGAAGTTTAAAAAAGATGTGTACGTTTCGGGAAGTGGAATTTTTAAATTCATTTGTAGTCTTAGTGGTAGGGCTATATATTTATTTTTATGGCTTTTTATTTTATTTTTATATCGAACCATTACTTGCTCATTCCCTTTTGACTGGACCTGTTTATTTGAGTTTGACTTGTGGGGATGTAGGCAATTTGTACTAGTGCCGGATTCGACCGTAGTTTTGACTAGCGCTCCTCACTCCTCAATGGTAGAAATACATATGAAAGTATTATCAGGGTGTCTGGACCTATTCTTGGTTGTATATATTTTATGTCCCAGTTTCAAAACAAATTCCCTCTTGTGGTCGATAAGATTTCCTTTAAAGGAAAATTACAATTTAATTTGCAGGGCAGGCCAAAGTGGAATAATAGGATTAGTTCAATAAAATATAACTAAAAGAATATTTATCAGTTTCACTGAATGACAATGAGACTGAATTCATTATTCAGTAGTAGTTTTTTTAAATTACTTCTTCTTTGATGTATCACTACATGTGGTCGTAACGGGAATGGGCAACACCCAGGTACATGGGAACTGGAACGAGTACGGGAACTGGTACGGGAACAAATATTTTGTTCCAAACCAGTTTAGGTACGGGAACAGCAACAGAGGTGTGGAAAATACATGAAATTTATTATTGAAATACAAAATACAAATACAATTTCAGAACCCTTAAAATACACATATAAAATAAAATATTAGGAGTACCTTAGTCAAGATACAAAATAAAATACAAATATGTGGACTAGTTTTTGCAAAATACAAAATAAAATAGTTTACCTCCTACAAAAACCTAAAATACGAAATGAAAATACCGTATTTGAAATACAAAATACATACTGAAAATGTTCTCAAAAGGAGTAAACACATGAATCATTACCAGATCTTTAAACAAGTCAGAGTAAAGCCCCTTGAATAATAACATAACCATAAATTATTTCGCAAACTGAAGGTAAGATGACCATGAGTAGAGTTTAGAGTCTTGCATTTGTGTACAACAAAGTCACCCTAGATACAGAATAATTTCCCTTAAAACGAATAGCAATACCTGGGTAATTTAGAGGTCGCGTCACTAATTTCAGTAAATTGATAGTCCTCACATTGAATTGTATTTAAAATCCAATTAGAATATCCAACACACATTAAAATATAATACACATTGTATATCCAATAAGCAAGTACTACAAACCAGTCAAAATTTTTAGAGAATTGGTTTCAAAATGTTTCAAATTGGTATTTTACCTTTGAAAATGTTTATTTGGGCATGTGTTACAGCCGACCTGGACAGTGGTCAGAGCTATGTATTTTGAAATTGTAATTTGTATTTGAAATACAGGGTGGGCCAAAGTAACAAGCTAAATAAATAGAAAAAAACATGACGTTCGTATTAGGGAAGCTCATGGGAACAGGACTAACCCGGGTATTTGGGTACAGGAACAGGAACAAGTCCAAAATGGGTACAGTTTAAAAGTTCCCAATTGTAACAGGAACAACACAGGTACTTTTATTTTGTACCCAGAAACCCGTGACCACAGTCACAAACAGGTACAGGAACGAAAGTCGTTCCTGTTTTTGTGTTCCCAATAGGAACGGGTCCACACTGTTAAATGACCCATATTTAAACGTGTAGACCCGGGTACTTTGACGTTTTTGAACTTTAATCATTTCCAAAGTACCAATGAACGCTCGAAATGAATTTTGAGCATTCTAGTGCAATTACTGCAGGTAGGTTTTATTGTAATATAAAATTAGTAATAAAAATTATTTATTTATTTCCACTGGAAACATTCGTAAGCATTTACGAAGATAAACTTATCTGCAAAAAAGCTTTAAATTAAAGTTGCTTTTCCGCCCTTAAAAGTAATAAACAAGTTACGGTACAATAATTATTAATAAATATGCAGGAACAATGAAATTATTTATTGAAAAAGCAAAAAAAATAGTAAAAAACGTTTAGTTTAAATTCATATGTTTAAACTAAAGTACCCGGGGACGCACCCGGGTACTTGCATAACTTTTGGGAATGGGTACACGTTTTGGGTACTTTTCAGGACCGGGTACAATTTCAGGAGCAGGTACAAGATTTAAGATTTGTGAACAGGTACAGGAACGGGAAATTTGTACCTCCAAAAGTTTAGCATAGGTACAGGAACATAAATTTTGTACCTGTATTTATGGGTTCGTGTTCAGGAACAGGAACCAAGTTTTTGTACCTTTGCGCTTCCCTAGTTCGTATATTTTCAAAATACGAAATACAAAATACAATAGGGATTATGGTTCTGACAAAGTACCAATTACAAAATACCTTAAAAATTTACGGTGAGAAAATACCAAATACAAAATACGAAATGTATTTCAAATATTATTTCAAACACAATATTTCAAAATATTCCACACCTCTGAACAGCAACACACTCAAGTGGACCCGACCACTGAGGACAGGAACAGGAGTAGAAACAGGAACCGAGATGTTCATTTTGATTTTGTTCGCAATGGGAACGAGTACAGTGTACACATGTCAACGTCCCAACACCTGTAGTTCCCCGGTTCGAGCTTGCAGTTATACGATCTCCTAAAAGCACACTCAAAATTGATGCTGTAGGATTTGAAAGCACAATGAATGTCTTATTGGATTTTCTCTTGGACAGCATTCCCTTTATGCACTTAACATATTCTATAAATAGTTTATTATCCTGTTATATATTATAGAAATATATAACTGGGACCAAGATTTTCATTTTGTTCCACATCCCATGGGGGAACGGGTACAGTCCACGCATGATCCCGTTCCCATGCTTGTTGCTCCCAGGATCGAGTGGGTACTTTTACCATCTACTGGAAACGCAATCACAATTGATCTTAGAAGACTAATTAGTACTTTATTTATGTAGACAACTCAAATTGTATATTCCATTAGATTTTTTTCCTGCAATTTCTACACATATATCCTTATCTTAAAGATAATATTATCAGAACTCGTGTTCGGTAAAATTGAGGTATTTTCAAGAATATTTCTACAGGTTAATATTTATTTTATTTATGTTAGGCCCACAATGGCGCATTTTATTCTTGCACTGGAGATTACTCATCATGCCATACACAATTTTTGTAACTTGTGAGGTTACAACTGAGAAGCTTATACCGGCTCTCCAGGGTTTACAGAGTGTTAGGAATAACATGTACCAGTGTCGTACACATTTTCCCTGCTTATGCACGTAGGCACAGAACTAGACTAGTGGGACAAACACCCCTCAGTCCATTTCGAGAGTATATCACTAGTCGTTGCTCCAGCCGAAGAAATGTAGTGAGTAGTAGATAATTCAGAAGGAGAGGATGTATTGGGTTTATTGAAGGAGATTAACGGACGCTCATTAGACTGGAATGTCTAGCGAACCAGAGCTTCTGCCGGAGACAGGGACGTCCCGTCGGGACACTGGACGGACCGGGACGGGACGTCCCCGGGGACAAAAAAAATGTCCCCATTATAATCGGGACGGGGACAAAACAAAATGTCCCCATTTTATTCGCGACGGGACGGCAACAAGACAAATTGTCCCCACTTTATTCGGGACAGGACGGGGACAACAAAAATTGTGTTTTGTTATGTTTTTGGACAAATATTTTTTATACAAAGTTTACCGTTGTGGACGGGACTGGGGACAAAGGTTTTGAAAAAAATATCGGGACGGGACAGGAATTTTGTACCCAACAGAAGCTCTGTAGCGAACAATGCAGACAGGAAGCTTCTCATGGTTCCTCTCCGACTAAAGGATGTCCACTGCTAGTTTCGCTTGTGCATCCAGGCCATGGTTCCAGTCTTCAGAGTGCAGCCCCTTTCACGCCTTTCTCCCCACCCCACCCAAATCTATAGTACAAGATAGAAAGAGCAGTGGAAATTATTCGCAAGTATCAGAGCCTTACTGGAATCGAAATCGACTCCAGCCGCAACGAACGGAACGCTCTGACAACTCAGCCACCACTGCCTGGTCTACAAGTTAATATAATAAATATCAAAATAACTATTATTAGTTTATACTTTCACTGGGAGTGTTACCGTTGAAAAATTGATTGCTCGAGTTAGTGTTTTGTTTTCAAATAAAATTAACAAAGGGAAACGAGTCCGTGCTGGCACTGGCATATATTTTTCAGATGTATTTAATATGCAGAATAATTATCTTTGGGCCGGCAAATGATCTTAACTAATAAATATCATTTGCAAACCCTCATTAACATGCAATTTTATTATTGGAAGAGCATCATCAATACTCCATTCATTATTTCATCCTTTCGCAGTATGACATTTAAACGTGTTGATATTCGGTCTACTCGGAAAATAATCTGAAGAATCAAACAATCAGTTATTACACTGTTACGTTTCGCTATGGGGTAGCGTTTAACCGCCCTGCGTATTGCCTGTTTTTTATCTGTGAAATGAACGTTTTGGTGGTTACATAAATTATAAGATAATAATTTTTACAACACTTAAGTACAACGACTTGGACCCGAGAACGGGAACGGGTCCAACAAATTTTAATTTCTGGGTACGGGAACAGGAACGGGTCCTAACACGCATTTTTATTAAATTCATGGGAACGGGTACCTAAAATACTGTTACCCAACATAACGGGTCCGGGTTCGGGAACACTTAAGGGAGTACCCATTGAGTAAGAACAGGAACGGGAACAAACGTTTTGTACACATGAATACCACTGTTCGGAAGTACTGGTTAGATTACCTTCGAACTCGGCACAATTGGTGTAATACGGATCTTTTGTAACAGTCTAATTTGGATGGAAATTCGTATTGCATTTTCGGATAAAATGGGTATTTTCAATTTTCCGGCAACGTTTCTCCGAAAATTCTTCACAAGTTTGTCTATAGTTTTTAAAACTTGTTGTGGTATATATACATAAGCGTCTGGAATTCAAAATCTGGCTAAAATCGATGCAGTAGTTACCGAGAAATTTATTCCCAAAAACTTAAGGATCCTTGTTCGCCAATTTGACTCTTTTTGCAACACATTTTATAATTGGCTACTTTTGCCTTCCTTTCAATGGTTCAATTCATTCGCTTTGTTTCCATAAGTACGAAATTATGAGAAGTCAAAAATTTCTTTTCTGTGTTGCCTTTATTTTCGATTTATTTTTCACACCTTGTAATGGTATTTGGGGCACCCCTACAAAATTTAGCTCGGGATATTTACAAGTGTATCAGAACTTGGCTGTTACCAAATTGATAGCGATGGGCTAGTAACCCGACATCTCGTGAGAGAAATTACTTGGTTGAACCCCATGCTAAGGTAACGTATTTACACTGGATTCTGGAGCAACTCATTAAAACTAGAGTAAAATATTTTCCAGGACCTTTTTCTAGATGATGTTTCTAAAATTTAAAATCCTAGGTGCTGGAGAGACAATATTTCTTTCCCCCCAATTTCCGCGTTGTATCCAGTTTCTAAGCTACAGAGCAGACATGGAAACAATTATCGGATAACGTTACTGAAAAACGCTATTAACCGAAAATTTGACCTACCGGTTTTTGATAACCAAAACGGAAATCGATACATAAAAATTCAGTTAACTGAAAACAAATTAACTAAAATTAAAATCGTTATTTAAAATTAAACTTATTTAATTAAAAACGGGAAAAATATGGTTATTTTCCGTTTTCAAGCAACTGCAAAATTGAACAGTATGCTATCTCCTGGTCGCCAGATGGCACCAGCGTGGGGGCACATTACATGAATACATAGCTGCAGTTTATTGTATATCCGTACAATGGAGTAAACCTCATAGTTTTTTAAATTCTACACAATGTGCTGCTTCAATTGTTAGTTTCCAAAACCTTAACCGTACCTTATTATTAGCACCATTTAAACATATCGTCGACTAAACTTGCTAACCGGCTATAAAGCTGGAATCTGAAATGTCAAAACCGGCCATAATTCCCCACTTCCTCTCCTCTCTGCGGACCGGGGTTTATGCTCTACAGCACAGGGGAATTATGGCCGGGTTTCACTTTAGAGTTTGTAGCGGGAGCGCTATAGCCGGTTTTCATTTTAGGCATTTTAAATTATAGCCGGTTAGGAAGTTTAGCCGACGATATTTTCATTTATGATTATTGTTGGCCATCACCAAAGTATTTATTCTGACAAGAGGAACACCCGATTTAGTGCACATATTCATTCATGATGTTATTTACAAAGATGGGCAGAAAAAAGATCAGTACAGTTTTCCAAAATTTTGAATTCAGAAGTAAGGATCAAACATCTCCATATTTCGTGGAAGATTGTGATTCAGTAGTTCGTGAAAAACCAAAATTTAAAAGCAAATATACAAAAATACAGATATTGTTCAAAATACAGTGCACTATTGGAAGCTTTTCCAGTTACATACGACAATATTATGAGAGGAAAAACCAAATTGGTTATAAATTTGATTCATTCGATTGGTGGAATAGCAATGGTCCAGCTTCGTTGAAAGGTGTAGCTGGAGTAATTATTTGCCTCCCATATACTCATTTTAGTATCGAACGTCAGTTCTCAGTCCTGGCATTTGTACTCTCTGAAAGATGAAGCACAACGAAGGACGAAGTCCTGAACGCAGTTTTGTTCTGCCGAACCAATGGATTTTGAATAAAAAGCGAAAAATGGTTTTTCTTAGTACATATAAGATTTTACAAAATTATAGGAAAAACAAAACAGCTAAATATAGGTGAAGCTATATGAGCTGTGAATACCGTTGTTAACCGTTTAAAGGAATTTGTTTTGAGCAAAAACTGTTTTACAAAAAAACTGTATTCCGAAAAACCGAAACCAAATTCCCAGACACGTTTGACTGGCTAACGAAAACCATATTTTTCAGTTTTCCAAGTCTGCTACAGAGGTAGAATAACTTTTATTTACCTGGGAAATGGAAATTTCAAATTTGTTATCATCCCTTTATTGTACTGACTACATGCTTAACAGCACAATTGATTATGTTATTAGTATACTTTTATTTGATTTGATTTAATTAGTTTCAATTGTCATAATTTTTCATCAAAATAATTCAATGTTTTGCAATAATGAACAATATTATACAAATTTTGCTAAAAACTAAAAACACTTTAATTAAGAATGTTGTTCCAAAACTATTTAATATCCAGTCAGTTAAGTTTTCGCTGAGCTCACAACCAGTGTTTTTGAGATATCAAAGTGTTAGTAGTAGCTTGTTCCAGTGCAAATTCATTCTGTACTTCAGAGATCTTTCAAAGGTGGAGGACTGATACACAATAGAGTTTAGCTTGTTTTTGTGGCGTATATTTAAACTGTTAAACACAAATGTGAAAGTTCCGTTGTATGTGTCAAAGTCGCTCCCAATAAGAAGCTGGCATCGCAAGTGTTTAACACACATATACATAATACGCTCATTAATTGTGAGAACATTTAATTTTTTCATTGAATAATGATTCCCAAATGTCAGATTTTTAAAGTATAATTGTACACCAGATATTTAAATGTATCCATTTGCAGAACAGTTCGCAGTACAGTTACTGTATGTATGCATATATATGTATACATGTATAGTACAGTAATGTGCGCAGAACATTAGCATTTTCTTATTTACTTATTAGGGGAAGTGTCATAACATTACATGGTTTTGGACAAATTTGAAGCGAGTTCTTTTATCTCCTGTGTTACATATTTGGAGAGAGTTCCTTTGGGGATATTTGAACCAAATAAATTTGGTGTGTAGGAAAAGTTTACCATCTGCTGGTTATTGATTCCCCAAACGCAAATATTCATTCCTGGAAAAAATCAATGTTATAATATCATTCTTTTCGACTCACTGATTTTGAACGACATTAATACAACTAATCACTGACATTTAAGGAGATGCACAGTCTACAAAGGCACATTGGACACATTTAAAATTAAGTGCCAAATAATGTAACCACATCTCAGAAACTATAAGTAAAGACTTTGGTGTTTGTGTATCTGCTTGTACCACATATCGTTAGAGCATTTACAAAAGATAAATACAGTTTTTCCATGAAGATGACTTCACTTTGATTGAAAACTTCCTATGAATCTGAAACTCATAACCTTAAATGAGCCTTGTAATCTTAGCTCTAGTGCGAGCATGAAAACTGTTCGATATGCTCATACTAAAACGAAAGTAACGCAGTGCATGTCTATCTTTATCTAAACTAGAAACTATCAAGCACTAGGATTATCAAGTTTATAACGATAGGAAATTTAAACCAGGAAATAACTTAAAGCTCACAATCTCGTGCGCATTCAAAATTGAAGTCATACAGCGCATTTTTACGAAAACATATAACTTTTGTACAAAAAACAAAATCCATACTTTACTGTATATGAACGCAAAATATTAGGCTAAATTCTATATCTACACCAAATTATGTATAATTAATTGCTTGCAGAGATGTGTAGTACTTGAAATACTTAAATACAAAATACTATCTAAAATACAAAATACGTATCTTGTATCTTGTATTTCAGACCTACTGTGGTCGACCGGGTATTTTGTATCTTAGTATTTACAAAATACGATGCTGGCAAGTATTTAGTATTTTATTTGTAGCCTTTAATAGCATGTATAAGTATTTAAAATAAAATACTTTATCCAAAACAATAATTAGATGTATTTTTCGATGTTAAAGTATTTAAGACAGTATTTTCTACTTAAGTATCTTTGGGGCGGTCTTTGATATATATTTTACTTAAGTATTTTAGAAAAACTAGTTGCTGGTATCTTATTTAGTATTTTGTGTTACGGAAAAAATTAAACGTATTTGGTATTTTTGAAACAAAAATGAGGTACTTTTAACATCTCTGCTTGCTTGTACGACTAAAAATATATCCATATCCCAAAACGTGAAGGGAGATCTACAAACATTTGTGCTCCTGCATACATATATTGTATATTAATGAGGCAAATATCATGATCAAGGTATTACAATTGCATTAAATGTACAATTCAACTGTCGCAAACTTACCCATTGAAATCGATGTAGCGTAAGCGGCATAAACGTCTACGATTTCCGCATTGTCAATGAACTCCCTGCTTGCGGTGACAGGTATGATTGATAACGAGTAGCTAGGTCCAGCTTTGTACATGGAAGAAAATATTCCCCGAGTAATGGTGAAAGGGAAAATCCCAAGTAGCTTTAAAATATTTAGTGAATCCAACGAACTCCTGCCAGACCCACACTTCCGTATAACATCGTGTGTGGCCATGAGTCGATCCATTGATGAAACAGCCTTTAAAGGAAGCTCCGTTAAAATCGACCTCCTATAATGTAATACAATTTTGTAGGGCATACAAACGCAAATAAAAGGAATTAATACATGATTCTAAAGGGTGTGAAATTAAAACACTTGAAACAAGATTCCGTTCGTTAATAGGACTGTTTTCATGATTTTTGGATTCACACGAAATGTAACTACTTGGACAATTTGCGTAACCATCATACGTTTGCGTACTTATTTCGTCGCTTCACAAAATACAGTAATTACGGCCTCTATTGTAAAAAGTACTAAATTTAATCCACGGGAATTATTACATGTGATTGCTGGTTCCGCCAGGATGATCAGCTACTGGAAGTGTAGTTATCAAATCTATGTATTCTGGGGGGGGTCTTCTTAAGAGTTTCCAGGATTTGGCAAATCCCCCCATTGACTGCAGAGTGGAGCACCGAGCCATAATCAACTCCGAGATTGTCCTTAATTTTTTTGATCATACTCACAGGTATTTTTTCAGTAGCATCGTAAACATAAGGCTTCGTTGAGTCAAGTTTGTTCAGATATCTCTTGCGTAATATTGCTGGGAACTGCTTTGTCAGTGCATACGGGAACAAATACATGAGTTTGTATTTTTCCCAGAGTGAAAATTGTGTCCGGTTCCGCACTGCCTTCGGAATGGCAAATGATGATTGAAACGTTGCTTCCAACGCCCCTATACCACTTATTGCATCAACTATGGAATGGTCTACGCGGACAATTACTAAAGAGTAGTTGTCATGAGTATCCGGTCCTAATTCCCACTTGTACTCTGAAACTAGTAATACCTCCCAATGACTTTGATTTGGATTCCAAGGTAACTTCAGTAGCTGTGCCATAACTTCCTTCAAAGAAGCTTCATCACAGGGTTTAGGCAAGATGACATCCTCGTAGTCGTATTTTCGCACGTGATTGCTCAGAAAAAACGATTTGTCCATTTTCCAAAACGCGTATCCAAGAAATGGTGTCCAAAATTGCATTAGCTTCTTGTAGACCAAATTTCCCTCTGAATCTGTTAATTTGAGAATTCGCTCCTGTGCCATCTCTTGGATACGATTTTCTGAAACATTCCCTTTCACAATAAAGGAGGTAAGCAAATTTGACACGGCTTCTTGAGGGCTATGTGAGAGCAAGCTCAAATCTATTCCGGTTACAAAAGAGTCCAGGTCCGGTCGTAAGGATTTTGCAAGTACGGTCACGATTCCACGGTAGAGAAATACTCCAAGCAGGATTGGAATGAAAATTACATGAATGGCTAAGCAGAAGATTACAATTCCAACCATCCGTACAAAACTACTTAGAAATTGTGTATCTGAATACATTTTTGGTCGGTATAACCACTCAGGTTAACGATTATTTTGCTACTGTTTGGTCCCGCAAGATACAAGTATTTATATACTTTGCGATTTATAAATTAATTTAATAAAGCAATATTTAATAAATAATTCACAGGGCTTTCATACAACTCAAAGTGAATTTTAGATGCATATCTCCGTAAAGGAGACCATACGAATTTGCAATAGTTATACACTCCCACATTATGTTAACCTTGTGAAATTGAGGTGTTAGTAAATTGCTATTTTCCAGCTTTTTTAATTCAAGGACTGATCGTGAGGTATGCTTATATTCCATAACAATATAATAGCTCAACTTTTAAGTGGGAATACGTCGTGGTTTCAGTTTGTAAAACTACGACGAAACTACTGAACTGCTTACAGAGAATACGTTTTTTTTGAAAGTCTTGGAGAAATTCCAACCGGTTTGTACTACTTATGTAAGTTCTGCAATTTATTCTCAAATTCAATAAACATGTTTTCGAGGTAATTGTACAGTGATCTTCCTATGTTGTGGCTCCCAAGGACTGTAAAATACCAATATATGAAGACGTTTACACTACAATATATTAACAAATTATTTAATCTCTTAGAGCTACCCGGCTTAAATATGAATAAAATCCCCAATTTAAATACCAGAATATTAAGCAGATGTGGTAAGTTAGGCAATGAAATTACTCTTTGCCGGGTATGTTTAATACCAACAGTAGTTTCAACCTGCCCACAGAAATGTGCCACGTGTTGTAGATAATTAAATAAATTACTAAATTATTTTAAATATTTTCTGTTGTTAAGCGGAAATTTGATATTTGAGAATGAATGTTTTGCCAGGAAACCTGGTGAATAATTTTTTAATCTAAAAAGATCCAAGGAAATATTTTATTTTTGCTCTTCTTTACAAACAACAAGGATGAAAGTTGGTAAAAAAGTGTGTGGTCCTTGAAGCAGCAAGGTTTATTTACGATGAACAAATCCCACAAGTTCAAATACAAATTTCAGTTTTACTGAATCGACATGTGTAAATCATGTTTAATCCTTCAAAGTACTTCGACTGTCGGGTACAATCATTATAATTGTTCTAGCCGTTAAGGTCAATTATAAACATTTTTTCCTCCTCGCTCCCATCCGCAGTTCTCATCTTAGAGACCCACAGTTATTGTCTATATGCAGCTTGTGCTTATGTAAGCATGTTATTGTGACTCTATTATGTAAACTAAATTATTTTATGGCGGTTGTATACTCATCGGTTGTACAAATGATAATGGTTGTTTGTAGAACAAACGTTGGGAGTAAGTATTTCCTAATTTTTTGTGTCCAGTGCTCCTCATGAGTTCAAACATACTGTCGGATGGAATTTGGGACTGCCCTACGAATTTTCAAACAAAATTTGCCCCTTTCGTGAAATTTATGCTTGCATTGCTCGACTTTTGGATTTCGAACGCAGGGACCCATGCAATAATTATCCCAAACCGGTTTTTATTGGACAGTGGATTTTTTTTGGATAATATTAATTACCACCATTTTATACCAACCCCAGCAATTGGACCAAGCCGGTAAGAACCGGATTTTAACCAATAACGGCCAGGCCATTTCTTGCCACTTGCCAACACTGACTATGCTGCTATGATGACACTGATTACGCCTTGCTTGCATTGCAATTAACTGAATCAAATTCAAATTATATTCAAGTTTTATTCAAGTTATTCCATTCTTCCCAAGTTTTACTTGAGCTGTTCAAGTTTTACTTGAGCTGTTCAAGTTTTACTTGAGCTGTTCAAGTTTTACTTGAGCTGTTCAAGTTTTACTTGAGCTGTTCAAGTTTTACTTTAGCTGTTCAAGTTTTACTTGAACTTGAACACAGCTCTGTTCTGGAAGCAGCCTTGAATCCCAAACATTAGAATTGTGTTCTCTTGCTCATTGGGGTTTCCCGATCATGTCCACAATTCTCACCGCAGAGACTTAGTTATTAGCTAACTTGTTTTTATGCTATTTGTAGCAATGAAACAAATTTATTCATTAAAAATTTCTCCTTGCTCCTTGAGTTTTTTCCGTCATGTCCATAGCACTTACCCCAGAGACCTAGTAATTATCCAGCTTGAATTTATGCTAGAATGTCTTAATTAAGTTGATAAAAATCATACGCATGGAATTTATAATTACGATGTCCACGAAACAAATAATGTGAATAAGTAATCCCAAATTCCTTCGGTCTGGGAATTATTAAATGTACAGTGCACTCCCTTTATTATCGAGTCCTCATAAGATTGTGTGTTCCTTCAGACTCAAACTCCAAAACAACATAAGGTAGTGATTTGTATTTCAATTATATTAACTAGTTAATTAATTCCCCGTTAAAGATTTGACACTCGTTTGTATGGGGATTCCTAAGTTTAGAACGACAATCATTTGTCGCCGACAATCATTTGTCGCCGACAACATTTGGTGCAAACTCGCATCCAGCCATCGAAAACTCAGGGAGAAAAGATAGACCAAGCGTTCTACAAAATTCGCCCACATTATTAAACCTACCAACCAGTGCCTGTCATGACAACGGTCACACATCTGCACTGCATTAAATTCTATACCTCATAGTCAAAGAATGCCTTTAGTCAGGCAATGCATTGGGTTCATTCCTTAATGCCTTATTGATTATAGTCGGGGGTTTTCACTTCACTAAATTATTCGTCCATTTTCACGATTGGCTTTCTTTTAGAGTCGCATTCATGAAAATTGTTTTTTTCGAGTTTCACGTTCCGTTTATTTTACTGCGTTTTCACGAACTGCCCGAAATTATAGTCCAAACTGACGTAAAAGTTTTCTCTAAATTTTCCTTTTCCTCAACGTTGAAACAGTTAGAACTTTTCGGGAAGCGAAAATGGAATAATTAAATTATGAAACAATAAAACGAGTGAAATTTAAATTACCGTCAGGCACATATGTCCCAATTTAATTAGAATTAAATATTTAATCTACTAAATATTGAACGACGCCATTATTAATACATGTTTCAATTTAAATTCACCGTTATGGAAATTAATTCCGGGTCGACTTTATTGTTATCTTGGAGGCAAATGGCTTAAAAATTATGACCTCGAATTTACTTTTTCTTGGTGAGGATTCTATTACCTTCAAAAAACAAGAACATCACTGAGCGGGGACAACACTGCTGAAACGTCCATGGAATTTCTGACCTATAAAATGACCCCGAGATAGGTGTTACAGAAATTACATAGAGATTACCATGTATTACTTATCGATCAACTTCAATATTATTATAATTATTTAAGATTGTATAATTACCTATATGTAGATCAGCCACGAACTCAAATTCCGGTGCCATCTGTTACATCGAAAAGTTTATACCAGTGATGCTAATGGTCAGGTCCGATCCATATTTTATGGCACTGGCCTTGTCCTGCTTTTCGAACCAGAGCAATTGACTGATCGAGTAGTTCGGACGAGAACAGACCAAAGAACATGGTCGGGACCATGGTCCGAAAAACTATTGAGAGCAATTAAACAATCACATTTTATCATTTCCGGATCAGGCCATTATGACGTACCCAGTGTATACAACGT
This sequence comes from Allacma fusca, assembly GCA_947179485.1. NCBI lineage: Eukaryota > Metazoa > Arthropoda > Collembola > Symphypleona > Sminthuridae > Allacma > Allacma fusca. Next base: position 3,153,674 of record OX359246.1, on the reverse strand, counting down.
CTACAATTTAGACTACAGTTAAACATTCAAGGATGGAATAAGGTTAGATGATTTATTGTTTGTGCTGGATAGGCTAGTTGTAAGTGTAAATACTCTTTTGATCAAACCGAATAGGAAACCGGTATAGGTGTGATATTTATACACGAGTTCACCGAGTGGAACCAAACTTGGCAGACGCCTTGCTAGTACAACCTGGGAAAGATCTAGTCTATTCCGGAACGATTCCATAAAGGTTAGGGGTGGAAAACCGGTATGGGTGTGATATTTATATACGAGGTCACTGCTGGGTCACGAGGTTACGAACTGGAACCCAACTCGGTACACGTTTGTTACAGGTCTAACCAAAGCGTTTAATTCTATATTGGGCCAATTTTATCACCGGCTAGCCTAAGAAACCGGTATCGGAGCTCTTTGACCTCTGGAGGTCAATATCTTGGGTTTGGGAGGTCGTACCTCGTTCAATTTTTTTTACCCGTTATTTAATTTTAATTGTTCCGATTTTTCAAGTGTAGCTGTTGATTTTCACATTTTTGAGTTTTTGGGACCCCATGAGCCCCCCCCCCTCATTTTTCGCTAACTTTAACCCGGGATATCTCCGAATCCAGTTTTACGATTTCTTTGGGCCAATTATCAAAAATGATCTACTCTTCAAGGCGCACCCTCCAGGAATTTTTTTATCGAGATCTAACAGGGGGCATATTCTCGTAAGGATTGTGCGGTGTCCTTCTATGACGGTCTGTTCTACAGTCATAGACTTATGGGCTTAAGGTACAATAATATTACTTGAAGGGGATTACTTGTGTATTTTTCATCAACTTTAAATGACAACTGCTTCTACAATATCTTCGGTGTTTTAATTTATATGAAAATATTTGAAAACGAATTCTCTCTCTTAGGTTAAAATAAAACCAAGCAGGGGTGGATTTACGGGGTGGCCAACCCTCGCCCGGGTAAAAAAATTTAGGACCAGGGTAAAAATGATTTAACTAAGGCCCTCAAATTGCATATGTAATTATGTAAAGGCACACAAATCTATTTTAAGGGTTAGTGCCAGTGTAAAAAATATTTTAGTAATCCATCCATGAAACCAAGTAACTACGATTTTCTACACTCCTTATTACTTGTTCAACGTATAAGTACATCATTCACACGCCAATACAGTTTTCGTTCCCAGTAATTGCCATTAGAAACTTGTGAAACTATTTTAACTTACTAAAGCATTACACTAATACCTTTTGACATATTGTATCCTAAATAGAGCTACTTCAAATAAAAAACATTTCAGCTTTTAATCGTAATGAAAGTAACCCGTCATTCCGCTGCTTGTGCTTGGGTTTATAATAGTTGTCGTAATTGTTGTGGACCGTAACACCTCCAAAAACCATACCGAGTGGGTGTGTAGAAGTATGCTCCAAATTTCGACTTCCAACAGTTTACACGCATTTTTTATTATTACCAAAACAATTGAACCAACATATCTTTATAACATTTAGTTGTTCACAGAGCTCAGACAATTCAAGCGCCGGGTGTAAAACTTTGGGAAAGTGTTAATTGTTGGATTACAAATCGTAATGAACAGGAAAAGGAAAAGTTATCGATCCTGTCAATACCTCTATGTGAATATCGTCAATGCAAGTGTAAAGATTCGAGCAATCAGCAAATCATGCAACGTCACGTTGGATAGACTTGGATATGTATTGATCAATAATTCCTCTGTTTGAAATATCATTTGAAATTTGTTCGCTGTATTGAGCCTCACAACTGACAACTTCGACAAGCGTTTGTAAAAAATGCAGAAGGTTGTTCATGCATACGATTGTGTAAACTGTTTAAACACGATTTATGCGTGTTGTGTTTTCCAATATTCAGGCCCGACTCGTCGTTTAAAATTCCAGTAAAATAAAAAGGGGCAAATAATTGAGGGAAAACAATAGAGGGCGCAACGTTACTTTTGCCTTAATTATAATTGCGAAACAATTATCTAATTGAAAACAGTATTGTGAAAATTAATAAAATTAATTTACAATTAAATAAGTAGCCTCTGTATCCTTTTTATTTATCAAAATTTGGAATAGAAGAAAGTTGCATATATTAAATAGTACAGAAGCTTGCAATAAATAGCCTGTAAATTAATAAACATGTGAAATCATTTCTTGCAATTTTTATTTGAAGCAACACCATTAAAATAATTTTTAACCGTTACGCATTCATTAACATTTGCTTGCTACCTACTCTACCATTGATCAATTCCAGCTACGCTCAGCGATAGTAAAAGCATCAAAAACATATTGTTTGTTTGTGTCAACGACAGTGGTTACAATTGATCAAGCGACGTACGCGATCAAATATGGGGAACTTAATCTTTGCGTAGTTTTTCTACTAATATAAATCTATAGAGCTTCTACAAAAGACCATATTGAATTCCATGAAACAATTGAATGATACCAGTGATTAAAATCTCAAATGTGAGGATTACAACAGAGCTGCCTTTACATGATAAAATGTCCAAGTAAATGAACCAAAACTTATTGGTTTCGTCCCTCCAAAACAAAACAGACAAGGTTTGAGCGAAGACAGATGTGACTCATTGTCAGCACAGCGCACTAACAAGATTAGTTCCGATCCCCATGTGTTTATCTTTGCCATTAAGAAACTAAAATATTTTTGCTGCCACAATTTGAAATGGAGAAAAGACTTTTGTCCAATTTCTCAGTCCATTAATATAACGTACAAGTCCGATCTCTCACATGAGAGTGAAACGTATGGTTGAAATCTTTCTCAAACAAGTCCTTGAAATCAAGTAGTTTTTGTATCAATAACGGTACAGTCAGGAGAGTCAATAGAATAGCTGAAAATGTTAGCCCACATGCCCACTTTTTTGACGCGTGTGCAGCTTTTGAATATACACAGTTTGACATTTTGGCCCGGGTAGTTTGTGCGTTTTGGACATTTTCTTGGTTCAAATTCCTTATTAAAATGTAACTTTGTTTTCGGAGCACCAAAGTTGAATCACTAGCATGGATTTAAAATATACTATACTACGCTATAGACTGCATGCAAAACCGAATTTGAGCTGCATAATTACGAAATATTCTCAAGTGTAGATGGATTTTGAAAATGCACCTCAACTATGAATTAATAATTATTTTTTCGTCGTAGAACAAAACGTGAAAATGACACAATAACTATATAAGCAGAAAAATGCTTCTCCGGATTTGACAGCAAGTCTTGTTTTTAATACTTCCAGTGGAAATTAGTGGAAAAGCTGGGAATAAACCCCTGCAATAAACATTGAAAAATGTTTGGCAAAGCGAGCAATTACTACCTTAGATTTCTGCCTGAAACAATTCAATCGAAACGTGATATTTGGTCGGACAATCCTCCACGAATATTTGGTTGCTAGCACCTCTCCCAATTGAAAAATTACAGCACCGATCAACAATGACAGAAGCATAAAAAACATTATGCGGGTCTGCGACAGCGACAATGGTATCAAAAGATCATGTGATTCACGTGACGATCTTTGCGCAACTTCATCCTTGAAATGCCTATCCAACAATATAATTTTAGCTGCCTGGTGTGAAACCGAATCGTAAACTCCCTGAAATAACTGGGTGATCCCCGTGGCACGAAATTGATGCGCAATAGAGTACAACAGTGCTGCATTGGGATGATAAAAGTACCAAATAATAGGCACAATATTCATTGGTCTCGTCCCTCCAAAACAATACAGATCCGGTTTGAGAAATGACAAATGCTTCTCCATAAAGTCCACATATATGCTCTCTTGAAATCCGCATGACATTTTCGTTCTCATTAAGAACTCAAAATACTTCTTTTCCGTCGGACTAGTAAATTGAGACAAAACTTTTGTTTTATTAAGCAGTCCATCAAGGTAAGGTACAGCCCCGGGTGTGTAGTATCTTTGTTCAAAGAATATCGAGTGAGAAGTTGTTACTGGTACCATGGGTGTGTAATCTTTCTCAAATAAATCCTTAAAGTCAAATATTCTTTCTGGCATTGAAGGGGCAACCAGAAGTGACTCAATAGAACCTGAGTATATGTTACTGAGTATAAACGCAAAAAAATCCCATAGCAATAATAATAGAGCCAATTTGGATGGCTCCCTTGGTTGAGAAACCAGGGCAGCCAGAACTGTGAAGATTGGATGATTGAAGAGGGCAACAAAATATTTGAGGACAATAATCAATAAACCGGTTGAAAGAAAGAAACAAGTCCAGGTGGGAGCGTCAATGGGGCGAAAGAATGCCATTGGGTCTACTTGTAAGCTGTGAGTGTCGTTCAAGAAATAGAAAAAGTTGTAATACTCATAACTTTCCAAAAATATCATCATGCGTTTTAACGCCCCCCATGAATCAGTCAAGTGGAAGCTTCCATGCATTCCTCCAAGTTTTACATGTCCTAAATTAGGGGAAAAGGACCAAGTAGCGTTTAAGAACTTGACAATGGAAAAGTAAATAAAAATTCTATTCGATTCTTTTATTGTAAAGGACAGTCGCTTGATTTCCCTTAGTCTCATGTGCTCAAGGTTTCTGTCTCGAATTTCGTATTTGAAATCGAAGTGACTCTGGTGTCTATTGAAAGCTACTCCAAGCGAGATTTTGTGGTGATTGTAATTGTACCATCGTTGTGAGGATCGCTTCATTTTAGCATCGAAGTTCAATGGGAAATTCTGGAAACCAGTCTTTTGGAACAAACCCGCCAGGTATTCGCGCTTTAGACAGAGAACCTGTGTATACTTGTACAGTACAGCTGTAGGATGAAGATGTTTATAATACGAGTTGAATCTGCGGACCATTCCACAAAAAGCATATTTTCCGGGAATGCAACTCTAAGGATAGATAATTTTATTTCAACTTCTTTTTTAAAGATTCGAAGTTCCATCACGTGGAAGTCCTTGTCTGGATGGAACAGAAAAATAACGTAGTCTCGCTCAGGTTTGGAGGCCACAGTAATAAAACTTAGAACAGACTGCAACATGAGCGTCCCTTCTTCCTTATTATCCATTATAAACTCTTTTAGGAGCAAATACAATTTACAGTTGAGTTTACCTAATTCGGGGTCTTCTGTGGATGGTAGGAAACTCGTTTTGGTGAGTATTCTAATCGGATGAAGGATTCTGTTTGTTAATTTTAATATTGAGAATGCCTGATTTTGCGTTTTCTCTTTGATGTCTATATCATTAACAAGCAAAATAGTTTCGCAAGTTTCCAATGGAACAAATATTTGGGAAAGCAAAATTTCCTGGGATTTGAGCGAATTGGCAATGTAAGTCGAACAAAAAATGACAATTGTAATGATACTTGGACAGTGTAGTTGTCTCATTTTGAGCTTAATAACAAATATGTTGTTGCTCCCATAAGTCCGGGAGTGAGAGTGCCGAGAATGGCTTTGGAGAATCATTTTTGTGATGGTTGTGTAAACTGGGTTGTTGTAAACTCCGCCAGCAGTTTGAATGCATATTTTATCACCTGTAATCATCCAACATTCCTGTCCTTAACACGGACGAAAGCGTTTGATTTAGTTTACCATTGTTTTTACTAAACCAAAACGACTGCTCCTAAACTCATATGTTCATGGTCTCTTTATAGAATTCTACGTAAACAATAATCGTTAAGTAAATTTAAATATTCCATGATTTCAAACATTAAGCGACCTAGAAAGTCCACAAGAATAAATGATTCTTGTTTAAACATAGTGTTCGAAAAACTGGCTAAACATGTGGAAATATATATATATCACAGAGAAGGGAGGACAGAAAATGAAAACAATTGGACTAAAAACCATTGCAATACACATTAACAACTCGATTCTCTCAAACTCTGCAACAGAAATGGCAAGAATATGCATGAAAACCCAAAGGTATAAGGCAACACACGGACAAGTCAACTTGTATTAACAATGGGAAAAAATGTTTGATCAAGCTGGAATGTCATCAGACTTCAAACTATTACTAAATGAACAACAAATTAACTGGGCGAAATTTTCGAATAGCATCGAAATAAGCATGGTAAACAAAGACGTCGAAGACAGTTATAGAAGCCTAAAAACTCAAGTATTTCAGGAGGAAATCTACAATCATGGACTGAGCTGGCCCATAATCAAATTCTCCCAAAATTTCAGACTCAACAAGCCTAGATTATGGACAAGAAATAGGTGCACCAATCTGAATGACATATGGAACAAATGGGGCAAGGAAGGCGAGATATGTACCCCTTACGATGCGTGCAAGTTAAAACCAGAAACCGTATTCGACATAATGTTTGAATGCAGATCATACATTGAACCAAGAACAAAGCCCATGAAGGACCTAATATACTCTAATAGGAGTAATATAAGTGATGAAAACTTCGTAAGTATAGTAATGAAGAAAGAGGAACTTGTGGAAAATATCAAGCATGCCTATGCGTTCTGGTGCGATGCAATAAACCTGCGAAACAACGTCGAATAATCAACCTGTTACACCCACCCATGAAGTTGGTATACAATAAAATGTTAGCTGAAAGGGAGTGTACAAGCAGCAGCTCGTCAATAGTCTTCGACATATGGTACCAACCTCATGGGTGGGTGCCACAAAAACTAGTAGGACTGTCGTAAGGTTGGGGCTGTTGGCGGGCTCCAGCGTGTAAAAAATAATCACTCACTCCCTGGATGCACTAAAATCAATGTATCATCTCATGTAAAATCTTGGAAACCAAACAAGGATGTACCGAAACACTAAATGTTCTCGCGCTATATAAATATCCACAAACAATAAGAAAAAGATGTATAGGAATTTTTAATGGCCCTTGTTATGACAGGGAACCTTTTTACCTATACCAAAACATTATTATGCCTATACGAAACAGCTTCAAAACAATTAATACTGGCCTAAATATTTCAAAGTATTGAAGATAAAATTTCGTAGTATTTTAGAAAAGCAGATTCCAGTTCATCAATCGCATTAAAATGCAGCTCAAGAAAATCCCAAAAAATTGACATTTTTGAAACTTTCACGCTGCCCTCTGAGACGTTGACTGTTTCCAGTGACTGGGACTGACTGGGACTCATAGCAAACGGCAAACAGACTTGTGGACTGACTGACTGATCAGAAACTGAAGATTGATTTTGACTTGGACTGAAAATGGTAGGGACTGGCGGATTCTGAATTCTACGGCGGTCTGTTACACAGTCATAGACATTGCTCATGTGTGTAATTTTTCGGAAGACGAAATTTGAAGCATACTTCTACACACCCACTTCCTTATGGGTTTCGGAGGGGTTACGGTCCACAACTTTTACGACAACTATTACAAATCCAAGCACAAGCATCGGAATGACGGTTTATACTTTCATTACGATCAAAAGCTGAAATATGTTTTCGTAATATTATTTATCAAGTAACGAAAAATTAACTTATTAATGTAATAGAAGCGAATTTACTTGGTACGCACACTTTCAATGAAACATGGCGTAAAAAGCAAATTGACCGGGAATCTGAAGTCGCTGAATTTAGGATATAATATGTCAAAAGTTATTAGTCTAACGCGTTAGTAAGTTAAGACAGCTTCACAAGTTTCTAATGACAGAAATTACTAAGCACGAAAAATTTTTTGGTATGTGAATGATGTATAAGTTGAACAAGTAATAATGACTACTAAATCGTAGTTACTTGGTTTCAGGGGTGGATTAATAAAATAATTTTTACCCTGGCACTAACCCTCAAAATAGATTTGTGGGCCTTTACATATGCAATATGAGGGCCTTAATCAAAACATTTTTACACTGGCTCTAAATATTTCACCCGGGACGGCAGGCCACCCCGTAAATCCATCCCTACTTGGTTTCATTCTAACCTAAGAGAGAGAACCCGCCTTCAAATATTTTCATATGAATTATAATAACGAAGGTATTGTAGAAGCTGTTGTCATTTAATATTTGCGGAAAATACACCAGTCATACCCCAAAAAGTTTTATTATATTACATTAAATCCATAAATAATACCAAAACAACTGAATCAACGTATTTTAAAAATTTAGTTGTTCACAGAGATCAAATAATTCAAGCTCCGAATGTTTCTTTGGGAAAGTGTAAATTGTTGGATTACAAATCGTAATGAACAGGAATAGGAAACGTTAAATTGATCATGCCAATATTTCTATGTAAATACAGACAATGCAAGTATAAAGATTGCAGGATTTCCCGCTGCAGCAACGCATGAAACGTCATGTTGGATAGACTTGGATATGGTACTGTGTATGCAGTTTGTATACATACGTTGAATGTATTTTCACATGCGTCTGGGGATTCCATTATCTGGCTAGACTACTATGTACCGTAAAAGAACTGATAGGCTCAAGGCTACTCCTTTACTTCAAACATTAATATTTTATTTCAAGTGATTCAATAATACACAATAATATCCAGATGGGGCTTCCCCATCCAAGACTCTAGCTACGCTTCAGATCTAAGTCAGAGAGACTGGCTCCTCTGACTGATCACTAGCCCTTTAATGCTATCTGGAATCCAAACCGATTGGTTGCTCACTCTCGGCCAATAACAATACATTTAATACATAGAATTAAACTATAATAAATAGTACATAAGCTCGCAATAAGTAGTTTATAAATTAAAAAACGCGTGAAACCAGCACTCAAATTTTGTATTTGAAGTAACACAGTTGAAACAATTTTTAACTGTTACTCATTCCCGAATATTTGCTTGCTACCGAATCTACCATTGATCAATTCCAGCTACGCTAAGCGATAGTAAAAGCATAAAAAATATAATGTTTGTTTGTGTCAGCGACAGTGGTTACAATTGACCAAGCGACGTACGCGATATAATACGCTTCATCTTTGAGTAGTTTTTCTACTAATATAAATCTGTAAAGCTTCTGCAAAATCTCAAATGTGATGAGTGCAACATAGGTGCGTTTACATGATAAAATTCTTAAGTGTATGAACAAAACAGATTGGTTTCGTCCCTCCAAAACAATACAGACTTGGTTTGAGCAAATGCAGATATGACTCAACATAGCGCACTAACAAGTTTTGTTCCGATCCGCAAGTTTTTGTCTTTGTCATTTTGAAGTTAAAATATTTTTAATGCCACACTTTGAAATAGAGAAGACTTTTGTCCAATTTCTCAGTCCATCAATATAACGTACAAGTCCGAATTCTTACATGAGTGTGAAACATATGCTGTGATATCTTTCTCAAACAAGTCCTTGAAAACAATTAATTTTTGTAACATTTAAGGTGCAGTCAGAAGACTCAAAAGAATACTGTAGCTGAAAATGCTAGCCCACATGCCCATTTTTTTTGACGCGTGGGCAGCTTTTGAATATACACAGTTTGACATTTTGGCCAGGGTAGTTTGTATGTTTTGGGCATTTTCTTGGCTCAAATTCCTTGCGATAATGAAACTTTGTTTTCGGCACACCAAAGTTGAATCACTAGCATAGATTTAGAATATATTATACTACGCTGTAGACTGCTCTTAAAACTGAACTTGAATTGCATAGTTACAACATATTCTCACCTGTGGATGGATTTTGAAAATGTACTGCAAGTATGCATTATTATGTCTTGGTTGTAGAGCAAAACGTGAAAATGCAACAAAACTCTATAAGCAGAAAAATGCTACTCCGGATTTGACAGCAAGTCTAGTTTTTAATACTTCCAGTGGAAATTAGTGGAAAAGCTGGGAATAAATCCATGCAATAAACATTAATAAATGTGTGGCAAAGCGAGCAATTACTACTATAAATTTCTGGCTGAAACAATTCAATCGAAACGTGATATTTCGTCGGACAATCCTCCATGAATATTTGGTTGCTAGCCCCTCTCCCAATTGAAAAATTACAGCACCGATCAACAATGACAGAAGCATAAAAAAGATTATGCGGGTCTGTGACAGTGACAAGGGTATCAAAAGATCTTGTGATTCACGTGACGATCTTTGCGCAACTTCATCCTTGAAATATCTGTCCAACAATATAATTTTAGCTGCCTGGCGTGAAACCGAATCGTAAACTCCCTGAAATAACTGGGTGATCCCCGTGGCACGAAACTGATGCGCAATAGAGTACAACACTGCTGCATTGGGATTATAAAAGTACCAAATAATAGGCACAATATTCATTGGTCTCGTCCCTCCAAAACAGTACAGATCCGGTTTGAGAAATGACAAATGCGCTTCCATAAAGTCCACCCAAATGCTCTCTTCAAATCCGCATGACATTTTGGTTCTCATTAAGAACTCAAAATACTCCTTTTCTGCCAGACTAGTAAATTGAGACAGAACTTTTGTTTTATTGAGCAGTCCATCAAGGTAAGGTACAGCCCCGGGTTTGTAGTATCTTTTTGTAAAGAAGTTTGAGCGAGAAGTTGTTACTGGTACCATGGGTGTGTAATCTTTCTCAAATAAATCCTTAAAGTCAAATAGTCTTTCTGGCATTGATGGGGCAACCAGAAGTGACTCAATAGAACCTGAGTATATGTTACTGAGTATAAACGCAAAAAAATCCCATAGCAACAATAATAGAGCCAATTTGGATGGCTCCCTTGGTTGAGAAACCAGGGCAGCCAGAACTGTGAAGATTGGATGATTGAAGAGGGCAACAAAATATTTGAGGACAATAATCAATAAACCGGCTGCAAGAATGACACAAGTCCAGGTGAGAGCGTCAATGGGGCGAAAGAATGCCATTGGGTCTACTTGTAAGCTGTGAGTGTCGTTCAAGAAATAGAAAAAGTTGTAATACTCATAACTTCCCAAAAATGTCATCGTGAATTTTAACTGCTCCCATGAATCTGTCAAGGGGAAGTTTCCAAGAATCCCTCCAAGTTGTGTATGTCCTAAATGAGGGGATAAGGACCAAGAAGCGTTTAAAAACTTGGCAATTGAAAAGTAAATAAAAATTTTATTCGATTCTATTATCGTAAAGGACAGTCGCTTGATTTCCCTTAGTCTCATGTGTTCGAGGTTTCTGTCCCGAATTTCGTATTTGAAATCGATGGGACGCTGGAATCTACTTGAAGATATTCCAAGCGAAATTTTGTGGTGATTGTAATTGTACCGTCGTTGTGAGGATCGCTTCATTTTATCATCGAAGTTCAATCGGAAATTCTGGAAACCAGTCTGTGGGAACAATCCTGCCATGTTTGCGCGCTTAAGACAGAGAACCTGTGTACTTGTGCAGTACAGCTGCAGAATGAAGATGTTTATAATACGCGTTGAATCTGCGGACCATTCCACAAAAAGCATATTTTCCGGGAATGCAACTCTAAGCATAGATAATTTTATTTGGACTTTTTCTTTAAAGATTTGAAGATCCATCACGTTGAAATCCTTGTGTGGATGGTAAAGAAACATAACGTAGTCTCGCTCAGGCTTGGAGGCCTCTGTTATAAAATTTAGAACAGACTGCAACTTGAGTGTGCCTTCTTTTTTATAATTCATTGTAAACTCTTTTAAGAGCAAATACAATTTGCAGTTGAATTTATCCAATTCGGGGTCTTCTGTAGATGGTAGGAAATTAGTTTTGGTAAGTATTATAATTGGATGAAGGATTCTATTTGTTAATTTTAAGACTGAAAATGCCTGACTTTTCGTTTTCTCTTTGATGTCTGTATCATTAATAAGCAAAATAGTTTCACAAGTTACCAATGGAACAAATATTTGGGAAAGCAACATTCCCTGGGTTTTGAAAGAATCAGCAATGTAAGCCGAACAGAAAATGACAATTATAATGATACTTGGACAATGTAGTTGTCTCATTTTGTGCTTAATAGCAAATATTTGGTTGCTCCCATACGTCCGGGAATGAGAGTGCCGGGAATGTCTTTGGAGAACCAGTTTTGTGATGGTTATGTAAACTGGGTTTGGATTAACTCCACAAGCGGTTTAAATGCATATTTTAGCATCTGTAAACATCCAACATTCCTGTACTTAAACACGAACGAAGGCGTTTGATTTAGTTTACCATTGTTTTTGCTAAACCAATACGACTGTTCCTAAACTCATATGTTCATGGTCTCTTTCGAGAATTCTCCGTTAACAATAATTGTTAAGTAAATTTAAATATTCCAAGATTTCAAACATTCAGTTACCTAGAAGGTGGACAAAAATAAATGATTCTTGTTTAAAAATTGTGTTCGAAAAATTTGCTAATCATGTGGAGCTGTACCCCTGAGAATTGAATTCAATGTTTGTGAAGCCTCAGATATTTACGTTTTTTCAAGCTTGTGTAAATCGTCTGAATACGAAGTTAAAGGCCTGATTATATTTGAGACAACATTCGTTAAAATTATTCGCCGTTTATTATTTCGGCTAGACTGTAGAGTCCCATCAATTATGTACATACATACGTGATATACAAAATCAATAGTCAACAAAATGTGCTTTTAGAAATGCCTCCAATTTGCTACACTTGCAAATATTTCTCGCACAAGAACCCATGCTGATCGAATGAACGTTTGTGAGTTTAGGCATCAGACCCATTGTGTTTATACTATTAAGTTAATAAATGATTTTTAAAGGTTTTTTTAAGTATAGTTAAAGTGTATTTATCATATACTGTTCATATGTTAAGTAGTATTGGTCGCATTTTGTTTATTGTCCCCATATGTAGGGGTGAATTTATGGAGTGATGGATAGAATTATGAAGCGGAAATTTTATCGTAGGCAAAATAAAATGACAAGCAGAACAGGATTTATCTTTATGCACTGCGACTAAAAGCACTATGTTTATTTAAAACGTTAATTAGGAAAATGTGCAGGTTGTAATAGGTGTTGGGAAAAATTGCCTTAGCAAGTGGTTGTAAGGAAGCTGGTCATGGAGTCTCCGATCATAGCACCCGTTCTCTTCTTCTCCAGAGCTTGGATTGTCTGTTTTTTGGGGAAACATTTTACAATCAGGATAAAAATAGAAAGGTCGTTTCTTATACATTGGTATATAATTGTAAGTAGGGCAAGATACATAATAGTAAACTTAGGAGAAACACACTAATCGTATAAGGGTGATGAAAGGCATGGCACCTACATATATGTCATAATAATAAAATGTAAATACAAAAAATGGCATTGTCAGTAGAGAAGTGCACTAATTACGTGGAATGACCCACGATGACCCGTGAATGTGGACAAGGTCTGAGCTAGAAATTGCACGGATTAGCATAAAGAGACAAATTTGATAAGACAAGAGTTTATAATAGTAGCTAAGGTTGCATACAGTCTAAACATTCCGCCGGCGTTGAAATATTAGTTATTTCAAAATAAATATAACGCTTATGAAGCGTCCATCGGCAGGGGACAGAGCTTCACAATTGGGCGCTTGTAGAGTCCCTCCGAGGTCTCAATGGTTACTGCACGAACTAAGGAGTCCTTTCCGGGATGCAGCTCTAGAATGCGGGCTAGTTTCCACTGGACCGGGAGAAGCCTTTTGTCCTTCAGGAGGACCAAGGTTCCAACCTTCAGATTCTCCGATTGACTGTTCCACTTTTGGCGTTGCTGCTGAAGGGCAAGGAATTCGTCCTTCCATCGTTGCCAGAAGTGTTGGGTCAGTTGCTGACACAGTTGCCAGCGGGACAGGCGGTTCACCTTGATGTCGGTCATGTCTGGATCTGGAAGAGCGTTGAGTGGATTCTTCAAAATTGAGGGTTGTTGACCCGACGACTCGAAGGAGATGTTTCTTCATGAGACGCACGGCTGATTCCCATAGACCTCCAAAGTGGGGTGAGCCTGGAGGATTTAAGTGCCAGGAAATTCCATTGGTACAGGCATAGTTAGAGAGGGGAGTAGATGAGTTGGTAGTCACAAGTTCCCTGAATTTTTGCAATTCACGAGAGGCACCGACGAAGTTTGTACCGCAGTCAGTATGGATGTGGGCTGGATAGCCACGTCGTGAAACAAATCGTCGTAGGGAAGCCAAGAAGGAGTCAGTAGTGAGGTCACTAACTGGCTCTAAATGAACTGCATGAGTCACAAAGCACACAAATACAGCCACGTAAGCCTTAGTGGTTTGGTTGCTGTGTCCACCTATGACCCGACGAAGAATAAATGGACCAGCATAGTCAATACCACAGACGTTAAAAGGAGGAGCCGGTAGTACACGCGACCTAGGAAGATTGCCCATAAGTTGGGAGGCAGTTTGAGCTCTGTAACGTAAGCAAAGTACAAATTTACGGATTATCTTGCGAACCACATCTCTGCAGTTCAAAATCCAGAACCGCCGGTGAAGGTACGCCACCAAAGCTTGAGGTCCTGAATGCAAATTGCGAACATGAGCATCAATAATAATTAGGTGAGTGAGATGATGACTCTGAGGAAGTATCACGGGATGGACTTGATCTTGAGTAAGATCCGAGTTCTGAAGTCGACCACCAACGCGAAAAATACCGTTGAGAAGCACGGGATGTAGAAGTAGAAAGGGGCTCTTATTTGAAATGGGCTGGCTGAGTTGAAGGTGACTTATTTCAGAAGGAAAGCTGATTTGCTGAACTGATTTGATGATTGTCAACGAGGCATCGTCCAGCTCTGCAGCAACCAAGGGCCCACTTCTTCTTGATTTAGGACGTCTGCAGTTGTAGATGAAGCGAAGGCAATAGGCTTCCCGCCAACGCAGTCTTGCTAGTGATGACACAGATTCGACGGGAAACCACAGCTCTAAGGGACTGGCCTTGCTAGCGTGGCTTCTTGCAGGTCTTGATTCCATGGAAGGGTTTGAAACAGCTGGGGGCTCAGCAAAAAAAATTGTAAGAAGGAGACATTAACCAAGAATTTCCTGACCACCACAGGGAAAACGAGTCCTCCGGATTAATGCCTCTGGACGCAGCGTCGGCCGGGTTGTCCTCACTTCGGACGTGATGCCAATGAGAACGGGGAAAGTGTTGCTGGATCTGGGATACTCGATTGGCCACAAATACCTTCCACTTAGTAGGAACTGCAGAGAGCCAATGTAGGACAATGGTACTGTCCGTCCAAAGAAAGACATCTTTTATGGGCTGGAGTAAAGTTTGTTGGACAAATGCAACCAGCTCCTGCAGAAGAACAGCGCCACAGAGTTCCAAGCGGGGAATTGATTCCTGCTTCTCAGGAGCAACCCGAGTTTTTGCAATGAGCAGCTGCACCTTAGTCTCCCCGTCAGGATTGCTACTCTTCAAGTAGACACAGGCAGCGTAGGCAGCTTGGGATGCGTCGCAAAATCCGAGGAGGCTTAGCTCGGTGGCTTGAGCTATAGAGCAACGACGGGGAATTTTGACCTTTCCTACATGATGTAAGTACTGGTAGTAAGTTGTCCAGGTGGAGATGACATCATCAGGTAGGGGCTCATCCCACGATAATTTCCGGAAACATAGAGACTGAAAAAGGATTTTATTTTTGATGGTCACTGGGGAGAGCCATCCGAGAGGGTCAAAGATGCGGGAAATATCGGAGAGAAGGGTTCTTTTAGTGTTGATTTCACGAGGGGGTGGAGGAATATCGGTAAAAGTAACGGAATCCAAGGAGGGGCTCCAATGCAGACCTAAGGTTTTGATAGTAGAGTCAGAGTCCAAGCTAAATAACGAGGTTACTTCCTGGTGCTCGTGTGGAATAATGGCTAGGAGTTGGGCGTTGGTGGAGGCCCATTTTCTCAATTCCACACCTCCTTTGGTGCAAAGAGAGCGAAGTTGCTGGTAAAGATGTATTGCATCCTCTTGGCAGTCAGCACCTGTCATGATGTCACCAACGTAGGAATCACGCTGGAGTACGGCTGAGGCCTAAGGAAAATTTGTCTCTTCGACGATGGCCAGCTGCTTCATAGTCTTGGTTGCTAGAAAGGATGATGCAGCTTCTCCATAGGTGACGGTGGTGAGGGCAAAATCTTCGATAGGGTCATTAGGGCTTTGTCGCCACACAATCCGCTGATACTTCCAGTCATCCGGATGGATTAAAAACATGCGGTACATCATCTTTGCGTCAGTAAGAATTGGGATCAGCCACATCCGGAAGCGCAGAAGGATGGGGAGAAGATCATCATGGACCTTGATACCAACCATTAGCACATCGTTTAGGGAGAGGCCCGTATTGGACTTGGCAGATCCATCAAAGACCATGCGAAGTTTGGTGGTTGAACTGGATTCCTTTAGCACACAATGATGCGGAAGATAGTAGGCTACTGGATCGGATGTGTCATATTTGATCTTCGCCCTAGATATATGCCCTAGAGATACATACTCACGCATGAAGTCAATGTATTGGGAGTAGAGGGTTGGATTGGAGACCAGTCTTCGCTCCTGCGATTGTAGTCTTCGAATTGCCAGGAACCGAGAGGATCCTAGATTTACTGCGGTAGACTTCAAGGGCAATCGGAGCAAGAACTTTCCATTAGGGAGACGAGAGTGAGTGTCTAAGAAATGCTGCTCACATATCTGCTCCTCCGATGTTGCACTTGAAGGTATAGATGGAGTAGATTCGATTTCCCAGAATCTACTCAAAATATGTTCGAGTTGACAATGAATGTGGAAAGAGCATGTGGAGGTAGGAGTACTTCCTGGAGTGACGCCAGTCACGACCCATCCCAATTCAGTATCCACTACGCTTGGATAGCCAGGGGGTCCTCGAATGATAGGCGTTGGACGAAGTAGTGAGGCAAATAGGTCAGCACCAATGAGGATATCAACTTCTTCGGGCTTGTGGTAGAAGGGATCTGCTAGTCGCAATTCTTGCAGGTAATTTAAGGAGGTGGCTGGGACTGAAGTCCCTGGTAACTTCGATGTAATTTTCTGAAGTATGTAGGCGGTTATGTTGGCAGCAAAGGAGTAGACTTGGGATGAAAGCTCTAGTTGAACCATTCCTTGCGAGTTGCCAACTTGAGTGGATGAGAGGCCATGAATCTTCAGGGACGTTGCACTTTTAGGGGGACCTAGCTTCTTAACTAGCTGCGATCTGATGAGGCTAACTTCAGAGGCGGAGTTGAGTAGAGCACGGCAGGAGTGCTGTTGGCCCCGGCTGTCCTTGACAAAAATTATGGCAGTAGGAAGAAGGACTTGCGAAGATGCAACGGGTTGTAAGCTTGCAGCAACAAGAGTTGCTGCAGATGTCACCACCGGGCATGGCTGCTTCTCCAGGTGCAACAGGGTGTGGTGCTTCTGGGAGCACTTTCCGCAGCTATGCTCGGAAGAGCACTCTGAGTGGCGATGGCCTGGGCGAAGGCAGTTGAGGCATAAGCGCTTCTTTTGGGCTGTGGTCCGACGGTCTTGAGGAGTCAACTTGGAAAATGACTGGCAGTGGAAAGTGTAGTGACTCTCCGGGCAGATGCTACATGTTGGACTGTTGCTGGCGGAACCATAATGAGAGGTCGCCTTCTTTTCGCTCATGCCAGAAGGTTTAGTCTTGGAGGATTCATTTAAGGCATTTGATCTTTGCTCTAAAAATGACAGGAGTTCCTCAAACTTAGGATAGGACGTTGTTTATAGGGAGAGGATCCACTGTCGGCGGGACTCGGAATCCAACGTTTTGCAGTTTAGGAAGACGAGGATAGTGTCCCACTGGTCGACGGGTTGACTGAGGACTTTCAGCGCTTGAACACATTCTTGGGTCGCGTCAATCAATTTCCGAAGGAGGGAGCCATTTTCATTCTTTATGGTTGGGTGGTTGTAGAGACGTTCAAGATGAGAGTTAATAATCTCGCGTTGATTGTCGTACCGCTTTTTTAACAACTTCCAGGCCTCGTGATAGTTGGAGTCAGTCACTTGGAGATGCTTCACGAGGGTGGCCGCATCCTTCCTGAGAGAGGTCTTCAGGTACTGACGCTTTTGAGCTAGGCTGAGGTGTGAGTTGTTGTGGATGGTTGCCACGAATAGATCGTGGAAGGAATTCCACGTTGCAATGTCCCCATCAAAGGAGGGAAATTCTAAGTCTGGGAGCTTAACTTTGGCTTGAGTTGGGTTGGGAATAGCGTCTGGTCTGACGATTTCCAACTTCTCGAGGAGGTCAAGACGATGGTTGTACAGTACCTTGTATTCAGCATCTTGAGTGGCTGTCCGGGAGTAGTTTATAGATGTCCTGGTGGGTAGATTACATTAATTCCCCTTTGCAATTGAGGCTTTTCAAAAGAGTCATAACGGACCCTTGACATCTTCCCGGGAACAGCATTGAAGTCAGCTTCGATTATACAAAACTGGGACTTAAGTGAACTTTGGATTTTTTGAAGCTTGGCTAGATTCGCCATGCCTATATATCCAGATTTTCAGGATCAACACAAGAGGGTTCTAAATACTTCAAGTATTCGGCTTTCGAAGGACCAGAAAATGTAGGGGTGAATTTTTGGAGTGATGGATAGAATTATGAAGCGGAAATTTTATCGTAGGCAAAATAAAATGACAAGCAGAACAGGATTTATCTTTAAGCACTGCGACTAAAAGCACTATGTTTATTTAAAACGTTAATTAGGAAAATGTGCAGGTTGTAATAGGTGTTGGGAAAAATTGCCTTAGCAAGTGGTTGTAAGGAAGCTGGTCATGGAGTCGCCGATCATAGCACCCGTTCTCTTCTTCTCCAGAGCTTGGATTGTCTGTTTTTTGGGGAAACATTTTACAATCAGGATAAAAATAGAAAGGTCGTTTCTTATACATTGGTATATAATTGTAAGTAGGGCAAGATACATAATAGTAAACTTAGGAGAAACACACTAATCGTATCAGGGTGATGAAAGGCATGGCACCTACATACAGTAAAACTTGTCTATAGTGGCCGGCTATATAGTGGTTTCCTCCTCATAGTGGCCCATATCACCTTTCCCCGTCATAAGTCCTATCTTTTAACATTACATAAACCCTGCATATAATAGCTTTTTATATAGTGGTCTCCCTTCAATAATGGCCTGGGATTTTTGACCATTCGTATAGAAATGCATGCTTTCAACTCTGCATACAGTGGTCCGAATAAACATCAGTGTAAATTTGAATCGCGCGTAGTTTGTCAACTTGAAAAAACGTCATTCACATTCCATACCATGTTGTGGCTTATGTATGTATGCTCGGTATGATTGGTTTTCGAAGCTATTTTAAAGAGAACTATGACGTTTTGGGGTAAATACAGAGAATCTCTTCCAATGTCAATAACATTTGTATTAGAGTTATTATACAAGGGTTCCTCACATAATAAAGTTGCAGAACATCTTAAAATGCCAAAACCATCGGTATAAAAAATATATTCATATAAAATACAAATTTCGTGTGGACAACGCTCTTGAAGAAGTTTGGGTCGAGTTGAAAAACCAGAACGTTAAATGTATACATTGTCCTTCAAGAATTTCTCGCACGGAACAATATTGAAAGTCTAAAGCATACAAAAATTAGTAATTACTTTAATAAAATGTAATTGTTGATAAAATATTGCATACCAAGCAACCATTAATGCATTAATCGTGAATGAGAATTATTTAACTTTACGTACTGTATATAGTGGTTAGGACCACTATATCCGGCACAATGGTCCCTGTTAATAGTGGTCAAATTTTCTTGCACCTAGAGAAACCACTATAGACAAGTTTTACTGTATATGTCATAATAATGAAATGTAAATACAAAAAATGGCATTGTCATTAGAGAAATGCACTAATTACGTGGAATGACCCACGATGACCCGTGAATGTGGACAAGGTCTGAGCTAGAAATTGCACGGATTAGCATAAAGAGACAAATTTGATAAGACAAGAGTTTATAATAGTAGCTAAGGTTGCGTACAGTCTAAACACCATATTTTGACAAATAGTGATTTGATTTTCTGGTGTTTCTTGGTCCCAGATTGAGCAATAATATTGGTGATAATTGATTCCATGATCTCATTGGTCGAGATTTCAGAAACAATAGCTTTTGAGTACTTGATGATGACTTACAGTTTTGGAAAGCTTGCCAACTATTTACGTTTGTGAAATAAATAAAGCAACGTAAGCCAAAGATGTGGATCAAATAGTTCAAAATTGATGAAAACGATGTCTTATATCACCAGTTTTAAAATATATTCATTACATGAATTGTATAGCCATAAATTGCTTGTGAGTTTCTGATTTCAAAATATTTTTGCCAGTTTCGGGTCAATCGTGGTGTCTGAATCCTCTTTTAGGATTGCGGCAATTTTTGCAGATCTCCCTACAAAAAACGTCCGAACCATTTTGGAAAACAAGTTAGAGGACCGAAAAATTTACATAAAACCAATTTTGCTCTATGGCGTTGAACAATGTGACGATAAATGTTGAGGCAGGCCAGTAACGTATATTTTAGAAGTCTCGAACTCAATTTGCTACAATACGGGGAGGGGAATCAAATATTTTATGAGTTACTATATAATTTATCTATGGAAGCAGCAAATGACTACAACCGCTCTTCAAAGTACAACATTTCACAGTTCATTATATATTACTCCAAGACCAAAGGAATTTGAAAACATTATTTCCCATCATTTGTTTCATGAATATATACAAATTTACTTAAAAATATGATGCGTATTTAACTTTATTAAGGATAAACTGGTCATTTAATAGATAGGTAGCACTACGCTGATTGCGAGAACTGTGGACAGGACCGGAAAAAATATGGAGCAAGTGTGAAGCATTTCTGATAGTTGGGGTCGAAATGCCCAACAATAAAATAGAATTATGACCCAAAAGGTGAGAATACACGTGTTTATACCTTTAGCTACTTGTTAACTTCGTTTTTATCGTCTAAGCTTCTTGATTAAACTACTTCCAGTCGGGTGGATACATAATAATCGAAACAAAGTTGGAAGGTACATCCATTCCAGAAATTCGGAGTATAACCGGGGTCTGCTTTACTCGAACATTGTTTACAGCATTAAATCAGGCTTAAAACGGAACCTGTTTCCAGTAAGGTCATAAGAGTTGGAACATAAAATGAAGAAATGATTGTATACAAAAATTAGTGCTTTCATTGTGTTGATTCCATCAGATTAATTTACCAATATTTAAAAGAATGAGTTTGTGCAGATAATATGTAAAAAAACTAATTCATTATTTTTAAGTTGATATCCACGAGAAAAAGTAATCATTATTCCACAATTTGAAATGCATTTTAACAAGAGATTTTACAGTAGTTTGATATGCCTAAAATCCAACGGAGCTGTAAATAATTATTTCAGTTTATACATACAAAATATAGGTATTCTAAGACACCAACATAATAGATAAACAATTAAAGTGTGTATGTACATATATAGATGGGTACTTTGTTAGTTTCATGTTAAATTGCATACGACAAATTCCAGATTCAGTATTATTACCCCCATAAAATACATTTAAATGTTTTCGCATTGCTTTTCGTCTTTGAAGAACATTGATCACGAACGCATTATTTAGTGTATTACTGTACTGACTATGCCCATCAGCCCATTGTACTACCTTAACGCTCCATTTTATTAGAAATTTCTTATTTATTTATTGAGGGAAGTGTGTTACACGGTTCAGGACAAATTTGTAGCAAGTTCTTTAGATTCTTGTGCCACGCATTCGGAGAGGGTCCCTTTTGGGACTTCGGATCCAAATAAATTTGGTGTGTAGCAAAAGTTCACCCTCTGCTGGTTGTTGATTCCCCAAGCGCAAATGTTCATTCCTGAAAAGAGCCAATGTTTTGTTATCATTCTTCCCATTTTTTTTTATTTTAATGCACAATTACAATAATAATCCGAGAAAATAGAGATTTCAGGTAGATATATGAAGGCGCATTGGATGCATGCATTACTAAGCGCAAAACTAAGCCACATCCCAATGACTATGGGTAAAAGTTAGGGAAATAATGTTTGTCTATATATACCATACACCGTCAAAATAACTACCTAAAGAAAATAGATTTCGTTTTCTTATAAATATGATTTTGCTTTTATTAGCGATTTTGCAATTTTTGCAAAAGCGTTTGTTAGAACGTAAACATGAATATAATAGCGCAGTTTTGAGATTTGAACCCTCAACATCAGAGGAATCTGGAACGAATAACCACCCAAAAGATCCGATAATTTTAGACCTAGCACCAGCATTAACCCTACACAATCTGCTCAAACTATACAAATTTTACGAACTTAAATTATCGAATCTACATAACACGGCAAGTAAATTTACACAGCAGCGCACCTTGACAATCTTGTGCACATTCGAAATTTAAGTAGTGCATCGCATGGGTTCAGGTCGCACCCGGGTATTTGGGTTCAGGTTCAGGTTCAGTATGGGTGCATGTATTTTGGACCCAATAATTTTGGGTCCTTTCTGGGTACAATTTGTTATGTGTGAAATTGGGTAAACGTTCAGGATCAGGTACAGAAAAAAACACATTTTAATTTCACCTGTCAGGAATAGGTTAAACACATGAAAGACATGAACCTTTTGCAAAAGACCTGAAATGTTTGGGTTCATTGATTGAATGTTCAAGGCCCGAGAATTTCAAGCTTCCAACAAAAATTTCATCGCAAAAGCAATGGCAGGAAGTCCCAGCAACTAGTGAACGTACATTCTTATTCATTTTAAATATATTTTGTGCTACAAATACCCAATTTTGTACTTTTAATACAACAAAAAACGAAATATGATTTTCAAGTACCCAAGCATAACCATGTCCGGTCCAAAAATACCTGGGTTCAGGTCGTCTTTTGGGTACTTTTTCGGGTTTAGGTACTAATCAGTTGCGGGTACTACAACAACGCAATTGGATCAGGTTCACGATTAAAAAAATTGAACTTGTTAAATGGGTACATTTTCAGGTACAGCTTCAAACTTTTGAGGTATCCAAAGTTTGGGTCCAAGTCCAGGTACAGGTTCGACTGTTTTGAACCCATGCGATGCACTAACTTTAAGTCTACAGACTACTTCGACGCTAACACTTAATGGAATCTGAAAAGCCAAACTGTTGGACAAAAACAAGGTAAAAGAAGAGATATCAGATCGTCTTGGACCACTGGAAACACCATTAACATGTCATTGAGAGAATTCCCAGAAGTTGACTTGGCAGAACCATCAAAAACTACACGAAGCTTAGTAGTTGTACTGGAGGCCTTAAATACGCAGTGATGGGGTAAATAAAATTTCTCACAATCACGTTTTTGGGAATATGATGTTGGAACACGCTGCATATGACCTAAGTTGAGGTAATCTTGCATGAACTTGTGGTACTGTGATTTGATTTCCGGGTTGGTTTCTAGTTTATTTTCAACGGACCTGAATCGACGAAGTGCCATGTTGTAGGAATTTCCCAAAATTTTGTCTGGTTTAAAGGGGAGTCGGACGATAAACCGACCCTTTTCATCTCTCCTATGAGTGAGTCTAAATTTTTCTTCACAACATTTCTCTTCAGCAGTAAGAACTCGCTTCATTGGTAGATCCTCCAGCTGCCAGAATCTTTGAAGGGATTTATCCAAATTTAAGTGAGTAGAGCATGAGACAATATGTGGAATAGGTTTGCCTGAGACAGTTGATGGTGGTGCTCTTCCATAAACAATCCAACCAAGTTTCGTTTCTTGAGCAATTGGAGTGTCTGCTGGACCACGGCGAATTTCTCCCAGCATAATTTCAGCATATGCATCAGCACCAAGCAAGATGTCAATGGATCCTGGTTTGTTGAAGTTTGGATCTGCAAGTTTGAGGGTAGAGACGTGGTCCCATTGAGCAGAGTCACAAGGTAGATTGGGTAGTAGTCCTGTCACCCGAGATATGTTGAATGCTTCAACTGTCAACTTATACTGTTTATTTACATTAGATACAACACTTAATATTGAGTAATGGCGAGCATTTGTAATTTCGGTAGCAGCCAATCCAGAAATGTCTACATTAATTGGGTACCGTTGAAGTCTCAGCCTCTGAACACATGTATTGGTAACAAAATTGGCTTGAGAACCTGAATCTATAAATGCCCGACAGGGTTGTAGCTTTCCAGAAATGTCCTTGACCAAAACCATTGCCGTTGCAAGAAGCACTTGTGAATGCTTACTGTTAGCAACATGAGTGGACACAGAAATCGGTTGAGGCTCGGCTGTTTTGATTACGGTACGCTCAAAATGGAGAAAACTATGGTGCTTTTCCCCACATTGCTTACATGTATTTTCAGAAGGGCACTGAGACGCGAAGTGATTTGGACGTAAACAGTTCAGACAAAGTTTACGCTCCTTTACTGATTTCATTCGCTCAACAGCAGATTTTGCTAAAAAATTGGAACACTTGAAGTAAGGGTGATTACCATCGCAGATACTGCACTTATTGTTAGTCTTAGTTTCATTTATGGTATGGTGAGACTTGACATGTAATTTAGTTTCAGGTTTGATACTCGGTTTGGACTGCACTTTAGTCTTAGTGTGAGCAATTGAGTTCAATGCTTGAACATGCTGCTCCAACCATTCAATAAGAGATTTGAAACTTGGAACCTCATTATTAGGAAGTGACAATTCCCACAGTTTTCTTGTCTCAGGGTCCAATTTTTGCAAGATGAGAAAGGTAACAATGGAATCCCATGATTGTGTGGGCTGATCAAGTATTTCCAGCGTCCTCATGCATTCATTTGTAGTATCCACCAGCTCTCGCAATCCACTGGCAGATTTAGCTTGTAAGCTGCTTTGCATTGTTAAGCGCTTGATGTGAGCAAAGACAAGTTCTCTCCTGTTCTCATATCTATTGGTAAGAAGTTCCCATGCGATGGCATAGTTGCCATCTGTAACTTTCATACTTTGAAGGATTCTTGCAGCATCTCCACGTAAGCTCAGTTTGAGATACTGCAGCTTTTGAGCGGGCATCAGTGAGTGGTTGTTGTGAATAGTTGCAGAAAATAAATCGTGGAATGACATCCAATCTTGAATGCTCCCGGAGAAAGTGGGCAGATCCAACTTGGGTAGTCGGACATCTTGTACTTTGGGTTCCGCGTGGAAACTGGCGCTTGAATTTTGCATCGGATGTGAAGTTGGTTGGTAACGGCTGACAGAGAACAGCTTCGCTCGCATCTCGATAACGCGTGACTCGCTTGTGTCAAAGTCACCTTGTTGAGCGTCGAATTCAGATTGGGTCTTACACAGATCCAAAATGGCGAAATGATTGATGTTGAGATCATTCCAGATCTCATTGAGACGAAGTGAATGTGATTCAACCAATCCTGCATCCACATCATCGGAGTATGCGTCAATGGCCGTCTTTAACCGAGTTAGAGATGATTTTAGAGCTTTTCTTTTTTGACGCAGCGAGTCCGAATTGGAAATTCGATTGTCATTTTCCATTTTCTACGGCCACTTTTACTACTTAGGTTCGACGGATTTTCAAACTCCGGTTCAACTATCCGGTTCGAGGAGGACCAATAAATTGTTCTGTAGTAGTGACTGCTGTAGAAAATGAATGGATGTACACATAAGAGCATGTATGAGTGTATGAGAGTGAGTAATGCCCATACGGGATATGTAAGTGAGGATCCCTACTGAATCAATTGAACAGTGAAAAAATGAGGCACATCAGAGAGCAAATGATTGGATTATTTGTAAGTAATTTATTGTATAAGTATGTATGTTTGCAGTATGGTCAGTTTGTCCATTTACACGATTGGAATGAACTTGTAGCACTGCAGATGTCGAAGGTAACTCGGGCTGGTAGCCAAACCTAAGAACAAAGAAGATAAATAGTCAGTTACAATTCACAGAATTGCAGATATTGACACAGGTCAGGGTTCACAACTAGTCAATTTTCCTACTAGCAATTAGTGGCACAATCAGGAAAATTGAATGAAAAAAACTGAATAACATAGCCCATAACAACGTGGTTGCTTACCAAAAGGTTTGGCAGTTGACATGGAACTGATCCTGTGGATCGAAGAGTGTAGGAAAAAACCAGCGATGAGGAAGCAAGTTGAAACTTGCTTCGGTGAAGAGTTATTTTCCAACAGGCATCGGCATTGGAGACTAGTAGTAGACCGAAGTGAGAACCAGTGAGATTCAAGCTACTATTGATGAAGGAGCTGACTAACAATGAGAGAGCTGCTTGCATTACATACACGCATGTCACGTAATAATTACATAAGCTTAAGAATCAAACAGTGACAGTTTCTTGTAGACTAAATTTCCCTCAGAATTCCTTAATTTCAGAATTCGCTCCTGATACATTTCTTGGATACGATTTTCGGAAAAATTTCCGTTCGCATCAAAGGAGACAAGCACAGTTGATAGTGTTTTTTCAGGACTGTTGGATAGGAAAGTCAAATCTAATCCGGTTTTAAAAGAGTCCAGGTCCGGTCGTAATGATTTCGCGAGCACGGCTACAAATCTACGGTTGAGAAATGCTACAAGCAGAATTGGAATGAGAATTAAATGAATTGCAAAGCAAAAGATTAAAATTCCAATCAGCCTTACAGAACGGCTTAGTAATTGTGTTTTTGAATACATAGTTCGTCGGGATAAACAATCGGGATAAGGATTATTTTCCTAATGATTTACCCTGCAAGGTACATGGATTTATATAGCGTGCAATTTCTGAAGCTGTTTAGGTAAAATTACTTATTCACACATTCGCACACAGAGGAGAATTTAAACATTCACAAGGCTTTCATACAACTGCAAGTGATTTATTGGATGGATATATTTGTAAAAAACCATGGGAATTTGTAATGTATATTCCCACATTATTTGAAAATTAGGAAATGTGATTTGAATTGTTATGTTCCTGCTTTTACAACACAATGACAAAGAACGTATAGAACCAGTTATCAACTTTTAAATCATAACATGTTGTGGTTTTAAATTGTGGTATCTGTATAAGAAATATTCCAAAGTCCTTCTCATAAAGCAAAGAACTTGAAATCTTTTATAGCGTGGCTGCCTACCCAAAATAATGTTTTTGTTGTGTAAATCTAGGAGGGTTTCAAACTGGTTTGTGCTACTTAACTTCAATATGCCATTTACTGTTAAATCGTGCACATAAAAAACATGTGCTAGAGAAAAGAATAGTAATCTTCCTTTATTGGGCAAAATACCGATGGATAAAGATTTGTATACTAGTTTTTATATCCAAATTGTATTCACCCTGCTGGCTTAAGTAAAAATAGAACCCCTAATTGAAAACAAAAACTTAAGAATAGTTATTATTGTAGATAATGAAATTGATTCTAAGATACCTCTATTTGAAAATATTGATAATAATAACAAAAATTTGCTAGTATTTAGTATGAGTAAGACAATGTTTTTTTGTGAAGCCTTTATTAAAACAATTTATTTTAAATTGGAAGATTTATATTTTGCATGCTTACATGAGCTAGCTAACAAAAAACGACGTGTTACTTTGTATGTATGTATATACATATACACATCTGTATGTGGTCACTAGCAAATTAAGTAACTAGAACTAATTTAAAAATAATTCTAATAAAATAAAAAACTGGTTACGTGATAAAATTTAAAAATAATTTTAAAATGTTGCCCCGCCCCCGACTTTTTCGGACGTTCCGGAGTGCCTACATGTGCTAGACTTTGACATCAAGAAAGTTAAATATTTTTATCTGCCACACTTCAAAATGAAGAGAAGACTTTTGTCATTTACCTCAATTCATTAATATAACGTACAAATCAGCATACCTTAAGTATATGCTGCAAAACGTTCTGCAATATAATATGAACAGCATGGATTCGTTAACTTATAATTACTTGAAATATACATACGCTTTAGTAAATGCAAGCTAAAGCCTCGTATATATATCATCACTCAATTATTTAATATGGACTTAATTTTGGTTACAATAGATTCAATTATATTAAAAATACTAAATACACCAAAATTGACCATCTATAAGGCGATTTCGAAGATTTTAAATTATTCCTGTATATTCTTCCGTGAAGTAATGCCCTTAAAAATGGTAAACTTATGTTATCTATTTAATTATCCATTGATAATTTACAGGTCTGTCAAAAATACAACTGTTTAATCTATGTATTGAAACTTAATTGGAAACCCAAAAAGATCAGAAATCTTGAAAATTCGTGATTAAAGTGTAAACCTCAAATGTATCAAAATGCTACTGAAGATTTGACTAGTTTTAACAGATATTAATGATCTTAGTGCGAAACAGTAAAGAAGCTTGTAATATAATTAACGAAGACGCAGTGTATGAACTGGATAGCTTGTCCTTAAAGATTCGGGCCTGAAGCAATAGTTGTAAGCCGAATATTTATTTGGGTTTTCTCGGTTGAGTAAATGAATAATGCCAAATATCCCACAATTGGTAACACCCCGCAATGCCGAACAACGGGAGGAGCATCAAAAATAAAACGCTGGTCTGTGTAAGTGACAATGGTTTCAAAGCATCATGTGATTCTCGCAATGACCTTGCTGCAGCTTCATCCTTGAATAAATTTAGTAAGAAAGAATTCTCAAAGGTCATGTGTAAAACCATGTCGTGAATTCCCTTGAACAATTCCATGATTCCCGTTGCTCGAAACTGGTGCAATATGGAGTAGAACAGGGCTGCATTAGGATTATAAAATGACCAAACGATAGGCGCCAAAATAATTGGTTTCGTTCCACGAAAACAGTACAAATCAGGTTTGATCAAGGACAAACATTTCTCCACACTTTTCACAAATATTTCCTGGTCGAGTCCACAGGATTTTTCCGTTCTCATTAAGAATTCATACCACTTCCTTTCAGCAGGATTTTGGACTTGAGAGAGGACTTTTGTTTTCTTCTTTAATGCACCAATGTAAGATAAATTTTCAGTGAAAAGCTCTGGGATGAGCCAGAAGGTTCTAGCACTGTCTAATGGTACAACAGGAGTATAGCCTTTCTCAAATAAGTCCTTAAACCCAGTTAATTTCTCTGGGGTTGAGGGTGCAACCAGGAGACTCTCAATTGAACCACAGTATATGTTACTGAGTATAATCGCAACAAAATTCCATAGCATCAATAATAGAGCCAATTTTGATGGTGCTCTTGGTTGAGAAACAAGAGCAGCCAGAACTGTAAGAATCGGTTGATTGAATAGAGGAATGAAATACTTGAGTACAATAATCAATTGACAGGCTGCAGCAACAAGACATGCCCATGAAGGTGCGTCAATGGGGCGAAAGAATATTAACGGGTCAATTTGCAATGTTTGAGTGTAATTTAAGAAATAGTAAAAGTTGTATTGCTCAAAGCCAACCACGAGATGCTTTGTGTATTTTGATATCTGGGAGTCTATCAAGGGTGTGTTCGCAAAAATTGTTCCGAATCTTTCATGGCCGAAAGTTGTTGTGAAGTCCCATGATGCGTTTAAAAACTTGGTAATTGTAAAACAAATCATATTGTCTCGACCATCTACGATTCTGCGTGCTTGTCTTCTGAAATCATTTAATCTTAAATGATCGACCCCTCTACGCAAAATATTTTCTACGTAATTGGACTCCGTAACTGGATGATAATTTCTTGCAAGGCCGATTTTATGTTGGTTATAGTTGTACCGTCGCAGGGACGATCGTTTTAACTTATCATCAAGTTTCGACCGTAAAAACGTGGCATCAGTCACTGGCATCAAATCCGTCAGACATGAGCGCTTTAGACATGCAACCTGTGAACTCGTGCAGTAAAGATGAAGGACAAAAATATTTTGAATCCGTGTGGTATCCGGTGACCATTCTACAAAAAGCATATTTTCGGGGAATAACACATGGAATCTAGAGCGTTTTAAGGGAACGTTTGTAGTAAAGATGTCAAGCTCCATCACGTTGATATCCTTGTTGCGGGTGTACAGTACAATAGCGTAGTCTTGCTCAAGGTTGGAGGTATCAGCTATTACACTCGAAATATACTGGAAATTCAGGGATTCTTTTTTCGCATTAGTTGTTCGGAACTCTCTTACGAATAAGTACATTTTGCAGGTAGTTTTACGCAATTTCGGCTCTTTTGGTAATCGCATAAAATCAGAGATATAATCTTCCTGAAAGGTCTTGATTCTAATCGGATGAAAAATTCCATTAGTTAATTTCAAGATTGAAGAGGCCTGATTTTTATGAATTTTAAGATCATTGTGGAGCAATATAGTTTCGCAAGTTTCTAGTCGAACCAATAAATGGCAAAGTAAGATGTCTTGGGATCGTAATGAGCTAGCATTAAAAACCGAACAAATGATAATGAATATACCCAATCCTGCATATGTTGCTGAATTCATTTGAAACTTCAGAAAGTTAGTTTTGTTTTTCCACAGCTTCAGTGTAAGTAACAGTGGTTACGCTTGTGAAGCAGTTATTCTTGCGTCGGTCACCGGAAATTGTGCAATGTTCTACTGGCAGTGTACGTCAACTAGTCAGACTTAAAGGTTCTAATCATTTGTTATTCCGTAAAAGGGGAATATTTGAACATCAAAACAAACATTATATTATTTGTGTTAACCCATGAATTGCTTGTGCTGAGACAATACAATCGTTGTGAAAGCAAATGCTCGTGGACTCAGCGATTATCTTGCGTTTGTTTTTTGTGCAAAACCGCTCCACACTGTAAATTACATGATGCTTGTAGAAACCTCCAGAGGGGTTTTCATGTTTGTGATAATACAATTGTCATACAGCACGAGGGTAATTGCGTGATCCGGTTGCCGATATTCTAGCCGGGCTCCAGCACGATCCTTTGGTAGGAGTTTTAATGAGGAGTAGATTAAATAATTTGTACTGGTCAGACAGGTAGTACGACCAGAACCCGATATCAAGGGTTGAGCATAAAAACCTGTTCTGCTAATGCTTTCAGGCAAGACTGGGATATTGGAGCGGAACTAGAATTAGAATCGGTATTTCAATTAAATTTGTTGTATTTGTATCGAATGTGGGTGAGCACAACGAGAAGCGAATATAGTTTTTCTCATCCTTCAGCTACGACGAGAGAAGACGAACAATCGCGATCAACCGAGAATATCGTTTGCAATTAAATCAGACTTGAGCCCATGTAATATTAAAAACGTTGGTGTTGCATGCATATACATGAGATTAACCAGGGCAATGGTCTGGCTCCAGTCGTTTGGAGAGTATGTATTTTGCATTTTTTAGTTTGTATTTTTGACGCCTGAAGAATGTATTTTGTATTTTCGACGCCTGAAGAATGTCTTTAGTATTTTGTAATTTCTATTTGGGGAGCATGTATTTTGGACAGCTTTGGAGACCTGTATCCAGAGTTTCTGAGTAACAAAGATAAGACAAATTAAAAAATTTCATGAAGAAAATGGTACAAACTACAGTGAATTTCCTATATAGTGTTTTCAAGGGAGTGACAAATTCCTGCCACTATATAGGGATGCCACTGTATGTTACTAATGGTTAACTATAGATATACTAATAATGTTTATAGACAATAACTGTAACTAAATACATTTATAAATTTATTTATTTTTACAGAATACTCAAAATTATGAGGTAACATCATGTTATACTTTTGTAGC
Source organism: Allacma fusca (assembly GCA_947179485.1). NCBI lineage: Eukaryota > Metazoa > Arthropoda > Collembola > Symphypleona > Sminthuridae > Allacma > Allacma fusca. Next base: position 3,122,267 of record OX359246.1, on the reverse strand, counting down.
CATTATCTAGCTAATTTTATGCCAACTGCCATTACAATTTCGCATTGTCTAAACCACCGTAACACATAATAGTGACATTATTGAGGGAATACCATTATAGCGGGTACCACTATACTGTATACCTTTAACATTGCAAACCTCTAGGGAGGGTTTTTTGATGCAATTAAAGAGGGAATGCCATCTAAGAGGAAACCACTATATGGAAAATTCACTTTATGGTTCAAATGTGTTTAATTGTTGTCCTTTTATGTTCGTCATTGAAGATCATTTATCAAGAACGCATTATTTATTATAATATTGCACTGACTATGCTAATACCCGCTTGAAACTTGTGTGGGCAATTGTGGGCAAACATATATTTGGCCACAATGCTGTGCACAAATGCGCACAATTTTATTTTTATTAAAGTATGAAGTTCCATTGTGCACAAAAGCAGACAATTTACACTTGGTTATGCATATACAGCTGAAACAATTCCAACTTTATTGATTATCGTCATATGACCTAATCATTCTGTTTTAATTAATTATTTATATACAAAATCCTGTTCATTCCAATTCTACAACATTGGGGATTCTAATTAAATATTTCATTGTGTTTGAGTTTCCGTTGATCACAACATACTTTTGTCGAGATATCGTCGTTAAATTGAAGGCAACCCAAAGATCTTCTATGTAGTTAATTGTTGTAAGATACGAGTTGATGCAGCTAGGTTGACCACGGATTCTAGAAACTAGAGCGATACCAACTCCTCCCCCTTGCTGTATAAGTATTAACTTGTGTAAAATCCATATCTTACCGTCCATTGTTGCAACAACAGAATTACTTCGCTTGGAAGTCACTTGATCAAATCTGCTGTAGACTTTGTCATTAATGATGCATTTTTTGTAACTGTCACCATTAGAAGATTTAATACCAAGGACCTTCAATCTAATTTGTTCTTCTGATGAGAAAACATAATTTTGAAATGGACCCAGAAACACTATATTATTGTAGAGCTTTTTGAACTTTTGCGAAAATCGTTTTGATGACATTATGGCTTGAAAAAATCATACGCAGGTAAATTTTGGAACTGATTTCTTCCACGGCTCTGGAGTTCTATTAGCTCTAATACTCTGGTTTTTATCTGTGTAATAACCATTTTACTACCATTAAACAAATTGCACAAAATTCCGTTGTAATTTTCATACTGGAAAGCAGAATAACTCCACAATGGACCCCAATTTCGGACGCACATTGGGGCATGAATCAGTATGTGCAAATTAAATGTACACGATTGAATTCCATACAAATCTTCCGTTTGACGTGCAAATGATTTAAGGGTTTCTTCACAAAATTTAATATCATCATTAGTAATGGTTTCGTCGGACATCAGCATTAGACAGTTTGAGAGCTTTGTCAAATGGTTTCTGTAAACCTCCGGTAAAATTCCTTTTAATACTGTTGATGCTACAAAAATCCAATTGCGCCATTCACTGGCTTTCCAAAATTTGCGCAAATTAATGGAGCGGAGCGTTCGTTCGTATTCAAAAGGAAATCGGCACCGCTTTACGTGTTTATCTACAAGATGTGCATGTTTACCAAGGTAGAATACCTGATGATGGTTAGTCGAGTCAAACCAAAATGAAGTCATCATTTTTGCAACCCCTAAATACGCTGAATGCATAACGTCGTACACAAACCCGTGTACAATATTGAATTTCTTCAGCAATAAAAGTTGTGAAGCCGATTTAATCCCCATGAAACTGTCTTGCTTGAATTTTGGAGTACATAAACGCTCTTGAAGTTCACGAAGATGTCCTTCAAAGTTTTCTGCTGTACGTAAGGGACTTTCTATAAAACGATAAATCCACTTTCTGCTTCTACTTTCGTCGTCCATCCAATATGTTTCTCCCTTAGACAGGCACCACGGACATCCATAATTTCCGTTAAACTGATTCATTCCTTGAACAACACATCGGGCGACGGAATCAGCTACAAATATGAGGAAATAAACGCGACTTTTTAATATTTGTTTTTCACACTCCCACTGTAATTCATTGGTGGAAAGCTCGTTGCACATTTCTACAATCGGAGTAAATAAAGCTTCAAAACTGGGCTTTTCCTGACCAAACCATAGTCCTGCCAGAATTGTGTTAGCTCTGCGCACACTATAACTCAGTTCATTTACCGAAAGTAACACAGGCCAGATACTGGATTTTGAAGACCGAAAAGGTGCAATACCATCTGTGTTAATGGAACAGGTAAAATCATGGCTTCGCAGGTTCAGATTTTTATACATATATCCATCTGAAATATCATGCAAATTATCCGATGCGTTGCAATCGCGTCGATTACCTAGGCGATTGCACAGATCAGAGGACACTTCGGATGATTTTAGCAGCGATGACAGTGCATAACGGACGTCAAAAGTAAAAAAGTAACAGCCCATTTCCAGTAGTTGACGTAAACTGATTTCAGCGCCACAATTTGAACAGCAGTTATTTTCGTTGAGATCCGAACCAACCGAAGTCTTGCAAGAATGGCAAAAGTAATGTGTCTTGGAGGTGTCTTTTCTGATCTGAAGGTTTTGCTTTAAAGCATAGGCATTCGCCGGGATTTCAAACTTGGTGGATTTAACTAGACGAAGTAGGGTTAGAAGATCATTAGTCGCTCGTTTTGTCAATCGGTAACGTAGCACGAAGGCAGATATTAAATTGGTTACTTCCTCAGCATTTAAACACTCACTTGCACCACAGAATTCCTGCAAAAGAACGAACATTTACGCTCAAACTTTATTAGTACATATACTCATCTGAAAGAAAAAATTTTAATTTATAATTACATAATTACATCGTCAGGATCATTTGTACTGTCATTAAAATATTCATTGTTTTCAGGCTCCGATGTTTCAACAGACTCATGTAGTTGGCTCTAAGACAAAATAATATTTTACTTACATATGTAATTGTTTATTATTGTATAAATTTGCTCAGTAGGTATGTATAATTTATTATACCCCCAAATTAAGACCTCGATTTCGCAATTTGGAACTCAGAATGGAGTCAACAAGGTTGCCTGTAGCTTGCTCATCAGCAATGATCTATGGAGGGCATAAAAAATGATTTTTTTATTGTTTTACACATGCCGACAAAATTGTTAATATATAATAATCATATTAGGAACCAATAAAATTTAACAGAATTTACCTGACGTAAACGGTGTCTGGATCTTCTGGGAAGGGAATCAAGTGGTGACCGAAAATACTGCTTGTATTTATTCACCCGACCCATTCTGATGTTTCAATAATTATTGGTGTTAATTTTTTTGTTGTATAAAGTTTATATATGTATACTTTCAAGCTTGCATTCTTTTACTTGCAATCTGTCGGTTTGCAGTAAAGTATAGCATAAACCGGCTGAGTTTGCTACAACATATCCCAAGTACAGTGAATTCTTGACATGAGAGCCACTTATAACAGCATAATATGAGTACGAGAATGTCGCATTCAAACCAAACACATACAACACCTTCGAGCCAATTATGTATAATAAATATCATACACGCTGTACAGTCCAATAATGTTAATTTTAAGGGTACTGGAGTAGCAAGTGTGCACTGCACAACTTACGCGCAAAAACCATGATCCGTGACGATTAACAAAAGCCGTTGGAACGAAATGACACTGCAGCAGCCATATTGAGCGTGGAATACTCTTAAATCTCTGAAATTACAACGTGTCCTGGTTTGCTAAATATTTCAAAATGTTCATTGTGGTAGAATTTCCAGGTGAATTAAAGGAGTATTCAGTTATTCCAATAGAAAATATTGTGGATGGAACTGTTCGAGCTAAATATAAAACATTTGTAGGAAAACAATTAAAAATACGCTGGGGAAAAAACCTACAATGTTACTTTCGTTGGTTTTGGTAAGTGAAATTAAATGTATGAAAATATTATATTTCCATAATTCAATTCTTGGGAAATTAACTATCTAATTACATGAATCATTTGTTTGGGTTCCAAGAAAGACATGGAGCTGTTATGTAACGAGATGGCTACCAAAGCAGCGGAAAGCGACCTTGAAGATTTGGAAATAAGTGCAAAGATTCAGAAAAGCAAGCCAAATTTGAATCAAAAGGTACGCAAATGTCTAAATATACAATATACGATCTACAGCGATTATTTCATCCTATAATAATCCTCATATTAGTATTACGACAATTTAAATCCGTTAAGTAAATAAACATTGCCAGCAATTATTTTTTAGGAATCGAAGCAGTCCGTTGTTGCTGCAAAAATAAAAAGTGTACTTGGAAAACGCGTGAAAGATTCTGATGATAGTCATCAACCCTGCAAATTGGTGGCGTTGTCTTCAAGGCCAGTTAACCAAGTAAGTATCTTGTATCGAGATTTAACAAGCAGAATACGTAATGGTGTAAACAACCACTATTTTCTCTTGTGTTATAAGTATAGTAACGGATTTATAGATCTGTGATTTATTTCGTGTTAATTTCAATATCTATATTAGAAGTTCACTGTAATACCCCGCAAGCTCACAACAAGATTAGCGTAATGAAAAACTTTAACATAGTCCGGTCCCGCAGTGTTAAAATGACAAAACTTTCTTCTGTGCCTTTATCACTACAATGACTACGAATTTTCTCCTAACCTTGCTCTGCTCCTTATATTCAAGGTTCATGTCTACAATTCTCAACCAAGACATTTATTATGCGATAATGACCATCCCAAAGTGGGTTACTGAAATAAATAATGGACGATTCCGAAATTTATATTTCTTCACAGGGTGACGAATAAAAATAAATGAAGGTCGAATGAGTTCTGAGTCGAATAGTTTAAGCATTACTTTTATATATCCCCTACTTTTGGTGTAATTTTTTTGAATATTTTCGTCGCTCACCATTGGTGAGTTTGTTTAGCACGGAGTATAAACAGTAATACAAACCTCACTATATATAAATTATATTATTATATTATATTGCACAATAATTTATTAATTCTCTGATTTTGAAAAACAGGAAGTGTATGATGCCACTGGTAGGAGCGAAACCCCTTCCGAAATTCTTGATGTGCCATCGTCAAGTGGAACGCACACATTTGCAGCAAATATTACTGATTTACAAACTCGGATACAAGAGCTTGAGACAAAACTGGATGCTTCTTCGAAATCTAAGAAAAAATATCGAGGTTATGAATTGATTTTGAATTAATTCAATTGCGTTTGCATAATTGCTTTCAAGTCCAATATTTTACGAGTTTTTGTATTTACAGCAAAGGCAAAGGAGTTAAAACAGAAAGTTGAAGATCTGGAGGAAAAATTGAAGCATCCGGTATCAAAGGTTTCTTTTTTATTACATTCTTACCTCTGTAATCAATTGTAGAGTATGTAATGTGCTTACATATTAATACACGAGGTTCCATTTTAGGCAAAAGTTGAATTGGTTGCTGGAAGCGGAGTGTTTCTGAGCAAATCAAAAATTGCTGCAGCCAAGCTGGGATCCCGATCCCCAACCATCTTGGCTCGAAACCTATTCCGGTATCTCTTTTCACCGGAAGAATTGGCTGGACATTCCCTGATGGGTCGTTCATGCAATGCAAACAAGTACTGTTCTGTACTTCCTAGTATCAGTGCAGTAAAGCGAGACGCTCTTGTTGGTAAGTTAATTTGAATTTAACATGAAATGTTTTACATGACCACGACCACTTACATAATGTTTACATATATAGTCTAATCATGGTAACCTATAATGTCAATATTTATGGTTTCCAGAATTTGCTTTGGAAGCCTACAATATAAACCCATCAATAACAGGAAGAGGAGTGTCTGAAGAATACAAACATCAGAAATCACGGATTTTAGCCTCCTTGACGAAACTTTTGAGGGAGGAATCTAAGAAGGCAGATTTTATCCAGTGTGACTAAGGATTATATTTTCCGACTTACTGTAACCGTATTTTAATGTTTCAAAATAAATAAATGTTGAAGATGTACAACAAACTGATATACTTGAGGTGTTACCTGTTGTTCTATTCTCTGTTCACAAAACAAGGTATAAAATGTACTGTGCGACAAATCAGGTCAAATTTGCACAAACCTTTCTGCACAAGCATATGTTCACAAAATATTGTGCACAAAATTGGGCCAAATTTGTGCACAATATAGTGTGTACAATATAATGTGCACAATATTATGTGCACAATATAATGTGCACAATATCATGATCTCAAACTGTTGTGCACAAAATTGGCCCAATTTGTCGCACATTTTTTTGTGCACAATTCTGCTCATTTTTTTCAAGCGGGTATTGTCTGCAGTTTGCAACGATCAGCCAAAAATGGCTCGAGTAGAAACCAATAAACATCCTAAATACGGGTCCCCCAAATATTGTTGTTTGTAGTTTTATAGTGTATAAAGCAATTACCGTATGGGTTCAAATTTTAACCGAAAAGACATTTCTGATCACAGTAATATACATACATGCATAGGGGTATGCGAATATTCCCAGGATGGTGGAAATTCATTTTACATCGTCTGTAGTTTGGAAAATTTTAATTTATAGCCGTATCGTGTACTGTACAGGTGTTTCACTAATTGTAATGTTCAATATGACCTATGATATCCAAACGTATTTTATCACCGGTTGAATTAACTTTCGTCAAAATAATGACATACAGAATAAAATTTTCAAGATAATTTCGAACGCTTTTTCTCCAAACTTACAAAGAAATTTTCAAATTCATTGTCAAATTGTATAGATTGTTCGATAATATTCCACGATTCTGCCCAAAATGCCCAATTTGTCCTCAATGAAAATGCCCAAAATGCCCTTGCCCAATATGCCCTATTATGCCGCTCTTGCCCTGAAATGAAAATGCCCAAAATGCCGGGCATTTTCAAATCGACATACCCTAGATAGAAGCTAGAAATTGCAATGCTTTGTTGTATGCCTTTAAGTTTTAAATTTTAACTCAGATCCTATGACATAAATCCCGCTAATCATGTAATAGCTTCAGTATACCACACAATATAACTGCATGGCATGTACTTAAATTTGAAAATAAAATTTAACCAATCAACAAAAGCCGTACTTACCGCCCGCACGTTTTATAACATTATGTTATAACTTTCATAGCCACATCTAGCTAATTTTATGCCAACTGCCATTATAATTTCGTATTCTCACTGCCATCGTAACACATAATGATGACATTATAGAGGGAATACCATTATAGTGGGTGCCACTATACTATATACCTTTAACATTGCAAATTTCTAGGGCGGGTTTTTTGATGCCACTAAAGAGGGAATGCCATCTAAGAGGAAACCACTATATGGGAAATTCACTGTATTGTCCATGATATTTAGGACCGGGTCGTATAATTTTAATTCATTTCCTCATCCTTTACTTTCTAGTCTAGTCACGTATCCTACAAAATTATACTATAGTTGAATTCTAAAGGTTGCCAGGCGTGAATCTTCCTGATTTTTGCAAATGAATTCTTCCTTGCATTACTCTCCCTCAAAGAAAGAGTTGATTGCGATTGCTTGATTTCGAGTTTTCATTTCTTGAAATATTTTAGAAAGGTATCTTAATATTTATTTAAACAATCGTTGTAGCAGCCCTCAATCTTCCTGAAATCCCAAATTAATTCACCCATCCTGGTTTACAAATTTATTGCAAAATTTTAGACGTGGTACGTTAATAATACATCCGCCAAGTCGTTTTTTCCATTCAAATCCGTTTTAGAAGATATTCAATTCTAGTTTAATAGGACGGTACAGTAAAGTGTGTATAGGCAGCCAAATTTTTTTGCACAGTCGGACCTATCCATTTAAACCAATGTAGCCTCGGCCTATAAGATTGCACCTTTAGAGTTGTATTTTTAAATGGTGCTATTTTAGAATCATAGGAGTTGCTTTGAACGGGACTGCAGAATTATGGGACTCAAATTTTATCCACATATTATTTTGGGACGCGTTCGGGTCGCATAATTTTAATTAATTTGCTTATCCTTGCAAATTGTTCTTGACAGAAAACATTTTTTGACGTTTCAAATAGCTTACTATTTTATTCAAATTATACTTTGCATGTTAGAAGGTATTTTTCGAAATCGACTTGTAGTTAATTCCTATTGTTGTGCCAGCCCTGAATCTTCCTGAAATCGCCCATCCTGGCTCAAAAGATCCATTACAAAATTTTAGATGTGATAGGTTAATATTACTTTAACCAAGCGGTATTTTCGTGGTCAAGTCCGCTACAACTTTCATTGGTTTTCAGTGGAATAGGATGGGCTTATAGAGTAGGTCGGGACAGACAGAATTACTTTTAAAATCTGGCCATTCTAACTAAACTATGCAGTTGAAGGAAATATTTGACCATAGCAAGTATAAAATCCAACACGATATGTAAATCTAAAGAGCAGCGCGCACTCATAATCTTATGCGTATTCGAACTTCAAGTCAGAATTCGCTGAGCGGAGTTCAAGTTCAAGTACAACTTGAATAGTTCAAGTGCGTATCAAGTTCAAGTCAAGTACTGGCGATATTTTAAATTGAAACGTTAACATCAAGTTCAAGTACATTCAGCATTTTAACCTGAATTTTCAAGTTCAAGTAAACAATGGATTACTTGATGGCAATAGCAAGTCAAGTACATGAAACCGATGCACGTGAATAGAACTTGTGTATAGCTTGAATATTTTTGGTGGTTAAACTTCGTTGCATATTTTGTAGCACTCCTACCATTTACGCTCCAAATGAAATCCGCTTAATCCTTTTTAACGCTACACCAAAACGTTTTTAGCAACATTTCATTCCCTTTTTCAAATTGATTGGATTTTTTTCGTACAATAATTCACATACGCTGCCATACTTTGAATGAAAATAGTATTGCTTGTTGTCTTATAAAATGAGTTACGTTGAACGCGTTTAAAATGAATTTCCACAATTTATTTAGTTTCAAAAATGAAAATACAGACACTCGAAGCACTAATTCATGTAAAAAACGTTCGAAAGTGTATGATATTGTCACTTATTCTGAAGCAATAAAGAAATTGTCCGTAAGCATGTCAATTGTTTTCAATATTCTAATTTATTTGACCATAAGCAATGCTGATGCAACGTTATAATTTGAAAACGCTTTTGAACAAGTGAACAATGTTGAGCTATCATGTCGCTTGTTTGCAAACCCTCTGAAATTGCTCGAGTGTCATTTGTTTTTGTCAAATTAGAAACATCAATTAACATATCAAAATTTGAGCTTCTTCAAAACAAATTCTGACTATTATTAAGTACGATTCGGGTTTGGTGATGTATGGATAGTAAATACTTAATGTGTGTATGGGGAAGCGTATACTCGCTTGCTAAGTGAGGATTGCCGGGATAATACAGGATTGTCTCTTTTAATAAATATGTACTTGTAAGATAATATATAGTTCTGCCAATTATTTGCTTATTGAAAGTACTCGAGTATAGGAGAGTGAATGTGTGAGCTGGAGAGGGAGAGAGAGAGAGAGAGAAAAGAGAGAGAGAGGAGTCCGGCATAGTAACAGTATAGTTACTATGTGTGTGTACGGGCCAGACTCCAGACAAGTCTCTCAACCTCCGTCTCATCACCCTTGACTGTCTACATGAGTTGGGTTTATATAGGGTGGTTGTAACAAAGGGAAGATGGTTTCTTTCTTAATGGCATCATTTTTAGCCAATGGTTGGGCACACAACATCATACAATAAGAATCTCATAAAAGACATCATCATCAGCCAATGGCTGAGTACAAGATACAATAATTCTTCTCCTTTACATATATGAGTCATTCCTACTCTTTACATGAGTAATATTTCTCAAACCCAAATATAGCTTAACACTATATTCCATTTCTACAAACGCTGTATCCAGTCTAAACTACGGAGGTAGAATTTTTGAATTACGACCAAAAATAGAAAACAAAATAGGATTATAAAGTGTATTTTATTATTGCCCCTGTTCTGTTCGTCATTAGCGAAAATAGATCATGAACCCATTATATAGCATGGTATTGTAGTAACTAAAGGCTAAGCAACCTCTTTACTACATTAGCGTTCCAGTTCATTAGAACGTTTTTATTTACTTATTAAGGGCAGTGTGATAAAGTTACATGGTTTAGGACAAATTTGTAGCAAGTTCTTTTAACTCCTGTGCCATATATTTGGAGAGAGTACCTTTGGGGATTTCTGATCCAAATAAATTTGGTGTGTAGCAAAAGTTTACCCTCTGCTGATTGTTGATTCCCCAAACGCAAATGTTCATTCCTGAAAAGACCCAATGTTATCGTATCATTATTTCCAGTTCATTAATTTTAAAGCACCATTATCCCTGATATTTCTGAAAATGTCAAGTATGTGAATGTGCATTGGATGTATTTATTCTAAAGCATCATATAATGTAATTAGATGCATCGCAAAAACTATAGGTAAATGCTTGGTACAAGTTTATGTACATACATATACAGATAGCACACACCACCAAGGGAACTATTTACAAGAGGTCAATTTAGTTTTCTTATGAAGATGATTTCACTTTGACAAGCAACTTCATCATTTTTGCAAAAACTTTTGTGAAGTAAGAATTCCATCTATTTAAAAAACCTAATACAACAGTAACATATATACACTAAAAAGGCTAAATAAAAAGAGTGCGCTAACGAACGTACCACAGTTCATGTCAACCTTAACCTAAATCTCCAGTCAGGCAAATATTATTATTTAGCTAGAAGCTTTCGAATTTCCAATAAAACTCACAAACTTACCTATTGAAGTCGATACAGCAAAATTGGCGTAAACGTCAACAATTTCCGCATTGTCAATAAACTCCATGCTAGAGGTGACAGGTATAATTGATATTGAGTAGCTAGGCCCAGATTTGGTTATGGAAGAAAACATTCTGCTAGTAATGCTCAAAGGAAAAATCCCAAGTAGCTTTATAAAGTTTATTGACGCCATTGAACTCCAGTTGGCCCCACACTTCCTTACTATATCGTTCGTCACCATGAGTCGATCAATTGATGAAATAGATTTGAGCGGAAGCTCCGTCAAAAAAGTCCTCCTATAGTGTTGAAACATTATAAGGGTATACAAAAGCAAACAAAACGAAATTAATTGAGATTTTAAATATGTGAAATTCCGACTCTTGAATCAAGAATCGTTTCATTAACACCATTGTTTCTAAAATTTTCAAATTACACAAAATATAACCAATTGGACAGTGCACAAAACGCATTTGTAACCGGGGAGAAAAATACATTGTATTTGAAACGATTAAAATTACGCTTCACGAAAATCATAAACTGCCTTTAAAATATTGATACGTAATCCGAACATTCAATTCTCCGTGTTAACAATTTTCATCCAAAGAGCTTCTAATTTCAACGGGGGTTAATTTTTAAAAAGTACAGAAATTAATGCGCTGAGAATACTAAAATTATTACAAATGATTGCTGGTTCCACCGGGATGATCAGGCATTGGAAGTGTGGCCACCATATCTATGTATTTTGGGGGTACTTTCTGAAGCGTTTCCACAGTTTGGCAAATACCCCCATTGATTGCAGAGTGGATCACAGAGCCATAATCAACTTCGTGTTTATCCTTGATTTTTTTTATAGTACTCACAGGTATTCGTTCACTAGCATCGTAAACGTAAGGACTCGTTGGGTCTAGTTTGTTCAGAAATCTGCCATGTAACACTACTGGCAACTGTTTTGCCAATGCATACGGAAATAAATACACGAGTTTGTATTTGTCCCAAAGTGAAATTTGTTTCGCGTTCCGTCTTGCCCTAGGTGTGGCAAATGGCGATTGAAAACCCACACCCAAAATTCCAATGCCACTCATTGCATCTAAAATGGAATGATCTACGCGGACAATCACTAAGGAATATTGGTCACGAGTATCTGATCCTAATTCCCAGTTATACTCTGAGACGAGAAATACTTCCCAATGACTTCGATTGGGCCTCCAAGGTAAAGTCAGTAGCTGGGCCATAACTTCCTTCAAAGAAGTTTCATCTCCGGGTTTAGGCAAGATGACATCCTCGTAGTCATATTTTCTCACGTGATTGCTCAGTGAAAACGATTTGTCTGTTTTCCAGAACGCGAATCCAAGAAATGGTGTCCAAAATTGGGATAGTTTCTTGTAGACTAAATTTCCCTCTGAATCCTTTAATGTAAGAACTCGCTCCTGGGCCATTGCTTGGATACGATTTTCTGAAACATTTCCCTTCACCACAAAGGAGACAAGCAAATTTGATACTGCTTTATCCGGACTATTTGAAAGTAAGCTCAAATCTATTCCGGTTACAAAAGAGTCCAGGTCCGGTCGTAAGTATTTCGCGAGCGCAGTCACGAATTCACGGTAGAGAAATACGCCAAGCAGGATTGGAATGAGAATTAAATGAATTACAAAGCAAAATATTAAAATTCCAATCATCCGTATAATACGGCTTAGGAATTCTGTAATTGTATACATTGTTGGTCGGATAAACACTCGGGACAAGGACTATTTTCCTAATGATTTATCCTGCAGTTTACAGATGTTTATATACATTGTAATTCCTGGAAATACTGTAATATAAATCATTACTCTTTAATTTGCTCACAGCTTTGGCTTGTGAAACAATCAGAGGATCTTCACACTCTCATAAAACAATTTTGATGAATATGTCCGTGAAGTATAGCATCGGAATTTGTACTTTACAATTGCACATTAGTTGAACTTGGGAAATGAGTTTGAAATAATTATTATTTTCCAGCTTTTTCAAATCAAGGTCAGCACGCTATGAAAACATGCTGTGGCATTACGTTATGCCAAACACATTAACCAACTCTTTTGGCGCACCAAGAAAAGCATTCGAACTCGTGTAAAGCAGGTTTGCATATCCAGCATAAACTTTTGTTTACTTTGAATATCCCACAACTTCAATCAGGTTGCCTTAGAAATTGTGTAATTGAATACATATTTTTTTGCGATAATTTCTTAGGCTAAGAGTTATTTTCCTACTGATTTATGTGTCAAGGTAGAAGCAATTATATACGTTTTAATTTGCAAAACTACTTTTTAAATCTTTAATCAATAACTAACAAGGATTGTATACAGCTAAAGTAAATTTTGCATGATCACATTACGTAAAATATACTATGGAAAAATCTAATATACTCCCATATTATTTGGGCCTTGGGAAATGAGTTTTTAGTTGTTGTTTTCCGCCTTTTTCAATTCAAGGACAGAGATTTGTTTTAATTTCATAACTGTATAATAGCTCTAGCATTCAACTTTTAAATGAAAACACGTTGTGGTGTCACTTTGTGCCAGAAAAATCATTCATATATTCCTGTTCATCAAGGAAAAGTCTTGGTGGAAATTGAACCGGTTCGTATTACTTATTGCTTAACTTCTGAAATCTGGAATTTCATTTGAAACTTGTGTCCACTCGAAAAACAAGTATTTGACGTCACTGGTCAGTGTACAGTGATCTTAGTGTATTCTGGCTCCAAAGGATGGAAAAATACCAATATTTGAAAACACCCTTACTACAGTATATCAAAATATTATTCCCTTCTAGAACCATTTGGCTTAAATATGAATAAAACCCCTAATTGAAGGCATAGAAAATTAAGAAGAGGTGATAATTTGTAGGGAATGCAATTAGGCATCATGGGGTAGCCTTAATACATTATAATTGCAACCCGCGATAATAGAGGATGCGCCGCGTATTGCTGAAAACAATTGAAAACAGTATAAGTAATTTCTACAGTTAAGCGCAACTTTGGTACTTCCGGAGTAGCTTTTGCATGAAACTGCACGGAGACGAGTAATTTGTGGACTTTAAAAGTATTGTTACATTTAGCCCTTTTATCGGGCAGGTTGCAACTACGCTGGTAGTAAATACAATCCTCCTCGAGTAATTTCAGTATCAATAATAGCCCCCTATATTTACTTTTCTATGATTTCAATAAATTATAGACATTAGGCGTACTTGAATCAGATGACGCTGGGAGGAAAATTAATTTCTTGATATACTAAATGTAGGCCCATATTTATCTGACACTATATCCTACTACAAATACATATGTAGGTTCGGTAAGTTCAAATTTCGGCAATCCTATCACGAACATTCAACTTTTATATGAAAACAAATGATCAGCGCTATTAATCTTGTTCAGCAGGACGGTGCCTCAAGAGCAACATTTATCAGGATTTTGGAAGTCGTTGGGCAATCCTAAATATTTAATTTCACTAAAATTTAATCTTTAACTGAATTTTTTGTGGATTCGAAATACAATCCACGGTAAGACGACTTTCGTATTGTAGAGAATTTGATCATGTCAATATAGTACTGTAATTGTTATCCAAGAATAAATCACAACATAGGGAAATATTTATCTAAAAGCGTGAAGTAAATTCGCGGCTTCTAAAGTAAGGGGTGCCTTTAAATAATTTCGAGATGACGACTGCTTTGGGATTAAACATTAAATTGCCCGAATGCAGGGACTTATAGTGACTTCAATGACAGATTACCGACGTTCGTTGACTATGAGGAATGCAATGGAATGCAGATGGGTGTCGCCGTTGCGCTATGTCAGCCAGGGACTATTGTGAAATTAAAAGCGTTTTAAGTGCAAGGAGTTCAAACTAGTGTTATTTACTTCAGAGATAAGAACTCGAAGAGAGTTGAGGAGTACTTGAAAATCTTTCCGCATTTTTCTAATTCTCTTTTTCAAGGGAGACACTTCTTAAGGGTTTAATTATGCTATTTGAATATGCTTCAAATTTATTAATGATTTTTGATTTCGAGTTTGAGAGTGAAGGTAACGGATTATGATAAATTAATATGTGGCATTTCTATTCTTTTGCCTGTGATTTTTTAGCTAAATCAGCCAATAGCAATCGGGACTACAACAGGTATAATAATGAATTTAGGGCTTTGCTAGTACAGTGAATTTCCTGTATGTTGGTTTCCTAGGGATGTCAATATATGGGGATGATACTATATCCTTGTAATAATTTAATTTAATGTGTAATGTAAATGTAATCGTAGGGAAATTTCAGACATGCATATGTAAAGGGATTGCTGTCTTATTGTAAATGAAAACCCCTGTATGTATAGGAAATTTATTGTCTTTATTTGCAAAAGCGGTTTCTGCATGGATTAAAATTGAGCATATTTTCCTTTCCACAAACACCTAGTGGCTTCTAGACATGTTCATTTTCCATTTATTTTAGTGGATTGGATAATTGGGCCTTGTCGGCGGCAAATGCCCGCCATTCCTATCTTGGGTAACGCTATACAAACGAGTGTCAAAACCTTCTGTGAAAACATCCTGCAGGGGAATACAAAACTATTAAAAAACCAATTTTGCTTCACGCGTTTAAGCATTCAAACCTTAAATCTTTACCCAGAATTAGTTTCAGAATATCTGTATCTAAACTTGCCACAAACACGGGGATCAAAAATTTTCAGCTATTCCTTTATGTGGCTATGTAACAATTATTATAGTAGCTTCAAATGTAAATATTTATGCTATGATAAATCACTAGTTTATAAGGGCTTGCCTATAAAGAGAGTCCACTGTACGTATACTTATTCCCAGGCCCAAGGAATTCGGAAAAACTTGTTCCAATTATTTGTATCATTAACGTCTCAAGGATAAATTCTATGGGCAGGATTATAACTTAATTAAAACATAATAACATCCTAACGTAAGCACGGCGAGAACTATGGATAAGGTCGGAAAAACACGGAGCAAGTAGAAACCAAAAGGAAATTCTAGAGGTGTGTAATTTGGCAAATCATTTCCGCTGTTTCCATATATGGGAACAGCGGAAATGAACCATAAAAATATTTTTTATCAACTCTCATTATTTCTGTTTGCAAGCCCGACTCACTAAGTATCATCTTCAATCAGACTGGATCTGGATTAAAGGTTTATAAATTATAACAGTGACGGCTAGCCGAAATTTGGACTCGAGTTACCTACTCAATTGTTAATAAAAGTAAAAATTCGTCTTTCGTTTTCGATATCTATTTTCAATATATCTGGAATTGATATTAAAGGTTGGTAATCCAATAAGATAATGTTTAACGTTATTAATACGTTTGATGTTCATTAGGAAATAATTGTTTTAAGGGTTCAGAAAGTTTGGCCTCAAATACAAGCATCATTTAGGACTTCTTCTGTGACACTTCCAAGCTTTTCTGACGATCTAGTAAATTAAAACCTTTCCGCGAGTGTATTTTCGCTGAAAGTCACAGAATAGTCATCTTTGTGTTCCTGCACTACTGTAATGCTGACTTTAACGATCTTTGGAGCATTGAAAGACCTAACTATGAATTTCAGCTACTGGAGGAACTACAGTTTTGTTTGTTAACAAAATTATTATAAGCAGAAAATTAAGTGAAACTGAAGTGATAAGGTACTAGAATGTTTTATTAATTGTGACCACGTTAAATGTTCAGAGACCCACTGTCCTTTCAATTCATTGTAATAACCACTAGAATTTCCAAGCTCATCAATACATCTTTGGCCATTAAGCTTCATGTGTAAATCCAGCACTTATTTGTTTATTTAGAAATAATTTAATAATTTGCGCTTTGCAAATTGAACTATGTTCACGTGGACACTGAAGCAAATGAGAACATAATCCTTAGAACTTCCGAAGGACTTTAACGTAATGCTGGAGAAATAATTCTCATTGAGCAGCTGCAGAGTTTGTTGAAATATATAATAGAGCGCTACTTGCCAGTACCCATTTGCATGATCTTTCAATAAAAGGAAATACTTAGATCATGAGATTGATCAGGCGAGTAGCCAGGAACTTGCCAAGGGGGGTAATATTAATTAGAACGTACATAATAATACACATTCAATAGGAAATCCAATTAACGAATGTAAAACGCATCAAATTTTTGCAAACTAATTTTCAGATTTTTGTATTTTTCACGTTTTACGATTTCATAAAATTTAAATGCTTTGGTTGCTAATCTTTTGACCAGACGGTCAGTAAGCCCAAACCCCCGCCGCAAACCAATATTTCTAACGTGCCTTGCGGTTACTGCATATATTGAGTTTCGCAGTGATTCTATTGTTAACAAATAAATTTTTTATTTTATTTCGAATGAGGGAGGGGCAATTTCCCCCTTTGCCCCCTCCTTGGCTACGCGCCTGAGATTGATGGACAAGGCATTTTTTCTGAAAGATTTGAATGAATGGCTTCGCCTGGTTGTCATTTTTAGGAACTTATGTTTTTTGGAACTTTAAATAAACGGACAGAAAGTGATCATTTTCATCATCAGACATTTGAAAAGATTTTCAAATCCGATACGGTTAAAAAAGAAATCAGGTCTGGTTGGTAGGTTTTCACGAGTACGGGGAAGAGTTCCATGATATGAAAATACTCCAAGAAAAAGTTTTAATAAAAAGTAAATGAATTTCAAAGCAAAACGTCAGAATTTCAATCATCCGTACAGAAAGATTCAGAAATTGTGTATGTATTTAAACAAATTTTTGGTTGCAATAAACGTTTAGGATATGGATTATTTTCCTACTGAATTAACCTGCAAGGTACACGTATTTATATAACCTACAATTTCTGAAACTATTTAATTTTAAATATATAATCATTACATAAAGTCAGAAATAAACTTGGACGGGTTTGTCTGAAACAATTTAATGTGAATCGGGATTCGACACATTTTCCACATGATCTAGGTTTTGGGAAATGCAGATATGAATCATATGAATCATTAGCCCATAATTAATAATAGCATTTTAAAAGTAACAATAGTATTATTTTCAATTTTCTTTACTTTATTAATTATTCATTAAAACCGATTTAAAATGGTTGGTCCTGATTTCGCTATATCAGTAATAAAAACCTGACCGATCGTGATCACAAGGGATGGCTTCCACACATAAACGAATTTTTGAAAGTACGACGACCACTCAAATAATTCATATCTGCTTCAATCACCAGCATGAACTTATTTTGTTGATTTCTCAAAAATTTGTCATTTATGCAGGCAATATCGCTTTTTGCAGCAAAGCAAGAATAAAACTTTATGAATATGCGCATGCTGTCAAGTAATTATGTTTTGAGCAGGAATTTTCAGGTGCATTTTGAAACTTAGCTGATTATTCTAGTTATCTGCTCATATGGGTTTTAAATTCTCCAATCTTTCCAGTAAGTTGATTCTTAAGGTAATTTGGCATGCGAGACGGAACAAGTGAAATTTTAAATACTACAAACAAACATGTGAGTACTATTACTTCTGTTATGAAAATACGTTATAAGCTAACTATAAGTGGAATTAAAAAGTAAGCCAAACTCCAGGAGAAATTTCAATTCCCACAATTGATCCGTGTATCCACGATAGGATCGGATAGCTTCGTTTTCGTATAAGATGCCTTTGAATACGATAAACATGTCATCCGAAAATCCACGGATCAGATTCGTAACTTTTAATCTTACAGAGAGACAGAATCAGATACGCTTCAGTTTTATCAGTAAAAATTCGGATCAGTTGGGAAACAGATGTGTGCGAATTATCCGAGCCGTCTGCTACATATTTGGAAAGGGCCCCCTTAAGAATTTCTGATCCAAATATGTTTGGTGTGTAGCAAACGTTTACCCTCTGCTGGTTGTTGATACCGGAAACAAAAATGTGCATTCCTGAAAAAATTCAATGTTTTCATAATCAGTTACTCTAATTTTGAAGCACAATAAGAAAATTGATCACTGAAAACTGAGTGTATGTTAAGTTTATGATGGGTGACGCAACTCCTTGGAAACTAGATAAATGGAACGATGTTATATAATGCACTCCATCAAGAGCAAAAATACATAAAATTAGTCTTTTTATGCAGATGATTATACTTTGATTAGCGGATTTTCAATTTTAAAAAAAGTTCGCGATGCTAAAGTGTTACCTAAATAAATAACCTAATAAAACAAAAAGTGCGCAGTTTTGAGCATTTCTGTAAGTACTTTTGATTAGGTACCGAATCTTTTCGCGTCGCTTTCATCTGGTTTTTCACCGTCGCCCTTGACTGCGAGGTAATATTTAGCATGAATGTTACTATTATTAATGTTAGAATGAACCTTATACCAACCAATACTATCTGAAATTTTAAACCCCGGAACTCGTAATTGCAGCGCTATCCTATCACCCTTAATACATACAAGCGGAATCTAGAATTCATAAAAATATAGGTGTCTGAAACTCTTATCCACAACGTCAGCTATAAACCAAACACACAAAGACAATCGGGGGTTCAAACAAAATAACTTAGTCTATGACAATACTCTTTAAACCAGGATCAAATTATATATATTATTCATTTAACAAATTCCAAAACAACTATCTGACTATCGATTGAAATTATTTTTCTCCCCAAATTTTTGGCATTTCAAGTGTTTACAGGAATTGATCATGTGTATCATTCGCAAGAATTTACCCGTCGTATCAATTTTTATCAAAAAGCTTCTAATTCAGACCGGCTCTAAATTTTTGAAAGTACAAAATTCAGTCTATTTGAATTATTACATACGATTGCTGGCTCCACCAGGATGATCAGGCATTGCAAGTGTGGCTGTTAAATCTATGTATTTGGGGGGTGCTTTCTTTAGTGTTTCCAGAGCTTGACAAATTCCACCACTGATTGAAGAGTGTAAAACCGAGCCATAATCAACCTCGTGTTTAGCCTTGATTTGTTTGAAAGTACTCACAGGAATTCTTTCACTAGCATCGTAAATATCAGAATTGGTTGGGTCTCGTTGGTTTAAATATCTGCCCCGTAGCATACCTGGGACGAGTTTTGCCACTTCATGCGGAAACAAATACATGAATTTGTATTTGTCCCAAAACTAAATTTGTTTCACGTTCCGTAATAAGCTAGGAATGGCAAATGGGGATTGAAATAGCACTCGCAGCGGTACAATGCCACATATTGCATCTACAATGGAATGCAGACAATGACTAAGGAATAGCTGTCATAAGTATCTAGTCCTTATTACCACTTGTACTCTGACACGAGTAGTACTTCCCAATGACTTGGGTTTCCAAGGTAACATCGGTAGTTGCCCCATAACTTCCTTCAAAAAAGCTTCATCACTGGAACTAGGCAAAATGTCATCCTCGTAGTCATATTTCCTCACGTGATTGCTCAGAGAAAACGATTTGTCCGTTTTCCAGAACGTGTTTTCAAGAAAGGGTGTCCAAAATTAAGTCAGTTTATTGTAGACCAAATTTCCCTCTGAATCCTTTAAATTGAGAACTCGCTCCTGGTACATTTCTCGAGTACGACGTTCGGAAACATTTCCGTTTACAATCACGCTAGTTACGATAATTGTTACCGCTCCTTGAGGACCATTTGAAAGCAAGCTTAAATACATTCCGGTTACAAAAGAGTACACATCCAGTAGTAAGTATTTCGCGAGTATGACCACGAGTCCACGGTATAGAAATAATCCAATTAGAAGTGGAATAAGAATTAAATGCGTTGCAAAGCAAACGATTACAATTCCAGCCATTCGTACAGACCGGCTTAGGAAATATGTGTTTGAATACATTTTTTGTCGGGGATAAACTCTCAGGACGAGGATTATTTTCCTACTGATTTATATTGCAAGGTACCGGTGCAATTATTTATTTATACTCCATGATTTATGAAACGTTTTGATTAAAAATCTTTAATTACTATAACTCTAGTAACAATTAAAGCTTATGATACAATCGCAAGGCTTTCGTACATCTACAAGTTAATTTTGGATGAGTATGATTGTAGACAATTAATTAGAGTCGGAAATACGGATTCCCACATGACTTGGCTCTTCGGAAATGAGTTCTTAATAATTAAGAGATTAATTTTGGGAAATAGCTATTCCTAATTTCTAGAAGAATTTCCTGCTTTTTCAATTCAAGCAAAAACATGTCCTAATTATCATTACCAACGTGTAACTTTTATATGAAAACAGATTCTTAGGATCTACCATGTGTCACTTCCCCCCCAAAAAAACCTTGCGCATCAAGAACAATTCTGTAATTATTTTCATTCTGTGAAGCTGGACTGTGTACCTAAAAGTACAGTTTAGTTTTATATTGAATGTCGGGGACGAATGCAAACTAATTCCTTTCACTTAGCTTAAAATCGAAATTCACGGTAGGATTAATTTCCTATATAGTGGCTCCCAAGGAATGCGTATGGAGACGCAATTTATACCACAAATAATGTAATTATATCTAATCCTGGGGAAAATTTAATAATTTATAGGAATAACTAATAATATGAAACTGTATTTAAAAAAACTTGAAGCAAATACATACGTGTTTTTAATGCGAGGGAAGGTTATGAACGATTTCAAAAGGTTTTCACACCAAATAAATTAGTTTCCTTTGTTTAATGCTTGTCTCGTGGAATTTGTTGTAATGACCCCAAAGTTGGTCTCGTAATAGCTAATGAAAATGAATCCCAACAAAACTTACAACAAACTGAACATTCTCAACTGATAATTTTAATAGTAAATTGATTGCTAGTGTGATGAAATTATAGAAACAAGTTTATAAGGTACTTTGAGCGGTTGGACAAATTTAGGGAAACGTTTTAAGTGCAGGTATATTTTAATTACAGCTTCAGGTACCTTCACTTAATTTGAAGGTAAGATAAAGCTACAAATCATTTGGACATTTTAATATGGGTGAAGGTGCTTGTAAATGCATTATTTGGAAGTACCCGTTGTATGTCCAGGAACAGGTCCAGATATATTCCGAAAATTGTTTAAAGTAAGAACGCATAAGAACGTTACTATACCTATCTTTGATTATCTGTAGAATGACCAGTGGCGCCCGCATAGCACTCTGTATCCAATGGGTAATCTTTTTGTTATTACCTTACCAAAGTTCACCATCTATCTTTGCCTTCCCTTATTAAAGTTCACTGGAGTACATATTTGATAATTGCTGAGTTCGTAATCTATCCGAGAGTAATCTAAACACGTGAGTAACGTTAGACCAAAGCAATGAAATGCTGCTATTATCTATTTGTTTTACGAACAACTAGTATTATTTTTAAACACGATGAGTATGATTAATTTAATTTATTCAAGACATTAACATGATTATGTACATAAGCACAAGCTAGTCATTTATAAGGTATCTAACAATAAGGTAAGAACTTTGGATATGACGTGAAGGACTTGAAGCGAGGAGAACAAAATGCTTATAATTGGACTTAATTGTTACAGCAGTTATATAATAATTTATTCTGCACTACAGACGAATGAATTTTTGAATGTACATGATGTACACATGACAATTCAGCAAAACTGAAACGCGTAGTTACTTGAAAGTGTGGGATTTGTCCATGGTGACAGCCTTGCTGTTTCAAGAAACACAAGCAGCATCTTTATCTACTCGCATCCTCCCTGTTTGTAAACGTGAACGAAAATAAAATATTACCTTGACTCTATTTGGGTTGAACTTGTTCCCTTCATTGTTTGTAAGCTCCAAGTATGTTAAATTTTAAAACGAATTACTTGGTAATTAGTGCTCATCCAAGACTTTGATAAAAATCTTGCACAAGTACAAGTTATCTTTTTATTAGGTCTCTAAGCTGATTGTGAGAACAGTGGAAACCACTGGGAAAAATATGAAAACATAACAACTTAACGTTTTTAACATCACAACTTGTTTACACAAACATCTCTATTGTTTCATTCTTATTAAATTACTTCTGGTCTGGTTTATATCCAAAATATTTAATTATGAAGTACGCGTGTACATAAATACATTCTCGGCCATTCTAGACATTCCAACTACTAGTAGTGGTCTGCTATTAGTCTATTACCTTATGTTTTGGATTACATATGTAGTTATGGATATATATCTTTTGCTGCCATACATACAAACATGTAATTATATATTCGGCTGTCCATATGCCTTCTGTTTGCTTGACCTTTTAATAGTATTTACGCAACTCTGAAACATTCTCGTTTACAATCAAGCTTGTGACGATATTTGTTACAGCTATTGAGGACCAATTAAAACCAAGCTTAAATTCATTCCGGTTACAAAAGAGTGCAGGTCCGGTCGGAAGTATTTCGCGAGTAAAGTCACGAGTCCACGTTACATATAGAAATATTCCAAGCAGAAGTGAAATGAGAATTACATATATTACAAAGCAAAAGATTGTGATTCCAATAATGTACAGAGAACGCTTATAAATTTCTTAGTTTAGTACATTTTTCGTTTGGATAAACTCTCTAAGGATTAGGGCATACTATTCTTGGATTGATTTGACCTGTAAGTTACAGGCATTTATGAACCTTCCAATTTCTGAAACTGTTTTAATATACAGCTGTAAATATTAAATCAAGCAATAAAGCAAAATCTTGTGAAGCATTCATAAAGTTATCAAAAAGCTATAAATATTTTTGTTGTCGGAAATATCTTTAAATAAGACGATAGGAATTGGGCGTCGTATACTTCCTCGTTATTTGGAACTTGAGATAAATTGTCTAAATGTACTTCCTCTTTAATATAAATCTCTAAGTAATACTATTGACATAGTTTTGAGACGTGTGAAATATTCACAAGGCTTACATACGTCTGGAAATAAATTTTGGATGGGTATGTCTGTAACAAAAGAAACGGGAATATGATTTGGGTCTTGCGAAACGAGTTTTTGATCATGGAAAATTTCTTTTGGGAAACAGAAGTTGTTATTCTCCAAAAGAATTTCCTTCTTTTTCAATTAAAGCAAAAAAAATCGTCACATTTCATTAATTTTAACACCACCATTCAAATTTTACATGAAAATAAGTTATAGAGATCAACATGTTACGGAAAGGTTTTATAAATATCCTTGAGCATCAACGAATGTGCTCTAATTTTTTTAAAGCCGGCCTGTGTACCAAAAGTAAAATATATTTTTATTTTTAAAGTCGAGGTGTCTCGGCGTCTCTCACTATGCACTTGGCTGCGTGTGAAAGATCCATGTACCTGCTATATGCAAGCAATGGACGTATGGTCCCACTAATCGCAAAGTCGCAGGGTTGATATAAGCTGATGAAGTCCGGTATAAGATGCGACTCTCACTTTTAAAGGAGTTGGGAACATTATATGAATAATACAATAATTGGGATGCAATTTTGATGTACTGTTCAATATGTTTCAAGAAGAACTTAATAAATGCATTTCGAAAGCCGGAAAGAAATCCAAACTGGTTCAATTCACTCTCCGGAGACGTGTTTTTAGACTAGTAGCTACTTCTTTACACAGAAATCACTACTGCCTGCCATTCTTTATTAAATCACATTTGGACTGGTCTGTATCCAAAACTATTTAATTATAAAGTACGTAAGTATGTACATGCCTAAATATACATCCTGAACCATTTTAAAAATTCCGACAAATAGTTCCGCTTGACTCGATCGAAAGTCTGCTACCTCATTAGTCTGCTACCTTATGTTTACGATTATACTTGAGTATATGTGAATACATCTTTTGCTACCGTGCGCCTTCTGTTTCTAATTTTTTAGATGTATTTACACAATGGTCAGAGTGTCCATGCAAAAATGTTGAAAGTTAGAATTTCCTGATGAGGTATTATTCCAGAACTTTCAAGGCGAATTGATGGAAAAATACTTTACTCTATCTTTATCTAGTTTAATTTACGCTTAAACAGCGATTTACAATTATCAGCAAGCATTTTAATGAAAACCATAACAAGCCAGAATCAGAACATTTCAATGATATGAAGCGACTGTGAATATTAAGAATTTGTGTGAAAATCATTATGATGTTCAATGATAGCTGGGTGGTTCATAGGTCTCGACGCTGATTGTGATAGCTGTGTACATGACCGGAAAAAATATGGAGCAAGGTTGAAGAATTTCTGAACAATAAAATGTAATTATGACCCAAGAGGCGTCTTTATATATACTTTAAACGGCTTGTTTACTTAATTTCTGGTTTCTTAAAATCTATACAGTAGTAAGTTGGAATCCATTAGCAGCATTCCAGCTTATTGAGCTCTACTTGAATCAAAACATGCTACCTCATGTCTTGGATAACTTGCGTACTTACATGTAAATATCTCTTGCTACCCAATGTCTTCAGCTACCATTGCCGTCCTTTTAATTATCAATTCAGAATGTGATTTCAATCGCCAGAGTTTCCACACTTACGAACATGTACGAAAAAGTTTGAAAATTGTTCGTGCTACCTTTATTTTATCTAATAAAATCATACTCTCTAATCGTATTTGGGACACACTTATAAAATATAGCCCGTTTGTTTGGTGTTGTAGCATAATCTGTGTTTTATGAAATTGGTAGAGATGGGAAAGCAATCCACCATCTCGAGAGACATGACTTCATTGTACCACATGCTCAAGAAATGTATTTACGGTGGAATCTTGAAAAACGTATTACAGCTATAACAAAAATAATTTCCAAGAATACCTTTTTCACGCTGGCGTTTCCAAAACTGAGCGGGATAAAATTTATTTTCAAACTTATAATTTTTGGTTCAAGAACAAAGCGTCGCTTTTTTGACACGTTAGACAACTGCGCGATGTAGGGCTCTAATATTGCCCGTTTAAATGCCCTCTAAAACTGGTGCTCGAGCGTCAAATTTTGTTTTTATCATATTCTAAAACTTCAGCAAAAATCCAAAACTTTCAAAATTTCAGCTTTCTGGAAAACATTCTAAGTTAACTCCGCTTCCTTGAACGCTGTATCCAGAGTTTTTAAGATACAGAGGTAGAACAAATTTTGAAATAACTGGAAAATAGGAGGATTAATGTGTCTTGTTGTTGCAGATTTTCTGTTAGTCATTGAAGAACATTGATACCGAACGCATGATTTAGTGTGGCGTAGTACTGACTATACATGCTACAGCAACCCATGTTATTACATTAACGTTCCACTTTAATTCACTTAAAACTGGAAGTGTCATAACGTTGCGTGGTTTAGGCAAATTTGTAGCAAGTGTTTTTATTTCCTGTGCCACATATTTCCCTTTGGGAAAGAGGGTCCCTTTGGGAATTTCCGATCCAAATAAGTTTTGGTGTGTAGGAAAAGTTTACCCTCTGCTGGTTGTTAATCCCCTTGATTTTGAAGCACAATAATAAAAACTATCACTGACATTTATGGAAATGTCAATTATATATAGAGTCGGATTGGAGGCATTTATTCTTAAGCATCATATTCATATATTATGTAACTATCTATTAGAAACTACAGCTAAAGAGGTTGGTATTTGTTTTGTTGTTTTGGATATTTTTAGTGTATACAAACGCGAATAAAATAAATTATTGTATTACAGGATTTTAAATGACGTCTAAGCCCTACGCTTGAAAGAAAGATCCGTCAAAAGCAAGTGTTTTTCAAATCACACGAAATTTACCAAATTGAACAATGTAATTAGAGTAACCGGGGAATTAAATACAGTAAATCTGACACGCTTATTAATTAGTTTCACAAAATTGTACGCTTCCATAACTTCTTTCAAGGCGTTTGCACCATAAACTAATTACAATTGATAATTATTTTAATCCAGTGCTTGTAATTTCGACCTATTTTAAATTTTAAAAACTACAAATAGTTGAATTATTACATGTGAATGCTGGTTCCTCCAGGATGATCAGGCATCGGAAGTGCGGCTAATAAATCTATGCATTCTGGGGGTATTTTCTTAAGCATTTCCAGAGTTTGACAAATTCCAAATTGATTGCAGAGTGAATCACAGAGGCATAATCAACTTCGTGTTTATCCTTAATTTTTGTTATCGTACTCACAGGTATTCTTTCACTAGCATCGTAAACGTAAGGCTTCGTTGGGTCTAGTTTGTGCAGATATGTAACTGGCTCGTGACATTACTGGGATCTGCTTTGACACTGCATACGGAAACAAATACATGAGTTTGCATGTATCCCATAGAGAAACTTGTTTCGCGTTCCGTACTGGCCTAGTAATGGCAAATTGTGATTGAAATAACACTCGAAACATTCCTATGAAACTTATTGCATCTGCAATGGAATGATCTATACGACAAATCACTATGGAATAATTTTCATGAGTGTTTGATCCTAATTCCCATTTGTACTCTGACAAGAGTAATGCCTCCCAATGACTTTGATTGGTTCTCCAAGGTAAAGTCAGTAGCTGAGCCATAACTTTCTTCAAAGATGTTTCGTCCCTTGGTGCAGGCAAGATAACATCCTCGTAGTCATATTTTCTAATGTGATTGCTAATAGTAAATAATTTATCCGTTTTTCAGAAGGCAAATCCAAGAAATGGTGTCCAAAATTGTTTTAATTTCTTGTAGACCAAAGTTCGATTTGAATCATATAATTTGAGAATTTGCTCCTGGGACATTTTTTGAATACGATTTTCAGAAACATTTCCTTTCGCAACAAAGGAGACAAGCAAATTTGATACCGCTTCTTGAGAACGTTTTGAGAGCAAGCTCAAATCTATTCCGGTCACAAAAGAGTCCAGATCCGGTCGTAAGAATTTCTCTAGTACGCCCACAAATCCATGGTGTAGAAATATTCCAAGCAGGATCGGAATGAGAATTAAATGAATTGCAAAACAAAATATGAGAATTCCAACCATCGGAACGTTCCAAAACAATCAGTTATTACACCGTTACGTTTCGCTATGGAGTAGCGTTTAACCGCCCTGCATATTGCCTGTTTTTTATCTAAGAAACGAAGGGTTTGGTGGTTACATAAATTATAAGATAATAATTTTAACAACACTTTAGTACAACGACTTGGACCCGAGAACGGGAACGGGTCTAACAAATTTTAATTTCTGGGTACGGGAACAGGAACGGGTCCTGGTACGCATTTTTATTAAATTCATGGAAACGGGTACCTTAAATACTGTTCCTAACATAACAGTAACGGGTCCGGGTTCGGGAACACTTAAGGGGAGCACCCATTGAGTAAGAACAGGAGCGGGAACAAACGTTTTGTACACATGAAGACCACTGTTCGGAAGTACTGGTGCAATTACCTTCGAACTCGGCACAATTGGTGTAATAGGGATCTTTTGTAACAGTCATCTGTGGTTATCCATATTAATTCCTCCATGTTTGTTAAAAATTCATGAATGTCATTAAACGTCATCAGCAGGTGAGATAGATTACATTATTAAATGCGTTGTACGAAAGTATGCAGACAATGATGATGTGGACAGTGACATTGAACGTCTTGAAGTAATCCTGACTGGTTAAAACCCCATTTGTTGAATGTGAGGCTGAAGCCACAAATTGAATAAAAATAAAAGAATTCCCTGAAATTATTACTGTACAATGAAGTCTTTAAGCGGGCATATTTAAATTAATGTTTTTGCTAAAGCAGCCATGTTAGATGAAAACCCACGCAACGCGTTATGAGGGGCAGGTGATAGTTTAGTCAGCGTTACCCTAACGTTACATCATGTGGGTAGGGACGAAAATTTGTCTCATTTTGCGTTATGAATTGCTTGAACGACCCCTTAAAGTCCAATTGTACACTTAGATATTTAAATGTATCCATTTGCAGAACAGTTCGCAGTACAGTTAGGGTATGTGTGCATATATATTGTTGTGAACAGCAACAACGCTTCATGTTTAGATTAAGAATCAACTACAACTTATTATTTTATAATTATTTTAGAATATTATTGATAGTCAATTTTCCATAATGCGTAACTGTGATTATCATGACTCAAGATTACTTCTCACAATAAATAGCATCATTATGATCTTGGATTTACTCTTGTCAAGACGTTCACCATTTACTCTCACGTTGTCTTGCAATACTGTTAGTACAACTGCTACTACTATTACTACCTCGATTACTAAAGTTATCCCCTTTATTAAACTGTGTTATTTTATAATTGTGCTGAGCTACGTCACCCCTATTCAAATTGTTACAATATATGCATGCATGTATAGTACAGTAATGTGTGCAGCACTTTAGCATTTTCTTATTTACTTACAGTATTAGGAGAAGTGTCATAACATTACATGGTTTGGGACAAATTTGAAACGAGTTCTTTTATCTCCCGTGCCACATATTTGGAGAGGGTTCCTTTGGGGATATCTGAACCAAATAAATTTGGTGTGTATGAAAAGTTTACCCTCTGCTGGTTATTGATTCCCCAAACGCAAATATTCATTCCTGGAAAGAATCAACGTCATGTTATCATTCTCTCGGACTCACTCATTTTAAAGGACATTAATACAAATAATCACTGACATTTAAGGAGATGCACAGTATATAAAGGCACATTGGATACATTTAACATTAAGTGCCAAATAATGTAGCCACATCTTAAGAACTATAAGTAAAGACTTCAGTGTTTGTTTATCTGCATGTTCCACACATCGTGATAGCATTTACAGGAGATAAATACAGTTTTCCCATGAAGATGACTTTACTTTGATTGAAAACTTCGTAATTTTTGCAAAATTAATAGTGAAGCGAAAATTGCACCACTGTTTAAAAATAAATACAATTGCACTGCTTTAAATTTTTAAACCATAGCTTTAGCGGAATCTGAAATTCATAACCACAAATGAGCCTCGTAATCTCAGCTCTACTGCGAGCATGAAAACTGTACGCTATGCTCACTAGGGCTTCTGTTCGGGACGGGACATCCCGAGGTTTTCGGGATGGGACCGGGATCGGGACAGTTTCGGGACATTTTTGTCCACATGTTATTTCGGGACTGAATCGGGACGCTTTTTTTTGTCCCGAAGATTTCGGGACGGGACGGAACAATACATCGGGACAGGAAAATATACCTATACAGTATAAAATTGCTGTAAAAATGAATGGGAATCGTTCCGTTTTAAATTTGTTATTTTATATATAAGTATTTTTTAAAGTAAAATTTCGCTATTACTTGAGATTTTCTTATAGAAATAAAGGAATTTGGAGCATTTCATAAGACTGGGATTATAACCCGGGCGGGACGTCCCGAGGTTTTCGGGACGGGACCAGGATCGGGACAGTTTCGGGACAAAAAGTTTGTCCCCCTGTAATTTCGGGACTAAATCGGGACGAGTTTGTTTGTCCCGAAGATTTCGGGACGGGACAGAATTGCCACCGGGACACAAATATTGTCCCCAGTAGAAGCACTAATGCTCACACTAAAACGCACTCGAATTATCAAGTTTATACCGATAGGGAAATTTAGACTAGGAAATAATTAAAAGATCACAATCGCAAATTCAGCATTCAAAATTGAAGTCATACGGCGCACGTTTGCGAAAACATTTAACTATTGAGAGATTTACAAACATTTGTGCTCCTGCATACATATATTGTATATAAATGAGGCAAATATCATGATCAAGGTTTACAATTACATTAAATTTACAATTCAACTGTCGCAAACTTATCTATTGAAATCGATGTAGCGTAAGCGGCATAAACGTCTACGATTTCCGCATTGTCAATGAACTCCCTGCTAGCGGTGACAGGTATAATTGATATGTATAATTGACAGGTATAACGTTTGCAATTTTAGCTTTCAAACAAACTAAGGCTTGGTGTACGTTAGAGCATCACCCTGTGGGATATTTTAGGCCCGTGCCAGTCTGTACGACTGTTACTAAATAACAAAGGCAGGTATGCAAGAAAAGTTTTCTTGCACACCTGCCTTTGTTATTTAGTAAGTTTCATTTCGCTCTTCATTACTGTGGAAAATTCCATTTAGTCTAGAAGATGAATCCTGCTAGTAGTTCAAGTATTTGTAATAAGAATCCAGAAGTTAACATTGTAATAAATTCAAGAACGCCACCAGAAGTGCTTACCAAAGCCGAAATAGCAGCATAAGCTTTTGTATTGCCTTCTTAATAAACAAGGTAGTTTAACGACTGCATGTAACAGTCAAGAACACCAATATTTTAATATGCAGTTTTTCGGTATTTAAGATGTATGGTATTTACGGGCGGGCAACGGGCTTTTTTTAATTTTGCATGCCGGGCCGGGCTTTTTCGATAAACATTAATTTCGGGCCGGGCGGGTACGGGTAAAACGTTACGAGCCACGGGCGGACACGGGCCTAAAATATCCCACTGGGTGATGCTTTACTTGTAAGCTCTAAGTTTGTTTATTTTTTTAATTAATATAACTTGCCTAAAGTGCTTATTCGAGACATCAATAACATTCTTACATAAGCAAAATATAGTTATTTGGTATTTTCCTACTTTGTTTGTGGGAGCTATGGACAGATGTGGAAATATGTTTTTAAAACAACTAATTACGCATGTACATTACTCGACTAGTATTTCTCATTCTTGATTAAACTACTTCTAGTACGGTCTGTATCCAAAATATTTAGTTCTAAAGTGAGTATATGCATACATTCTGGACAGTCCAACTACGTGACTCAAACATTAGTCTATGAC
Source organism: Allacma fusca (assembly GCA_947179485.1). Lineage (NCBI taxonomy): Eukaryota > Metazoa > Arthropoda > Collembola > Symphypleona > Sminthuridae > Allacma > Allacma fusca. Next base: position 3,090,829 of record OX359246.1, on the reverse strand, counting down.
CTTATGTTTTGGATTATTTAAGTACGTAATGTAAGTACGTACTTAAAGTAAGTATGTTTTGTCTGTCCATATGTCTTCTGTATCCTTGAATGTTTAAATGTGTTTACGCTGTTTTTCAATGAGGTGGCCCGGCGCCTCGGTGGTGTAGCGTGTCTATACGGTTGCAGAGGAGTCGCTTTCGACTCCAGCTCACCCCGCATAACTTCCTGGGTATTTTCTATCTCTCTCTATACACTTGGCTGTGTGTGAAAGGTGCATGTACCTGCGATATGCAGGGGATGGACATATAGTCCCACTAGTCGCACAGTCACTGGGTTGATGTAAACCGATGAGGTCCGGTATATGACTCTCACTTGAAGGAATTGTTAGCATATATGAAATGTAAATCATGTACTGGGTTTGTAATTTCGATGTACTATGGAAAATGTGCCAAGAAGTACTTAATAAATACATACATACATACGCTGTTTTTCAAAATGGTGTCTCGGAAATTGAGTCTATTTTTTTGATACCTTAATTTAAGGGGAAAAACAAAGTACTTCATTTACAGAACTTTGAACAAATGCTCATTGGGAGATACCATGCCAAAGCGCATCGTTAGTGTCCTTTGCAAAGAAACTATGAATGGAAAAATATTGTGCGTGTAAAATATCTTGATTTTCAAAATTCATCCCAAGATAAATAAAGAACTGAAAATTTTCCGGAAAAGGCAGAAATTCTGACATTACCATTTTTCCATGGACAGTCTGGAGATGGTAAAAATATTTCAGAGCGCCATTGTAGAGGCAAACTTTATGACAATTTCTTTAGTTCTGCTGTATAATATTCTCGGCGCAAGAGTTGTGGTCACAGGAATATTTAAAGTAGTTCGCAACGTTTTCCCGCAATTTGCTTCTTGCATTATCACATTACATAACAAGTGACTATTGGGAATAGCCAAGAGCATCACACCATTTGCTTTCTCGCCCCCGTAACGAGTTTTACTATTTATTTTGCTTTGATTTTAATTCGGAAGGAGATGAAATGTGAGCGAGGAATGCAATCAATCAATACGACCCAATCCTGTTACCCAAATGGACCCAAAAGGTTAATTTAAGCTGGCATTGCGTTGGACATATTTGCGTAGTCGGTTTTGCCCTAAACAAAGTATTTCTGAAATAACTTGAGCGGAAACTTTTGTCTCATCACCTAACCTACACGAGGTTACATATATATGCCTAGTCTTGGGTACGAAATGACCACGGTATACTCGTACCCGGCGGGCGAATACCTATTTTCAAATCATTCCACCTTTTCCCATACCCTTATCCGTCCTGAAAATTTCACGCCGACCAAGGACAACCCTGGTAGTACTCGAAAATGTTTGGATAGAATTAATCGGTATCTGGGTAGTATACATTCCCCAGAGGTCGGATTTTTACGGGAAGATGGAAAGGTTCTTCCCAGGGAAAAAATATGTCTGGCAGGGAAAATCTCAAAAGGAAGGGATCCTTTTTTGTAAAGAGAAAAGTTTAAATATGTTGACCATTTTCTGACCGGGATTTTCAAATTTTTTGTCGCGTTTAGTGGAAATTGGTTAACCAAGCAGTGGTTTCTAAACTGGTTGACCTTGATTGGTAGTGAGAGGAGTGTATAAGATTATTTGTTAATGTTAACCTAGGTTTAGGGTATGGGTTTGTGCGTAAGGATGCGCCGCCTAATCATATTAATTATAGGATGCGAAACCAAGGCTTCAGTAACTAGTCGGCCAACCAGAATCAAGGCCAGTTCCATTATCAGAATCAGAACCAGGCCTACCAACATAATCAGGAAAATTTTCAGTTTAATCCGAACCAACAGCAGTTTCAAATACCTAGTCAGGAATTTAATCTGGTTCAACCAACGAACCAACCCCAGTATCAGAACCAATGGGGTACCATCACCCAGCAACAATTCCAAGGTCCCTAACCTGCGTGGGCTAACAGAGGATATGGTCCAGGACAACAACCACAAGGGAACTTCACACAAGGTAATCCAGATTCTGGTCTGAGCTTCATAAAGCTGTCTTGGAGTACCTTGGAGATGGATTAGCCTTTCTCTTCGGTCCACTTGCCAGAGATCAATGTCGAAACTGAAGCAGTCTCCTTGGATAACATCTTTGATCGATCCTCTGCTTCCTAGTAACGCCCCACAGATTTCTCTTGGGACCAGGATCGAAGTGTTGTAAAAAGTTGATCCTCCGTCTTTTTCTGGGATGTCGTGGTATTTGGTGTCCTTAGGAAATCTCAGCATCGGGAATTCCTTATTCTTCAGTTGCATATGTAGTTTCATACGAACTGTAAGTGCCTCAAGGTACGGTAGTTTCACCTTGCAATTTCACCTACATTGTTCGCTCGAAGTGTGAATGCTGAGGACCATTCCAGTGGGAACTTCTATCTCCTCATCTGAAACGTCCCCAGATTCGGTCTTCACAATAGTCTTGACCTCAATCTCTTGATTACTGGTCTTCGGGAAGAAATATTGCCTGTAAGCTTGACAACACTTGATGGCTCTATCCAATTGTATAAGCGATTCTTCCCCCTTTCGAATTCGTTGGTGATGGCTGATAACGCTGCTAGCGTTTCGGACCTGACCATTTCTTTCAATGGATTTGACATTTTCTATAAGATACATATATATTGAAATCGAAACAAAATTAAATCATGTTGTTTAGTTTCCAAAATCTCACAATAATTCCTTAGACTTACAATAAATGCTAAGTTAAATTGAACTATTTACAAATTAAGAATTAAAAATTATTTTAAAATTCTTTGTACAATTTAATTAATTACAAAGTGCGTGCTGAATACAATACCTTAGTACCAAGACCTCAGAATCTTGGGAAAAATAACCGAAATCTCTTAATGATTTCTTCCTTGGAATCTCCTTTGGATTCACTTTAGGTTCACTGTTCTGGTAACAACACAAAAGAACATATTAATCTCAGGTAAGTACTTACTGGTAATTGTATTTTCCTTGTTTCCTGTGATTCAAAATAGATAACTGAAATTATCACAATAATACACAGGTGTATAACCACACTAATAAAATAAAAACGTATTTTAAAAATGTAATAACTATGTACACTTTAAAACTTGCGTAAGCTTAAAAACTATTAAAATGTTGTATTTACAACTTAAAACTATACTGTAAAAATAAATATTTTTGTATTTTTCCTTTGGTTAAGAGAATAAAAAAAGTAAAGTAAAGTAAGTAAAATAGTATGTGTATATAAAAAATATAGAGTTGTTAAAATCTTACTTATAAGTTGGGATAGAATAATAAAATTAACACAACACAACGGTTAACACAAATTAACGTCTACACTTGGACTGAGTGAGGGGAAAAAAATGTCACCCACTCTCATTCCTTATAATACTCTAATGGCTTTTGAGCGGCTTTTCGTCTTGGACGTTGCCATACTTCCTCAGATGTTAAACGTGCTGCCTGCTGGAAGAGCATTCTCGACTCTCCGCTGGCCGACAGACGCCTCTTTTTTACATTGAGATTCGGTGGCGAATTTGGCAACACCCACTCAAATATTTCCTCTTCAACAAGCTTAACGAGCTGGGCTTGTTCTATGCGAGTATTAGCTACTTCTGCGTTTGTACTACTTACTGTACTAACAGGTACGCTTAAAATTCTCTTTCTACGATTTACATTCCTTAAGGTAATTCTTTCACTACTATTATCTATTATATGCTTATTCTTATCTAGTGTTTCTAAAGTTTGTATATTTACCTTAGCCTTATTTTTGGCTTTTTGAACTTCAGGATTTAAATTAATTTTTACCTTTCTAGGTATTCCTTTGAATAAATATACAGGACTAGGAATAGGTACACTACCTTTGGTGTGAATGACTTTAGGAGTAAGTAATTTGGATTTGGCTTTGGTAATTCTGCCTGATTTAACTATCTTAGTTTTGGGAGTTTTTACCTTTAGGATTACAGGATTGTGATGTTTGTGTATCTACTGTAGGTATAGTGGGGTGGAAAATCTGTGTAGGTATAGGATTTGTTACAGAATCTGCAACTGTAAGGATTTGCTCCGGTATGAGCTCACCAGGTAAGTTTACACTTGTCATTTTCCTCTCCTTCCTCACTATTTTTGAAAACGTATTTTCCCATTTAGAATAATTCACGAAGATATTGAAATGTTCATATTCTTGTAAATATTCACTTTCCAAATTATTTTCCCTAAGTGTAATGTCTTGTGTATTTTTCGTTAGGCGCTTATCATAACTGTCACTAATCTAACCTGGAAAAGATTCAAAAATTATGTAAGAGCGATGTAAATTACCTTCTGGTTTAGGATCAATAGGTAAGTTATTCACTTCCATAGGTATATTGTTTACATTTTCAGGTTCATTGCTATTGTCGAATCAATTACTAATTTCTTGTTCTAAGTAACTTTGATTCTCATGTAGTAAAATTTCCTCGTTCTGATTTATATTCCCATAATTAATGTCATCACTTAGATTTAAATCAGATAAAGCTAATAATTCACTATGTCCACTTTCCGTAGAAATAGTATTCACGCTTTCGTTATTACGACTGGAACAAATTGTAGAAATTAATGATAACCTTGATGTGTGGCTATTATTAAAATATTCATTCATAGCATTTGTAACTGAAGATTCCCCTATGTCAATATCTTCCTCTAGATCGAATTTCGCAGAATCTGGATTCCGCGTAGAAACAATATCACTAATAATTGAAGAGTTCACACTATCCTCTGATGAGTCCTCTGAGGAAATTTGTGCTCTTTGTCTGTAATTATTGAAGAATTCTGTTGATGGTATAAATTGTTCTTCTTCTCTAATTTGTGGAGTAATTATTTGAAAATTTCCAAATATATCAAATTGAGCAAAGAAATTTTCAGACGGTTCTACTGCTGTTGAGTTTTGAACTGTTTCAATCCCTTCGCTTCTTTCATTGATTTCCTCAAATGAGATTAAATCTTCTGCTATCTCTTCCTCATTCATTTCTTCTGATCTTGTAGTTACTTCTGACTCTTCTTCTACTTCTTCTATAAGAATTCTTGCTGTAGATGATGCATTATGCTCTAAATTATCTGGTTCTCTGAGTTCATTGGTCTCAGGAATTATATGGTTGTTGATTACTGTTTGTGAATTTGAAGTACAATTGAATTCAATGTTCACGGGTTCAAGCGACAACATATTTCCATTTAAGTTTAGATTTCTATTTTCATCGTTACTAAAGTTATTATTTATAAACTCATCGTTAGAGTTAATATTAAATTCATTTAGAATTTGTGAATTAGGATTTATATTAATGTTAAAGTTCAGTACCGGTTGTTGAACACTAACACCATTATTTTCTTCTGATGCAAATAATTGAGAAGGTGCAATTTTATTTACATTAATTCTTCTCTTTGTTCTTGTTGTAGGTGGCAAACTTACTAAATCTCTCACAGGACCATGGCTGCGAGTATTTCTGTAAGGACCTTAGTTATCCCTAAGTTCAATGACACTTTCTTCTTGGTTTACATTTGAATTCATTGTCCTGGAACAACAAGGATCTGCAGTTTCCCTGAAATTCCTGAGTGCATTCACGTTGCTTCTGGGTGTAACCAATGTTGATGTGGGTTCATATGTAGATATTCGGGTGTTGATTCTACTTTGCCTCTGATTTTGACTTGCTGAATGTGTACTTGTGGTAGCGCTAACATTAGTTGAATAATAACTAGTAGAGTTCCTATCTGCAAAATTTACATTTCTTGAGACGTCTCCCATAGAAACTAAATTATTTGCGTTGTTTTCTCTTCTAGACGCTGATGAGTTCGAATTTCGGTTCATGACGCCGACGTTCTCCCTTCTATCATCTTGCTGGGATTCTTCACTTGTTGTTGTACTGGAACTATTCGTTGTTTCTCTCTGCTGGTTATTAACTACCTCACGCTGTGGATATGTCCGATGATCATACCGAGGAAAAACCTCTGCAGGTCTCATTTGTGTGCCTAGTGATGGACTCATACTAAAATGATCTGCATTAAAAATTCCTCCAGGTATAACTAATGGATAATCTGCACACCAAGTATCCGGACGAATGTATGGAGCTATGTTATGCACATGTACATTCCTAAGTCTATTTTCCATTGTTGTTAAAATTGGCTTCACTTGGAAATACTGATTTGAATAAACCTTGACGATGTCATAGGGTCCTAACCATTTCGGGCCTAATTGGTGGGGTTGCTGATCTTTGAGTTTTACCAGGTCACCTACTCTGTAAGTGTGTAACTTTTTATTTGCATTAAATAAATTATCTCGTTTTTCTTGGGCTTGTGTTGTAATTTTCACAGCTTCTTCTGTGGCTTTCGAAACTGCCTCTGCATTTTCCTCAGGTGACTGGTTAACATCTGATACGAGGACTGGTGTGACTAGATCCAATCTGGTAAGCGGTTCTCTGCCATGAAATAAGAAGTATGGGGAATAGTTGGTTCCTTCATTTACATGGAAGTTGTGGGAACGGATGGCTAAAGGTAACAGTGTATCGCATTTTGCACAATCTTTCTCGATGAACTTTTTAATGAAAGTCTTTGTAGTGTTGTTTTGTCTTTCAACTATGCCCATGCTTTGCGGGCTGTTAGGCATTACAATGTATTTAATTCCTTTAGTAGCTAACCACTGTGGAAATCACCGTGTGCAAAATTTGGACCTCCGTCCGTCACTATCTCCCTAGGAAAATGATGCTCATTTATGACAATATTCTCAAGTAACCTCTGTGAGTCTTTAGATGTATGAGTCTTCGAAGTACCAGCAAAAACATATCTGGTTGTTCAGTCAATCATAACTAATGCGTATTGATGTCCTTTTTGTGATCGTGGCAATGGACCTATCCAGTCCAAAGCTAATCTGTATAAGGCCTTTGCAGGTGGTGGCAATGACTTTCTGTGACCTATTAAAGCTGTATTCCTAGGGTTGTGAAGTTGACATACTTCACAGGACTGAAGAAATTTCTGAACGTCTTGGAACATGTTTACCCAGAAATACCTTGTGTATAATACAGAGAAGGTTTTATAAATTCCTGCATGGCCTCCTTCAGGATCTGTATGGAAAATTCTGATGATTTCAGCTCTTAATGCCTTAGGTATGCAAAGTCTCCAAGGGTTTGCTGTAATTCCTTTATCAATTCTATATAAGAGTCCATGGATTAATGCATAATTATCTCCAAAGATATGCGGCGGGTCACTCTCATGATCACCTTTCTTTATGAGTTTCAGGATGATATCAGCTAACTTCTCGTCTTCAGCTTGTTTTTCTCTGAATAAATCTCCATTTCCTCCTACGGTGACTTGGATGGCTCTGTTTTCCTGAGCGACTTCCACTTGAGTTGCATCAACTAGGGTCGTATTCAAGCGGCGAATAACCTCTCGGGAAAGGCAATCTACATGTGCCATCTTTTTCCCTGGGACATGTTTGATGGTCATGGGCTGTTTTGCAAGCATCATGGTCCATCTGGCTATCCTGTTATGTGGGTCTTTCATAGTCATTACATGCTGAAGGCTATGGTGATCTGTTCTGATGTGAACCATGTTACCATAAACATATTGTCTGAACTTTTGTAATCCCCAGACAATGGCAAGGCATTCCCTCTCGCTAGCGTCCCATTTTCTCTCGGTTTCAGTGAGTGATCGAGATGCATAATGAATTGGATGCAAATTTTTCCCATCTGTACCTTGGTTTAGGATTGCCCCAATTCCATAGGCGCTGGCGTCTGTATAAAGATAGAGATCTGCTAAAGGGCTATAAAATTGTAATACAGGTGCTGTCATTAATGCTGATTTCAATTTCCTAGCTGCTTCATCGCATTCCGGAGTCCAATCAAATTTGACTTCAACTCTCTTGAGTTCATTCAATGGCTTTGCGATGTTGGCATACCCTTCTATGAACTGCCGATACCATTCTGTCGTTCCCAAGAAACTTCTGAGGGATTTAATTCCTGTGGAAGGATCCATGTTCATGATTGGTTCCATCTTGGTATCGATGGGTTGTTTCCCATCTCCGCTGATTAATAGTCCTAAGAAATCTATTTGCTGGAAACCAAATTTGCATTTCTTCAGCTTGAACATCAAGCCAAAAATTTGAGCTCGTTGTAAAACTTGTTTAAATCTTGTTAGTAGATCTTCAAATGTACTTGCTAAAATTAATACATCATCTATGTATACCAGTATTCTGGTATACCTAAGTGCTCCGAGGATGTCATCCATCATCTGCTTGAATTCCCCCGGTGAGTTTCTGTAACCGAAGGGTAGACGGTTCATACAGAACTTCCCGTCTGGTGTTGTAAAGGCCATTTTTAGCCTGGATTTGGCATCCAACATTCTCTGTAGGAATCCCTGGATTTCATCAAGTGATATAAACCACTTGGCTCCGTGTAATCTATCAAACTGATCTTGAGGGATGGGTAAGGGATATGTGTTCTTTACTACATTCTTGTTGAATCTCCTAAGGTCTAAAACGTACCTAAAAGTTCCATCGGATTTCTTCACTAAAAGTACTGGATTATTCCATGGTGAATCGCATGGGGAAACTATGCCCTGATCAATTTGTTGATTTACTAATTTCCTAAGCTCTTCTTGCTCAGTAAAAGAAAGTCTGTATTGAGGAGTATATACTGGTTTGGCATCTCCAGTATCAATGGTGACATATTTATAGTTGACGCATCCGAATTCTGAGTCATCTTTGGCAAAACAATTTCTGTATTTATTCATAATTCCCATAAGTTGTTGTTGTTGAGATCCATTTATTGTTGGACCGAAACGTGCATTCTGAAGGTAAAAGCGGTGTAAGGGTTTTGATATTTTCCCTAGCTGTAGTAATTTCATCTTTTTCGCAATTAATCTCTACTCCATTGAAATGATCGAAGTTCGCAAATCGTCTGAGTGGTTGTAGTACTGTAGAATGTCTTGATGGGTTCCATACTAAGGTGCATGACTTCCCGTTTTCCATGGGACATATGATGTTTCCAAAGAATAAATCACGACGATGCTTTCTGATGGGGGAAATCAAGACGTTACCCGTGTAGTTGTCATCAGCTGAAAGATCCACTCTTGTCCATGAACGTGGTGGCATCTCATAAGGTCGCGTTGATCTCACGCACAAACTTCTCCTTACCCTCGGTAACTCTCCCGAATACTCAGAAGAAAGGCACGAAGACCTCAAATCGGTAACCGTGCCCTCAACAATCCTTTCTTCGTTCATGTCACCGAGTTGGGGTTGAGTTTTATGTTTGCGTGGTGTTTATGTAAAAAATCCCTTCCTAAGAGTATAACTGAGTTAGACTTCGGAATAACTGCGAAATTATGTGAATTCAGCTGATTCTTGACGTGGTAATGTACAGTTGCTGTCTTATTGTACACGATTGTAGAGTCTGTAAGTAATTGCTGAATTGCTTTGGGATTATGAAGATGTACTTTGATTGCTTCAGGATTGCTTGTCCTAATAGCATGAACACAGGATGGGGAGATTGTAGAAATTCCTCCTCCTTGGTCTATGATGGCTGGGATGAATAATTTGTTGTTGCCATAAATTCTCAAATTATGTACTAATTCGGTTGAATTGTCTTGAGTCTCCAATATTTGTTCATAATCTTCCCTAAGGTCGGATGAAGTATCTTACAAAGAGATTTGATCTGAAGAAATATCTGATATATCTGATGCATGTGATCTAGGGATGCATTTCTTTATTTTAGGAATGGGTTCTTTGTTGTGTTGAGAATCTTGTATTTTGCTATGTAGCTGTGTAGTGTTGGTAAGCGTTGGTTGTGTAAAACTAAGTTTAGGGTGTGTAAGGAGTAAATTAAAACTATGACTAATTACAGGTAATTGCTGAGTCAGTTCCTCCCGTTGAAACCGACTTAACAATTTAAAGAATGGTTGTTTGCAGTTTCCTGAGAGATCTGCTGTTGTTGGCTGGTATTTCCAACTAGACGTAATACTGATGTTAAAATCTGTCTATCGTTACTCTCGTTTTGACGGCTATTGTTGCCGTATTGTTGACTAGCATTGTTATTTGAATAACCATTGGCATTATTGCTGTTGTTAAAATGACCTCTAAAATTTTCTAGTATTTCCTCTTTCTCGGGAAAATCCTCTGTTTTGTTGTCCGCGATAGTTGCTGTTGAAATAAGTGCGGCTATTGCTATCTTGTTGTTGTGCATTACGGCTATTGTTGAATGAGCCTCTGTATTGGAAACCTCTTCCGCGGCCTCTAAAATTAGTTTCCTCTATTGTTGCTAAATGTAAATCTATAATGGCAAGTTGTTGCAGTATGCCCTGGTTTTGTACAAATCTGACATGTCTCCTTGAAACTTCTAACTTTTTCATCAGCTGAGTCCTTCTCCTTACTCTTCTTTTCGGATTTAATTTCTTCCTTAGGTAAGGCTGGATTGGGCAAAGGTGAGACTAAGGGTTTTGCTGTAGATTTTGTCATTAGTTTTCTTTCTCCTGCTACGACGCTTTCTAATCTTGCAGAAAAAGCTGATAAATTTGCCCTTTCAGGTTCTTGGATGAAACGGTTTAATTCATATGGGATTTTTCGGAACATTCTGCCTACCTTAGCTTTCTCACTAAGGGTGCCATCTACTTGAGATAGGATCTCCAATGATTTAATGATGAATTCACTAACTGGCTTTTCAATGTCGAACTTGAATTCTTCCCATTTGGTCTGTGCTAATTCTGGTCTATGCTCGTTCTTGAAGTGTAGTTTGAATTGCCCCATGAATTTACTCATAATCTTATTAGCTGAGAAACCTCTACTTCGCCATTCCGTAACGATATGTTCCATGCTTTCATACCATGAAATGACTAATGCGGATTTTGATGATTTGAAGAAAACGTTAAGCATTGAGACTAGGAAAGTAGTGTCTATTTGCAAGTTATAGAATTCGAAAGCAAAATTTGTACTCCATACTGAAGCATCTATCTTAGTCTCATAAGGAAGTATACGATCTCTTAGTACCTTTAGAAGCTTTTTATTCTTCTCCAATTCCTTGAGGTTGCTACCTTCCGGTTGACCAAATCGTCTTCCTTCATTGTCGGAATCGCTATCATCCTTCTGGAAGTCATCGTACCATTCCGGCTCTCTGTATGACCAATTTCCATCTTCGTTTAGGTATTCTCGTTTTCCTCTGCCTGTGAATCGGGTTTTCTTCCTTCGAACTAGTTCCTCATCTTCTTCCTCAGTTTCGGAGAACATGATTAAGGATTTCTTTTGCGATTTTATAACTTTTGCTAAAAGCTCACTAAACTGTCTTGTGATTGTCTGTTCAATAGTAGTTTGTAGTGTGGAAGCTGATTGTTCAGTTTCCTTAAAGTCACTGTTGTTACTGTTCTCACCATTAGTAGACATGGTTGCACTTTGCCCCGAACACTGTTCCTAAATAAAGTTCACTGTTCGCTGGCTCTCGCACGAATGGTGCACGCTCGCGGCTCGAGAAAAAAATTTCCTATGATTTGCCATGTTAAAATTTCCTCCTCTCCTCTCAGTACCTTTTCTATAGTTTTGCACTGGAGAGCTTTTGAGGATTCTTTATTCAAATTAAAACTTTTAGTTTGCAGGTCAAAAGAATGTTCTATGTTGGCTTATCAGTCAATGTCCTCTGATAACCTTCAAAAATTTTCTACTAACGCTAACTTTGGCGTGACAAAAATGGATGCCATGAGAGTTCAAATTTTGACTTTAAAAATTACTATTAAATATTAAAAATAAAATTTCACTACTAGAAAGAAAAATTACCCGGGGATCGAACGGCGCACTCCACCAGTGAGACGGGTTGTTTAGGTGCACTGTGATGTAGGTTCGTATATGATAATGTTACCTAAGTCACAATATCTCAAGTGTTCGCTTAGCGGTTAATGGCACCAAGGAGTTGCCTCACAAACTCCGGATTATGATTATATGAGGGGACTGTCAATCCGACACGGGTATTCTAGTTTGGTGAAGGGTAAATGATACTTCGTATAATGTTGGTAATGAGTCGAGGGATATGGGATACTTTGTCCTTATCAATGTACTTAGGATTCGAACTTTTATTCTGAGTATCACTTGTTCTCTCTTCAAGCTCTCTACCTCGACTTCTGAGTTCTGGAGTCTCTCTTGACATTCTCTCATGACATTATTCATACATTTCCTTAGTGTATATTATCTTTAGGTAAATAAGGTTCAGGAAGCGTTCGCAGGATTCTTACAATCCTTCCATTCCTTCTGCAACGTTAAGAAAGTTTCCTTTCCGCCTTCAATTACGCCTTCTTGGAAGACTAGCCTTCGAAGGCTGCGCATCTCTGCTCTGAACTCAATAGCATGTAAAACTTCTTAGTGCAGTATTCTTAAAATTAGTTCAAGTTTTTTGCGCAGTGATTTTCAAACACAAAATGGCTTTAATGGAATACTAAACCAGCTACATATCGTCGGTGAAGAGGCAAAATGATCTAGGTGCATGATCGATTAAAATCAAAATGATCTACATGCAGTTTCACTAAAGGCAAAATGAAATACTTGCATTAAATTTTTAAAGCAAAATGATCCAGATGTAGCTTCACTTGAAAGCAAAATTATCTAGATACAAATTATAAAAAAACAATATGTATAAGCACTTTATAATGTCAGTATATGAATATGTGAGGAATTTAAAATATTTTTTATTCCTGAAAAAGTAAGCTACATTCTTCGTTTAAATGGTATTATAAAAACTAAATAAATACCACGAAGCAGTAAATCGGAAAATTTTAGTTTTTAATAAAAGTAATGTGATACGGATTTGTGGTTAAATAATAATATTTAATTATAATGAAATTTAATTAAATATTTATTCACTGACCCCTTATAATAATTAACAATAATAATTATTATTGCAGCCCCTATATGCTACGTGTCCTCCTTGCAGAAGCTATTTTTCTCACAAAGAAATTTAGGGCAGCACTTATATCATTTTGCTTCGAAAGAAAAGTTTATGTAGGTCAGTTTGCTTTTAAAAAAGCTTGTACCTAGTTCATTTTGCCGTTAGGGAAAACGTTATGCAGATCATTTTAATTTTAATCGATTATGTACCTAGATCATTTTGCCTCTTCACTGACGATATATTAAAACTTTTGAAAAACTTATAAAAGCAATGTTAATTCTTCGGTTTCTACAGTTTTTACTTCTGGTTTAGACATTGTTATGGAGGATGATTTAAACTTCAGAAGAAGACCGAACGAGAAGCGAGTTTTACAGCGTTTTAATAAGTTATGAAATAACTGCGGGCCCCCGCGGGGGCCCGCAAGCTGGGTCGGGCCGTGTCAACTGAAACCCAGCGGGTTGCGGTCTGGCGCGGGCCTAAAAAAATACTGTCGGGTCGGGTCGGGCCGACGTTTCAGAGGTTGACTTTCGGATCGGGCTCGGGTTACGTATTTGTGGGTAAGACTCGGGTTGGGTTGGGAAATGGCCTGCGGGCCACGCCTTTATTTTAGGGGAAAAGAATTTCAATTATTTCTAAGGAAACATGGCGTGAAGCACATTTTGATATCCCCGAACCACCCAGAGTCTAATGGGAATGTTGAACGTAACAACATGGAGATCAAGCATATAAACCCCCAGAAGCCTGGCAGAAAGAATATGCCGAAGTCTTCAAACATAAAGTCCTAACTGAATTTCAAAACCAGACTTCGTTCCAGGAAATTCGTAAGGAGGTCCAGGAGACTCCAAATCCTAGAAGAACGCAGCTGTTGAGTGAGTCTATATTGTCATTTGACCATGGAGAAGAAACACCAGGAAATATGATCCCTCTGTTAGAAATAATCCGGAGTCAGGTCCCGGCTGCCCAGAAGGAGGGACCTATAGCTGCTATTATAAGAGAGGAGATGATCCAGGCCAAGATGCCACAAAATCCTCAACAAAATTCCCAAAGTAACGACATTACGTTCCAAAATAGACCAATGATAATTCCTGGGAGGTCACCATTAAGGACAAGAGCCCGTACGAGACAGGAGAAAATAACCCAAGCACAAGCAGATACCCATGTAATTGAATCACAGGAAGGATCAATAATCTGAGAGTTGTTAGAAATCCCACCAGAGTTTGATCAAAGGCTGCAACGTAAGTCTTTGCATCGGAATTTAAATGTGATGCCCAATTTTGTATCTATTTCCAGTCAGGATCAGGAGGATTTAATATTCTCTCAAGTCGAGCATTCTATATTACGTGGTGAAACCCAGGACGGGTGGGGTAACGTCTCAGACCTGGGAGACGATCCTCCAATATTGTTTACCCCTCAGGAAAACGAGATGAAAACTCCCGAACCCCCTCCAAACTCACCAGGACTCACGGAAAGATCTCTGAGTCAGCACAACCGATTACGAGTCAGTAGCGAGGAAGGATCTCCAGAAATTGAACCCCAGCTACACATCAAACCCTTTACCAAAACTAATTATACTCCCAGCAAAGGAGTGGAACATATTTATATTCCCGCAGTCCCACCTAAAGAATTAAATTCCTCCCACTCATCGTTAACCGAATACTATCGAGGGGAAGCAAGTATAGAGTTCCAGTTAATTCCCACTGGACCAGGAGAGGCTGATATGATTATAAAAGAGAAGCCTCAGGTCATTTTTGTGGATGAAGAATGCCTGCAACTAAATGTTTCACAAAAGTCAGGATGTGGTAAGACACCACCATCCCACCACCAGAAATCTCGCAAGAAACCAAGTGAAACGAGCGGCAGCCGGGAAAAACTAACGTCAGACGAGTCACATTGCACGGAGGAGGACAGCCATTATTACTCCCCGAAAATCCAGCACAGTTCAAAGGCTTTTAAAAATTACCGAGATTCCCAACAGAATATTAGTTTGGCTTCAGGAAGTTCCAGGGAATCTCTAAACATATCAGAGGGACTACAAAAATCCCCGTTTAGCCCGAGGAACCCGTTCGGAGAATTGAGGAACAACCCTGAACTATTGACGAGTGACCCGTTAGCAGCGTCAACCCCTACGGAGGGAAGAAGAGTGTTCGAGTCTCTTCCGGAAATTAAAGATCATTCAAGGATATTTACTCACACCAATGAGGAGTGCTCCCCAGATCTGTTCGAGAGGAGAATGGATTATAGCCCATTCCGTTTGCCCTTAATAAAGCCTTTTCCCAATAGAGAGGAGATCGCAATAACACCTTCTAGACTTACGGAGGCGACACCAACCACGATTGAGTCATCCAAAGATTCCGTTACCCTGAGGAGGAAATGTCGGAAGGATGCAATGTATTATGACAGTAACGGGGAGAATATAGTCCCCACTAATAACTCATCAAGTCTCAGTAATGGGGAAAAAACCAATGTCCACAGATCTTTGAGGCCCAGCACGCTACAAAGTACATCCGGAAAGAACAAGGGCAATAGAAAGAGGCTCTCATTCGTGGAAGTGGTGAAGAATGCAACCAACAGTTCATTAGGGACAGGGAGCTCCGATGGAACTCTACCCGGGAATCAAGACTCCCACGAAAACAAATCACAGGACGGATCGACGTCCAGATTCATTTTTATACTCCCGCAATCAACCCTGGGAACCTCAATCAAGTCTCAAGTACCAATATAAAATAAGGAAATTAAGGAGACACTAAGCGCAGGATCAACGGTAAGCCCAGAATCACGGTTGAAGAAGTCTTCTAAGTCAAGTTCAAAGGCCAGCCATCAGTCCATCCCCGAAAAGGAGACCTACCCGATTCCAGCCAGACCAGCAGCTAAATCAATTGCTCAAAAGGTCTTCGCAGCCAGTCCAGTTGCTAGCGTCATTGAGCCAAGGAGAACAAGCAGAACGACCACACAAACTCCATTTTACCAAGCGGGGGATTTTTCGCGAAGAAGAAAACAACCGGAGGAGCCCTGTGCTATTGCTTATAACCTGAAGGTTGACCTGCCGTATGGTAACCTATTGGGAGCCCAGACTGTAACATTTTGTCTAATTATTTTCTCATTTTCTTCCCCGGGATAAAATGCTAATTCCTGTAGGCCTCGGCCGGTCATAAACATAAACCTGCCTGGGTTTGCATTGGTTATAGTTCTATTACTAGTTTATAGTGAGCTCTTTTCTAAGAAGTTCTTGATAATTAAATATTAAGCCTAAGTATTACACAGGATAAGGTAGAGATCAATGTACCTGTGTATTATACCTAATAGGGAAATACGGCAGCAACAGGGAGTAGAAAAATAATTTTTAAATAATGCCCTGGGTATTTAAAAGTAGATCTAGGAAGTGTTTCCTTTACACTAATTATTCACTGCTCTAAAAAATTCCTTACCAGTTGTTTCTTCACACTACCTCTTCACAATATAGAACTCCGAGCAGTCACGCGAGGGACAGTCAAATCGCGTTGGGATTTGCATTGGAGTGGAGTCAGGTTGCTCGATCTGAGAAGCCGGAGTTACGCAAACACTCTGTCAATGACCTTAAAAATTTCAGAGAAAGAACAAACTCAAATTATTTTTGGAGGGAATAATTTCTTTTTACACAAATACATAATTTTTGTTTGTTAGCGATAAGGAAAACGGAAGGGACAAGAAAATGTAAAACTCATTTTTTTAAAACTAAAGTAAAAACTTTTTAACTTGTAAATACTTACCTGGGAACACGTATAAATACGATTAGTTAGTCACGGGAGTTCTCTCATTTGTGGTGATACAGTCGAGAGAGCCTGGTCCATCTTCGGTGCATCTTCTTAAAAATAAAAAGTTATACTTCGTTGTGACGGTTCCCTAGGAGTTCTGATCCACTGGATTCTTTCCTGTGACCTTTTTTGGGCAACACGCAAACTTTCGAAATATTTTAGTCGCGCCCTCAACGAAGGGTAAAAATTTGTATTTTTTATATACATGTATATTTAAGCACACCGGAGGTCCAACTAAGAAAGGGAAAAATAAAAATAAAATCCGTACTATTTGCTGCGGGATGAACGGATAGGAGTAGGATCAGGCATATTCAATTTTCTATAATAAATATTAATTTACTTACCTGCATTTGTTTCTGGAAAACGAAGCCACAGCTGATCATAATGCAAGATCACTCTAAGAGCCTGGGAGGGGAGAAATCCACAGCCATTCAGCCCGGAAGTCGGAGGAGAACTTTTGGAGCGCGGTGTCGTAAACAAACTCCTCATCCAGGAGATGGAGACGAGATTGAAGAAAAATCCCGACCTGGATTATCTCCTGGAGGAATCCATAAGGGCGGCGAAATTCTACTGCTGCAGTCCATCCGTGACCAACCAGGCCCAGCTATACAGGGAGAGATCAAACTTTAGAGACAAGATCATCCCCACTGAGGAAGTTTTGGATAGGTATGGTGAGAAATTTCTGAATACATACCTGGAGCTGGCCACAATTAACGCTCACGAGGAGCTTCACATCCGTCTGTACGATTTGAGACGGCAACCCGGAATCTTCCCAGGATACAATTTTGGACTTTTAACGCTGACTTGGATGACCTTTGTAATGGGACACTGTCGGACTGTGAACAGTTTCGAGCAATCTACAGAGTGCTCACACTAAAGCCGGATGGCCTTCCACTAAAAGTTTGCATCTCCTGTGGGCCTAGGGCAACCTGTGTCAACAATCAAGCAGGCTGTGACAAAAGAAGGGGCTTTGCCCTGGAAAGGAGCCGAGAGAGACAGGTCATTCTTGACGCCCTGGAATTTTTCGTGGGGAAACAAGCACACTGGGAGCCATTCAGCAAACTGGTAGGCACTTCAACTTCACAGGCAAAGGCGGAGGCGATGGATTCAGCCACGGAGGGTCCACACTATGAGGAGGAGCCGATCAAGGAGCCTCCAGACAGCGCACTGAGTATTTATAAAGTGGACCCTTGGGCACGGTGCCTTACGTGTGGCGTCAAGACTCTAACCCTACAAGAGCTGGTGGCACACGCAAAGTCCCACAACCTGGAGAATTAAAATTATAATTTATATTTAATACAGTATAGGCGGTAGGAATTGTTCAGGGATTGGCAGTTCTCAAAATGTAATAAAAAGTAAATTATTACTTACCTGATAGCAATGGTTCACTGTAGCTTTCCTGGGCAGGTTACTTGTTCTCATAATTGTTAGGATAATCACAGACATCAGTATACAGTTACGCTGCACTTACATAATTAACATTAAAAAATGGGGAGTTATGGTAATGAGGGAGCTTTTACCCATAACTATTGGTGTGTGGAGAGCCATGCTCATTTCTCTGGAGAGGGAGATTGGAAGTTGACTGGGAAGGTACGATGAATTACAAGGCTGTGGTCATTATAAGTGAGTCTCATTATTTCGGAGTCCTGAGAAAATAGAATTTATTATTATTTTAAGTCCGCGCATTCTACTAAACTACGTGCAGGTAACATACAAATATTTTTTATTATCGGAGGAGATTTTTACTGGGTTTTACTTTGGTTTAGTACTTACCTGTGAATGATTGGTCGAGGTCTCCGACGAAGGCCACCCGTGATTTTTTTAATTTTAATACTAATTCGGGTTTAGTTGTTTGGAAAGGACTCATTGGTCGGTTATCTCGCGAAGGGGAGACTGACGGATTTATAATGGAATTTCATGAGTATTTTATTTTCTCTAACAGCAGCAATGGCAGCCCTCCAGGACATGTCTGTGGCGGAGGCGAAGCAAGTCTCCAAGATTAACCGACTGGCTCTCAAAATAACACAGATTTGGGTGGAGAAATTAGAGAAAGGATCCAAGGACCTGGAAGCACCTGTGAATGATTTGCGGGGGGAGGTAGTAGACATGGAACAAAACACATACCAACCCCGAGATGTGACCTTGAGCAAACCAAGCTGGTGGGCTAGTGCGTCCAGAAGATTTTCCAGGGATAAATGGAACTAGCTAAATAGTGAGACGACCTGTGTCTTCGAACAGGCTAGGAAGTTACTACAACAGGTCAACGAGATGAGGGGATGGCTGACTCAATTAAGATTGTAGCCGCCTCCGAAGAAAGTCAGATTCATGCCAGCGGTGGAGATATGGGGAGAAGTGCCTGCCATACCGAGACCATCGGTCGTGTGGCACTTAGAAGCAGATCCGTGTAAATAGGATTTCGGGAGAAACACTGTGCTGTGCAATTTTGGACCCGAAACAATCTGGAGTGCTGTGTCGACAACTGAAGGTCATGGGAATCCCAACGCAATTAGAAGGTTCCAAGCCTGGGTCTTTGATCGAATGAGACATATCCATGGCAGACCATTCAGACCGGATTGGTACCAACCCAATGACATCTCGGGAACAGAAGTGGCGTACTCGTGGGATCACGAGGGCAGGGAACTACCAGGAGTAGTTTACAATTTCCCCAGGCGCATATGTGGACTTAAGAATCGTCAAGGACATGTCTGCAAAGATAGTCATTTCCTGATGGATCACCCTGGGTGTTTCAAGTGCAAGGAAGAAGGAGAACATGTAGCCCTGGACTGCCTTCTCTACCCGGGAGAGCGAGACGAGTATTTTATTTAAGACACAAAATTATATTCTCATTTATTTTTTGTAAGTTTTCCCAGAATGTTTCAAGAATGTTATACAGAGGAGCTCAAAGGTACTGAAAGAGTTGCCTTATAGCAGTAAGGATGTTAATTTAGAATTAATATGTTTAGATTAATTGTATGTAAAGCCCTAAGGTTACAGAGGCTGGTCATTATGAAAGATACAAGAATGTTGGTCTTGTTGTATGATTTTTTTTTCTCTCTGTTTGTGTTTTGAGTATTGGTGTAGGGAATTACGGAGGCATTTATTTTAAGTTATGTTCCAAGGAATGTATACCTCTGGTTACATTACCACCCCACATCCGGGGACGGACGACAATCTGTGGGAGGGGGATAATGAGAGGACTGTAAAAGAATACGTTAATG
This sequence comes from Allacma fusca, assembly GCA_947179485.1. Classification (NCBI taxonomy): domain Eukaryota; kingdom Metazoa; phylum Arthropoda; class Collembola; order Symphypleona; family Sminthuridae; genus Allacma; species Allacma fusca. The sequence goes on along the minus strand of OX359246.1, from coordinate 3,070,942 downwards.
TTATCCTAGGTTTAGGGTATTGGTTTGTGTGTGAGGATGCGGCACTGGTGAGTGCGCAAGTGTACGTGTAGTGTGAGAGTGGGAAGAGTAATTTAATGAATAAAGTGGGATAACCCTGCCAACCATCAAACGAAGAGGACGAGTACTTTATTTGGGAAGCATAACCCACCATAGTGAGCACCCAGGCTTTTTCCTAAATTATACTTAAACTCTAATTCCTAAATTACTAACTTAAAACTATGCCTAAACTATGGTGGGATATGCTTCCAAAATAAAGTACACGTCCTCTTCGTTTGACGGTTGGCAGGGTTCTCCCACTTTATTCACTAAATTGCTCTTCTCACTCTTACACTACACATACACTTAAGCACTCACCAGTACCGCATCCTCACACACAAACCAATACCCTAAACCTAGGATAACATTAACAAATAATCTTATACACTCCTCTCAGTAGGGGTTTGACGTCTTGTAGAGGAATTAGGTAGAAATAGGAAATTGGTGACGGGAATTTTGATTGGAAAGATTGTGAATTATTTTTAAATGATGATGGGAATGCTAGTTGATGAAAATGAAACCCAACATTTGCAAGAATCTCAAAGTTTTCAAATAGTGCTCCGGCTTTTCATGATAAAATGACGTCATCCTAAAATTCAAAACCGTAAAATTCGTTAATTGAAATATAATTTCTCTTACCTTGCTCACGATTTATGCCTGCAACATCTGCAGTTTTACTTACACGAGCATCAAAAACATTTCTAAAAACATGTTGTAAGAGAACAGAAAGATTCTCAAAATACAAACTGTGCCTCCCGCTTTTGAGCATCATGACCTTAAATGCAGTATGGATCCAGATCCAGGTCGCTGATGCAAATATTAGGATGTCAGAAGCTAAATTTACCACATACGGCTACGTAGGCAACACATGTTAATGACCACTCTTGATGGGACAATAGCTTTGCTCTGATAAAGTCCACGATCGTAAATTTGGGCACTTCAGTACAGCTTATTGCTTCGACCGACACAAAGAATTTGAGAATGCATGTTCCCAGAATTTGTTTCATACACATCAATTAATTCAAAATTCGATTTCAGTGAGTTGTTCAATTTAATTTAGGCATGACAACATCCTAACATAAGCACAACCTAGCTATTAAGTAGATCTCTACATCGAAACTAGTGAACACGGAGCAAAGAGAAATAATCTCATAATTTGATTTAAAGTTTACGTTAATTATAATCATTTCACTCCACACGTGGAGGACTGCTTGAAGAAACATATGAACTTTGTGATTAAATGAATAGCACGAATTTGTAATATCGATTCTAGACACTTAAAAGTATAATGATTTATTAAACAACAATATATAATACTATAACTGAAGCAGAGTTGGGCAGAGTAACAGTTTGGGAAAATTACTCACTTAACAGTCTAGAAAGCTGGTCTTATATAGGACTCAAATGAGTAACCAGCTAGAGAATGGAGCATGGACTAGTGAGTCATTTGTCCAGAATAATCTTATAAGAAAGTACATTTAGTCATAGGTTCTTCACACGGACTCACTAGAAATAGTTTTAAAGTGGAGATTGCTTATCAACTTAACATGTATACCTAGGATACAGAAGTCGAGTCATCAATGTTTACTCACACCTTCCCTCAATCTCTAATTTAAAAATTAGCAAAAAAAAAGGTTTTAGTAATAAAACTAATCCTATATTTCATAAGATCAAAAACATTTTCCGTTTTAACATAACAATCGAATTTGAATCATTATAAGCTTACAGAGTTACCACTTGAGTCATATCATACGATTCTGTTAATGGTCTGGCAATAACAGATATCTGTCTATGTGAACTTTGTTTTCTTTTGCAGAGACATACAATGATAATCAACAAAATTACAATAGTAACTATGCATGCCAAAGTAGAATAATAATTACTAACACTGTGAAACTTATGTTCATTCAGTTTTGTTACTTTGAAGTCACTGTGATCAGTGTCTACCATCAATGCGGTCCAATTGACATTGGGTTTTAAATGCCAATTTGTTTGCATTATAAAAGCATGATCTAGAGACTCATGGTGAACTGTACTAATTCGGCTTCCTTCAAATTACATGTCATTAATTCGAAAGTTTGTCTTCATGGTGATGACCATCACATTGTTTGAGCATTTGCCGGGGCTTCCTTCAACAGTTAGGTTCGACTCCAGATAATACACATGGTAAAAACCATTATATGGTTTGATCTGGACGAAGTTTTGTTCATCAAGAGGCCTTTGTTTCTCACAATGAGAACGGATGAAATACTTGGTATCGTTAACGCCCTCCATATGTGGTAGGCATCCCTTGACAGGCGCTAGGATGTGGTCGTATCTGGTTGTCTGGTCCACGTTTACGGTTTGAACACAATGCTCCGATTGAGAGAGAATTGCATTTTTCGGTCCTACATACTTTATAGTAGTACACGTTTCATCTCCTTTTCGAGCCATGAGTTGGGACGCTTCGCTTCAACTAAGGTTAGATCTTGACTAATCATGGGCAGGGCAAAGTCCATGTACATTTTTGTACCATCTTCAGAGATTACACATTTCTGTGGCCGAGCTAGATGCAAAGGACACAAGTCGCCGCAACGTAAGCTGTAATTAAAATAATCAAGAAATCTGCATTAACATGGCCTTGCTTCCATTGCCGATGTGCTTTGCGGATGACCGATTTGGCGGTGAGTAGTCGGTTTGTGAGGTATGAGATAGCGAAGGTTTTTCCAACTATCTTCCCCTTCAGCTCATCATGATCAGCCTGAAGTGAGCTTAAGTCTCGTAATGTTGCATCAAAATTTGTTTGGAGTATCTTGATATTATCCATGTTTTTCTTCACCTGTTCTTGCACGCTGTTCAAAATATTCTCCTCAGCGGAAACTCGGTCTTCCACGGAATCTATGCGGTTGGAGTTTATGACGGCAATGGTTGTGCCTGCGATACCAATTTATGCACTTGCAATTACCGCAATTATAATTAACCCAATTATGAGGTCGCAAACTCGCTTCTTTCGTTCTGTAACCTCGGTATAATTCTTACGTTGACACATTTTCCCTAATTCATCAATAAAAAGCTCCTGATATAATTCTTTGCACCTGCTTTGAGCTAATAGCAAGAGATCAGAGTGCATATTTGTCTCAGTTAGAATGTCGCAAGGGCTGACAAAATTAACTTTAAGGTTCACTTGATAATGCCCAACGGTAATCGGGGTCGTGCTTTTATGCCAAATTACAGGGGAACCTGGCAATGGGTCTGCACATGCGCTTAGCATGAACATTAAAAGTAGGGTTATTACTGTCCAGGGAGATAGTCTTGATAGATTTTCCCATGGAGTAACTGTCTCGTGGAGACCCAACTCTTTTCGATTTTCGACTAGTTTGGTCTTCATTAGTGGTTTTGTTAAGCTGTCGGCCAATTGTTCCGTCGTCGGGATGTATGTAACTGAAATTTCACATTGTTCTATTAGGTTGCGGGTTAAGTGGTAGCGCACATTAATGTGCTTCGTGCGTGAATGCATTTCTGGATTTTTCGATAAATTGATCGCGCTTTGATTGTCAACAAAAACTGTTGTGGGTTCGGGTTGAGGGAACGTCAGCTCAGACATAAAAGTTTGGAGCCACTCAACTTCTTTTGCACCAACATTTAGGGCTATATATTCCGCCTCTGTTGAGGACAGTGCCACACATGGCTGCTTCTAAATTTGTGTTTTAAAATAACGAAAACAAAAACAAAAACGCGAAAACATTTGCAATCCGGCCTTTCAGTATAAAATTTTAATTTCCTACATTTTCACAACCATGATAAATTAATTCTCGGATTACCCCGTGGTCAATCCGGCCCTCCTGGTAGAAAAATGAAAACAATGGAGGAGAAATTGCGAAAAAGTTTGAGATAGATTTATATGTTTACCCGTGTAAACCTGATACATCAGACAAAAAAAGTAATTTGTAGAAAAAAGTTTTAATTATTTGCCTCATTAACCTTGGGCGTCTTAACTATATAATCTGGAGGTCAAAAGAAAATTAAAAAAACATTTGCGCTCATAACTCGGCCTTTCAAATGGCTTATACATAGAAGACGAAATATGTAAATATAAAAAATGAACAAAAAATTATTTTTGAATAATTAAATATTCAAAATGAAAGATAGATCATATTAAGCTCTTAACTTGTACTTGAAAGTATTTTTAAGTCATCGTATACTTTTAACAATTAATTTTGAACTTTGAAAGAATTTATAAATATCTTTGGCACTACACCCCTGCAGAGCACTAAATAATTTTAAAGTAAATTTTCGGGAATAGATTTTGAGAAATTTTAACGCTCATTACTGGGCCCTTTGAAAATTTTACTGAAATTACGCCGTTGGAAGACTATTTTCTATACTGCTGGCAATCCGTCGGGCTATCAGCCGGAGAAGTAATATTTACGTTACATACACTGATAATGCCTAGCGCTCAATCCGGCCAGTCTGGACGTCTAAAAAGATAGAAAAAGAGTTTTCTATTGGAAGAGATGAATTTGCGGCGAACAAATATGTACGTATACATACCATGCAATTTCTGAAAACCGAACTTACAAATCCGTGCACCATTTTCTAATTTAAGAATATGATTTACACAACCTCTGGTTAATTACTCCAAACATAATATGCTCCTCGTAACTTACTTACATAATTAATGATACATAGCCCCAGCGGTGAATTTATAAGTTAAGAAAAATTGTTCACACCTTTTTAGATGCTCCTTTTCCCCTAAACGTTTCCAGAAATAAAAGTTCTAAATAACTAGTCACGCTTTTGCAACATTCTAACAATAGTTCCTATTATATTGCTGGACTAGGATTCATGAAGCACGTGCAATGATGTCCAATTTGTTTTCGAAGAGATGTATATGTTTGTTTATATTTTCCTTTGTCTCGAAGTTTCTGGTGCCCTGGTTTGGTATTATACATACATATAACTAGTGGTCGAACCAGTTAAGTTCAGAACCGAAATTTTCAATTCAATTCAATTCGGTTCAGTTTGGTTCCATTTTATTTCAATTCAGTTTACTTGATGAATTGAACTGGGTGGTTCAGTTCACCCGTGTGAATTGAACTGAACTGCAGAATGTGAACTGCAATTCAAACGATTCGTTAATGCCCCTTATTACCATCTAAATAACAAGACTACAGGCATGCAACTATAGTTGTAAAAAAATTGGCAACGATATGCAATTTTCGTAACATACTAGTAAAATATTTAAAGTAAGTTATAGTAAGTATTTCTAAGCAATAATTTAGTGATAAATATTATTGATTGGGGAATCATATTTCATAATTCATATTGGCACTCAAAATATCGTGTTCCCAAAATTATATGATAAGAACCAGAATCTACGAATCATTTTAGTTCAGAGGAAAATGTGCTTAAAGAGAAGGATTAAACATATTGAGCCATTAAAAAAGATTATTTCACTTTAATCCCAGATTTTTGTTCATATAATTATGACAATATAACTTGTAAACGCCGAAAAATAAAAAGCCTATAAAGTGTCCTCCTTTTAAGTTAAAAACGATCGATATCCGAGGTCCACTTTGGAAAATTGTAAGACTGGTAAAAGCGTTACCGTGACCAAACGTTATCGAACACAAATCGTCGGAATTCTGCTTTTCGCGCTTGAACTGAATGGTTCGTGGTTCAGTTCAGTTCGTAGACTAAAACTGAATTGAATTAAACTGAAATTTGTCAAACTGAATTAAACCGTTCTCGTTCAATTCAATTCAACGTATAAACCGAATTGAATTGATTTTTTTGAACCAAACTGAACCAGTCCGACCACTACATATAACCCGTCGTTAGAGGCCATATTTCCATCCAGAGAGACTAATTAATCCGAGTCGTTTGCTATAAAACGTCTTTTCGATTCAGGGTCATCCGCAGGTCCCCGACCTTTGGATACTCCGGTTCCTTACCCAAAACACCGAAGTCCTGGCCAAAACGCCGTGTTATATCTGCCCCGGCCTTTATGTAAAGGTCAGGGTCTCAGATGCATCCCGGTTCGAACGTATCATTCCCTACTAGCGATAGACAAGATGTTGTGATGCCTGGTTCGCTGATGAGACTTGCTGTATACGTTTCTGTTTGTAGGTTATGTTTATTCACTGTAAAACCATGCCAATTCACATAGTTCATTCTATATTCATTATAAATTTATACGTTTAAAACATAAAAATGATATCCAAATTGTAGGTTTCCATTCCTGAAAACTGTCTTTTCTGCTAGCCCCCAGTTCGTAGGAATTGCCTTGAAGTTAAAATGGGATCCATTCCGGCTGCAACGGCCCCAGACAATCCTGGGTTCTAGTGTGGGAGATGTTTTCCCGTTGAAGACTTAGAACTCTCGTGATTTCTCTACGTTTATCTATCTAACATTATTGTTTATAAAATAATCGATTTCTATTTCATCATCTTATAACTATCTTACGGACCTAATCTATTGCTCAACTTCCGTTTGTTTCCCTGCATCAGCTTTGCACATACGCTTGACTTTGTCCTTTGTACTTGCTGACTTGGTTATTCGCCTTTAATGCTTAATACGTAACAATATGCTACTAGAAGAGTATTATACCGTCGGTGTAAGTAACACGGCTGAAGTTTATAATCGCATAAACTTATATTTCTTTATATAACAATCTAAAATGTCAATACAGTCATAACACTAGGCCATTTGATCGTGTTTTCAATAACAATATAAAACGTGTTGCACGACACATTGTTGATTATTTCCACATTTTAGTAAAACGCGTAGTGTACTTTCACAATAACATTTTATTTAGGATTTCACACTTACTTGAGAAATCCGCTTTACATCTTGAACTAAGAATCTGTTATGTTGGCACTTTTCATAACAAGTGTCGATGCATGGTCAATGCCGATCATCTTACAATAACATTCAGATTGTATAATAAATAATTCGTGTAATATTATCAATGCTTAGTCAGACGTTACTCTTCTATGACTTAATTTAATAGGAATTGCTACTATTATTTCTTTTGCGAACAACCATTAATATTTCTAACCCGATGAGTATGGTTAATTTAATTTGTTGAAGACACAATAACATGCTTATATGCGCACAATCAAGTTATTTAATGGATATCTAAAGTAAAAACTGTGGATGTCCTAAAGAACATGAGGCGAGGAGAACAAATTGTTTAAATTATGCTTGCTGTTATGTATGTATGTATGTTTATTGCATTTTTGAGTATGCTCTCGTACACAAGAGTACAGATAAAGTTTTACAAGTAATTTTAACTACTACATGGTTAAATGCTTAGCTGTTACAACAATTGTAATAATTATACTCCATGGACAAAGGGCTGTTTGAAGGTACATGATTTACACATGACGATACAGTAAACCTGAAATGCGTTTTTCAAGGTGTGTGATTTGTACATAGTTAATAAGCCTTGCTGTTTCAATAAACATATGCAGCCTCTTTACCTACTCTCCACATCCAAGTATGTTTATTTTTTTTAATGAATTACTTGTTTATTAGTTTTCATCCAAGGGATCGATAACACTCTTACACAAGCACATATTTTTTTGTAGGAGTCTAAACTGATTGTGAGAACAGTGGAAACCGCCGGAAAAATCATGGAAGCATGTTTTTAATATAACAACTTGTTTACGCAAACATCTCTATTGTTCATTCTTGATTAAACTACTTCTGGTTTGGTTTGTATTCAAAATATTTGCATTTAAATTGTGTATGTATATACACCAGTGGTCGTCACGGGAACGGGTAAAACCCGGGTACATGGTAACGGGAACGAGTACAGGAACGGGTACGGGAACAAATATTTTGTTCCCAGCCTGTTTGGGTACGGGAACAGGAACACACTCTGGTGGACCGGATCACCGAGAACAGGAGCGGGAACAGGAACAGAGATTTTCAATTTGGTCGGGATCGAGTGGGTACTTTTACAGCCTTCAAGAAACACACTCAAAATTGATCTTGGAAGACTTAATAGTATTGTACTTATGTAAACAATTCAATTTGCGTATTCTATTGTATTCTTTTTTTCCTGCAATTTCTACACACATATCCTTGCCTTTAAGATTATGTTAAAACTCCATTTTCAGTACAATTGTGATATTTTCTAGAATAGTTCTACAATTTAATATAATAAATATTAAAATAATTATTATTAGTTTATTCTTTTGTTGCAAATTTTACTGTTGAAAAATTGATTGCTCGAATTAATGTTAATTAATTTTAATTGTTATATTATAATTATATTTTATTAAATGTTTTTTTCTCGAATAAGACTAACAAAGGGAAACTAATCCTTGCTGGTATACATTTTCAGATATTTTACGTATGCAGAAAATTATCTATGGGCCAGCAATTTATCCTAAATATTAGGTGCCATTTTGAAGCCCTCATCAACATTCAATTTTATTGTTGGAGAAGCAACATCAATGCTCCATTCATTGTTACATCGTTTCCCAGTATGACATTTTAGTGTTGTTATTCGGTCTGCTCGGTACATAATCTCTGAAGAATTTAACAGTTAGCTATTATGCTGTTACATTTGCTATAGTTGTGCATTTAGCCGCCCTGCACATTTTCTGTTTTTTATCTGCAAAACGAAGGGTTTGGTAGTTACAGAAATTCTGATAGTAATTTTTACCACATAAGTACAGCACGACTTGGACCCGGGAACGGGACCGCGAACATCAGATGTGGGAACGGGTACGGGTCCAGAATATTTTTAATTACTGTTTACGGGAACAGGAACGGGACCAGGTACGAATTTTTATTAAATTCATAGGAACGGGTACCTAAAATACTGTTACCACTACCACGGGAACGGGTCCGGGTATGGGAACAATTAATGCGAGTACCCATTCAGCGGGAACAGGAACGGGAACCGGAACGAACTTTTTGTACCCATGACGACCACTGATATACACATTCCGGCAGGCATCCAAGCTAGTAGTGGTCTACTTTACTGAAACATTATTCTACTACCAGGGGTCGGATTTATGTGGCAAGACGAGAAGAATCTTCCCAGGTAACAATATACATGTGAATACATTATGTATTGGGATGCGAACGCATTGTACGCAAAGGCAATGGATTCTCATCTACCTACAAAAAACTTTGCTTGGCTCTCAGACTCTGAAGTTTTGTATTTGTCCCAAAGTGATAATTTTATGAACTTGCCTGATGATGGGCAGGAAGGCTACTTTTTTAGGTAGATCTTTCTGTGCCTGAGGACAAGCATGAATATTTCAATGACTACCCACTTGCACCGCTAAAACGATGCGTGGATGTCAGCGAAATGTCTGCTCACCAAGTCGATATGCAAAATGACTTAAACTTACCCTATGGTTTAATGAAAGTTGGCAAGCTGGTTGCGGATTTGAATCCAAAGATTAAATATGTGATTCATTATATAGGACACTTAAAAAGTATATTGAATTAGGAATGTCGCTAGATAGGGTCCATAGAATTTTAAAATTTGAGCAGTCTGATTGGTTGCGATGTTTCATTGACTTATTTACCGAGCGTAGGAAACCTGCTACATCTGAATTTGAGAAAGATTTTTATAAGTTATGCGTAAACGCTTGCATTGGGAAGTCTATAGAGCAGGTTAGAAATAGAACAAGGATTCACATTTTAACTAAAAATAAAAATTCAAATTCTATTTTTAAAAATCGAGTTTTAAATTTTTCCCGAAAGTCTTCTTTGAAGGATATCATTATGATTACTCCTAATATTGCTTTATTTGTCATGGGGAAAAGTAGCGTGTACTTGAATAAACCCTTTTACACGGGTATTTCTTTCTTAGATATCAGTAAAATTATAATGTATGATTTTTATTATAATTATCTAAAGAAAAAGTACAATTGTGAAAACAACTGTGAAGTACAATTAGTTGGTACGGATACAGATAGTTTAATGGTAAGTATAACTAGTCCTAATCATAATTTAGACGTATATAAAGATATGAGGAAAGATCACCAACTGTTGACTGCCATGAATGGCGAAGTTTTTTGTAGATGATAATAAAAAGGTTAGAGGTGTTATGAAGGATGTCAGCGCAGGACATCCAATTAAGTCATTTAGATTTTTAAAAGCTAAGATGTATGCGTATTTAACTAGTGATGGTATGGTTGATAAGAAAGCTAAGGGTATTCCAAAATCTTATGTTAAAAACTATCAGTCATTTAGTGATTATGATAAGGTATTAAAAGAGTCGTGTGAAACTATGCATGTTAAATATAGAAAAATAGGTTCTTTAGGTCATAGATTATATAACACTAATGAACAGAAACATGGGTTAAATGCTTTTGATAATAAAAGATATCACAGTAATTTTACGAATAGTTTAGCATATGGTTATAAGGATATTGTACATTATAATAATTTTGCTAATGTTTTAAAAAATGAAGATGTGTATAATTTAAGTGTGTAAATTGATGTAGTTTGTAAATGTGTAAATAAAAACAAAATCCTTTTCAATTCAATCATTATACTTATTTACTTCATCATGGACGCACCTACATTTGACTACACTCTTCATGCACCATTTAACTTTGTTATTTCGGGACCTACAATGAGCGGAAAATCGCAGCTTACTAAAAGCATTATATCTCGAAGGAATGAAATCATTTTCCCGAATATAGAACATCTCGTGTATTGCTATGGTATTGACCAACCCCATGAATTTGCTTCAATGAAGAAGGAATTCCCAGAAATTCAGTTTCATCATGGATTACCTACAGAGTACGGCAACGATATACTAACCCCGCATCTTTATATACTAGACGATCTAATGGAAGAAGCTTCAAAGTCGAAAGATGTCATGCAGGCTTTTGTTAGAGGTAGCCATCACAGAAATTGTTCCATTATTTTCATAACGCAAAACTTTTTCCATGATGGGCTTTAACAACCAATGCCAAGTATATTTGTTTATTCAAAAATCCGAGGGAAACTCAAGTTGTGAATAAGATTGGGTGTCAAATGAACTGTGGGAAAAAACATGCGCTCATGGAAGATGCATATAAGGAGTGTATTTCAGTTCCTCATGGATACCTTATGATTGATTGCAGTCAGACTCAAAATGATAATTATAGACTCAGAAGCAATGTATTTCCTGATCCAGATTGCATTGTATTTATTAATCAAAAATAATAAAGTTTACAAAGTATAAAAATGGTTCAAAATTTAATTACATAATGCATGGCAATATCCTTGAAATTGGTCATCAGCATGGTAATGGTGCTTTGATTTTGCGTTAGAGTGATTTGCCTCTCGTCGCACTCCGGACATGCCCAGTCAATTTGGGCAAACGTAGTTTTCAAAATATCTTGTCTGTTAAACCCATCCTTGCATGCGGGGCAGAAACTCGGAAACGGTTTGGAATAAACTGTATTAGAGCGTGAGGCCCGCTTCAGTTTCGTAGGTACATCAGTACCCTTCATTTTTTGCGTTATGGTTTTCACAACAGCAGCATTCTTGACGGGCGGGATGGATTTCCTCCTATTAGACTTCTCACCACATTTCTTGACGCATGTTGATGAAATGCATTCAGAATTCTTATTAGAATTCTTTCCCCAGTCAAAGGTTCCACAAACATCCTGGCCAGATGAACTGTCCGGGTTATCCTCGTATCGAGCAGATGCAGATACAACGTCTGTAAATATAAATTATAATTACATCAACTTAAATATTACATATTCTTCCGAACGAGGTACGAAGGAAGGGTGGGGCGATGGGTAAGGTTTGGTTTTTTCCCCTCCCCATCCTTTTTCGCCAAACCGTAACCGAAGCGCGGCGGCGGCGGCGGGCGGGCGGGGAGATTATTTGTGAAAACGGCATTTTGTTAACTTACCATTGATGCTATGTTCAATTTCCATAGCCGCTTTAACCAACTGAGCTTGAGCCATTACGGGAGCTGTTTGAATGAGAACTGAACGAGCAGTGGTTATGAAGGTATATCGACAGTAGAGCGTTAATGCCAAGAGTCATAAAAAAGATTAGAATTGGAATGACAATTGAAAAATGCATGCAGATGCCTAGAGAACAGTTGATGTTAGAATGATTTGAAAAATGATTTCAACTCGGTATTTATGCTCGGAAAAATTTATATTTGTTTTTCAAGTAAGTTTACAAGGTTAAGCATTTTCTGGAACATTGGGGTTGCGGTTGAACCCAAAATGTTTCCTGATACGTTCATCAGCATGCCTCGTGCAGGAATCCAGCGTATCATGTATATCCCTAATACGACCCCTGCACGTATTGTAGTAGTACACAAGGTTACTGATAATTTCCGGAGTCTGCTCCAGTTTCCAATTGACACGCATCTTTTTCCCACTCAGAGTGGATCGCTGAACGTTCATGAATAAACGTTGCCCATCTTCAGAACGGGAATACCATACCTTGGGTCGATTGGGATCCTTGGGATGACCATAAAGGTTGAAAAATGGTTTTCGGTAACCCCCTTCCTTTTCTTCGACAGCTTTTTTCACAGCCGGACCTCCGTCATCACCCTCATCAGAGCATGGAGAATCTTTAACGTCCCTTCGAGTAGGTGATTCGCTCCGTCGATTCGGACCGTCAATCTCCGTTTCACGAAATTTTGCTGCATTCGCCAGGGAATCCAATTCGTCGGTGGACTCTGATAAATCTATTAGAGATTTACTGATGGGATTTTTCTAAATAGGTAAATCCTTTGAGGCTCCACTGGCCTGAACTGATAAATCCATTGGTGAATCAGCTGCGGAGACCTTGCTTTGGACAGATAAATCCATTGCAGTTTAAGGTTGACTGGTGGAGGTCTCGCCTTCAACAGCCTTGATGCATTGGTTAATTTCAGTATCCATTTTCTTATTGAGTTCTCTGAAAAATTTAAACAGTGTAAACAATAGTCTGGAAGTCTTCAAGATGCAGCCATGCATTTCCAGAATGACGCTAATATCAGTAATAAATTTTCAATTAAAACTATACCTGCTGAAAACGTGAGATTCTTGAGGATGATATTGTATAAGCTGAGCCCAAACGTATACTGCAAGTTGAGATGACAGATGCTGAATGATACTATTCGTTGCAATGAGCGGGGTAATTATCCTCCGAAAAATTTGTAAATTTCACTTATTCCTCACAATACGTAAACAACGTCACGAAGGACAAATAAGGGTGTACATTAGTAGTTGACCTTTGAAAGTTCTTAACTGTAAAATCCACCGGTCCCTACCAAAACTCGAAAGTAAAAACTTATTTTGGAATTGTTGATTCATTTTACCTTACCAATAAAAATTAGCCTTCCTGCCACCCCTGATTAAAAAAATATTCAGTTTTTGTGGAAAACCTCAAAGAAAACAAAACAGTCTCTGTACGCGCGAGTATTTGTACATGACCGTATAACACACCAATACCTAAGTTTTATTATCGCACGAAGCTAAGTAACCTAATATGGCAAGGATGGCGCGGGAATTCTTGGGTATTCCTGGCATTCCTATCTAGCGTGCTTTTTCGTTGGCTCCGACATTTTAACACTGAAATGTTTGGCTACTCAAGGCGATACCATATGGAAGCTACCGCTGTTTATAACGTGGTTAAAGTTAGAATATAACAAGTTCATCGAAGCAACAATGAAGAGCATTACGGCGGGATGGCCGGTTGTACCAAATCATAATGAAGTTTTGAAATTACGACAGTGATTGCTGCATTATTTTGCTTTTACAAAAAAAAATGCTTTGTTTGATGCTCATTTTTCGGGACTGTGTGATGCTGTATTTTGTATCTGGTTTCGGTTCGAGTTCGAGTCGGTTTCGAGTATAACATTTCTTAACGGTCTCGGTTTCGGGTACAAAAACATTTCCCGACTCGAATGTCCCGAGTTCGGGTTCGAGTCCAAAAGTGGAATTTACACCGGGTTTTTGTTTCGAGTCGAGTCGAGCCCAACTATTTGTTACCGATAGAAACACTAGGTTGTTGTGGCCGTTCTAAACCTTAGCTCAATCTTGATATTTCCAAATCTGGGCAGAGCACGCGCGTCACTAATCGGGGCAATCTCATATACATACAGCGCACGGTTGTTTACAAAATCGTTAACGCTAAAGTCAATACTCGCATCCTTATTATCCATTCCAATTGCCCTGTAAATATTGCTAACGGCTTCTTGAACTCGAATACTATCTTCTCTAAAGTCCACATCCAAAGGGTAAACCTCGTTGGTATCACCATTAACTGATACATTTATATGAGACAAATCATGGCTGCCAAAAAGGTATGGATTAGTTGTTCCAGTGCCATTTATATTTGCACTGCGTACAATAGCGAGCACAAGACGTTCCGGTAACTGCCCACTTTTGAAAACTCCCTCCTCAATTCTTGATAAGGTACCAGTTGGTAATGAAAAACTTTTCACATCTACTTTGTTCAAGTACAGATTTGCAACATCACCTCCTTCCCATTGTCTTATATGCTCAATTGCTGCAGCCGCCAGTATTTTGTGTCTCGTAACTTGTAGCTTTGCTTCCAAAATGTTTAGTCTGTATCGAGGTGTGGCTACCCCTACTGCGCCTCCTGGACAATGAAGCGTGAAACCATCCGTGGAGCGATGAAATACAATTTTTAAATCAAAACCCGGTGGTAAAAAATCTGGTTGAGCAAATAGATCCACATGAGGCCGACCAAAGACTTCAAAAACCTTACTACCCTTACTCATTTCGAATCGTGATTTGTAGGATCCTGCTGCCAAAACGTCAGTTGATTCAGGGTCGTTGTTTTTAAAGTATCCGGTGCATTGTGATTGAGTTTCATTGTACTCCTTGGAAAATAACAACAACCTTTCGAACATTCATCTGTAGGCATAGTAAGGATGTGTGGGTGTAATCAATGTTTCATTCAAGTACACAGAGCACTGTGAAAAAATTGAATGAAGAATATTGTTGACGGGAGCTACCACAGTTGCGGTACCGTTTGCAGCACTTTTGTCATCTAATATACGCAGCCGTAAACATAACCTGGTTTATCTAGGTTCAATATAATGTGCGTCAGTGCTATTGACAATAAATGTTAGTGGAACTGCAGTCTCAGATAATGAACAATTTGGATAAATGTCACATGACTGCGTAGTGAGAATGCTCATATCGTAACCCTCACGTTTAAAAATGTCCAGTTCACTTCGTAGATAATGATGATCCGCACCCATGATTATGAAAAGATGTTTCGACTGTTTTTACGTTTTTTTATTAATTTTTTTCCGCTTCTGCACGCGTAGTTTCAAGAGTCCACGACCAGTCTTACGCTTTTTAGGTTTTTTCTAACTTCCACGACCGATTTTTGAACTGCGTTTTATTTTCTTATAATTGAACAGCCGATTTTTGTCAAGCTTTCGTTTCCGACTAAACCCAGATCCCGACTGATTCATAATATCATTTCCCACTCCTTTAAGTGCAGTGAGCCCTCTGTCACGCAACGCCTCACGTAAGGGTCTACCTCCATCCAAAACATCCATAGCAACATTTTTTAAAGCTGTTCTTGCATGTGGGAAAATATACTTTGCCGCAAAAGGTATTAATCGCCTCGCAATTGACCCAAAGAATGATCCTAAGCCACTACCTTTTTGGCGATTGTTTGATCCGCGATAAAACAGTAATCCACGCCCGTATTGAACTCTATTCCCATATTGTGGTCTATGAATCCTGTAAAACTTACTATCCTTATCAGAACACTTTCTTGACCATGATTGTTTTATAACGTGCGTTAGCTTCTCTGTTCCCGAAAATGCAGTGTACACTTAAAGTCACCAACTTCAAATGGGGGTGGTTCTCCCGATTCATTCATTGTATACACATGTATACTATCAAATGAACGTGTTTTCAATGGGAGATATGTTAGATTCATAAATTCGTCTTCAAATGCACGGCCGTTATGATACGTCAAAGGCATGCATCTTAAAAGCGGTGCATACGCATCACCAACAAATTGGTTTACTATAACGTCACAGTATACAAACAGAAGATCATTTGCAAAATCCTTGTAGAATCTATGACGCGCCCTAAACTTTGAAAATGGACTTGATTTGACTGTACGTGCGCTTTCACTGCCTGCATGAAATCCCAAATAATGTTTTATTATACTTGATAACGTGTAGTCATTCATTTTTGAATTTTTGTCGTACTCTATGATTATTTGATTGGATTTATCTTCCAATCGAACGGCAGTGCTTCACTTAATGTACTCATCATTTGTTGAAATAAATTGTGGTTAAACCCAGCCTTAATAACATTCTTGGAATCTCTATTAGACACAGCAATTACATCATCTTTTAGTAGATAGTACTTCAACTGAATGTGGGAAGAATAATTTCTAAACGATTTGTGGCTGTCATTGTAAAATTGCATAGTGTCATATGGATGGTTGTCCAATCCCAAGTTCATTAACAGTCGTTTGTAAATTGTTACTGCTACTACTTCATCTTGGAGTGGAATTGTATCAATGGTTAAATTATTGTTATTTCCAACCTTCGGACTGATTTTGTCTAGATACTTGAAAGTTTTTATAGTAGAATCTCTTGTTGGTAGTACGTAGTAACGTGGAGCTTGCCAAACAAAATCGATAGGATCATCTGCCCTCCTCACTTCTACCCGAAACATCTTTTCTAGAGGCACAAAAAGGAAAGGTATTCTGTTTATACTATTCATACCAGTGATAATTGTTTTCTCACTGTCTAAACTTGCAGGAGCCGCGACTGGGTCCATCTTTATCATACCATCCTGGAACCCGAAAATTTTCTTGACTCTATCAGATAGTTCGAATTCATAAATCAATTTTTGATTACCGCTTCCCTTTGTGATTTCCATATAGGACGCTGCATTCAGTTTATTCAAATCTCTTGTCATGACGGATAAGTATTCACAAAACATATGCTCTGCGGAATAGTTGGAATGAGAAAATAACTTACACTTTACTGTGTCTCCGTCAACCCATTTAACAGAGCTCAGATCTAGTAAAGAGGTAGACAGTAAATCCGATCCTGTACAACAGACCGACGCAGTGCCCAATTCCTCGCCCTCTTTAATAAATACATCTGTAGATGTGTATGTACAGGAAGCTAGCGCAACCTCATATTCTCGAAAATCCAACTCAAGTCTTGTAGATAACTTGTTTCGAAAATTAATTATAGTGTTTTCGGGGTAATAATTATAAGATGCATCGCTAAGCAAGGTAAATGTGAATCCCGCCATGATGACATTGAATGATTGAATGAATACGTAATTGTCCAACATTATATATATACATGAGTGAAGCTTTATTTATCAAAGGTTTTTTTTTACAAACAAAAATAGAATGCTTACAAAATAATCTCATGCTGAGATCCCGTGGAAAATACACGTTTTTCTTCTATTTGACGATATACATCATTCTTCATACAGCAAGAGGGAAGACAGCATGGGCGTTTGAAAGCTTCATTTGTATTAAAAATACCACAGCCACCACAGTAAACACAAAATGCGGAACCTCCGCTCTGTGCAACACAATACAGCTGTGCCATGGAGTCTTGATCATCTACTTCCCTATACTCACCATTATTTCCAGCAGCGGCATCGTCGTTATCACCATTGTAATAACCACAATGTGTTTTAAACGAATTTATACGATATGCCAGCCATTGCCGCTGGAAATTTGGGAAAGTCCGTGATTGCCGTTTCTTTAGGAGCATCAAGATGATTTACCAGGTACTGTGGCATGTGATTTTGATACGATGAAAATGATATGGTTGGATCATAGGGTAATATTTTGTTCAACCCTTTAATTCGAACTGTCCCCATATTCCTAAAATAGTCAAATTCTTTGCAATTACACAGAAACGTTGGATGGTACTCATTTGGAAACTCTGGGCATTCATGCTCCAGCATTATTGCTGCCATATGTTCCATCAGCTCATTAACAAATCGTTTTCGGGACCAATACCATCTAGCTTCGTCTTCGTGTTTCCTGTTAATCCTTAAATTATAGCTTTTCTTAACACGATGATAAGCTGTCTAAGAGGCTTCTTTTCGTCAGTTTTTTTCTCAATCTTGGAATGAAATGTCGGTAAGTCCCCTTCCCAGACGAGAATTTGGCGATGACACTCTGTTTCAGGATCTGGCATGCGTTTTTTCAACGCACAAGTGGATTGACATCATGGTCGAGTTGTTGGATTGTGATATCTGAATGAGCCATAACCCCCACAATAAACACAGTATGCAGTTCCTCCAGTTTCCGCCACGTAATATTTTTGAGCCATGTCTTTACCTTTCCCATCGGTAAAGGGCTTGCCATTATAGAAATGGGTATCATTCCAGTTCGCACTAAATGATTTTAACCGAAATTCAAGATCCATTGCTTTAGGAAATTTTGGAAGTTCTGTGACTACTAATTGTTTAGGTGGAGATAGATGATTTAGTAGAAGCTGCGGGAACATGTTACGATAGTTTAGATAGTTGTGGGAGTTGTCCTTGTGTCTTCTGAACCAGCGAACTTTACTCCTCCAGTTTTGTCGAAGAAACTCGAATTCTTTACAATTACATAGTAGCGATACCTGTAATTGGTTGAATGGTTGTTGGCACACATGATAGAACATGATTGCTGCTAAGTACAGTATCCGCTCATGTAAAGCTCGTTTTTCTATCCAATATATTTTTGCTTCATGTATAAGTTCCGGGTCAATTTTCAAAAATAAGTTTTCTTTCAAACCTAAGATTTTCTTTTGCTCCTGTTTTTTCGGTCGTGTTCTTCTTCTTCTTCTTCCTTTTCTATTTCCCCATGATACACTTTGGGTTCCTCTGTATCTTCATTGTCTTCAACAAAGATTGTCTCAAATCGCGGAAATTTTGTTGGAGACGGATCTTCAAATGGTACCTCAATTATATCAGGTGATGCAGGGGAGTTTTCAAAATTCACAGACATTTTTGAAACAAAATTTTTCAAAAAAATAAATGAACTTGTTTGTTATAGAGCAGAAGGAATTGTGGAGCAAATGATACTCTGCTATGGCAAAACAAACCCCATATATAGGGGAGAAACAAACTATTTGTTTTGGTTTTTCATTATCCACTTACCGTTATTGGATGATATATTTAACCTGTAAACATTTTCATGAAGGTTATCAAGTCTCGAAGCTTATAATTGTATTTACAATTCAGTGCTTTAACTACTCTGCCAAACGATCGGGCATTGGGTTTAATACGTTTTATCCCTTTGATATACGTATACGAGGGAATTCAGAACGTTTATTTTTGAGTAGTACGTTTTAAAGCAATTTCGACATAACAAGGATGACCCTGACCCCTATCAAGGTCGGGTATCCTTTACCGTTAGGCCAATTCAAAAGGGTATAACTTTACCATTAGGCCAATTCAAAAATAAATAAAAAAGGTCATGACCTTGGGCAATGACCCTTATCTAGTTCACCTATCCTTTACCATGGGGCCAATTCAGGCTGGATGGGCTTAAGCTTATATACTACTATGAAACTTACTAAATAACAAAGGCAGGTATGCAAGAAAAGTTTTCTTGCATACCTGCCTTTGTTATTTAGTAACAGTCGTACAGACGGGCACGAGCCTAAAATATCCCACGGGGTGATGCTATATCGTACACCAAGCGTTAGTTTGTTTGAAAGCTAAAATTGCAAACGTCTGAAATTCGTTCAAGTTAAATGTCTATGTTCATTCACAACCGCTGCTCCTGCATTCACAACTAATGGAATTTCTCACGGGCTTTTACGGGCTTTCACGGTCTTTTTTAACCGCGATGAAAAGACCGTACCCGCCCGTTACCCGTCAAACGTAATAATTTTTACCCGTACCCGCTCGAAGCCCGTGCGGGCCGGGCTTTTTGCGGGCTTACCCGTAAATTTTAACCGCCCGAGATGCTCTATTGTACTGACTACATGCTAAGCAACACATGTTATTACATTAACAATCCAGTTTAATTTACTTATTAGTGGAAGTAGCATAATGCTACATGTTTTAGGACAAATTTGTAGCAAGTGTTTTTATGTGTATTACACATTTGGAGAGGGCCCCTTTTGGTATTTCTGATCCAAATAAGTTTGGTGTGTAGGAAAAGTTTACCCTCTGCTGGTTGTTGATTCCCCAAACGCAAATGGTCATTCCTGGAAAGAGTCAATGTTATATATGGCTTATCATTCTTTCCAGCTTATTGATTTTGAAGTCCATAATAAAAATTATCCGACATTTATGGAAATGTCAAGTATATGTGAACATGCATTGTGTGCATATACATATAGCATACATCATCAAGGGAACTACTTACAGGAGATAAGTTTCGGTATTCTTATGAATATGATTTTACTTTAATTAGCAACTTCATAATGTTTGCAAAAACGTTTCCGTAGCAAAGATTCCACTTATAAATAAATATGACTGCAACAGAGTACTTTTGAATTTTGAAAACTTAACATCAGCAGAATCGTAGCAGTTTCTGTCTACCCCAATATAAATCTCTAGACAGGCAAATATTGTTATTTAGTTTTCGCATTTTCAATTTAACTTTCCCAAACATACCTATTGAATTCAATGTAGCGAAAGGGGCATTAACATCAACGATTTCCGCATTGTCAACGAAATCCATCCCGGGGGTTACAGGTATAGTTGATAGTGTGTAGCTAGGTCCGGTTTTGTACATCAAAGAAACTATTCTCGTAGTAATAGTCACAGGGAAAATTCCAAGGAGTTTTACAAAGTTTAGTGACGCCAATGAACTCCAGTGGGCCGCGCTCTTCCTTACTACATCCTGTGTGACCATGAGTCGATCCGTTGATGAAACAGATTTGAGCGGAAGCTCCGTTAAAAAGCTCCTACTATAATGTTGAAAAATATTTTAGAGTATACAAACTCAAATAAAAGGAATTTAAAGGAATATATATATATAGCAAATATATATAAATATTGCAATTCCAATCTTCCTTACATAATGGTCTAGAAATCATGCTTGCAACTTCGTGATAAAATTCAATTCAAGTTCAACTCAATACTCCATGGCAAACATGGGCGCCTGCCTAGATTCTAGGCCCTATAATAGGCTAAGGCTCAAGGATGCGGCAAGTTGGGATATAAATCTAGGCGAGGTTCTAGGCTGGGCAATCACCACCACAATATAGGCTTAGGGAAAATCTAGGCTATTCAGATATTTCCGAACAAGGGGCTGGGCTATTCAGGCAGGCTACAAGTTCGTTCAAGTAAAGGCTAGGCGTTAGTGGTGAACATTCTCAAAGCACGAATTGGTTAGGACAGGATTACAAGATCTTTGGGAAAACGTTTGCAGAAACGGACTGACAATGAGGCGGGAATTACATGATACCCGTAATTGCCAGAGTATATGCACATGTATACCACAGTACATGCATAATCGTCCCATATTTATTCCCACTGGATACTATGTAGTTTACTACATAATTAATCAAAACCCTACATTGGTATTCAAATTGCACGTGATCATTGCGTACGGCTTGGATATGCACTATCTAAAACTCACAATTATGTCGCCTATATAGGCTGGCAAAGCGCTGTCAGAAGCTATACAACAAAAATATAGGCAGGCAAGCAATGTACACTAGGACAGATATAGGCTAATAGGCAGGCAGTTAGAGTACTTGATCCTTGGTATTAAGGCTCTTCTTTTCGTTGAAACAGCCTATTGGCCTATATAGGATGGCACACACATTCATTCCAACTCAGTTCACTGTACAAATACAAATATGACGTTCACTCAAGTTCGTTACTATTATTTTTACCGCTCATTCAGTTCAGTTCAAATTTATTTTGCAATTATATCAGTTCAATTCAAGTTCAGGTAAACCAGTTATTCGTTCAATTCAGCTCATTTTAATAATTATGTAATAAATTCTGTATTTAAGCCAATAATTTATATATAATATAGCTAATATTTAATCGAGTATTTACGAATATTAAGGGATAACAAATCCCAGTTTCGGCATTCCACAAAAAATAAATTCCTTGTCTGGTATACGTTTAGTTTATATTCTTAGGTAAACAAGACACAGAATATAATTTACTGCCCCATTTTTAAATACTAGTTTTGATAAAATTCGGATTTCATCACAAATCACTTTGAGGTGGGAATTTCTTGGACATTCACTTTGACCAATTATACCTGTCTAGTTCATGCACTTGGGATTTCCAAGACGAATCGCTTAGTACAAATAATAAAAGCACATCTGAGACAAAAAACACGATGATTTCGTGGTATTTGCAGGTGGAAATATGGAGTCAATATGTCAAATAAAATATATATTACTACATGTTCTAATATTTCCTGACGTTCAACTAAGTTCAGTTCAGCGATTTGCTAAACTTATCGTTAATAATTCAAGTTCATTCAAAGGGGAAAATAATTCAGTTCACGTTCAGGCATTTACTCTATTAATATATTTCCGTTCATTCATGTTCACTCAAAACGTTAAATATTTTGAAAAGTTCAGTTCAGGAACTAGTTCACTGAACGAACTTGTTGCAAGCATGCTAGAAATTGCTTGGTTGACAACATTTTTCGTTTGGATAACCTCTTGGGATAAGGAATATAGCCGTACTGATTTATCCTGCAAAGTACAAGTATTTATATACCTTGAAATGTATACAACCTTTTTTAGTGAAAGGTGCAACCAACAATTCACAAGGATTTCATACAGCTAAAAGTAAATGTTGAATGGATATATACGCAAAATACACTGGGAATATGGATTACAAACTCGCGCATTACTTGGACCTTGTGAAATGCGTTTTTCGTTTTTATTTTCCGGCTTTCTCAATTCGATAATAGAAACATCTTCATACTTCATAACGAGTAACTCTATTTAAAGTTGTGGTTTCACCTTGTGACAGACTAATTATCAAGTAAATAGTTTGAACACTTGTAAAACTGGACTTTAGTTTTGAGAAATTCCAACCGGTTCTTACTATAGCTTACTTCATTCTGAAATTTCATTTGAAATTTGTGAGAATTTAATAAACATGTATTTGACGTCACTGTACCGTGATTTTACTGTATTGTAGCTCCCTGGGATGGAAAAATACCAACATATGAATACGTCTTTACTACAATACTTATATGAAATTAACCAATGAGTGGTACGTTTATTACCAGCAGATGTTGCAACCCGACCCGAGAAATGCGCCGCATGTTGTAAATAATTACCAAAAATACTAAAATATTATTATTTCCTCCTATTAAGCAGAAATTTATTACTTTAGGAGGAGATTTTGCCACGAAACTGCACAGGGTGAATATTTTTTCATCCTGTGAAGATCACGGTGATCCCTATCACCAACATTCAACTCTTGTATGAAAACAAATGATAGAAGTCCACCTCGTGGCACAACGTTTCTCAAATATTTTCGCGTATCAAGAACAGAGGTCTAAATCTTGCAAAGCGGAATTACTTCCCGAAAGTAAAATTTATTGTGATTTTGAAAGTTGGAGAGTAATAAAATGGGTTCATTTAACTGAAACTAAATCTGTAACTAATTCTTTGTGCATTCAAAACGCACGTAGCCAAATACTGTATAGAAAGAAAAAACTTGTATGACGGTTGTACGTAATTATATGTAAAATCGCTTCGCATATACGTTTAATTTTTTTTAATATGCTAATTGCAGATTAGCAGGGTAATTATGACAACTATGGACATAGCCGAAAAACACGAAGCAAGTAGAAAAATACTTATAATTGGGTTTCAAAGCTCAACAAATTATTGCAACAATTATACCCCACAGATGAAGGACTCTTTAAAGGCATGTGACTTGTACATGGCGATTCATCGAAAGCAGAACGGATTTTCAATCATGCGTCATTTAGGCGTGGTAAAACATCTCCGCTGCTTCTAGAACCATAAAGAGCTTTTTTCAACTCTCATTACTCCTGTCTGAAATGCTGACTCACAATAAAATACAATCTTGAATCATTATGGTTTGAACTTGGAAACTGGGTTGTAGCAAATTATAAAGAAATATTTGGAAGGACACTTTGACTACTGATATTTTCCTTTAATATCTTTCGTGCATCAAAGTAATTATACATAATAAGAAAGAAATGGTGTTCAAAATTTCCTTAGTTTTTTGTAGACATTGCTCGAATACGACCTTAAGAGACATTTACGTTTATAATCAAGGTATAGTTACGCTATCTGTTACAGCTTTTTAAGATCCATTTGAAAGCAAGCTCAAATTGATTTCGGTTGCAGGATTCTAGTTCCGATCGTAAGCATTTCACGAGTATCGCCACGAGTCCACGGTGTAGAAACACTCTAACCAGGATTAGAATGAGAATTCTATGAATTTCAAAGCAAGAAATTTTAAATTCGTATCATCCAAACTAAAAGGCTTATAAATTGTTTGGTTGGATAACTTTTTGTCAGGGATAAACTCTCAGAGTAAGGATTATTTTCCTACGGATTCTTCCTGCAAGGTACAGATACAAGCATTTATATTTAATGGTCTATGAAACTGTTATAATTTAAATGTTTCATTAATATTACTCACACAGTTGAGGCTTGTGGATCAAACACTAGGTTTTCATACATCTAGAGATATGTTTTAGATGGGAATGACTGTTAAACAAATAATAAGATCCGGGAATATGCTTTAGATATGATTTGGGTTCTGGGAAACGAGTGTTTGATAATGGAAACATTATTTTGGGATATCGCAATTATTATCATTATTTTCCAAAATCATTTCCGGCTTATTAAATTCAAGCAAACAAAATGCAAGTTCATATTTCATCATTTTCAGCACTAACATTCAAGTTTATATTAAAGGTGCGGTTTTAATTATTAGGTACACAATTTGGAAATACCCGTTATGTGTCCAGGAGCAATTCGCAGGTGTTTTTGGGCATTTTTTAAAAATACGTCAGAACGGTACTTTACGTATCTTTGATGAGCATGACCATTGGATGCCGTAAAGCATTCCGTACTTAATAGATTTTTTTAATATTACCTTACCAAAGCTCTCAATGCACCTTTGCGTTCCCCAATTACCAGAGTTTACTGAAGTACATATTTTTTTATTGCAGAGTCCAGAATCCATCCGACAGTAAACTTAAACTAACAAAGACCAGCAGGCCCAAAAATTTGAAAATACTTACACCTATTATTTATTTTACGATCAACCATTAATAATTATGAACCCGATGAGTATGTTTAATTTACTTCAATGAAGACACAACAACATGCTTATATATGTAAGTACAATCTATTTATTGGATGTATAAGTAAGGACTTTGAATATGTCCGGAAGAACATGGAGCGAGAAAGAAAAATGTTTATAGTTGGGCTTGAATGCTAGAACAATTAAAATAATTATACCCCACAGACGAAGGACTGTTTGAAGGTACGTGAATTCCACAAGATAATGTCTCACAAAACTGAAATGCGTATTTGAAGGTTTGAAAATTGTCCATTGTGAATTAGCCTTGCCGCTTCAAGAAACATATGCAGCCTCTTTACCTTCTCACATCATTCCTGTTTGCAAATAAAAGCGAAAATAAAATATGACGTATGTTTAGATGGAAACTAACCTTTATTATTTGTAATTTCCAAGTATGTTTAATTTTTTTTTAAATAATTGCTTGCGTACAGTGCTTATCCAAGACATCAATAACATTCTTACATTAGCACAGACTAGCTATTTATTAGGTGTCTACGCTGATTGCGAGAACTTTGGACACGGCCAGGAAAAATTTGGAAACATGTTTTTAATTTAAAAACTACTTAATTACTTGTAATACTACTAACTCAGACATCTCTATAATTCCTCATTCTTGATTAAACTACTTCTAATCCGGTTTGTATCTAAAATATTTAGTTCTAAAGTATGTATGTATATACATACATACTCGTTCGTTTGAGACATTTGATTCTGTTTCCTTGAATTTTTAAATTTGTTTACGAAATATTCAGTGTACATAAATAACTACGGAAGTCAGCAATTTATGGTCTGGTATTATTCCATGACTTACAATGAGAAGTCAATGGAAAAATTTTTACTCTAAGTTAATATTTGTAACTAAATAGTTAACCTGAATTATTACCCCAAAGAAAAAATCCACGGTTGTTTCCCATCGAATCAAAAAATTAAGTTTCGTTTTTAAGTCTGTTTTTAAGTAACCAGTTTGTGGTATTTGCCCATTTGTCACTTGGGCTTCCTCTCATTCCTGTTTAATGCCTATATCCATGTACCGTCCATGTTGAAATGTATTTAGAATTCTCGTAAAATAATGCCATGAGTTGGTAACGAACTCACCCCTTCGAAAAAGCCCCTGATGTTTGCTAGCATGACAGAAATGTACTTTTACTATAAATATGCGTGCAAATGTACCAGCAATCTGATAACTCGTGATAAACGACGCCTCGTTTAACCCTATACTTAAACACTTTGCTTGCAGTGAAATCTAAGCATAGTATTGCATCTAGAGCAAAACGAATTATTTTAGAGCAGTCACCTAAATTAAGCATTTTAATGAAATTTATAACCAGTCAGAATCAGAACATTTGAATGATGTGAAGCGATTGTGAATTTTAAGAATTTAGTAGGAAATCATTTTGATGTTCAATGCTAGCTAGATGTTTAATAGATCACGACCCGTATTGTGAGAGCTATAGTTGTACATGCCTGAAAATACATGGATCAAGGTTACAGAATTTCTAATAGTTCTTATAATAGAACAATAAAATGTAGTTATGACCCAAGAGGCGAATATAAACGTCTTTATACTTTAAAAAGCTTGTTTATCCAGTTTATATTGCCTCGCTGCGGTAATTAAACTATTTCCAGTGTGGTGGCAACGCAGTGGTCGAAAGAAAGTTGGATGGTTCATCCATTATCGGCATTTGCTACCCAATGTCTTTAGCTAGTTTTTCCGTCCTTTTAATAGTAATTTTAAAACTGATGTTAATCGCCAGAGTTACCATACATACAAAATTCTGCGCTTTAATTTTATCCCATAATATCACACCCTGTAATGGTATTTGGGACACGCCTACAAACTATCTCGTGACATATTACTCCGTTGTACCCCATGCCTAAGAAATGTAATTACGGTGGAATCTTGAGCAATCTATTACAGCTAGAACAAAAATATTTTCCAAGAAGACATTTTTCAAGATTTAATTTTAATTGGGTTCAATGTTACTTTTAACCTTAATTTTGGGTCAAAACCGAGGGACCGCTTTTAGGACACGTTGGAAAACTGAGCGATGTAGGGCTCTTGTGTGCTTAAGTGTGCCGTCTGTATTTGGTGCTCCAGCGTCAAATTTTGTTTTTGTCAAATTCTAAAACTTCAGTAAAAAATCAAAATTTCAGTTATTTTGAAAACAATCCTAACTTGACTGCTCTTCCTTGACCGCTGTATTCAGAGTTTCCAAGCTTCACAGGTAGAACAAATTTTTAAAAACCATAAAAAAAGGAGGATGGTTGGTCAATGAAAAACATTGATGCCGAACACATTATTTAGTATGGTATTGTACTGACTACGTGATAAGTAGCCCATGTTATTACCATAAGGTTTTAATTGTATTTGCATATTAGTGGAAGTATGATAACGTTACATGGTTTAGGACAACTTTGTAGCAAGGTGATTTATCTCCTGTGCAACATATTTGGAGAGGGTCCCTTTGGGGATCTCTGATCAAAATAAATTTGGTGTGTACAAAAAGTTTACCCTCTGCTGGTTGTTGATTCCCCAAACGCAAATGGTCACTCCTAGACAGATTCAATGTATCTTATCATTTTTTGGAGCTCATTGATATTCAAGCAAAATAGTAAAAATTATCCCTGACATTTACGGAAATGCCAAGTATATAAAGGACCACTCGATACTTTATCCGCATTGCAGATACTATATATGTAAAGAGGTTGGTATTCGTGCATGTTCATATATGCAGTTTTGAGTTTTGAAAACATAACAACCGCGGAATCTGGAACACATAAACACCCAGGAGTCCGATAATCTCAGTTCCGGCAGGACACCCAAAACTCTCTGCTCACGAAAACAAACGTAACACAGTTCCTGTCTACCCGAATTTAAATATCTAGACAGGCAAATATCATAATATAACTAGAAGCTTTCGCTTTTCTAACTAAACTGTCACATACATACCTATTGAAATCGATAAATGAGTGGCATAAACGTCAAAGATTTCCGAATTGTCAATAAACTCTATGTTAGAGGTTACAGGTATAAATGATAGTGAGTAGCTAGGCTCAGTATTGTACGTGGAAGAAAATATTCTCCTAGCAATGGTCAAAGGGAAAATCCGAAGGAGCTTTATAAAGTTTGGTGACGCCATTGAACTCCAGTTGTCCCCACACTTCCTTACTATATCGTGTGTGACCATAAGTCGATCCATTGATGAAACGGATTTGAGGGGCAGTTCCATTAAAAAACCTATCCTATATTGTTGAAAAATATTTTAGTGTATATACATGTACGTAAATAAAAGGAATTAACACATGATTTAAAATCATGTCTAAACTCTACGCTTGAAAGGAGGGTCCATCAAAAGCAATAATGTTTCCGTAATTGTTCCAATCAAATAAAATTTAACCAAGTAAACAGTGTAACAGGCGTTACCGGGGAGTATTATACAGTAAATTTGACATGATCACTTATTCGTTTCAGGAAAAGAATAAGTACGCCTCTATAAATTCTTTCAAGATAGGAACTTCCACAATAAACTTACCATTGTTAATGATTTTAAACAAGTCTAATCTCGACTTATTTTAAATTTTAAAAAGTACAAACGTTACCCTACTGGAATTATTACATGTAGTTACTTCATCCTCAAGGATGACCGGAAGTGCGGCTAATAAATCTATGTATTCTGGGGGTATTTTTTAAAGCGTTACCAGAGTTTGACAAATTTTCCCATTAATTGCAGAGTGGATTACAGATGCATAATCAACTTCGTGTTTACCCTTGATTTTTTTGATCTTACTCACAAGAATTCTTTCAGTAGCATCGTAAACGTAAGGGTTCATTAGGTCACGTTTGTTGAAATATCTGCCCCGTAACATTGCTGGAATCTGTTTTGCAACTGCATACGGAAACAAATACATAAGTTTGCATTAATCCCAAAGCGAAATTTGTTTGGGAATTTGTTGTACTGGCCTAGCAATAGGAGATGGTGATTGAAATTACATGCGAAAGATTCCTATGAAACTTATTGCATCTGCAATGGAATGGTCCATACAACAAATCAATAAGGAATAACGGTCACGAGTGTTTGATCCTAATTCCCACTTGTACTCTGAGACGAGTAATATTTCCCAATGACTTTGATTGGGTCTCCAAGGTAAAGTCAGTAGCTGCGCTATAACTTCCTTCACAGAAGTTTTCTCAGAGAAAACGATTTGTGCGTTTTCCAGAACGCGAATCTAAAAAATGATACAAAATTGTGTAAGTTTCTTGTAGAAACATTTTCCGTGTGAATCTTTTAATTTGGAAATTTCGGACCATTTCGTGGATACGATTTTCTGCAACATTGTCTTGGGTACCCCTGTACAACCGAACGTCAAAAGTTTTTCTGAAAATATCTTGTCAGAAAATACAAAATTCTGCCAATTTTGCTTCACGCTTTTAAACATTCAAACCTTAAATCTTTACGTAGGTCAGCGATGAATATTTCAGAATAATTGAAACTAAACTTGCCACAATTCGTTTAGATTCAAAATTTTTAGTGAATTGTTTGTGTGGTTATGGAGGTAACAATTCATTTTTGCAACTTTCCAAACGAAAATATTGTTATGTACGGTATTACCCGGGTATTGATGTTGTGTGGGTAATAGTAATGTAGCCTAGGTTCGGGTGTTCCATCCCCTGAATTCCTGGAATCCGATGTTGTTGGAAACGCATGAATAAATGGAACTTATTGAATTCTGTGTGTAGTTCGTTTTATTAACTTTTGGCCAATTTATTGTTCCTAAACTGATACAATTTACACTGAACAATTAACATTTAACACAAATAGAATTTGAAGTCTGAATCTCTTCTTCATGAAATCTTCCCGATTTCATGTCACCCCGTCTGCTACCTTTTGAGCTCCATCCCGGAGGGAATGGACTCTAGGTGCGGTTCCTCTTGATGTTGCTTGGTTGAAGTTGAGATTAGAACTTGTACTTACTCTACGTGTCTTAATCTAAATCTAATCTTATCCTATTCTTAGTTTATTGTTTATTAAATAATCTGAATCATTTCCTTATAATTATGTTATGTTAGCGTTTGGCGTCACGTAGCCTCTGCTTACGACCTTCCAAACTATTTGCTGACTTAGATTATGCTTATTCTACTCTATTTATAATATATCCGTAACATTCCTCTTCTGGGTAATTGTCGACCTCGACAATGTCATCTGTCGAAGTTCAAGTTCATATTATTTGTATTTATACTAATTCTATTTTTGTTACCATACTTTGTAGCTTAATCTTGGTCGTAATGGTAATGGTTGGTCTTTGTAGCATGGTCGTAATGGTATTCATGGGCATTCTTATTGTTAAGGCATTGCATACAATTTTTATACATGTTCATCATCATATGTGTATATACTTTGTAATGCTGTACAATATTTGATGGTGTTATTGTTTGTATGCTGTTGTGAAAGTTCTTCTTATAATCTTAGATCTTAGAATCGTTGCACAACAAAATATAGGTGTTACCTTTACAATTTGCATATACAATATTTACATGGAATACATCGTTATTTACATCATCATTTAACTTGATTTCTACTGTTATTTATCGTATCTAAGATTAGAAACATCGTAGCAGAATTGAAAATTTTGTACACATGTTTTGAAAAGAATTTGTTTGTAAAACTGTCTTGACTGCTCTCCAAACATATGAGGAAAGGTCAGCAAAGATTACTTGAAGGTAGATATGAAACTATTGACTCTTGTTTCTATTCTCATTTGATTTCTAATTTTCTGATACTGAATACTAGTTGTTGAAACATTGTGACTACTGTCAGTTACTGCTATTACTAGGGTAGTGGCCTAATGTATTTTTAAAGGTGTATTTTAATTATTAAGCTTGTAAAATCCCGTGAGTTTCCTTGTAAAACAATTTAACATGTCACAGACAAATCATTGTGGGGAAATTTTGTCAAAAATTTGTGATTTTCGAATCTTTGTTAAGATCAAAAGAGACGGTTTTGAGCGTTGAAGTTGCTCCCTGAGTTGTTTTTCGGTGTTTAGATTAGGAATTATGTCCTTCTCATGCACAACTGTTGGCAATTTCACCAAATGTGAAAACATCGTGCTCCATGAAGTTCTGTAAGTGGTTCTTACGACTCCATAAGACATAAAATCATCTTGTACCGTGAACTATTTTCTCAACTGAGATAGGAATGTATTTTGGCGATAATCATAAATATATATATATACCTTGATCTGTAAAAAAAAATCTTCTTTGATGAAACGTGTCGAATTTGTAAATTAAATTTTCTGTTTAAAATTTCCTTCAGAATTGTGTTTTCTTAATATAATTTTTGTTTTGGGAAACTATGGAATTTATCAAAGCTAATAAGACATTTGATCTTTTAAGATTTAAAACTGATCCTTTTTACTGGATGTTGAATTTAATCATCGTATATAAACGAAGTGAATTTAATGATTCCGTAAACCGTTGGAATCCATCACTGAAACTGTAAGAGATAATTTTTCTAGTGATAACTATTGTCATCTCTGATGTGTACTAAAATTGTAAAAAGATATCAACACTGTTTGCAATGTAGATCCTAGCTACCTTTAAACTCGCGATTTAAAATACGAAACAGCACTCGCATATGTCGATGACATATCAATCATGTCATATAGTTTCTCTATTACTGTAATTTTCTTACTTTTTATATTTTTATTTAAAGTTCCTCCTACCTATTCATAGTATGTATTTTTATTTATTTTTCTGGTCCCTACAGGAGATCTAGTGCTCCTAGGATCCTTCAGATCTGGGCACATTCATGTCAACTTTCATTTAAAATGCGATACATCTTGCAAGTAAATAATTTATAAGCGAACCTGTACTACAGAAATTCTTTTGGAAGAATCTATCCTTCGGACTTCCGTTTTACTTAATCTGTTTTTCTAGGTACCTAAAATATTAGCACGTCTAGCTAAATAGATTTTGTTGAACTAAAGTTAAGAGGTAAACTGATCCTGATCGTAGAGAACTTGCTTATACAGGGTTCTGATTTTTTGCTGGAAATTTGTTATCCCGCTCATCCTTAAGCGATGAGTAGGTTAGAAATTTAATTTTTATCCTTCTCATATGGAGTTGAATGACCTAATAAAGTCACAAGACATTACAATCATCACTCATTGGCTGTTGAGTGAACAAGCCTCAGGGAATTATGATATTGCCTGAAATTTTTGTTAGAACTGAACCTTATCTTGAAACATTTTTCATCTCGTTAACAAATCAGTGTTTGTTTTGAAAACACAGCCTGACTTGATAGTGTTGATGTCTAATAAAAACCTAATCACTGGAATCAATGGGGTGAAAAGGAAATTGGAAAGAAAATGGATAAAGAATCCATCGAAACACGAAAGATATATTGATTTGAATCACATAATCTTTAAAAGGGACATAAAGTCTCGGTATATTTTATTGGCAATCAGAATGACGTCTCCTATTGGTAATCTGCCTCTTTAACTAGATTGAACTTTTCGTTCGTTATGTGAACTTTTATTATTTTCATTTCATTTTTATATTTTTGTTGTATATGAACTTGTTTTTCTGTCTTTTCTCTTCCTAACCTTATTGTACTTATAACTACTTATCCTATTATTTTGCTAATACTATCTTATAATCTAGAAATATTTTTAAAATATTTTTCCATACAATTTTATGGTTTTGCATATTTTTCTTCGTTATTTTCTTTCTTGCGTTGGTCCTTCCCGGTTAGGTCGGTGTTATAGTTGTACGGTTGCTCTGGTTGTGTGTCGGCCTACTTGAGGTTGTGTGTTGGGCCTCACAATTCTGCATCCGACTAACTGCTCTATAGAATTTTGGACTAATGCCTGCGTGTCTGCAACATTGTCTAATTCTCTCTCATTCGGTGTTTGTTGATCTGATTTCTTTTTCTGCGTTCGAATTCGGTACAGTATTACTGTGAATATGAATATCACTATTGTGGTAATACAACCGAATGAACTAATAATGACTACGGTGTAATCCGTGTCTGATGTTGGAACCTCATTGGGTTTCCAATCAATTTCCGTGAATTGGTCCATCCATGGTGGTCTGCTATCCCTCAGCATCGTGGGCTGTTGGTTTTGTATGAATTGTTGTTGAGGTTGTAGTAGAGCCATTTGTTGATTCCTCTCCATGATTCTCTGGGCTTCTACGTTTGGGTCGTTCGGGTCATACTGCACTATGGCTAGTTTTCCGTCATCCTTGTGGTGTAGTATGTGTACTGTTGGGTCCTTTTGTGATAGTACTGATGCTGTGATAGCTCCGCTTCCGACGGTTATGGCTGGTACCATGTAATTTGCGAACCATTTTCCGACTTGAGTTCCTAAGGTTGCCATCAGTGGTCCTCCCCATGGTTCTGGACTTGGTTGTGCTATCGGTCTGGTTTCGGAAACGTCCATTGCAATTAGAATTATTGCAAGGTTCAAAAGATTTTGGCACTTCATTTTCACTGTGTGAAAAAAAAAACTTTGTGTGACTGTTCCTTATCCTTTAGTAGTCTCAGGTATTTGAGCTCTCCGTGGGTGTTGAGGTTATAATGAGTACTCTGGTGTAAGAGTCTCTTATTTATATCAGTATATTGTTTGTGTTTTCATCTTCCGATTGCGAAAGAGAATTCTTTTCTTAATTCCGATGTTGTAATCCGTATGTCCCACTTCCGGTGACATAATCTTTTTGTTAGTATTTCTATCCTATGAACTCTATAAAATGTGTTAGTAAGTAAGTTGTTTTTGTTTTGTTTTCTATTTTGTATTTTATTTTTATTTGTTTTTCATTTCTAACTATTCTGTTATGGTGATCATTATGTAACATCCGCCGTAATCCCAATGGTTGATGCTGCATAAGATCTTAAAAATGTTTTATCGTAGATCTTCTCTTGCGAAATAATCTACACTTTACATTCCCTTCGGGAATTTCTTCCGTCATCAGGTAATTTGGCTTCTGCTTTTCCCCGCTAGTTCTCTTTCTCTTTATACCATGACCTGGATGGACTGGTCAGGTTATTATCCTCTGTGACGTTTTAATCGTCTTCCTCGGACGGCCCTCTGAGGGTGCCTGTCTCTTCCTCTCCTTCCGCTAGTGTTCTGAATGATATAACTGCGAATCTGTTCTCGGATAAAATTTCCGGGTCCCATCTTGCCCGTTCTGATCTTTCCCATAACTGATCCATTAGCCTTCTATGCTCCACAGGGTTTGTTATGGAAAGATAGCTGGTTCTTTGTTGTGTCACTGGGTCTCTCCTGAGTTCTTCCTGAATAAAATCATGTCCAAGGTCTCGAAAAACTATTTCGATTCCTGTTCGACCTCTGAGGGTTCGTATGAGATTTATTATATCGGGTTCATCTGGTCTTCCATCAATGACAACTGATCGCCATTGGGGTGTTTGGAATCGATCTATAGCGCTTGGTACCATATGTATTGGTGTTATTCCTGGTCGTCTTTCATTTCTTGGTGATAAATGATATGGTTTGTAACTTGGTCCGTCTCCACGGTTGCTAATTTGCTCCCGAATCCTGTGAAAATGTTCTCTTTGCCAGATTCGTATCGTGACAAGTTCGTTTAGATCTCTGAAAGAACCTGTTCTCCGGGGTTGTCTTAGGGTGGCTACTCCTCCTTTTAGTTTTCTAGCGTATAGGGTAGTTGGCTTTTGGCCTTCCCCTGCTAGTTTCATTGCGAATATCCAGTCTTCCCATTGTCCTAGTTCTTCTTCTATGTCGTCTATTGGATTGGGTTGACTTCTGCCGCTTTGGTTCATCGCTCCATATTGTCGCCACTCCTGAATTGCCTCGTCCTGATGATAAAGAGTTATGAGCCTTTCGGTCATACTCGCAAATTCTTGAAAGCTTAGCATGTGTATTGGTATACTTGCTAGTTGTTGTAAAGCTTTCTCTCCACGTCCGGTGATGGCGTCTCCTCTCAGTAGGAAACTATTTATCCATATTTCTTGCTCTCGCCAGGTTGGCTGAGTTCCTATGTCGAACCACATCTGAGTAATCAATCTGCGTAGCTCGGTTCCTGTTAGCCCTTGCATTACTCCTTGATGTTCCCGACATGTTAGGTATGTTGGTACTTGGTGATTGTCAATACCTCTTTGACCATTGAACAGTGTTGTCCAAAGTCTCGGTATCATTTCCCCTGGTGAGATGTTCATGTCTCCTGCCATTGTTTCCAGACGGGTGTTTTCCATTGGTACGTTTCTTCGACTTTGCCCGTATAGGATGAGCAGGTCTCGCTCCCTTGGGTCTAGTCTGCGATAATCTGTGGGATGGTCCATTGCATCATACAGCAATGCCCTTCTTTCCCGGATTAATTCTCCGTGATTGTTGTAATCTATTCCTGCCTGGTGTTCGGCGTACTCTATATTTGATTCATGAGCATCTGTTCTGGGTTCGCTTAAGGTGCCAAGCGCCCTTCGTAACTGCTCGAGTCGTAGTTGAGGTGGTTGGGTAGGTTGTTGGTGGATGTCAAGTCTCTCGATAAATGTCTCCCTGTACATTCTGTTGAGCCATCTCACCAGATTTTGCTCCGGACTGTTGGTCGAACGATGTGAGATATTGTATGTTGGAAATCTCTCTGGGTCGATGGTAGATTTCTGGTAACAATGAGGACACATGGTGGATCTTTCCCTGGTGTCCATGTTGTTGCTGAAGTAGTTGGTTCTCCTGGAGTACTGTTCTTCTATCCGACTATGACGTTCGTCTCCAGATATGTCCTCCAACACTTGATCCGTAAATCTTGGCGGTGAGTGGTCCAATGGATCATTGGCCCTTTCCACCATATTTTTCACTTGAAGTCGTACCGGATCCAGTTGGCTGTATAACTGTGTCTTGTTTGGGTTGGTAAAGATGACTATTTCCGCATCCTCATCTTCCCAACTTGGTGCTACCATCCATCCACGGACTCCTATGTAAAATGATACGTGAGCTAAATCAACGAATCTTACATCAGGTGAGTCGGGTTGTGCCAGTGGGTCTTCCGGTGCTGGAGCTAGTGGGTTTTCCTGGCGTTCTTCCTTGAACTCCACCTTTCGTTGACGTTGTCTAGCTCGTCTGGACTTCAGTTTGTCTTCAATGGGTGGTATAGGTTGTCCCGCTATCGTGTATGGTCCTGGTGACGGTGACCTTGATCCTCGTCTGTCCCTTGTATCGTTAAATATTACAGTCCTAATGGGTGAGTATACTCTAACCCTGGGTCGTTCAATTTCTGGCTCTGGACCTCGTCGTCGTCCTCTATACTGGAATGTACAGTTTGGAGCGTTGTCTCTTCCATACAACCTGTCCAACTCGGGTCTACTCCTTCGGATGTATTGTACCGGAATGTCCTTTTGTCTTTGCCAAGCTTCATGTGCTGCTAACTTGGTCTTTGGTCGTACGGGTGGCTTATGGCCATGTTTGAGTGGGCAGTATTCGCATCTGGTCTGCACCCACTTACTGTCTGTCTCATTGTCTGACGAACTATCTACCTGATGTTCCAATGGTGGCTTTTCTTCGTCGTCTAAGACTTCTTCCTTGATTACGTTCAATGATGTTCCGGCTCCTTCTTCTTGAGCTTCCATAGCTTGTTCCGTTGGCACAGCCGGTTCCTCTTCTGAGGCCAAAACCGGTCCTTCTGCTCCCTCTGTCCTTCGTGGGTGGCTTCTTCCGGGGTCACTTTTCCGTATTGGATCCTGGTTCCCTCCGAAGTCCATTCCGACGGTCGTGCCAATATAGATTACCATTCTGAGGGTAAATCGTACAAGCTGTTGAATAATCCCTGTAGGTCTTCCTGACGATGAGTGAGCCTCCTCTTCCTCGATTCGTGCCAGCATAAGCTGTAGCTGTTGTTTTAAGAATTGTTTACTATAACTGACGGGTGACCATGCGTTGGTCGGTCCTACGAATGCATCTCGCCTCTGCCGTTCTCTGGCTGCTCGTTCCGACGTTCGCTGGAAGAGTGGGTGGGTTTGTGAGACGTTGGCGTGTGCCTTTGTCTCCCATCCCTTGAGTTCTTCTTCTTCCAGATGGTCAACTCCATTGTATACGTGTGGTATGAGCAAAACTATCGTCCAGTTTGCCTCTGTGATCGTCGTTGCTAGTGCGAAGTGTACAACTTCACCTATTGCAATTTCCTCGGTGGGGTGAACATAGTCTTCCCCTTTTGTGATACTGTGAGGGTTGTTTTGCATCTGGCGTTGTAGGTTATTTATCTGGTCTTTTGCCAAGATACTCCGCCTGGTGCGTTTATGTATGGTTTTGAGTCCCAAAATTTGGATGACTTTGTCAATGAATTTCCCGTATTGTATTTCATATTCCTTCCAAATCTCGTATTTGGTTTGTAGTGGCAGTTGAATTGGTTTTGTTATTAAGTCCATTGCGACTGACTGTAAAGTTCTTGTTGTAAGGTGGTAACCGTCACGTATTGCTTGTGACATTAACCAAATAGCTTGCGGTAATTTCCGTTGGTCTCGAATTTTCTGTCTTCGTTCCTCTTCCTCCGAGGTGGGTTCAGGAGCATGTCGTCGCACTCTCCCGTTTTCGGATTCTTCCTCTTCCACTTCCTTGCCTAAAGCTTGATTCCATACTTTGGCTACAGAAGTTTCGTTGAGGTAATGAGCATTCCTTTGGATATCACCTGGTAATGCTATTAAATTCGGAGATATTTCTGTTGCTGTTGGATCTTTCTTAAGAAAATCTTCTAATTCTTTTTCCTCACTGGCGTTGACGGGCATTATCATCCAGATGGGTCGTTGGTCTGGTAGTTGGGACTCAATGAGTACCCAGTCCTGTGGTATTTTGACTGTTTTGAGTGGTTTATTCCATCTCCTGACTGCGTCTAGGATTGAGCTGGTGTAGACTCCTACTATGACCATTCCCGTGGTACACATGCCTACGGCTCCTGCTACTCCTCGTACTACTCCATTCTGCCAGAGTCGGTGCGCTGTAGCTGAACCGAAACTTTGGTATCGTACGGCTGAATTTCCGACCGGTGGGCATTCCCGTTGGCCGTAAGGGTCATAGTGTCCGATTTCCTCTGAGTCTTCCTTATTTTCGAAGTCTAGGCTGACATGGTCAAAGCCTCTTGGACTGGTTAGATTTTCGGTTTCCAATCGGGTCCACCACTGGTAATGTGATGTCCGGGTTGTTGGATATGGTCCGTAGTGTCCCGTCAATTCCTTTCTCAAGTTGGATTGTCCTATAGCAGATGTAATTAAACCGAACATTAATAAAAATGATAACCAACTGTTACCGAGGTAAGGTATGGGTCCTCCTCGTCTTCCTCCTCCTCCACGTCCCATCTCCGGCGTGTGAGGTGGCGTTTGAATTGATGAGGTTGACTGTCTTGGTTCCTCGTCGTCACTGAGGATGACGGTTCCGTCCTGGGGTGAGTTGGCAAAATCAGCCAATGAAAGCTGGTGGTGATTAACAATTTCCGTTGTATCCGAAGTTATTGATGATTCTCGATCTTTAGGTCTTCTCTTTGATCTGATCACCTCAAAATCCTCTGAGCTACTGCTCTGGTCGTTGTGTTGTTCGGCTATAGATAGCTCAGATGTTGCAACTTCGACGTTTTGTGCTGGTGAGGGTGGCATTTCCGTTGCTATTCCTGTTGAGCTTGCCGTTTCTGGACCATTTCGTTTTTCCTGAGCGAGCAAACGCTCTAGCTCTCCGGATGTGGCTGTTGACGTTGGAATGTTCGTTGGTTCAAAGTGTGCTGGAGGTAATTCTCTGGTTTGAAGGTCTATCTTTGACTCAGCACATACCAAGTGAAAGTCGTTATCATTTCTCCACTTTATCCATTCCTGGCGGTGGCGTGCTAATTCTTTCATTAATTCTTCCTTTTGCTTTTTCGCACTGTCTGCGTTGACATTTTGTCTGGCAAGGTTGCGGATGATTTCCCCGAGATCCTTTATTCGGTTTACCATCTCCTCGTGCTTCCCTGCTTTCCTGGAGTCTTCTCCGATTTTTAGGATGTTCGACTGCCATTTCGCCGGTGGTTGGGTTGGTGCTGTGTTCTGTCCGAATAGCTCTAAGATGGTCATCTGAGCCTCCTTCTTGACCTTCTTCTCCTTCTTTGCACGTTTCTTTGCATGATGTTCACATTCCTGTTGTACCACTGGTCCACTGTCGGTTGCAATTACTTGTCGTACCCTTTTACATCCTTTCCTACTACAGGTTTGGATGGGTACTGTCTCTTCCTCTTCTGAGTCTGAAGAAGATTCATTGGCGGTATCTCTGTCCGCTGTTGTAGCTGTGTCCGTGGCAGTTTCCTCGCTCCATAATGTCACAGCTACTGATGGTGGAGTCACTACAGGTACTTCCACTGGTCTTTCTCTTTGAGCGATGCAAACTGCACGCTGTGGTTTAGGTGGTTCACTATTGACCGGTATTGTTGGCGGTGGCATCTTTGTGACCGCTGTGTAGCTTGAAGCTGGAGCTGCTATGGGTGCTGTCAGTATTGACTCCCTCTCCATTCGATCCTTATAATCTTTCGCTGCTGGTGATAGAAATGGTGAAGGTGGTGGGGTTGACTCTCTCCTGCTCCTTGACCGCGCTGGACTATCATAGCGGCTCCTTGACCTGTCGTCTTCCCGTCGCTTCTTCCTCTCCGATGACGACTCTGTCTCCCGCTTCCTGGTCCTGCTGTCCTTAGAGCTGTGTCTTTCCCTTGAACTTTCTCTTGAGCTTCTGTGGTGTCTGCTCGAACTTTCTCCGGTAGTGATGGCCCGCCCGCGGCCTCTCCCGGCTGGTACCATGTGCGCCGAGTAGGCTGCGAATCTCGGAGGTTCCCTTCGTCGGTCCTCCAAGTTCCCTCGTCTCAGATCGGGTCCATAGTTGTCATCAATACGTCTACTGATTCTATGGGCTACGTCCTCGACCTGTTCTTCATGTTGCGGTAACCATTCACTAATTTCGGGGATGTTGACCCGGGTTACTCCACAGATGGGGTCGGCTCCCATCACTTTCCGAGATGAGCTTCGACTGGTCTTGCCTCGTTCATATTGAAGCCCTGGAGTAAACGCCCATGGATCATGTTCATAATCTCCCCTTGGATTCTTTTGTCCGGGCACGTCCTTTTCTTGCCTGTAATTCTGGACTAGCCATGGGTCATCTGGCTGTCTATTACGTGTTCTACAGATAGGAATCTGTCGTCGTATGGGAGTGGGATTAAATTCTTGCCCTTTAAAAAGGTAAACAAGATCATCTGGCGCTCGCTCGCCTCTATCTACTTCCACCTGCTGCTCCGGAAAATTTATTGACCCGCAAAAGTGCGGTTCTCGTCGTAATATACGATAATCTAGTGTTAACTCTCTAGGCTTTCTGAGAGCTCCGATGAGTACTGAATGAGTTACGATTTCTCGTCCATCTCGTCCTTGGATGATAATCCTGTGGGGTAACTTCCCGTCTACTCTGAGAACAACTTCCAGTCGTCCCGTATCTGAGTTTGGTAAAATTTTTGCTTGTGGTATTTCCACTTCAGTTTGACTCACGTATTGGGTCCAATAACGTGGTCGATCGTCGTCGTCCCTGTCGACGGCGGGTAGGGCGTCTTGGCGTGGAGTCTCGTTGGTTCGAGACCCGGATGCACGTGACCCTCTGTTCTCTGACATCTGGTTGGAGATAAAATACTTTACAATAATCTGATCTAATGATTGTGTACGTACCTACGTATCGGATTCTCCTTCGACCTTGTCGTATGAGGTAACTAATGAGATTTATACGGTCTCCAATCTTGAGATCAATCTCGCTTTGACCAAAACTAACACAGTTCGGTATTGTTGTTAAATATCTCGTGGTGCTCATTCGTTTTCAGACTGATCCAAATCTTCTCGTCCTTTTTCGGGTACGAGTTGGGTATCGTCTACTTTCTCCGGTTTCTTCAGCGCTTCCTTTTTGAGATGTTTTGACTGCCTCTTCAGCTCCCGGATTTCCTCCTGAACTTGTTGAAGCTCCTGTTGGATTTGTACTCGTCGGGTTCTGAGGGTCGCTGAATGTCTCTCGGTGGTCTGGCGTATTTGTTCTAATTCTCTCAGGCCTTCTGGGATTGTCTTTCGTGATGACATCCAATGACCTGTCCTCTTCTGTAGAAAATTCTACAGGTATATTAATGACTTCTGTATGGGTATCTACAGAGTCTTGTCCGCTTTCTTCCGCTGGAACTTCCTGGAATTCTTCGTCCTCTTCTGTAGAATTTTCTACAAGGACTTCTCGTTCCGAGGGTTGTTTGAATTGTTGGCTAGACTGTTTGCTGCTCGTATCTGATTTTTCAGAATATTCTTGGCTCTCTCGGTTTGTTCTATTTCTCTCTCTACTCGTGCTATTGCCTCTCTGATCCGACTGCCTTGCGCTTGTAGGCTTTGCAGTGTTTGTCTCTGAGCTTCGCTGGGTGGGCTTGGTGTTGAGTTCCACAAAGGGGGGCTCTTCCAAGGCCTTTTGCTCATCTGTGTGAAGCAATTGTGTTGAAATATCCGCCTTTACTGAGGGCCAAGGCACCTCAACTCGTGAAGTCGCTTCTGAAGATCCTTGATTTCCTGTTTCAATTTGTCCAGGTCTCCCTCTCTCTGTCGTAGGCGGTTGATTAATTCTCGGTTCTGATCCCGAATTGTAAGAATTTGTCTCTCTACGCTCACTGCTGTCGTCCACATCAAGTTCTGTTGGACTTATCCCTGAACTACTTAATTCCTTAAGTATTTTAAAGTCACTTTCATCAATAAGTGGTTGAGTCTCTTCCTCACCTTCGGATGTTACACCTGAGCTGTTTTCAGCTGGTTTATTAAATCCGAAATATCTTCTTTGGCTTTCTGAGTTTCCTGGAGGGTTGCTTTGTGATCTTTCTCCAGTTGTTTCAGCTTGCTCAGCACTTCCTGCTGTTCTGAAATCTGATGTAGAATTCTTTGTTGGAGACGAATTTCGTTCTCCTTTGCCTTGATTAATTGGGCTTGTAATCCCTGGATGATTAGGATTAATTCTCTCTTTGTGTGTGTCATCAGTTACTCTGGTTGAACCTCGTCTTGTGATTTCTCCACTTGTGGGCAGAAACTTGACGTTTGAGGTTTTGTTTCTTGAATTAGCAGTTCTAAGTCTGCGATTCTCTGTTTGATGTACTCTTCCTGAGCTGCGTACTTCCAAATTTTTATTTGGACTAAATTCCTCTGTTGTTTCAATCCCCTTATCTCGTCCCTGATTTCCTCTAGGGTGTTCATTTACTTTCGAGCGAGTGAAATATGGGTAATTTTTATCCAAAAATTCCCTATTATCTGAATAATTTTCTGACGAAAATTTTCTTACTTGTGTACTTGAATGCTTAATAGTACCTTTTCCTCCTTGAGTGTTATCTTTGTGTTGACGTGGTCCCTGGTTTGATCTCCCTCCTTCACTTGGGGTGATTTGAGAGTGTGAGTAATTTTTGTCACAAAATTCTCCTCTCTGTTGTACTGGCTGGGTTTGGTCACTTGAACTGTCTGAGTAATTTTCGGATGAAAATTCTCTAGTTATTTCTTCGGTTTGAGCAGGTTGAACTTTAAAAGTCACCTTCTTGCTCGTAGTTGAACTGTTATCTGAAGTGGTCGAACTCTTAAGAATTGACCGTGGCTGACTCACTATAACTTTTCCACACTTGTTCCAATTTCGTTTTGTCACCAATTCCACTATATCGGAATCTAAATCGTAACTATACTCGTCCTCAATGTGTTCACGCTGGAGGCACTTCTTAAGCCTCTCCACATGGACTTTCTGTCTCTTTTTAGAATTCCTAAGGTCTTGAATGATATAATTGTCTTTGGCTAAAACTTCTATGACTACAAAGGGTCCTTTGTAAGGGTGAAGAAAGCGTTCGCTCTTTCCAACTATCCTGGTCGGTGTAAAGACTCGCACTGTGTCTCCGATGTTGAACTTAACGAACCTTCTTTTCCTATCATACCAATCCTTACTGTAGTCCTGACGTTCCCTTATCTTAGCAATAGCTTTTTCTATTCTAGTAGTGGCTTCCTCAGCACTCATAAAATTAGTGTCGACGCTGCTTAAACACAGTTGTAAGTTAAAATCATATATGGGTTGTCGCCTAAACATCATAAAATAAGGAGTTTCTTTGGTCACGTCATGGTGACTGCAATTGTAAGCATTTATTAGAAACGGTAAACAACTGCACCATAGTGCTTGCTCTTTTTGAGTATAATGACTCAGCATAGTGCTTATAGTCTGGACCATTCTTTCTATTTGTCCAACACTATTATGTCTTAGTGCTGTAGATGTAGAATGGTTCATGCCTAATCTGCGAAGTAGTGCTTGAGTGATTTCCGCTCTGAATTCGGATCCTCCGTCACTCAGCAAGTTTTTAAATAGTCCGTATTTTAAAACTACTTTGTGAAGCAAAAACTCTGCTATCCTGTCAGCAGTTTTATCTGGAATTGCTTCTGCGATCACGAACTTTGAAACATAATCCTGTGCGATTATAATGTACTTATTCCCTTTTATGCTAATTTGCATGGGTCCAATGAGATCAATACATAATGCATCTCCTACATTTTCTATCCTGATTGGATGAAGTAATCCTGCTGGTTTCATTCTCATGGATTTAGCTGCTTGGCAACTTTCACATGACATGACATATTTTGCTACTGAGACGTTCATTTTTCTCCAAAAATAATTTTTGTTGAGTCTATGAAGAGTTTTCTGGAATCCTAAATGTCCTCCGCATAGGATCCCATCATGAGCTTTTGATAGTAGGAAATTTCTAAGTACTCGGGGTACGTATAACTTACGTCCATCTTTATGTACTATAGTAAGAATCCCTTCTTCATCAATTTCATATCGGCTATACTTTTCTTTGTCATTCCAATTTAACGTATGCCGCATCTTTATTTTGTCCATGATGAATAAACAGTCTGGATCGTCCCTTTGCATCTCCTGCATGTTATGTTCCTCTAACATAGTAACTTGCTCTTCATCTTCAAGTATCCTACACACAGGCTTGTGTGTGGAAAAAGTATCTTTGCTCCCTTCGCACCCCTGCAGTGCGTGAGCTCCTGGAACAAATTTTATTGCTCTATTTAATGACATGTCCTCAGTTTTCTGAGCGTCTTTATTCCTTTGGTCTTCATCCTGTGAAAGACATAGTGAATGTGACGTCCTTTTACTTGTCACAACACCCTGCCCTTTCAAAGGTTGAATCTTCCATGATCTTCCATCGGTGAATTTAATTTCACCTTCCTGGATATTTTTCCTCAGCTCTTCTACTGTGGTCGCCAGTAGAGAGTAATTATTTTCATTAACTGGATTCTCTGTGGATATGTACGTATGCGACGGCGGAGGGTTTTTGTTTTCCTCCGACTCGCATGCTGCAGATCTTCGTTGGATATTTTTCATCCATTTATCCACATCTCTG
Source organism: Allacma fusca (assembly GCA_947179485.1). Classification (NCBI taxonomy): domain Eukaryota; kingdom Metazoa; phylum Arthropoda; class Collembola; order Symphypleona; family Sminthuridae; genus Allacma; species Allacma fusca. The sequence goes on along the minus strand of OX359246.1, from coordinate 3,026,269 downwards.
GAAATCTTCATCGCCTTGATCCGCTGTGGGGTATCAAGATCCGGATTGTTAGCATATCCTGGACTTTCTGCATCAGGAATTTGATCAATCTTCCTGGCAGATTGTGCAGTGTATGTCTTCAATTGCGAAATAACTTCCTGTTTGAGCTTCCATTCGTCTCCTTTTGCTGGCGTTGGATTCCTCCAAGTTTCTTCGAATGCAAACCATTTCTCCTCATCTGTGGGATCGTGTCCGGATGGAATGTGATTTTCCACACTGAACTTTTCTTGTTTCAGTGTCGGTCGGTCGCATTCCTTTTGGACGTTCCTATCCTCATCCGTGAGTACCAATTTCTTGGCCTCTTTAGGACTGGCGGGATGGGTGGGCGGGTTAGTTGAGGACTTCTCTTGTGTAGTCTCAGCTGCCTGGCTCACCAGATCCGCTGTCTCCTGATTCTTCAAGGTTTGATCATGGACTTCCGTATCGGAGTCTACAATTATGGCTGGTGGTAGATGTACAGCTTTAGTTTCAGCCTCACCTGCCCCATCCATTGTTGTGAATCCCATTGTACTCCGTGTCATCTGCCCTAGGGATTTTGGTGAGTCAATGTCGACCTTCCCATTGGCTGAACTTTGTGACGTTGTTGCTGTCGTTGACTTTGGAGTAGGAGACCAATCAGTCCCCATTCCAATGTCAGTGATAGTATTTCTGTCAAAATCTTCATGCTCATTTTGAGCTTTCTTTGGCGATAGAAATTCTTTCATATCTAATTCATTTATTGTTGCATTGTGACACTCTATGTCTTGTATTAGTTTGAGATTTTTCTCGTAGATATACTCATTGGTGTATTTCCAGGTATTTTCATCCTCCTGTGGATCATCCTCCCGAAATTCGTGGATTGTGATGATGTCATCTACGGATAATTTCCATTCTTTGAGCGCTGAGTAGCTGTGTATGACTTCATTAACACGGCTCTTTACGCTCATTGTATGGTTCTCCCAATCCGTTTCCTCCAAATTCGGTTGAGGTACTAAAATTTCCACTTGTGATTTGACTTTACGCCTGGGTTGACCTTTCAATCTTCCTGACCATGGATTTTGTCGCTGTGGGATTATGGCTTCCTCTTCGTCTGAGGATTGACTTTCGTCATCCGTCCAATATTTTCCCTTATAGCTTTCCCTGGTCGTAAGGCTGGCTGCACACGCTGGTGGTGGCATTGTTATGTTCCCCTGAGGGATTTGTTTTTGCTCTTCCAAAGCAATTTTGTGTTCCTTGACCGGATCTGGGTCAAATTCGATCACTCGGTCCTCCGTATCTTCCAAATCTTCCTTTGTATAGGGTAATGGAGCTCTGGATAGAAAGTCTGCATCCAAGTGTAATGCTCCTTTCTTGTATGTGACTTGGAAGTCAAATTCCTGTAGTTTATTTACAAACTTACTTATTCGGTGGTTTGGATCTTTTTGTAATCTTAAGTAGCACAATGCTAAATGATCTGATCTGATTAAAAATTTTCTCAAATAAAGATATTGTCTGAATTTGCGAACTGCATATACGACTGCTGCTAGTTCTAATTCTGTGACTGAGTAATTCTTTTCTGACTGAATTAGTGTCCTTGAAGCATAAGCTATTGGATGTTCTCCTCCATCATCTTGGAGTATACAGCATCCTAGTCCTGAAATTGATGCATCTGTATGCAGTATGCAATCCAACTCTGGGTTGAAATGAGCTAGAACTGGCTGTGTCATTAATTTGATTTTGAGAATGTTGAAGGCAATTGTTGCATCTGCACTCCATTGGAAGCATCTTATGCGTTTTTGACCTTCAGATTTCCCTTTACTGCCAATCCATGATTGTGAGATGGGACTAGCAATTTTTGCGAAGTCCTTGATGTATTTTCTATAGAAACTGCATATTCCGAAAAATCTTCTTGCTTCCGTTTCGGATTTTGGCACTGGCACATGTCTAATAGCGTCCACCTTTGCAGGATCTGGACTGGTGCCTTCCCTTGATACTTTAAATCCTAAAACAATTACTTCAAAATATCCGAATTTGCATTTCTTTGGCTTAAACTTAAAGTTCTTGTTGCTGGCTCTTAACATCAATTCTTCGAGAGATGCTAATTTGTCCAAAAGATGAATTCCATAAGAGATTACATCATCTAAGTATACCATGGCTCCCCTAAATTTGAGTGAGCCCAGCATTTGATCTGCTGCTCGCTGAAAAGCTGACGGTGCAATCTTGACTCCCATAGGTAGTCGTTTGAATGCATATAATCCGTCCTGTGTAATGAAAGAGGTTATGACTTGGTCATCCTCATGTATTAATAATTGAAAGAAACCTGACTCCATGTCAAGAGTGTCGAAAATTGCAGATTTTCCAAATTGCATAAGTATGTCATCTATTCTTGCTAAAGGGTAAACTTGATCTGTGATGGTCTTGTTTAATGCTCGATAATCCACAACTGATCTAAATGTTCCGTCTTTCTTTTTGATGAGAAATAGTGGACTGCTGTAAGGTCCGTTTACTTCCTTGATGATGTCTGCATCTAACATCTTTTGTACTTCCTCACGTACTTTTTGTCGCTCCATAGGTGAGCAAGGGAAAGGTTTTGCCTGAACGGGTGGATTATTTCCCGTATGAATCCGAATGGGATCAATCCACGCTGGTTCTTTCAAATCTCCCTTGTTAAATGCGAAACATTCTGGATATCTTGTCAATAATGCTCGGTACTTAGCTCTTCCTTCTTCATCGAGCTCTTCATTGACGTCGAAACAATCGAGCTGTTCTTGTGTGAGCCTTTTATGAGCATCACGTAATTGATTGCGTTTAATTTTGATGAGATCAAAATTTTCCTCAGCATGACCTATAGCTGTACGTCCATACATCGTCTGTGGGCATGGAGCTGGATTAAATACATATGCAAAAGGTTCTTCATTTGGTACTACACCTGCGGCTACTAAAAGTCGCTTGCTGGTGTAAAGCTTTTCTGATGGTTGCAAATAAAAATCCTTTTTGATACGTTTTGGAATTTGTATGGGCACTTTCATGTGTCCATAGGCTGGTATTGTGACTGCTTTTCGAGTCCTGCACATCATGTTTCTTGGTCCTTTGACTTCATGAAATGAAAAAATTGACCTGACAAATTCTATGTCGGCCTTTTTC